>OY728153.1:1921698908-1922948908 GCA_963277665.1 Viscum album
ACAACTAATGAAGCCCAGCTCCTGAAGTTGGCCTCTTTCCTGCACATAAATCCATAAAGTCTGCACGTGTCTCGACGGGCCCATGCAGGGTGTGAGATGAATCTAAGTAGAATACCAACCAAAGGTGTGTACCTAATATAAATGTTTAAGCAGGAATTAATTTATAAGGAAAGCAGTAAACAGAATGATGCACAAATAAATTCAAACTCCACTAGTGCTCAGCAGTTGCCATGGAGTGTCACCTGCTTCGGCCAACACCAAAATCTCTGTCATGTAACCCGGCACCATGTGCCCCCTGACACCGTGTGTCTCAAGTACCGACATCCTGAAGGAACACCCGAGAAATAGTAACCTGGAGGAACAACGATGTCTATCCTCAAATAAGTACCGAAGGGATAGTGATGTCTGCCCTCAAATAACGTAACCGTAGGGACAAAGATATCTACCCTCAAATAAAGTACTTGGAGGGACAGTGATGTCTGCCCTCAAATAAGGGAGAGCCTCTGCCCCCAACCCGATAGCCTCAATGTTATCCCCTGAAGGCTCCTCACCTTCCACATGGCTTCCTACACTAAGCACCCCCAAACCAATAGTACCTAAACCACAATTAACAGGGGCCTTCACCCACACGAGTGGTCAAAACCACCTCATCACGGAGTCTCTTTGTGTGCACACTACTCAAAGTTTCCGGGTGAGCGGTAATCACCAAAATTGTACCCAAGCCACAACACCTCTGACACCTTGTGTCCCTACAACCATGCCACTCAAGTCTGATGGCCTTGTCATCCCAGTAACCCGGGCCATGCCCAATCTGATAGTCATCCTGCCTCAAACCTATACCCATGACGCCCAATCCCATGGTTAGAACCGCCCAACGTAACTTGGGCCAAGCCCAACCTGTGATCATCATCACTCAAGAATATTCGGACCATGCCCTACACAACCAAAAGTTTCCAGCATATGCAATTCAGCAATTACATATATAAAATATTTAAACAGAACACATAAATAGGTAAAACAATCTAAATAGTTGAATTGCACTAAGAAAGTGTTATCCCATACCAGCACATAGGTATTTAAGCCCCCTAATAATTTATATCAAGGTTTAATAATTCAACTCAACAATTTAAAACAATATAATTCGAATATAACCATTTTGGAATCCCCCGGCCAAAATGCCTCGATGAGCAACAACCCCTCACTTAGCCCCGATCAAGAAAAACTGGTAACATGGCATACCCAAAGGAAACACATAGGTCAAACAATCATTTCAATATGTAATAGTAGATAAAACGGGTCCTACTCAAAATACCCGAAAACGCACCGAAGGCTGCATCACCCAAATGACCACGAAAACATAAAAAGAGGTATGCACCCCCTAGTCTACCTTGTTGTTTGTTTCACTCTTAAATAAAAAATTTGATTTGGATGGATGAGTACACGGCGTGTACCTAAGGGTACATGATGTGTACTTTGTTTTTATTCTCTTCCTCACCGACTTACCCACACACCATTTATATCCATCATACATGGATAGACTACACAGCGTGCCCAAGAAGGACACGACATGTACTTGGTTAACGGATTCTATCCAGCCAACAGGACTACACGCCATGTATATCCCTCATACATGGCCAAGGGTACACGTCGTGTCTATAACTACACGCCGTGTAGTAAGAAACTTCTACACAGTCATCACATGGCATGTACTCGGCGAGCAGACGGCCGACACTCTCTTAACCTATACACAACATGTACTTAAAAGTACACAACGTGTAGTTTATAAATTTCCAAAAACTGACCAATTTCTCCAGTTTTCTCAAGGACAAGTTAAAAATTCAAACAGGGTCAGGATTTTGACCCGTTCTAAAAACCCGGGTTCTTATATGTGAATAATCAAAACTAAAAATAAAAACACCTTGGATGCATAGAAAATCAAAAAAATAAACACAAAGTATAAATTGATATTTTAATTGGGATGATTGAGAAGGCGAAACTAATGGTAAGAAGGAGAAAGTGGTGACTGATGATGGGTAATGATGGATGCTGGCTAAAAGATAAAGAAACATCAATAGAAAATTCGAACCATGAATATAAAAAAAATTAAAATAGTTTGGATGCATGAAAAATCGAAACAAAAAACATGTAAATTGATATCAGATCTGAGACAATTGAGAAGTTGAAACCAATAAGAATAATTCATAGGTAGTTGATGATAGATAATGGCGGTATACAAAAATGAAGGATAAATAGATATCAAATAAAAATTGAAAATAAAAATAAAAATAGCTAGAATGTATAGAAAATGAAAAAATTAAACACTAACCATAGATTGAAATAAAAACTAGGAAGAGAAACACCAATGAGAAGAAGCACATACGGTGGTTGATGAGGGATGACTGTGGATGATGGCGGTAGATTCCAACTCAAAGATAAACCAACATAAAATAAAAATTGAAACCAAAAATAAAAATAGCTATAATTTAGGAAAAATTGTTACAATAAAACTAAACTTTGATTGAAATTGAAACTGGGATGAGTGACACCAAGCGTGAGTGGTGGTCAACTAACTGGTGACCATGGATGATGGTGGTGGATACCATATGAAAGATATTCAAAGACAAGGATCCAAAAATTAAGAAATTTTATTCTATATATTGAAGAAAAAATTAATTCTAATCCATGAATCAAAGATTTTTAGGGTTAAGGTTCCGCTCATAAGAGAAAAACATGATCTATCACGTAAAAGAAAGAAATAAAAATGACTCCTCCCAATCATGATTAAAATTATATATCTTTATCACATCGATTATTAAATAACTGACATGAAAAATTAGATAATTCATGTTGTTTATTCAATAACTGATGTGAAAAATTATATTTTTCATGTCAGTTACTCCATAACTGATGAAGAAAATAATCTTTTCAATGCCGGTTATCCAATAAACGACATGAAAAATCTTGTAGTTTTATTTTATGTTTTGATTATTCAATAAATGATATGAAATATCTTATTTTCCACATAAGTTATTGAATAAATGAAACGTAAAATAAAATAATTAGATTTTTTACATTGGTTATTGAATAACTCACATGTAAAAATAAATATCCACGTTGGTTGTTAAATAACCGATGTGAAGCATTTTATAGTTTTATTTTCCATGTCATTTATAGATAACCAATGTGAAATTTTTTTAGGGAAAATATATATTTTACTAGTGATATAAAGTAAAAATCAAGGAAAATAATATAATTGATGGAGGGAAAATCCATTTATGTCATAGATGTTAAAAATAAACATTCTTTTTCAAAACATTTTGTAAAAGGGATTCAAAATTGTCCCATTTAAAAAACATTAAATTTTTTTCTTTTAAATCCATTTAAAAGAAGGTCCAAGACCATGTAAAACAAATTTATGAAATAATTTATGTTTATAAAATAAAAGTTTTGAAAGAATTTTAGAAAAAATGGATATATAAGATAAATATTCCCAATATGGAAGAAGATACAAGATCAATATCACTTAAAACTAACTTTATTGATGTTTCTACAACCAATAAGGTAGTAAATGGGAATTAAACATGTGAAACAAATTCATAACTATAGGATAATAAAAGATATATGGTTCTTGAAAATAATAACATATTATTTCATCAAAAGGAACCTTTAACATAAAAAATCCCGTAAGAAATGAGATTATAACATAAAGCATTTAATAACTATTCAACCATAAGCACCATGAAAGAATTACTTCAAATGAAAATTTAAATATAATTATTATATAGATATAAATGATATAACATGTCAAAATGGAATTACATACACCTCAAAAATGAATATGGGTACATATCATAAACGTATGTCTCAGAGAAAGAGAATTTGTGATGAATAACCCTTAAAAATATCATAACATTGAAGTAAAAATTAATCAATGAATTTATTATGAGTATCAAATGTAAATGAACATAAAAATAGTGAAAATACAACATTATATAATAGAATTTCATTATATATATAATCTTATAATATCAAAGACAATGAAGAAGTAATATAAATTAGTGAAAATAAATTGAGTTATGAAATTATTTACCAATTGGTAACAATCAAGTCAAATCCACTTGGATGAAATAATTCAAATTGAAATTTAAAATACCATGAAATATGTAGGATTCATAATATTACATGTAAAATGGTAAGTATATACACCAAAAAATAAAAACTACTGGTGAATATGGAATATGTCTCACATAAATAAAAAGTGAGATGAGAAAACCCTTACCTCAAGTCTAGACTCTCCATGTGTGTCCTTTAACTCCTATATAATAAGATTATATTAATTATTTTATTTATTAATAAAATTTTTCAGGTTTAACATATTTTACTTAAATCATTTATTTTATTTATTTTTAAAGTCACATTTACACAATTAATCAATTAAGTCCATGTCAGGTATTTTGTGGACATTCAGTTCGTTATTTCAAAACTATTTCGGTGTGTTGACTGTTGTCAAAGAGGTCATTGTTTAAAAATATAAAAAATAATAATAAAGAAATATTTATAATATTTATATATCAATTATACTTTTAAAACCAATCATTAAATATTTTTATGAAAAATGAATTATGTTATGATCCTAGAGATGGTAGGCCATACGTACACATGAGTAATGTTTCCATTTTTCAACGATCATTATGTAAAGAAGGTAGGTATTAATTTATATTTTCAGAATGATCACTATATCATATTATTTAATTAAATAAACTTATATATTTATATTTATCATCCATGTGATTTAGTGATTAAAAAATAATCACATCGGTTTGTGGAGGTGGTAGTCCACACGTACACACGAATGGCGTTATCATTTTTCACTGTAAGAAAGAAAATGATATATTATATATTAATATTGATAAATATGTCATGAATTAAATAATTATTTCATTTATATAACATTTATTAATTATATTTATCATTATTACCTTCCATGTAAAACATTAGTGAAAAACAAATCACATCGCTTCGTGAGGCGGTAGCCCACCGTACACACGAACAACGTAATTGTATCCCCCATGAATTGGAAATTAAGAAGGAATATATGATATAATATTTACATAATTATAAAATATGTTACAAATATCATATATATACTTTAAATCCATCATTATTACAATCATTTAGATGTAATTATGGAAAAAAATAACATCAATTCACGAGACGGTAGTCTAAAAACACATGAATAATGATTTCATATCCCATTTGATAGAAGAGGAGATGGATATAAGTTATTATATTAAAATAAGAACATATAATTATATTTTATATATTGGGTCTTTTATATCATAATAATTTATGAGTATTTTAAGGAGTTGTAATAATAAATAAAATAAAAATGCTCGGTTAAGCATCATACCTCTTTTTCAAACAACCTCCTTAGACTAGCACCGAAATTCTTATAAGGTTGGATTCTTGATAAAAAAAGGAATATAGGTCATGGGTATAGAATTTAGGAATTAATTTTTTTGGTATTTTATTATCCAAAGGGATTTTAATGTGTTAATAGGAGTGGATAATGGGTTTCCTTTTATAAGTGAGGTGAGTGGTATACATGTAAAGTTTGAAAAGAAAAAGGTGTACCCACGTTTTTCACATGAAAAAGGGATCCAAAATAGACCATTATCTATAATTATAAAGTATAAGGTCTAAATATTTCTATAAAATATATTTTAGAAAATTGTTTATGTTATTTTAACCCTTATATTTTTCATTTAACCCTCGGTAAACCTGTTTTTACCTTAATCGTGACAATTAATTTTTACTGTTTTCATATTCATTATGGTAAAAAATTAAGTTGAAATTGTTATAGAATATAAATTATTTTAATCATAAATATAGAATATATTTTACAAAATTAAATTCATATAATTGGAAAATTTAATTTAGAATTAAACCTGCAGACACAATGAAAAAGAGGGTTTTCAAGAAGTGTATTTTTTAAGAAAAAGATTATTTTAAATTCACTATATAGCTAATAATAATTATTGTGTGAATAAAAATTAATATTAATTGATATATAATATATAAATTTAATTTAAATTATTTATAATTAGGTTTTTTTTAATGAATTAAAAATGAGAAACATTATTCACTTGAAAACAGTTTTTAGAAAAGTCATGTTTTTAAATAAAAAAACAAAACTTATACTAAAATACAATATAAACATTATTAAAATTTAATTAAGTGGATTAAATATAAACAAATAATAATTATGTTACTTTAAATATTATTAAAAAAATAATGGGAATTTTAATTTACTTAATTTATTGAAAAGAAATTATAGTTTTGCAAAAAATTTGGTATTTTCACTATTCACTAAAAAATCAATATTTTCTGAAAAATCACATAATTTCACCATAAGTTAATTTCGATATTCTGATTTAAAAAAAATAAATTAACGTTATAAAACAAATTTTATAAAAGTGTCAATAAATAAATTAAAATATTTTCTTAAGAAAATAAATAAAAATCATTTTGCAAGAAAGCATATTTTTTGAATAATAAAATTACCTTACTAAAAATTTATTGATTATTTAATAAGAATTTATCAGTAATTTATAATTAGTAGGAAATATATGTGTATATATATATATATTTCATAAATTATTTAATACTAATTATACCCACCAATTTAACAACTATGTTATAATGATTATATATTTTCTAGGTAATTTAAGCTCAATGTTGCATATTGAATATGATATCAAACATAATCCAATTCTTTTTAAATATTCCCCCTTTAAAAAAATTACATCCTCACAATTTAAACTTGAACTCAACAATCAAAGGGTTTACATTTTAAAATAAATACATATATTGGAAACCAATATCATAAAAAGGGTTAATAAAACATTATCTTGATAAGAGAGAAAAGGAAGTACAAAGGTCATATACAATAACACAAAATAGGTTTTAAAATAGGAGAATATAGGTGATAAGTGAATATTTGGAAATTTAATAAAATCATAATGTCTATATAATTATGGAGAGTGATAGATATAATTGATCACAAGAAAGTGAATGATCATGAGAAGGTAGAAATCCAAAAAACCATAAACCATTGTGGTGTGAAAAAGGACATTGATTTCATGAGAAATGATGATGATAGGAAAAAAAAATTTCAAGATATTTTTCCTAGAGTTATAGAATTTATTTTCCATCTATACTAATAGAATTAAGAAATATACTTAATTTATTAGTATAATTTCATCCTTTTATCAATTTCCACCACAATCACATCTTTTTCTCCTAATGATGAGTATTCGAGATGATTTTTTCACGCCTAAAGCACTAAAATCAAATTTTAAAGGACTAGATAACCATAAAAGGGATAATAAAGATATTCAACCTATATTTTGATATTAACCATAACAATGGTTATAATATGGTAATATTTTTCCCAAAATGAATAAACCATCAAATAATTAAATAATACATTAATCTCTAAGATTAAACAGTAATACCAAAACTTTAAAATAAATAATTCCATAAATAACTAACCCTATATCTCAAATAACATAAATAAACTCAAAATTAAATAGTTTTTAAAACTTAAATGTTATCATATACATTTTATCTCATTTTCCCAAAAATAGCAGCGATCTTCTTTTGATATAATATTAATCACTTAGTTACAAAATCACTTATCAATCCCGTGGTTATCTACATGATAAAACTTATGTTCCCATGATCACATAAATATCCAATATTATATAAACCCTAAAGATTATCAATACCTTAAAAATTATGTACATATAATGTAAATTAATACTTCGCATTAAACTAAAACTTTACATATACATCAACATAACAAAACATATCCTAAAATTCATTAATCACCTCAAAATTTAATTACATAAAACCTCAAAAGGGGTGTCTAAAAATTGAATATATGATTAACCTTAAACTTATAAACCCATGATCCAAATGGCCCAAAGTCCTTCATTTTTATTATTTTTTGATAAATCCCCTTTAAAGGTATGAGGGGGAACCCATAAAAGGCCTTTAGGCTTAAATATTATATGGATCATAGTCTTAAAAGATTACATGACCAGAAGGTCTTAGGGAATTCAACCAGACTATTACTACAAGGAACTACCCCTCCCTAGAATCTGCATCATGATGTTAGATTTACAACATCACATGGCCGTCTAGATAGGCTTCTTGTGCAAGAACAGGCTGGTCCTGATGGTGTAGTCATACCCTCTCATTATTCCAAATCCATTTGGTTCTCCTATAGTGAGTGCACTTTCTCTGAATCCTTCTCTGGGGATGCTCCTTTTTGTAGAGTTTGTCTGGGGTAACTGCACTGATCATGTGGCCCAAAGGACTTGAGGTGGCCAGAAGGCCTTAAAGGTGGTCTGAAAGCCTTACTGACCCAAAGGCCTGGGTGGCCCGAAGGCCTTAAGGACTCCAATTCCAAACCAGTGGCCTAAGGTGAATAGTTCTGGCTGCCACAATACCAAACAGTAATTGCTAACTTGTAAACCCATTATGGAATCCCTAACTCTTAAGACAAACTCACATGAAAACATCCTAAAATACAAATTTATCTAAACCCTCCTCTGATAACAACTATAACAACCCTAAACTTGTATTCCAGATCTGATGTTGAAAAAAATAAACATTACATTTCTTGATTTGATACTGATGAAGGTGACCTAATTTTTACCATAAAAAATATACAACATGAAAATAAAATATTGGATCAATTAAATACCCATGTTCCTTTTTAGGTTTATAGTTTTAGAGAATTATAAAATACCATTTCATAAATAATAACCATGTCATTAAATGAGCACTTCTCCCACTTAACCCAACTTTTCTTATTTCACATTAAGTCATTATTATAATACATATGAAACCCTTCTTGAAATAATTCATTAAACCTTATTATTGATAACCTGGGGAAATGAAAACATAATAAGGGTGAGATAAAATACTTATTAAGGGTAAATATAAGCATTACCAATTGAATTTAATCAGTGAGCATAAAAATAGAATAACTGTATGATGACATAATCAAAGTACATGAGAATAATATAAGAATATTCATATCCATAAATACTTGGATCATCATTAATGAAACATGGAATAATGATTTAAACAAGGAAATATTCATAAGAATCAATAATAATTCGTAATATAATATCAATCTTGATCACAAGAATCATTAAAAACCCATATCAAGCATAAATAAAATGTGTTAGTATCTTGGAAAATTATCTTAATATCAATTTTAAAAATATGATAACTAGTATGGTTAACTTACATCTTTATAGTACACAATGCATTAGAAGGATATCATGTACCCACCTGTCTATGGTTTATCATGGAACCACCCATACTTGGTATATTAGGGAACCACCCATATTTAGTTTATAATATAACCACCTGTCGTCATAAACAATGTACAAGAACTATATCATGAATAAAGTATATAGAGATTTCATTTCACCATAAAATCATACAAACAACCTTTACTATTTTCAAAACATGATTAACCCATAAAAAAGAAATGGGTTCTAGGGAAATATATTTTAAACATAATTAACCGATGGAAAATAAATGAGTTTCATAAAAATATATTTGAAACATGATTAACCCATAGAAAATAAATAGGTTTCATAAAAATCTATTTGAAACATGATTAACCCATGGAAAAGAAACAAGTTCCATAATAATCTCCTTAAAACAATTATAATCCATCCATAGATATAATATGGATAGTATCATTAAAAATATTCCCATTAGAGAATAAGTAACAATAAGTGTAATTAACGTCGATGAATAAAAATACCATTAAAATTTCCTTAAAAACATTCTTAAGGAAAATAAAATTTTCATTTCGAAAATAAAATTTAAAAACTAAAAAATCACAAAATATTGATAAAAATTCAAGGAAAATAATGGATATGATGCTGGGAAAAGCCATTAATGTCATAAATGTTAAAAATGAACACTATTTTTCCAAACATCTTGTAAAAGGGAGTCAAAAGTGACCTATTTAGAAAATGTTAGGAAATTTTATTTAAAAACCATTTTAAGGATGATAAAATACTATGTAAAATAGATTTAGTAAATCATTTATGTTTATAAATTTTTTTTTGAAATAATTTTACCAAACAAGGATATGCAAGAGAAATATTCCCAATCCAGAAGAAGATAGAAGATCAATATCACTTATAAATGCCTTTCTTGATATTTCTTAGATCAATAAGGGAGACAATTAAAATTAAACATGTGAACCACATTCATAACTAGAGAAGAATAAAATATATGTTGTTCAAGAAAATAATATCATATGATTTACTTTAAAGAAACCCTGAACATGAAAAATCTTGAAAGAAAGGAGATTGTAAGATAATGTCTTTTCCACTTTTGTAAATATTAAATAATAATCCCGATAAAGTAATAAATTAAAATGAAAATTTAATTGTCATGATCATAAATATATCCATGATATAACTTGTAAAATTTTAGTATATACACCTCACAAATGAATATAGGTATATATCATAAACGTATGTCTCAAATAAAAAGAATTTGATACGAATAACCCTTATAAAAATCCCAAAATTGAAGTGAGAATTAATCAATGAATCGATTATGTGTATCAAATGAAAATACACATAAAATAAGTGTAAATAAAACATAATATAATCAAAATTTATTATACATATAATCTTAGAATATCAAATAAAAAAAAGAAGTAATATGGCACAATGAGAAAAAATTGAGCTATGAAATTATTTACCAGTTGGTAACTTTAAAGTCAAATCCTGTTGGATTAAATAATTCAAATTGAAACATAATATAACATAATATATATATAAGATTCAAGATATTACATTTAAAAGGGGCAGTATATACACCACAAAATAAAAACTAGTTGTGAATATGGAATATGTGTCACATAAATTAAAAAGTGAGATGAGAAACCCTAACCTAAAGTCCAGACTTTCCATGTGTGTTCTTTAACTACTATATGTTAAGCTTATAGTAATTTTTTTATTTATTAATAATTTTTTTAAGTTTTAATACCTTATAATTAAATCATTTATTTTATTTATTTTTAAATACATATTTAAATACTTAATTAGTTAAGTCCACATCGGGTGTTTTGAGGACGTTTGGTTCATTATTTCAAAATGGATTCATTGTTTTGATGGTGGTCAAATAATTTTCTTTCAATATATACAGAATAATAATCATGCAATATTTATCATATTTATAAATCAATTAAAATTTTAAAATAAATCATGAATGATGGTTGTGAGAAATGAACTACGTTATGATTATGGATATGGTAGGTCGTACGTACGCATGAGTAACATTTCTATTTTTCAAAAAACATTATTAAATTAAGGTAAGTACTGTTATATATTTATATAAGTATATTTATATAATATTATTTAATTTAATACACTTATATACATTATCCATGTGATGTGGCGAGGAAAAAAGAATCACATCATTTCGTGGAGGTGTTAGTCCACACGTACACACGAACGACGTTATCATTTTTCAATGTAATAAAAAACGATATATTATCTATTAATAATGATAATATTTCATTAATATTATAATTATTTCATTTATATCACACATATTCATTATGTTTATCCTTATTTCCTTTCATTTTAAATGTTATTGAAAAACGAATCACATCGCTTTGTGAGGCGGTAGTTCACTGTACACATGAGCAACATTGTCTTATCCCCCAAGGAATTTAAAGAAAGAAGTTATATGTGATATAATATATCCATAAATATTAATATGTTACAAATATAATATATATACTTTAAATGCATCATTATAACAATCTGTGAGAGACAATAATGAAAATCGAATGATATCGGTTCGCGAGATGGTAGTCCTCTGTACACACAAATGATGATTTCATATCTCATTTGATAAATGGTGAGATGTATATAGGTTTTTCAATTAACATAATTACATCTAAGGATATGGTATATATCAGTGTTATTATATCATAATAATTTAAGATTATTTGAAGGAGGTGTAAGAAAAAAGAAAATAAAACCACTCGGTTAAGCACTATACCTCTTCTTCGGATAACATCCTTAGGTTAGCAACAAAAGCCTTATTAGGTTTTTTAATGATTAAAAAGTGATATAAGTTGTTGGGATGGAATTTAGGAAATCATTTGGGTAGGTATTGGATTTTACAAATGGATTTGGATGTGTGAATAGGAAGGTAGAGGGGGTGACCTTTTGTAAGCAAGGTGAGTGACACACTTGTAATTTTTGAAAATAAAAAAGTGGACCCACATTTCTCACATCAAAAAGGACAAAAAATGGACCATTATTAATATTTAGACATGATAAGGTTTCAATATTTCTAGAAAATATATTTTATACAAGTTTTTAGGTCATTTTAACTTTTATATTTTTAGTTTAACCCCCAGTAAACCTGTTTTTACCTTAACCATGATAATTAATTTTTACCATTTCTCTATTCATTATAGTAAAAAAATAAGATAAAATTATTAGATAATATAAATTATTCTTATTCAAAAAATGTAATTAATTTTACCAAATTAAACTCATATAAGTGACAAAATTTAATTTAAAATTAAACATGTAGAAGCGACAAAAAAGCAGGTTTTTAAGAAGTGTATTTTTCATACAAAAGATGGTTTATATTAACTCTATGAATAATAATAATAATTGTATGAATAATAATTAATATTTATTTATATATAATATATAAATTTAATTTAAATGAGTCCTCATTAGGTATTTTTAATTATTGAAAAAGGAGAAATATTATGCACTTTAAAGCAGTTTTTAGACAAATCCAGTTTTTAAACCCAAAAAAACTTATACTAAAATTCAATATAAAGATGATTAAAATGAAATTAAGTGGATTAAATATAAAAAATAATAATTATGTTATTTTAAATCATATTAAAAACATAACAGGACTTTAAAACCACTTAATATATTGAAAATAAATGATAGTTTTACAAAAATCGGTATTTTTTCACTATTTTTTTAAAAAATCAATATTTTCTAAAAAATCCAAAAATTTAATGCTAAGTTAAATTTTATTTTCATATTTAAAAAATTTATTTAATTTTATAAAATAAATTTTATAAAACTATCAAAAAAGTTGTTATAATATTTTCTCATAAAAAGAAATAAAAATTACTTTTGAAGAAAAAATATTTTTAAAGAATAAAATTAATTTCCTAAAAATTAATTAATTATTTCCTAATAATTTATCAATAATTTATATTTAGTAGGAAGTTTATATATATATTTAATAAATTATTTAATATTATTCATACCTTTCAATTTAATGATTATGTTATAACAGTTATATATTTTGTGGGTTGTTTAAACTAGGTGTTGCATGTTGAATACACTATCAAATATAATGATATTCATTTAAAATACAAGTGTGTTATATTTAGTATCACTAAAATGGATTTGTAACATGAGAATGGATGTTTAAATATTTTTTTATATGTTCCGGATAAAAATTTAATTTGAGTTGTGTGAAAAATGTTGAAGTGAGTCCCTTTTCATAGGCAAAAATCAACTGGGTTTCACTATTTTTCAATATTCAAGGGTATTAAAGGTAATTATAAAATTAAAAATTGGAACACATATGGATTGAGAATGATATTATCAAAAATTATATATCTATATGTGTCAAGATATATTTTTTATAATTTTGTAATTATTTAAAAATAATTACTAAACATTAAATACTATTTAAGGTCTTTTTCATCACTATTCATAAAACTTGACTTTAGAAACATCATGAAAACTACTAATATAGAATATAATATCCTAGATAATTACTTATCCTTCCTAAATATAGATTGAATTCTTATGATACTCATAATCATCAAAATATTTTCATTTTTAATATTATGTATTTAATTGTTTTATTATTTTCATATATGGCGCGTCATTGATGCGTAAGTGTTTTTGACAATTATAATAATTTTGAAAATTTAAAATAAATTATTAAAATAATTTTTTTAATAATTTTTTTTATATTTTATATTCAATTATAAGGAATATATATACTCATTTATATCATGAAAACATATTTAATATGTTATTTTGACTTTTCTCACATTGTACAAGCATTGCACAAACATTTGGATACGATTCTTGTTATATGACTCAATTTTTTTAAAATATTAATAAAAATCATAATTTATACGTAATATTTAATAACCAATTCATAAAAACACTTTTTACTTCTCAATAATTATCATTAGGACACTAAAGTTTACTCTTCCAGTGCCGCACTAGCACTGTATTGACACTGAAAATGATTTTCATATTTATTATGAAATAAATAATAATTTATATGTTTTGAATTATTTTTGTATGATATTTATATTATATTATCAAACATTATTCTTCCCATAAGTTTCATAAATTTATATATCATATTTATGTTTGTATAATATCATAAAATATATCATATCTTATAAAAAACTGTATTTGTTTCCTCTATTCACCAAGATTTTACTTTACAAACTTCAATAAAATAAACTAATTTGAATATAAAATTTAAAAAAATTAATTAAATTCAATTTACATCCATAAAAATAATTCAAGACCATAACTTATATGAAACACAATAAATTTAATACTTTTAAATCTATTTACTTTGATTTTTTTACAAATTGTACAAGCATTGCATCAGTGATGTGTAAGAATTCTAGGTAATTATATCATTTATAAAAATTAAAAATAAATTACTATAATGAATATGATATGTCTATAATTAATTTAACAATTTTTTATCATTATGAACTTATTTTAATCATTGTGATAAAATATTAAGTTTATTAAAATAAATAGAGTGACATTTTTATACATTATATAAATAATATTTATGTCATTATCAAAGAAACATAAAATAAATTTGTAATATTTTAAATAATTAGATTATAATGGACTAAATAAAAACATAAAATAGGATTAGGGAAAGTTTTTGGGTGATTTTATGGTCTCACCTCATAGTTTTAACCTGATTTTACCTATTTCATCCTTACCAAGGTGATAAATTTTAGCATGATTACTATTCATAATGAACAATACTAAAAGGGACCTATTTAACAAATTGGATCTTATGAATTCCAAATATGGGATCCATTTCTCATAATTAAATTCACATTATTGAAATAAATTAATTTAAGATTAAAACACAAAATGAAACAAAAAAATAGATTTTAGAAAAAAGTGTTTTTAAGCCCAAAAATGTACTTATACAAAAAGAAAGTATAAAACTATTTTAAAAGTAATTAATTATATTATATATAATTAAGTAATACTTTTGTTACTTTTATATTAAATTAAGTTCTTAATGATACTTTTTAATGAAAATAAATGACTGTTCTATAAAAATCTGTATTTTTCATTATTTACGGGAAAATCATTATTTTTAGAAAAATCCCAAAATTTAACCCTAAGATAATTTTTAAATACTGATTTAAAAAATGTTATATATTTTATAAAATCCCATTTATAAAATTTCTATAAATTAATTATAATATTCACACACAAAAAACTAATAAAAATTATTTTTGATGAAAATATATTTTTAAACCTTAAAATAACTTTAGTGAAGATCGAGTTCTTATTTCATATGAATTAATAAATATATTTTCATTGTTTATGTCCTTTATATATATTTTAAAATGGGTTTATTACTCTTATTAACCTCTAATTCAATGACTAGGTTTTAAGAATCACATTTTAAAAAAAAATTCCATGGTTCATTTAAGCTCAATGTTCTATCTTGTATAAGATATGAAATAAAGTGTTCTTTTTAAAATATCAAGGTGTTAAATTATCACCACCTTTAATAAATTTCATCCTCACAATTTAAAAATAATCTTGATAATCAAGCGTTTTCCATTTAAAAATACATGTGTTCAAAACCCACATCCTAAAAGGGTTAATATAAATTCCTCATGAAAATAGGGAAATTGAAATACAAAGGTCATATGGAATAACACATAACTAGGTTTCTAAATAGTGTAACATTTGTGGGAATTAAAAATATAGACATGTAGGAAATATTATTATCCAAATAATTATGGAGAGTGACAAAGAACATCAATCACAAGAAAGTAAATGATCATGATAAAGTCAATGACCCAAAAATCATAAATTAACGTTGTGTGAAAATACTATCGATTCTTCTGAAATGAAGGTAATATGATAATTTTTTCCAAGATATTTTTATAGATTTTAGAAATTCCATTACCATATAAACTATTAACATAAAAAGATATACTTACTTGACAATTATAATTTCATCCTTTAATTATTTTCCATCACAATCTCATCTTCTTCTCCAAATGATGAGTATTCAAAATAAAATTTTCATGCCTAAAGATCTAAAATAAAATTATAATGGATCATAATATCCACATAATATAAAAATTTATTACACATATCTTAAGACATTAACCAAAACCAAAATGGTTTGAACATGGTAAGGTAATATGAATAAACCTCCACACGAGGAGATACAATATTAATCTCCAAAGCTCAACTATAATACCCAATGTTCAAATTAAATCATTTGGTAAATAAATATCCTTAAAATTTTTAAAAATATTCCTAATTAAGATTGAAACCAAAATATTAGAATGATATGATCACATATTCATCTTATATAAACATAATATTTATCTCTAAAAAATATTAATCACTTGTAATGTTTTATACCAAAAATGTATATGCCATGGTCAGATATTCTAAAAAATATACTAATAATATCCCTAAATAAAATCATAATAAAATAATATATGATTCCAAAAGGTAAATCAACCTATATTCCTAAAATAAAAACCCATCTTAGCCAAATTTATTTCCATTTAAATTAATATTATAATGTCTCTAAAGTACTTAAGTTCAAAAATATAATTATTCACATAGTCACCAAAACACTTTTTAAATCCCATGGATATTTACACAATAAATCATATTTTCATAACATATAGTAACCTATTTATCCAAATTAACCATAATTACCTTAAAAACAAAGATCATATTAACTATAAAGGCTATCAATATCTTTAAACTTATTCCTATAAAGAATTATTCCTTAAATAAACTTTTTTTTTAAATACATACTACACCCAAGGTTTTTCTTACCATAAATATCCCCCAAAACACTGTTAATCATTTTAAACTCATATCACATAATACCTCAAAATGTGTATCTATACCTTTAAACTTATGATAATCCTTATAATTATTAACCTATGATGATATCCAGAACTATTAAGTTAACCTCACCTGAAAACATCATAATCTCTAAATTTATCTAAATATTTTTATGATACAAACTATAACTCCTTAAACCAACACTCACAAATCCAGTTAAAAAACAAAATATTTAGATTTATGGATTTGATACCAATAAACATGAATCAATTTTAAACTTAAAAAAATATAACATCTAACTGAAATATTGTGTCACTTATATACCCAAGGACCATTTAAGTTTAGAGTTTTAAAGAATTATAAAAAACTCATGCATAATAACTTGGATACATAAACCATTTTTTTATAAAATTACATAACATCTCCCACTAAGTTCTTAACAAGGTATAACATACTTAAAAACTTTTTTTACGACCCAAAAAACGGAAAAAATAATAAGGGTGAGCTCAAAATATTAATAAGGGTTATGTATACTGGAATATATTTTGATTAAATAAAGAATAATCAATATGGAAACATAAATAACCGAAAAAACATTCCATTTTATCAATAACTTGAGAATGAAGAATAATATAGCATGAATAAATGATGATAAATTAATTCCACATAAATAATCACAAGATCTTGAAACTAATCCATGATATCATAACTATTCAGATAATCACATGGAAATTAATAATTAATTTCATAATGATGGAATTAAAAATTCTAGAAATCTTAAATTACCATCAAGGCCTCATGCTGAGACTTCATAAATATACTGTCAAGGCTTCACACCGAGACATCTTATATAAATGGGTAAGGCATAATCCAAATACCCAAGTTTTTTTGTCTCATGAGACCTTCCAATGCATCAAGGGGCTATATAATTTTTGACCCCACCCTTAATTTAATAATTACAATGAATTTATCATATGAATAAATAATGAAACTTAATCAACATGCCTTAATAATCAATAACTTTCCATATTAGAAGAACTAACATACAAAATGAAAATACTTTCCCCATTCAAAATGATCAATAAACCATCTAGATAAAGAATAATAATAGTATCATTATAATATATCCAAAGTTTAGTATAAGTAAAATAAATGGTTTTTATCATTGATGAATAGAAATACCATAAAAATATAATTAAAATAATTATTGGGGAAAATCCCTTTTTCACTTTGAAAATTATTTTTTAAAAACTAAAAATTTATAGAATATTAGGGAAAAATTTTTCTTTAAAAAATCATGGAAAATTATAAGGTAATATTGAAGTCTTTAAGTGATCATGATTTCAGGAAATTCTATTTATGTCATAATTTTTTTAATAATATTTTGTTCACACCTTCGACAAAAAAGTACCTTATTCAGAAAATGAAAAGAAGATTCTTTTTAATCCTTTTTATAAAAATTGAAACATGGGTAAAAATTAATTTAAAAAATATTTAATAAAATTTAAAAACTTCTTGAAAATATTTTAGAAAACATGGATATGGAATAAAATGGTTTTCTAACCAAAATAGGGGAAATAAGGATGAATTTTCTTAAAAACCTTTTTAGAACCATTTTGAGTACCAAAGAGATAAATATGGTACAAAAACATCAAAATTATGAAATTATATAGATGATAAGAAAAATGAAATGGGTTTTTCAAATAAGAATTTTATAATTTCTTTAATTTAAATTCAACCATAAATAATCATGATTAAAATTGGATTGAAACATAAACCCTTACCACTTTCGTAACTTTGAAATTGTAAGCCCCAAGAAATAATAAATTTAAATGAAACTTAAAACATCATGAAAATAAGAATATTAATAATATAACATGTCAAAGGGAAATTATATACTCCTTGTAAAATAATATAAGTTCATAACATAAACGTATACCACAAAGAAATAAAATTTGAGACAAATAACCCTTACTGAGATCATATCATTGAAATGAGAATTAATCAATGGAGAGATTATGAATAAAAAATGTAAATCTATAAAAAAAGTGAAAATAAAATATAAATAATAAAACAAATTCATTTAAAACACAATATTTTCATAATATAATCAATGAATAAGTTATATAACTTAATGAAAGAATATTGAGTTTATAAAAACTTACTTTTCCCTTTATGTCGCATCCCTTTAATTGATCTTAAGGCCTTTGTAAGAGACGTTTATGATCACCCATATGTCTTGGGGAAGTGGGAATGTATTTTTAGAGAGGTATTTGGGTAGAGGGTTGGGATAAAAACTAAACTTGAGTTGTCTAAAAATTGACGAAGTGAGTCCCTTTTTATAGGAAAAAATAAATGGTTATTCCATATTTTTTCAATTTTTAAGGGTCATAAGGGTAATTATAAAATTAAAAAGTGGAAGGCATAATGACAATGAATGATATTCTAGATACTTTTATATCAATTTGTGTCATGATATAATTTATATAATTTTCTAATGATCTAATTTTTTTTAAACATTAAAAACTATTTAAGGTCTTTTTTATAACTATTCACAATACATGACTTTAAAAACATCAGGATAACTAGAAATTTTGAATATAATATCTTTTATCATCACTTATCCTTAAATAATATCTATAAAATTATTGGTATAATCAAAATCATATAAATATTTCAATATTTCATATTTTTAATATTATTTATTTAATTGTTTTACTATTTTCACATACGACGTGAAATCGTGGTGTAAGTGTTTTAGAAAATTATAATAATTTAATTTTTTTAAAATAAATTATTAATAAAAAAATTATTATAAATAATTTTTATTATTTATATTCATTCATAAAGAATATATATTTTCATTCATATCATAGAAACATATTTAATATGTTATTTTGACTTTTTGCACATTGCATAAGAATTTCACAAGCTTTTTGATATTATTATTTTTATATAATTCCAAAGTACTAAAATATCAATAAAAATAATAATTTATAAATAATATTGATTAAAAAAGTCAGCAAAATACTTTTTTACATCTCAATTATTATCATTGGGACACCAAATTTGTCTTTTATAGTACCATGCTAGAACCACATCAACATTGAAAATGATTTTCATATTTATCATAAAATAAAATCTAATTTATATGTTTTAAATTATTTTGTATGATATTTCTATTATATTATTGTTGACACTCCGTTCTATCAAAGATTCTAAAAAATGACAAATGGAAATAACTTATAAAGAAAAGGGGAAAATACATGAAGAAAATAAAGGTTTGCAAAGGGATGAGTTTTGGGTTTCCTTAGTTAGACCAAAAGGGTGTCGCCACGCAACCTACTTACGCACCCCAAAATGTCGCATAGCCTACTTGAGAAACCAAACTCCATTCACCCAAGGTCCTATTTTTTTCTTATAAATAGACCCTTGGGGTCTTCATTTGTACGGACGAATTTCCCGAAAGCCCAATTGCTGCTCTGATCGCCCTAGTATTTCACCCCAGTCTTCCAAAACTTTTAAGGTAGTTCTTCAACACCTTGAGCAGAGGATTTAAGGGAGGATCATTGGACTTAAGTCCTTTTAGTGTTTGAAAACCGTAACACTTGAGTTCCTAAATCTCCCAACCTCCCCAAATCATAAATACTTGCACGCTACCTATTCCTTTCATAGGAACTTGAGAACCCCACTTCTGGGACCACTTGTGAATACTCCTGAAGGCTTGAACCGAGTCTCACCCAAGTATTACCATATAGGTTATTTATCTCTTAAGTGAATATCTGGTCGCCCAAGTCTACTTTCATTCCCATACCTGCGCTCCCTTCCCTACTAGAGTACACCTCTTTGATTCACTTATTATCTTTAGTCTACAAGCCTTCAATCCTTCATTAAATCTATTCATGGAAAAGATTCTTCTTCCTTGGCTCCCTCATCTAAAATGGATTCTGTCGAGACCTCCACCAAAACCTACTGACTTATCAAAACTTTGAGAAAGACACATCAGTGTGTCTTCTATTTGGGTTTTTATATCCACAGTCATAGGTTTCCCACATTTATTTTATAAGGGAGTTAGGATATATAGAATTTCTGCAGGATTGTATATCCATAGTCACATGGACCTTTCTTATAGAAAAAGTTTGGGGAAGTTCCCAATTTGAAGGAGGGTTGGGTCATGACCTCTCCCTTATTGAAGAAGTGAACTAAAAACCTCAGGTCTCTGGTAGGGAAGGTACGATTCACACATACTTTTCTTTATTTTGATAAAAGGAGAAGTCTCCCTCTCCTACCAGGATCAATTTTAGGGAAACCATCCTGGAATAAGCCCATATATTTTCTTGTAGGAGGTAGCATCATTTCTTCTCCTCTTCTTCGTTGCCAAATACTAGAGGAGAGATGGGCACAGGTACTTTCGTTATCCTTTCCCTCTCCCATTGAGATTTGTCACTATGGGCAGCCATCTTGGTGTAATCCCATAACCTTCATCCCTTCTTCCTTTCATTGGACCCTTCTCTAATGTAAAGTGAATATAGGGAAGGTTCATCACCTCACCCTCTTCTCAGGTCAACTCTAGCCTTGTCGACTCTCGCCACCATAGGTGCGACCTCTTCCACCAATGGAGGAGGAAAAGTGTGAAGTTTAATTTTTGAATCTTTCAAATCATCTTTTTTCTCACACCGATAATGACTCACATGGTATTAGAAATTCATGATGATAAAGACATTTACACAAACACCCACAACGAATGAACTATGAGAACTCTAATTCCGGTTCAAACTAGGATACATAGGAAGCCCTTTCAAGGCCCAGGATCACTGGATATCCTCTTAAAGAATTTGACCCTAATTTTCTTAATATGGGCATACTACTTAAGAATAAGACCCAAATTAAACCTCCAAATCATCAAGGCATACTTTTTAGGAAGTAAGCCAAAACTCACTAATTTCCCTCAAAGGACTATACTCTCCTATGAGATTTATCGAACTACGCGGGATTTGATTCCCATCCACATTGGATACATAAGAATCCTCCTTGAGGTTCAAAACCAACATTTCAAAATCAACCCTATTCTCCTTGAGCCATATTCCCAATAGGGTCTAATCTAACTTGAAAACCCTATCCTTTCCAAGTTTATTGGCCTGTTTCTGCATAATTCCCACACCAAACTTTGACTAATCACCTTTCACTTAGTTGTCCTTGTCACATGACATTAAATTGTATGGTTAGGTCCTTATCACATGATCTTAAAAGGTATGATGTGTACCATTAAGTGGTATTTAACTACGAGGGTTCTGATTCCTTTCACAAGGATAAATAGGTAACCCATTTCGTGGGTATGATCCCAATATCAAAACAATCCTTCATCTCCCTGGTTGACAATAAATTCTAGAGTGCCTCGAAAAGTAGCTTAAAAAACCAGTATCATCATAATAATGATTAAAATAATCTTGAAATAGTATATAAAGGATACCATTGATGGATAACCTCGAATACATATAGATGTCTCCATTAATGAAGAACCTTGAATGCATACTGATGATTCTAAATTTTACACATGTTAATAAGTGATTTTAAATTCCAAGGAAAATTTATTTTATTCTTGGTGAATTAATAAGGATTCATGAAAAATTCTTAAATTTACAAAGAGAGTCTCGGAGTAGACACTAATTCCTCCTAAAAGGGTGTGATGAGTCCGATATCCCATCCTCCCAACAAATATACATTCCTAAGTATCGTAATGTTTAAACTTAACGAACACCTTCCTTTGGAAAGAAGGTCTCCATTGGATAAATAACTATTGTAAGTTTCTAGTTCCATGAATAAATCCAATGGAAACTTCCTAGAAGTAGTGATTGTTTAAACTAGAGCACATGTTTCAAGGAACTATGAAACAAAAATGGTGAACCCGATGTGAATCCTTAACCAAGTTAATAATGCTACCCACCTGTTTGGTCCCTATAAATTGATAAAGGAAGGCTAGACAAAGGAATCAATCATGAATGTATCCATATAAAAGATGTTACTTTAATGGAGTTTATTGTTTAAAAGTTTTTTTTCAAGAACTCTCTTCACTCCAAAATGGATTTCTTCAAGTTGACATCTGTGAACTTCCCAACTATTGGTCAAGCAGGATCCTCATCCATGAGAAAGACGTTATCACCCACCCAACATCTTAAATGCTGGTTATCCAACGTGCTAGTAAAGGAATATCATTAGCACAATACAATTCTGACTTTGGAGACTGCCCAACAAATCCTCCAAGTCAATAACAATCCCCGATTGTCTGACCAACAACAAATGATGATCAAGAAGCAGATGGTGCCAACCAATGCCTTCAACAATTTCAGGTCCTTATCCCTGGAATGCAACAATCATTCCCTCTCATACTATAGGGAGGTAGATCAAGAGGTCACCTAAGACCTCAATTCAATAATGTAGGGATCCTTCCTAAGGAATCCCACCAACAATCGCCACCAGCAGAATCACGCGGTAGTGAACCCCCAACATGATGGGGGTGTTGCCTCTAAACGTTCGGTCCAAGTCTCTTAGACCCGGGAATGCAAGATGAACTGCTGGGGACAACATATGGTCAATAGGGAGTAGGTTCTTACCTCTTACCTCTCTATATAAGTCCATCAACCCAACTTTATGGCGAACAACGAGCATGCACATACACCTGTTCGTCCTAATTTTTCTATCCAGCAGACTCATCTAGAAGAAACCCAGCAATCCCACCAGATAAACCTAGTGAAGTACTATGAACACAAATATACTCCTGATTACAAATTATCAGCCAGTTAGCAGGCTCCTCTAACTATATTTATAGAATCCCGTCAATCCAATGTGGTCGAAAATGGTAAATAGGAACACACACCTGCCTACAATCACCAATTCTACCAGTAGTCTCATCGTCTAGTATTGAAGGAAGTCCATCAACCATACTTGATGGGAAACATCTAGTAGGAACATACACCTGCCGGTGTTCATCAATCTCACCAACAGTCTCGTTTGGCAACACATGGAGAAGTCATTTGGAAAGGTCTAATGACAAATTTGGGGCATACCCAACTCATTCTCCCATGCATGAATACTGTCGATACCCATTGACAGGAAAAGGAGGACAAGTTCAAGAACCTACACCTACTACAAATATGGAATGGACGTATATTACCATTCCGGCTGCTGAAGTCACCAAACACATCCTATCCATGGTGAAAGGGCAGATGAAAATCTTTGCCCATATTCTGGAAGAATTCCAGGATATTATAACAACTACTTCAGTTGTACCAGGGGAACAGGCACATAAATATGTCCCCACACATGGGATGACACATTGTCATGCCATCTCAGAGTTGATACACACCTCTATTCTAGTCCAAGAGGGTCATGGGGCCTAATCCCCCATATCATACAGACAACAAGATCAAGAACATACTCCCTTTCCAATTGGAGGTAATTGGTCTGTTCCAGTAACCAATCCAAGGAAGGCACATACACTTGACCATGATAACCACTTCTCCACACAAGTGTCCCCAAATAAGTATAAGAGAGAATCCATGAAGAAATCTTGTCAAACACGGTTGGAAAATCAATAATCAAGATGTAATCTGGCTTCTCTTAATGCTGGAGTTCTTGAATCCCTCATACATTTATCTATTGCAGCTATCATTAAAAATTTATGGGAGTGGTAGAATTAATTTTTAAGTTCCCCATCAGAGACTTCATCATGAAGGCTTTCTTAATGAAAATTCAGTCAATCTAGAGCACTTATCTCTAAATGATAGCCATGAGAACCCTCAGCGAGGATAAAAGACCAAGGAGCAAGGGGATTCATCCCTTGCTATAATACACCATGGTGTTCCTCCCCATGATGGCATTCACTGCGAAATTCCTCTTTGCAGTAGAATTCCAAATTGTCAATATAATTATATAATTTATAATGTAGCGATGAGAAATACCTCCTATATCAAGGCACTTAAAAACAGAAATCCAGTCATGCCTGATGCCTTGTCATTAACAGGTGAAACACTTTCTCAACCAAAAGACATCTTAAGGGAACCGTCATTATTTGAACCTCCCTTGGGTCATTTGTCTTCAAATACAGAGCATCCACTTTGGTATGACCAAGTGGAGAAATCTCTAGTAAAATACAATGAAGATATGTTAAACATGATAAACTAATTAGCTAAAGGAGAAATACCATTCATGTTCTAGCCTTTGGAAAATTATCAGTATAACATTCCAGAATTGATGGAAGAAGATTTTATTCATGATATCCACATAATCTTATGAAATAATCTTTATCATTTGAAAACCAAATAATTTCCATATGATGAATATCAAAATCATGTAAAGATAATAGAAAGGTTGCAACGCCAAATTGATTTGGAATCTCTTTCAGTTTAACTACAACTAAAGGCTGAAAAACAGTAGAGAACCCTTCAGCATGCATGCCTCAATGCTTTAAAAAGGCTACTCCAGTTAATTTCTAATACCCCATCTGGTGTTCATATCATAGGATCGGGTGGAAAAGGAGGATTGCATTTCACTACACTCCAAAATCAGCTAAGTCCTCCAAATTTTGTCTCATGTAATTTTATTTCCCATGGTAATCTAAAATCAACATATTTTTCATGTAATCGAATGTACGCTCAAGAACATGCCTTAAACAGCTCTCATCAGAGTTAGGCCCAAAGAAAAGAAGTTGTTGAGTTACTTTTAGATCAATCATATGATAATATTGAGTAGGCATCCCGCTTAGAGGATGTCATTCACTAGAGAATGTAAATGTCTAAAATATCTCAACAATCATCTGAAACCGGTGATTTGAGTGGTTGTCGGATGATGCACCTAGCTAATGTCTGAACCAAAATTCACAAAATCAGAAGAGAAGTTGCAAATATTTAATCCATAGAAGTTCAATAATCACCATAGCTTGCAAGGATGAGGGATAATTTAATTCAACCTTCAAATTCATTAAATGAAGTTCATGATTTTGAAGAAGAAGAATAGGAATATCCCCAACCTGCAGGGGTAGGGGATTTTTCACATCTGCAATCCCCTCCTCAACGGAAGTCAGTTTTCTTATGATTAGGGAAGAAGCCACAAAGAGAGTGAACAACTGAAATATCCAAGGATTCCTTTTGGGTTACTTTCTGCCAAACAGTTCCCAGGAATTCATCATATAGAAAAAAAAGTCTCATGGAAAATATAGAGGGAGAAGATCTTATAAAGATATTGATAGAATTCCATCAATACATTATGCGTTAGTAAATGTCATTAACACCATTGTAGAAGATCCTCTAGAAAATGAGTCTAGTTCTGGGGAATCAGAAGATAAAGTTATTATCCATAATATGGTACACACTGAGGAAAATGAAGAAGGTGTACGTACCCGAAATCAGAGGCTTACCCAGAATCTAGGAATGCCTTCAAATAACCAACTCCCACCCCTCCGAAAGACATCTAACAAGGGGAAATGAAAAAGTCAGATTGCATCACACTTTTCCGCTAGATGAGGTCAATCTATTTCACTTGAAGAGAGATTTTCATAGCAAGAAGATGAAATTAAAGAGCTAAGAAGACTCAATAAAGAGTTACTTCGAAGTAGCATTTCTACTAAATGTACTTCCCACGTAGGTCCTCAACTTGCACATCCTGTAGAAGCTCCTGTGCAAAGTGGATTTTTAGTAACTACAAATGCGGATAATGAATTACCTCCATTGAGTAAACAACCAAGACAGGATCAAACATATCCTGATAAGCCTGTTCCTATGGGTTATCCACGGTAAATACCAGCACCACCACTAGTGGTTTTGTCAGTCGTTGCACCAGCTCAAGCTCTAGTTGTGGTACCTACATAGGTTCCAAATCATCTAGATATTCCCCAAATTCATATGAACATAGTTTAGGCATTAATGAATCGATTGTAAGCTATGGAGGAACGACGTGTACCAGTTCAGCGGGAAAAGAAATATTACCCAAAATGGGTGGATCTGATTTCTCCCCCACCAAATTTTGTGAATACTACGTTTCCAATCATTAATGGTTCTGAAGATCCATAAAAACACTTAACACATTTCATTTGTATTTGTGATCCCATGATGGTAACTCCTCAAAAATAAGAAGTAGTAAAGCTTAGGTGTTTTGTGCAGTCACTATAGAGACCATATTTTGTTTTGTATACAAGTTTATAATCTCAATAAATTACTGGATGGGAATATATCTTCCATAAATTTATTCTTCAATTTAGCTAAACCTTACCGAATATGAAATATTTTTATCTTACCAATTGTAAACAAGGTGATAATGAAAGAGTTTCAGATTTCATTGCGTGATGGAAAAGATTAACATATTCTTTAAGTCTGGAACTCCTTCAAGAAGATTTTCTACCAATTTGTGTAGAAAATCTGCATGATGAGTTACACACACCACTGATCCCTATAAAATACATAGAAGGATTTTGAGACCTTATTTCAATTTCTCAATAGATATAAGATTATATTATTGAAACTAAGGATATAACTCATGTAATTCCATCAAATATAGGAAAGAGAACATAGAAAGTTGAGGCAGCTACCGTTACACTCAAGAAAGCACCTGTACCTGCTTCCACTTAAAAATCTTCATCGTATATAAGGGCTACACCTACATAGCATTAGCAACAATGATAGCCTCATCAAGATGATCAAAGAGATCAAAGGTGAAAACAATTTTAGGAATTAAAGGGAAAATTTTATTCTGTTCGGAATGAACAAGTTCCTAGTTAATTCATCTTATCTCTGGAGAACAATTTTGTTCAGTTTCCAAGACTGAAGAAACCAAATAAAGAAGGATATGAAGATATTATGAATTATTTTCCCTTTCACCAGATTTTGGGGCATCCCATTTAGGAGTGTTTTGTTTTTAAGGACCTCCTGAAAAAAATGGTAGACTCTAGACAAGTGAAACTAAAAAGTTCATTATCTCAAATAGCATGTGTTACTACTACTGATCCAGAGGAAGAAGACAAATGGTAGGAAGTCAAAAGTAAAAATTTGTAGAAGTATGATGATTGGATGATTAGGAAAACGATCAACCAAACTCATGCCATTTTATGAACACAGTTGAAACAGCCGATTATGTCTTCCTCCACTCCTGCTACACCAAAACCAGCTTCATCAAAAGGTCAATCCTCAAAGAAGAAAAGTGATCATAAGGATAAGGAGAATTCAGAAGAATATGAGCTCATGTCAAGGATAGAGTTGTCCTAGATCCTATCATATTTCATGCCATCTATTTTAAAAGCATGGGAACCACACCTCCAAATGGCACAACCAGAATTAACCTATAAGACAGAATCTTCATCAGAGGAAGAATTGATCTTTGGTTCTATTAATGCTATCCACTTAACAGATCCTCATGCCAATGGTGATTATGATTATAATGAGATGGAATTCCTTGTAACTAACCAGGGAACTAGAGGAAGAGTCAATGGTCGAGGATACAGGGGAAGATGTGGGAATTCTAGAAATGACCATTTTAACTCTACCCCTTCTCAAACCATATATACAGAAAAAACTCACGGAAGATCCCTTAAATGGGCTCAAAAAGAACAAGAAGTTTCTTCCATGCAAGATAGGATCAGTTATGACACAATTATTTTGGAAGACCGATTATTAGTCACACCATCTTCCTTTCAGCAAGTAGATATACCTAGTCAGTCTAATCTACCAAATCCAGGAGTATTTCTAACTTCTGCTCCAACACAGGGTACATCTACATTAGAAGAATCATCTTCTAAGGAACCTACAAAACCACATCTCCATGCTAAGAAATGTATACCTTTGTACCAAATGTATGTTGTCTTGAAAAAAGTGTACCAAGTACTAGTGAAGTTTTTAATTATGGATTCCTTGAGTCTATTAAAAAATATTTGAGAAGCACTTATTGAGGATTTATCAAGTCCTAAAGAGTTTGAAACCAAAGTTGCTACTACTGAGGTTTACAGTATAGAGAATAATCCTTCAGAATGTCATGAAGTCATATCTTTTATAGATAAATATGAAGATGATGTTGTACATGGACATATCAAAACCTTGTATTTATCTGGCAAGGTCAATGACCTAGACATCCGACGAGCCTTCATTGATAATGGTTTTGGAGTCAACGTCATTCTTGTTCGTACACTTCATCGATTAGCCCAGACTGAATCTGACTTATCTCCTTCCAATTTAATGTTTCAAGGGTATGACGAGAATGAGCAAGAACATCTGGGTGAGATTACACTCAGAACTAAATTTGGAGATCTTGTGTCTAATTTAGATTTATTGGTGGTTCGTTAGGATATAGCCTTCAACATTCTACTTGGAAGGCCTTGGATTCATCAACATGTGACCATACCTTTATCATAACACCAATGTATTAAGTACTATTTCAATGGTCAAATTGGGACATTGTATGGTGACAAGGCTCCATTTAAAATGTGTGAATATCAATACATTGAGGTATAGTTTTATCACCCAAAAGGAACGAATTCCATAATGAAGGAAACAACCAGAGTTAATGCTCCGAATGGACTAGAAAATATTCTAACAAACCCTTCATACATTTGAGTATAGATTATTCTCTACCCATTAATTAAATTGAAAGTGTCAAACCAAATCTAAGCACTCGTCCAATAACTTCCATAATGTCAATTGTGTTGACTAAGCCTGACACTATAGGAGAAACTATTGATTCACTAAGAAGTGATGGAAGATTAAATGGAGATGTTTTTATTTCATCCACTGAACAACAACAAGCCTCTACTTTTTCAATCAGAGTATAATAAATTATAGAAATTTTAGAGGAAGACAAATATGTTGATTCCCAATCCATCATCTCTTCTTTATTACCACAAAATGATCCTTCTTCATCAGTAGGGCCAGATATGGTGGCCTCTTCTTCAGGATGTTCAAATACTTACTCCTCCCCTAACTATGGAAGTTTTGCCTCATCATATACTATGAAAGTTGAAACAGAAGAGGTAACATGTAATGAATAGTAAGAGGAAGATCTCAAGGATGCTCCTACAACATTTGAGGAAGGTGTCTTAACCACTGTGGATGACCTCATAGAAATAAATCTTGGCACAAAATAAGATCTGCACCCCACTCTAATTAGTGCGGCCATGACTTCTGAAGAGCAATATGTGTATACATAATTTCTAAAGAAAGATCAAGATATATTTTCTTTGAATTATATAGAAATATTAGGAATTAATCCTGATGTATCCACCCATAATTTAGGTTCGCTAGAAGAACATCGCGGATTTAAGCAAGCAGCTAGAAGAACACACCCAACTCATGCCTCTAAATTTGAAGCTGAAGTTGATAAGCTTATAAAGGATAACTTTTTTAGAGAAGTTAAATATACCAAATGGTTGGCCAATATTGTCCCAGTAAAAAAGAAGAATGGGAAAATCATAGTTTGCATTGATTTCAGAGATCTTAACCGACATTGTCCTAAAGATGATTTTCCATTTTTGATTACAGAGATTCTAATTTATGAAACAACTGGATATGAAGAACTTTCCATCATGGATGGATACTATGGGTATAATCAAATCCGTATGGCCCCATAGGATGAAGAATGTACATACATCAGAGCCCCTCAAGGTGTATTTTTCTATCAGGTAATTCCCTTTGGCTTAAATAATGCAAGTGCAACATACCAACGTTCCATGCATCATATCTTCAAACCCTTTTTATAATTTTTTTGGAATATTATATGGATGATTTGGTGGTAAAATCCAAACAATGTTCCAATCACTTGGTTTATCTGGAGATCATATTCAATAAACTTCAGCAACACAGTTTGAAGATGAACCCCTTGAAATGTGCTTTCGAGGTGACCTCAGGAAAGTTCCTCGGCTTCGTTGTATGGTATCATGGTATCGAAGTAGATCCCGAGAAAAGAAAATCAATCCTTGGTATGTAACCTCCTCGAAATTTGAAATAATTAAGGGGACTCTAAGGAAACTTGGCTTATATTCGACGCTTTATCACCAATTTGGAAGGCAAGTGTTTTCCCTTCACCAGATTAATGAAGAAGGGAGTCACATATTAATGGAATGAAGACTAAAAATAAGCATTTGATACCCTCAAGAAATATCTCTTGAGTCCACTGGTATTAATGCCACCTATTGAAGAAAGACAACTTATTCTCTATGCAACAACTTTAGAGCAATCACTAAGTGGATTCCTTACCCAAAATAATGATGTTGGGAATGAAAACAACCTTTAATATCTCATCCAAACTATGCTTGAAGCATAAACTTGGTATTCAAGTATTGAAAAGTGTTGTCTAGAATTAATCTTTGCAGTGAAAAGATTGAGGCACTGCCTACAACATCATGAAGTCCAATTGATGTCTCGTAGTAACCCACTCAAATTTATCCTTATTTTTCCTATACTTACAGGGTGTCTGGCATGGTGGGCGGTTATTTTGCAACAATTTGATATCCAGTTTGTGCCTCGAAAGGAAATAAAAGGCCAAGATCTACCTGACTTTATTGCTGAACATCCATCAATGGAAGATACATCATTAAATATTGAACTTCCTAATGAATAGGTTTTCTCTATTCCGGAAAATTCCCAAACATGGGAGATGTAATTTGATGGTGCATCCAGAAGTCCAATAGGTAAGAGAATGGAAAACCCTAAATTCAACAAAATTTGGTTAGGAATTGTCTTTATTTCCCCAGAAAAGGCAGTGTTTCCTTACTTCTTCTTATTGTTAGAAGGTGGTAAAAACAATGAGGGAGAATATCAAGATCTCATCGCAAGTTTGGAATTGGACCTTCAGGTGAAATTGAATCACTTAAAAGTGAAAGGTGATTCAGAATTGATAATCATGCAAATCAATGGGGAATATTCTATCAGAAAAGAAGAGTTAATCCCTTTGTGTGATTATGTCACAAGGTTAATAGATGAATTTCCCTCAGATCTGAAATTGTATTATATCCCTTGATCACAAAATGCCCAAGCTGATACACTAGATAATGTGGCTACAACCTTCGAAGATCCAAATTAGGATGAGACATTCATAATCATAGATCATCATCATGTGGTCTTACCTTTTGTTCAAACTAGAATAGAGGAAATTAATGAAATTAGACCTATTCCTGAGCCATATGGTAATATCACAGTATGTAGAACACCCATCATGGGATATCTTAAAAATGGAATACTTCCACCAAAAAGGGATGAAAAATAATAGATCCGATGATGAGCGGACAATTTTACTCTCTATGATAGTCCAGACCACCAGGAAATCCATTAAAAATGAGGCTTTGATGGAATACTCCTTAGATGTATTGATGGAGAAGAAACTGTAGTTGCCATGAAAGAAGTACATTCAAGATCTTGTGGTGCCCATTAGTCTAGGAACATACTCTCTGATCAGATCCGAATTCTTAAATACTTTTGGCCTTTAATGACGCAGGATTGTACAGATTTCACTAAAAATGTCATCCCTGCCAAGTGAATGCCAACTTCATTCATCAATTTCCAAAGTCTCTATATACAAATAAATACTCGTAGCTATTTTCCACATGGGGAATGGATGTAGTAGGACCTTATCCTCCAGATACCGCTAAGTAGTTCAAGTATATTCTTACTGATACTAACTTCTTATCAAAATGAGTTGAGGCAATACCTCTCAAAGAAGTCGAATCCAAAATCATTTTTTGTTTCATAAAAACTAACATCATCACCAGATTTGGTGTCCCTCATACTATATTGATAGACAATAACACCAATTTTTGTTCTATTGAGGTAAAAAAGTCATACCAGGATCACAATATTAAGTCCAACCATTGTTTTTGCTATCATGTGGTGACCAATGGACAGATAAAGGTCTTTAATAAGACCCTATCAAATATACTCCAGAATATGGTGGATAAAGATAAGAAATCATGGCCCAATAAAATTTTTCATTCTATATGGGCTTATTAGACTACTACCCATACTGCCACCCAAGAAAATCCCTATTCATTGGTATACAGAACAAAAGTAGTTTTGCTAATTGAAATGTAATTTCCTTCACTCAGAGTTGAAATCTGTGATCAGTTGTCTACAAATGAGATGTCTCAGAAATAGTTTGATGATCTGGAATGGTTATATGAAAGAATATTGCATACTTTGCATCATTTAGAAGTCTACCAGAATAGAATATCATTATTTTTTACCAAAAAAGTTTGCCTCCATTAATTTCTTCAAGGAGAATTTGTATTGGTCCTCAGGACTCTAAAGATACAAGGAAATAAACCTCTAAAGCTTAAGACAAAGTGGGAAGGACCTTATTCCATAAATAAGGTCTACTCAAATGGAGCTTATGCCTTAATCTTAATGGATGGAAATCTTATTACAACTCCAACCAATGTGAAATTCTTGAAGAAATACTTCATGTAGTTGCATGCATTCGTCCGCACTGCAAGACTGAAAACTACACAACCCCAATGTCCTTATTCCAAGACTTAAAACTGCACAGTACAAAGTCCTAGTTGCAAGACATTAAACTACATGACACCATTTGTCCTCGTTACATGACAGTAAACTGTACGTCTAACATGTTCTCTACTTGACGTGAGGAGCTTCCATAAGAAAGAATCATGGACATCATTGATACTCTTTAGTGGCACATGAGTCCCTCTATTCCCAATGTCTGAGTCAAACCTACATAGGGACCTTGTTTCAAGAACAATGGGTGGCTTGATTCTCATCTATTTAAGATATGTAGAGATGCATGGATCACCAATCTTGGGCCCAACTGCAATAAAAAAATTTCAATTTCCCTTTTTCTTCTCCTGTATATGAATTAGATCTATACAGAGTGCTCTTTTAAGATACGTGATTTGATTTTTATACTATCTGGTGTCTTAAATTTAATTATTCTTCTAGAATGTGTCAAAGTCCCTGTTTCCCATGTCAAATTTGGTTGGTGTGGGAAATGATTGTTTAAATAACTATGTACGGCTTTATTCTCATCTATATGAGATACGTAGAGACACCTAGTTCTTCATTCTTAGGCCCTGCCATGATAAAAAAACAAAACCCCTTTATTCCTCATATAAGAATCAAACCTGCATATGGAATGTTTAAAGAACTACATATGGCTTGATTCTTGCCCTCAGTAAGACACATAGTGAAACTTGGGTTTTATCCCTTATTCCAGCTACAACAAGTCTTTATTTTCAAATTGGTTCATCTTCTTCCTTACCACATGACATTAAATTGCATGGAAATCTAACACCCACATTCTTCACTTGTGTCACCTTTGTGTTATAGAAGAAACCCTTACTGATCCTTGTTTCTCACACTGATCATAGCTCACATGGGATTAAGAATTATGTAAAAGGATTATTTATATAAATAAGGTGTCTTAATTTCTTATGGGATTATAAATTTCTTAATTGCATGAATTAAAACTGCACATTATAATGTACTCACTGCATGACTTTAAACTATGCAATAGAATGTCAATTCCAGAGGAAACAAAGAAAGTATCCATTTTACATATGAGTTATATTTATTTAAAGGATGTAAAATTCATGGCCAATATTGATTCAAATATTTCTTGTGTGCATTGAGCATAACCCCCTTCTATATTTTACACTCTTAATCTTGAATATTTTCCATATCCTCATAATATTTCTTACAGTTTCTGGTGATAGAATTTTTAATACCTAAGAACTATTTTTCCTAACTATGAAATATATACGCTTAGGTGGCCCTGCATAAATTGCCTACATATTGGACATATCAGTCAAAAGATGCCACTATTTGTCTATGAAACATATGCCATAGTTGGCTCTATATAACACAAATCCCATAATGAGTTTCTCAAATAATGGTAATTTTGTTCTGTGTTATAGTATTTTTTGTCCCCTTCAAACTTTGATGACAATATACAAGAATCTATATTTTAAAACAGTCATTCTGATATATTTGTCCCATTATCTTTCTCTTAATCTGAAAGTATTCAAGACTATGGTTTACACATTTCCCTCTCTATGTGTTCAAAGCTATATAAAATAACCTTGGAATCACTTGGCCACATATCATATACTGTTTTCATTTCTGGCCCAAGTTGAATGACCTAAAACTACAAACACCACAACTCTTACGTTTGGGTCAGACCTTCGTAAAATTCATATTCCTCTAATTCTTTGTAAATCTTGGATGGAAATACCCTCTCTATATTCAGGTACCTTTCTCCATAAACCAAACTCTGTGATTTGGAAAATCATAATCTCCATTAACTTTATTCGGCTTTTAGCAATATAATGTCAAAATTCTTAAGAAAACTTTTGCCGGACTATGCAGCATGAGCCCTTAGGTGGCATTTCATAAGTTTCCTACATAACAGGACTGTCAGTCAAAAGATACCACTATTTGGCTATACAACATATTCCCCAGTTGGCCCTGCATAATATATCCCCTATAATGGGTTTGTCAAATAATGGTAACCTCGTTCTTGGAAAAGACTTATTCTAATGACTTTATCCCCTTTTCTATATCATTCATCAAATCTAGAAATTCCCAAATCGTAGTTTACATTTTTTCATTCCATACCTAAATATGGTGGTATGATTCCAAACAAATTATAAAGAAATTGGAAGAGTTTCATACCTTTGGTTGAAGCAAAAGACCTTAAATAAAATCCACACAATGCCCTCACTGCATGAATTAAAACTGCACAACACAATGTCATCATTGCATGACTTAAAACTGCAAAGTATAATGTCCTCACTGCATGACTTAAAATAGTATAGTAAAATGTCCTCAATAGATGACTTAAAACTGAAAATCTTTATATCATAAATTCCCCTTTCTGATAAATTTCAACCATTATTCATACATCAAATCTGTATAGAAGTGGTTTTCCTATTCATGACATATGTCGGCATAAAAATAGCCTTTTATTCTTAAAACCCATTTCCTTGGAAAAAACACCCACTATGGTCTCGAGTCACCAAAAATTTATTTTTATTTGTCTATCAAAAGTAAAATGTTAAATTCTTAAGATCTATTTTGCTTGACTATGTAGTATGTTCCCTTAGGTGGCCTTGCATAAGTTGCCTACATAATGGGCCTATCATTAAAAAGATTCCACTATTTAGATATGAAGCATATTCTCTTGTTGGCCCTGCATAATATAACCCCCATAATGGTTTTTTCAAATAATTGTAACTTCATTATTGAAAAAGACTCCCCTTATGTTGATAGAAGTTTTAACTTTGGTGACAATAAAAATCATGGCTCAAGATTCCCCTTGGAAATATTTAAAGAATATTAAAGAAATTCTTAATTACTGAGTCTTCTTTGGGATTTAATTTCAAATTTATGGTCAAATCTATTTCAACCTTATAAAATCACCCTTTATAGTTCAACATGCATGACTCAAAACTGCCAATAACAAAATATGTGGTACTCACCAGATTGAGAACCTGCAAAGGGAACTTTGAACAAAAGTTAAGTCCTAGCTCATTAACGTAAATTTTTTATGGTTTAGGTAATATTGGGCAATAAAAATAAAAAATATTTAAAGTTTGTGGGGTTGTCCATATAACCCTAGCAAAAAAAAATCAAACTATGCTTACTAGGATCAATGGACTAGGTAAAACAAAGGAAGTTGGTAAGAGTGAATACACAAATGATTAAAGAAAAATGATTTTCATTTATGAAAATTTTCCAAGAGGGACATCCAAAAATGGGAGTATCTCTATTGTAAGAAATCAAAAATTATAAAATACTTTCAACATAATTCCTTATTTGATTGAAAACCTATTGAGCCCCGTCAGCTGCCTATTGAAGCTCATTTATTTGACAAGCTTCGATCTCTTCAGCATGATAAAGTGCTTATGTAGCATCTACAATGTATTTTTCACAATCTTTCTGGATTTATTATAATGAGACATGAAGCTAGTAAAGCTCCCCTGTAATGATATCTAACTTCTGTTGAAGGTATAACTATTGAATAGTATTTTCTTTAATTGTCTGCTTTAGTCCGTTCAACTTTGCAGTATGATTGGCCTCAACCTGAGACTGTGCTTCTTGAAACTCTTCAATATTGATCAACAATTTGGATTTTATCAAGTCTATCCAAATATTTTTCTCTTGTTCCATACTTCTAAAAATATCTTCCACCGTAGTGTGAATTTCACAGTATTTGAAACCTCCAAATCCCAACGTGACAAATAGAGATGAAAGTTGTGGAATTCTTGAAGTTAGTTCCTCAAGAAGAATTTCAGATATTATCTTCCAGATGTTTTTCCATGCCATGCAGTATGCAAGATGAAGAGCCTTCTGTAGTTTTGGGTCTGATTTAGAGTACCTATCATAATGAGGAATGTATCCTGGGATTAATGCACATAAAGAAGTGCCTTGTTCTTCTCCTTCCTAAACAATGGCTGCTTCACCTTACAATATTGTTTGGGTTGATGCAGAGGCTTCACCTCTAGACTTAGCCATTGAAGTTGATAGACTTATATGGTAAATCAAGAATCATGGTTATGGTTAAATTAAAGAGATAACAAATGTGAATGAAAACAAAATATCATAATCTCTTACCTAACAATAGGTCAACAACCAAGAGGACTCTTTCCCATTATTCTCAGTTTCAGCAATTTTTTTTGATGTCTCTGGATGAGGAGTGATGTATTTAATGTTCTCAGAATCCTTAAAATGAATCTTAGGAAGATCTGCCATCTCAAGATCCACCTGATCCAATGTCTCCGGAATAATGGTATTGACATTAATATCAATACTTCCTTCAAGTATCGTTGCAACAAAAATTTCTTTAGATGGAACTACATATTTCATCCAAACATGGTTATAAATTTAATCATAAGAAGATTAACAAGATGAATAATGAAGACTCACATCCAATTGATTCTATACAAGGAACTCAAAAATCTTCTAACGCATTTGGTATATTAACATGTTCTAATACTTCTTCGAAAGACATTCCAAGTTTCATCATTTCATCCAATGATATCTCAGATCCCAGGTTATTCTCACCCCTAGGAGCACTTGGTCTGTTTTCTTCACAACCTTCCTTCGACAACCTTTGAACCTGAGTAGCTTCCTCAACAACAATTATGGGGTCATCATTAGTTGTTTCCAGATTTTATGGTTCATGTGATGAACCTAAAACATCACAGGATGGAAGTTAGTTGTTGTTACGTTTGATTCCTTATGATGTATTGTTGATTTACCAGAATCATCCTCCCCTATGATAGTAGGAACATGAGAAATTCTAGGAATGAATGTTGGTTCTTTATGCCTCAATTCCTCCTCAAGAACCATCAGATTGATAGGAATTTGTGCTTGTTCAGCAGCACCCCCATGGTTCCTTGAAGATTATAAGTAGTTTCTTTTAAAGAAGAAACATAATAATCCCCTGTAATTCCAAGAAGTGTAAAAACATTTTCATGAATAAAAACTAAATTCATGATTATCAGGGAGACATACCACTACTAATAAAGCTCTTAAAAATGGATCTCTTTTTTCTGTGATTTTTCTTATTTTCCTTATTAGGAGGGCTTACATCATCATCTCCAAAGACAAGTATTAGAGATCCCAATACCTTCTCAATTTCATCTTCTATGGCATGTTGGCCTGAAGATATTTCTCCCGATTCACAAGGTGATTCGGTAGATCTAAGAGAAGTGCCTCCAGGGATATACTATGGGGAAGGAACCTCTGTGGTCTTTCCTTTAACTAGATGTAAGTTAAGATGATCTTTTCCCTAAGTAATAATGTTTTGACTAAAGTTCAAATTACAAAGTAGAAGATAATGTGAGAGAAATGAAACTTACATCCTGAGGATCTACAAAGTCGCACCATTCTTCATCTAATGAAGGACTAATCCCTTCGGTGGTACCAAGATCTATAATTCCCTTCACTCTATTTGTGGTAGGAATTGATTCATTGGTGGCATATATGATCATTTCCAGCTCTCTAATGTAGGTCCACACCTCATTAGGATTATCCTTAAAAATAATGTCAGAAGAAGACCGTAAATCCCCTACTCCTGGAATATTAAGTCCTTCATGTAGATCCATCCACATGGTTTCAGCATCACAGTACATACTTTTCCATGTTTGAATAGCCTCTAGTCATATATATTCAGAGTGTATGTCAGAGGGTTGTGGAGAGGATCCTGCAACTTTGGATTTGAGTTTCTTCTCAACCCCCATAGTCACAGATGAGGGATGAGAAAATGGAACTCGTCACTCTTCATAATGATGGCGATTAGATCACCTTGATACAATTTTAGTAGGGATTGACGGAGTGGCTCTTTTAATTCTAACAAGAGGGTTATATCTGGTATGAGGTCTCTTTGGTGAATTTGGAGCATCGTCACCTCCACCATCTGATCCTCGTGAGTTGGCCCCTGATGATGAAGATTTACCTTCCAAATGAAGAGTCTATATCCTGTTACTTCTGTTCACCCCCACTCGAGGGATGACATGATTCAATACCCCTTCAGGGTAAGATGCAACCTAATTTTTGGCATACCAGATATTCAATCTGCTTACAGCATCAATAACATGTAATTTAAACACTACCCAAGTATTCTCCTCAGATTCCAATAACCATAACTGTTAAAAAACCATCATGTGTTGATATAATTTGACATGCACAGGAGGGGATACATAATTCTATTGCAAACATTTTAATTGACACACAAATCCATAAGAATCATAGGCCTCACAAATGATTTCTCCATCGATTTTGGTGCCCAACACACCATCTCTATAAGCTAGCATATATGCCCTCAATTCCAAACTGGCTGTCCCATCATTAACAAATCGCCCTGCAAGAGGATTCCCATAAGGAAAGAAATGGAACTCCTTATGCATACTCAATCTAGCCTTGATTTCATAAGAGTTTAGAGATAAGGGTGAAATACCAGAAATTGCCTGAATAAATGGTCAGAAAGGATTTCCAAAAACTTGTACCCCACTTTGTACAACATAAGTTCTGAAGTGAGTATCGATCTATCTCCACAACACCTGGGATGGTCCTGCTATTATAAAGGGAGACTTCCCATTGTTAATGTGCAGAAAACTCCTATAAATCCTGGCCAAAATAGAAGTATCCAACCCTACCATCCTTTTCTCCACCACCTTGGCCACAATAACAAAGGTTCCTGGCCTCATGCCTCCTTTGGAGTCTCGGACTGGTAACAAATAAACACTGATCCAAATGGATAAGAAACTAGCCAGACGTGTCTTTGCGTGAATTTTTGGGTTGTCTACATATCCCCATTTATCAAATTCTCCTATCTCCAATGTTATCCATAAGGTGTCAGGAGTACCTCTCTTCTCTAACCTTGGATAGATGGTCAAACGGGTGTAACTGGTCCCCTTTTCCTTCTTCTTTATCAAAAATATTTCCATCCATTCCCCAGGATGAATATCACTCCTAGAGTGAGACTTCATGGTGGTTTTGTTCCTAAGGTTGTTAAATATTTTCATTAACTCATGAACCAAAACTGGTGTATTCTCTGAGTCATTCAATGTCAACTTGGGAGGAATAAACTCATCGTACATGTCTCCAAGTATTGGAGCTCCATAAATCTTGTAAACATCCCATAAGTAGATACCTACCTCTTTATGTGTTAAATGGAAATATTTAGTCTCTGGACTTCATCTTCTTAATAATTTTGTGATGAAATCATCATTCTTGTACACATAAGTTTGCCTAACCCAAACAGCCTCATAAATCCCAATGACTTTCAAGTCGTCTGTAAATTCTACACAGGTGTTATAAACCCAGTATTCCCACATCCATGCAGGTTTTTACACCTCCTCCTGTGTGAAAATCCCAACTCTTCTTCCAACCCTTGGACTCATCCTTCTGGGAATCCTGAAATATGGATGAATAATAGTGCAGTTGCAGCTCAGGTGCATGCGCCTTTAAATTCGGAGTACATAGGCTATGATGCATGATATGAGCCTTCTCTACTATCCCAAAATTAGAAAATGATCCCCCGACAGAAACATTGGCCCATGAAAAGTTTTTATAATCTTGAAACCAAGAATGTGGGACATAGTTCTTTGGGTCTGGAATATTGAAATCCTAAAGATGGCCATAACTATACAAAGGCGGATAGGTGCTTCGGGGAAAGTTAACATAATACTTCGTCAAATATTTCGCTAATTTTGGAAGGGTGGTGTCATAAAAGTCAATGTAATCATGAACAAAGACATTCATCATGTCATCAATCCTCTTGCTGGAAAGATCATTAGCAGTTCCAATTCTTTTGGGAGCCATTGAACCTGAAAAAAGGACATAAATCATCCTTTAAGTAAGTTCATTTTTGGTGTTTCTTTACAAAAAAATTAGAAAAGTCATTAAGGCATGTAAGTATAAACTTTATGCGCAAGTATAATTTGGTGCACAAGTATGGATCCCCACTTATAGCGTGCAACTAAAAAATATATGACAGAAGCACGACTAAATAGAAGTGTCTGAGTGAGAAAGAGTTTGCGTGCTGAGAGATGAAATTCTGGAAGTCAGAATAATTTTTGCAGAATTAAAGCCATTATATATCGGCGGTACATGTTACCCTACATGCCATATTACTATGCGCTTCTAGTTTGTGCGACCATTTTCTCAATGCACCTAACACTTGCGCACCCCAATACTCTTTTCTTTCTCCTTCATTTACTTTATCTCAATATAAGACCCTCTCTTTATTCCAGATCCAATTCTGAGGGGGGGATTTTGTTGAAACTCCATTCCATTAAAGAGTAGAAAAAATGAAAAAGGGAAATACCTTAGAAAGAAAAGGGGAAAATACATGAAGAAAATTAAGGTTTGTAAAGGGATGAGTTTTGGGTTTCCTTAGTCAGACCAAAAGGGCATTGACGCACAACCTACATGCTTTCCCAAAAATGTCACACAACCTACTTGCGCAACTGAACTTTTTTCATCCAAGGTCCTCTTTTTTCCTATAAATAGACCCTTGGAGTCTTCATTTGTACGGACGAATTTACCTGAAGCACAATGGCTGCTTTGGCCACCCTAGTATTTCTCCCCAGTCTTTCAAAACATTAAAGGTAGTTCTTCAACACCTTGAGCGGAGGAATTAATGGTGGATCATTGGACTTAAGTCCTTTTAGTGTTTGAAACCCATATCAATTGCACGTTTAAAGCACACAACCTCCCCAAATCAGAAATAATTGTGCACCGCCTATTCCTTTCAAAGAAACTTGAGCACCCCACTTCTGGGACCACCTGTGAATACTCCTGAAGGCTTGAGCCAAGTCTCACCCAAGTATTACCATACATGTTGTTCATCGCTTAAGTGAATATTAGGTCACCCAAGTCTACTTGCACGCCAATACTTTTGCGCCATTCCCTACTTGATCACCCCCCTTTTATTCACTTATTATCTTCAGTATACAAGCCATCAATCCTTCCTTAAAGCCATTCATGGAAAGGCTTCTTCTTCCTTGGATCCCTTGTCTGAAAGGGATTCTATCGAGACCTCCACCAAAACCTCCTAACTTATCAAACCTTTGGGAAAGACACATCAGTGTGTGTCCTATTTGGGTTTGTATATCCACAGTCAGAGGTTTCCCACATTTGTTTTATAAGGGAGTTAGGATACATGGAATTTTAGTGGGTTTGTATATCCAGAAGCACATAGACCTTTCTCCCAGAAATAGTGTTGTGAAGTTTCTAGTTTGGAGGAGGGTTGGGTCTTGGTCTCTCCCTTATTGAAGAGGTGACTCGGAACCCCATGTCTCTAGTAGGGAAGATACGATTCACACATAATTTTCTTCCTTTTGAGCAAAGGAGAAGTCTTCCTCCTATACCAGGACCAATTTTAGGGAAACCATCCAGGAATAATCTCCTAGGGTTTCTTGCAGGGGGTAGCATCATTTCTCCTCCTCTCTTATTCGGTGCCAAATACTAGAGGAGATATTGATACAAAGACTTTCGTTACCCTTTCCATCTCCTGTTGAGCTTTATCACCATGGGTAGCCATCCTGGTGTAAGCCCCCCATCCCTTCTTCCATTCATTGGACACTTGTCTAATGTAATGTGAATATATGGAAGGTTCGTCACCTCACCCTCTTCTCAGGTAAACTCAGGCCTCGTCTACTCTCACCACCATAGGTGCACCCTCTTCCCCCAACAAAGGAGGAAAAGTGTGAAGTGTGATTGTTGAATCTTTCATATCATATTGTTTCTCACACCGAGCATGGCTCACATGGACTTAGAGATTCTTGATGATTACAACATTTACATAAACACCCAAAATGAATGAACTATGAGAACTCTGATTCTTGTTAAAAACAGGATATATAGGAAGCCCTTTCAGGGCCCTATATCACTTTATATCCTCTTAAGGAATCCATCCCTAATTTCCTTAATACAGGCATCCTACTTAGAAATAATCTCCAAATTAAACCCCCCAAATCATAAAGGCATCCTATTCAAGAAGTAAGCCCAAACTCACTCATTTCTCTCAAAGGACTATACACTCCAAGGAGATTTATAAAACTACATGAGCTTTGATTCCCATCCACATGGGATACATATGAATTCTCCTTGAGGTTCAAACCAAAATTTCAAAATCAACCCTATTCTCCTTGAGCCATATTCCCAATAGGGTCTAATCTAACTTAGAAACCCATATCCTTTCCAAGTTCACTGGGCTGTTTCTTCATAATCCCCACACCAAACTTTGACTAAGAACATTTCTCTTATATGTCCTTACCACATGAAATTAAACTGTATGGTCAGGTCCTTATCACATGAACATAAAAGGAATGATGTGTCCCATTAAGTGGCACCAAACTATGAGGGTTATGATTCCTTTCACAAGGATTACGTAGGTAAACCATTTCACGGGTACGATCCCAATATCAAAACAAGCCTTTGTCTCCCTGGATGAAAATAAATTCCAGAGTGCCCCACTGAGCGACATAAAAAAATAGATTCATTATAATTATGATTAAAAGAATCTTGAAATAGTATATTAGAGGATACCATTGATGGATAACCTTGAATACATACAGATGTATCCATTAATGAAGAACCTTGAATGCATACTGATGATTCTAAATTTTACACAAGTTAATAATTGATTGTAAATTCTAAGGGAAAATTATGTTATGCTTGGTGAATTAATAAGGATTCATGAAAAAATATTAAATTTATAAAGAGAGTCCCATAGTAGACAACAATTTCCCCCAAAAGGGTGTGATGAGTCAAACCTCCCATCCTCTCGACCAACATATGTTCCTAAGTATCATAAAGCTTAAACTTAACAAACACTTGACTTTGGAAATCATGTCCCCTTTGGATAAAGAACTGTTGGAAGTTTCCAGTTCTATGAATAAATCCAATGAAAATCACCCAGATACAGTGATTCTTAAAACTAGAACACACCTTTCAAGGAACTACGAAACAATTATCTTACATTATTATTTTCATAAGTTTCATAAATTTATATATCATATTTATGTTATGATACTATCATAAATATATCATAAATATATCATATCTCATAAAAACTATATTTCTTCCACTATTCACCAAAATTTGACTTTAAACACTTTAAGAAAATAAAATAATTAGAATATAAATTTTTAAAAGATTTATTAAATTAAATTTAGATCCATAAAAATTATTCAAGACCATAAATTATCCAAAACACATCAAATTTAATACTTTTAAATCTATTTACTTTGATTTTTTTACCACCTGCTTAAGCGATGCATCAACGATGTGTTAGCATTCTAGGAAATTATATCATATTTAAAAAATAAAAATAAATTACTATCATGAAGATACTATGTTCATACTCAATTTAATATTTTTTATCATTCATAACTTATTTTATTCCTTGTGATAAAATATTAAAGTTCATTAAAACAAAGAGAGTGATATTTTGTTTAAATACATCACTTAAATAATATTTATGTCATCATAAAAATAAAAATGGAATCAATTAGTAATATTTTAGATAACTAGAAGATTATTAACTCATAAAATAGGAATAGGACATGTTTTTGGGTTATTTTAAGGTCTTACCCCATTGTTTTAACCTGGTTTTACCCATTTTACCCTTACCAAGGTGATAAAATTTTCCATGGTTACTTTTCATAATGAAAAAAAATAAAAGGGACCTATTTAAAAAATTAAAAACCCATGATAAAAAATATGGGATTAATTTTTCATGATTAAATTCAAAAAATTGGAAAAAATTAAATTAATATTAAAACGTAAAATGCAATGAAAAATAGTTTTTTAGAAAAATGTTTTTTAAGAAAAAAAATGAACTTATTCTAAAATTAGGTATAATATAGATTAAAATTTAATTAATTATATTATATCTAATTAAATATTTTTTTTTATTTTTATGTCAAATTAAAATCATAATGGGAATTTTTAATGAAAATAAATGAGAGGTTTATAAAAATATTTATTTTTTTATTCATTAAAAAATCATTCTTGTTAAAAAAATCCCAAAATCTCACTCTTAGATAATTTTAATATGATGATTTAAAAAATTATATCCATTTTCTAAAATATAATTTATAAAATTTCTATAAATTAAAAATAATATCTACTCACAAAAATCGATAAAAATTATTTTTGATGAAAACATGTTTTTGAAGAAAAAAATAACTTTACTAAAAAATGAGTGCTTATTTGATAATAATTAATAAATAAATTAGTATTGATTTGGACCTTTATATATATATATATATATTTCATATTGTGGTTATTTCTATTCATATCTTCCAATTAAACAGCTAGTTTATAATGGTCATATTTAAATAATAATATTTCATGGTTCATTTAAGCTCAATGTTGCATGTTGTATACATTGTTAAACAAAGTGTTATTTTAAAAATCTCATGGTGTTACGTTGTAAGTTCCCATTAACGATAAGAATCATGGGTAGATGGTACGGGTTATGATCGATGCAAGGTATGTTCCACTGAATATTGGATATAGGCATGCTGAATACTTAGACATTATAAATGTGGAAGGCATGGTAAAGTGCCTTAATTTAAGATCAGTGCACATGAAATACTACCATATATGGTGTAGGCATAATTTTTCCTTGTATTTTCATGATGAAAGCACCATGAGTGTTCATTATTTTGTTATCGAGGCATGGTTTTTTTGGGCAGGATCAGTGTAACGCTTAGCCTTATTTATTTTAGATGCATTACTAAGGGGAACAATAGTAGAGAATGGATAGAAGCCTGAGATTTTGGAATGAAACTGATTAGAGACTGATCATGTGATTTTACTTGACATGTGAAGGATGTTAGGTTATTGGAAAATAATATAGGAGTGCTTCCAGTTAGGCGAGATTGAAATTCCATGGATAATGGTCAATGGTGTAGGCACATGAACCTACATATGTTGAGATAAAACTCATGGGAGCATGAGTCAGTTGATTCAACATGATTTTATGAGATTATAAACCATTGGATTCTAATGGGATCAAAGCATCACGCACTAAACATGAGTGGTGCTATTGAATTATGAAGCAATGAGTGGCTGTGTACAAGATGAGGACCAATGGAATAAATGAGATTCTTGTAGGTTGGTTTCTTGAGGGTTTAATAAAATGAAAAGTATCCCATATAGTGAGGGATTTTTTGGAAAGGGATCAAGTGAGGTGGAATGGTTGACTCAAGAGTTAGTTATAGGCAAGTGTTTCTTGGGATAAAATGAGATTGGATCAGAAGGAGTGGAACATGCATGATATTGTAAACTATTGAAGTCATGCTCAATGAGTGGTATAAGGGTATCCATATGGTGTGGGGTAGACCATTGAATATTTGAGGGTGTGACCGTCCTTACTGATAATCTTTTTAGGTTATGATGACAAAGTTCATGGTGAGTCAAAAATGATTAGTAATTTATATTTTAATTGGAACTCAGGTATGACCAGGATGACCATTTCTAGTAATTACATGTGACAATGGATGGAGTATGGGTTATGGAGGTGTGAAACCATGTTGGTTGGGTTGTGGGCATGTTAGGTCCAGTTTTTGGATGGTCGAGCTAGTGTTTGGACATCATTGAGTGGACGAATCTGATTATATCTAGTCCCATGTAAATACCAAACTTGTTAATTTATATGAGGTATTATATGGAGTTAGTGAGTTATAATTAAGATCAAGATGATTCTAGTGTGATCTAGAGGTAATTTAAGAAGTGAATCATGGTTCATCATATGGTTTAGAGGGTGAACTAATGGTTAATGACATGGTTTTGGGGGTGAACCATTTCCCTTGCATGATTTAATGGGTGAACCCATTTTGTCGCATGATTCAATGGGGGAATAATGTGATGAAATGTAGTGAATGATCCATTTTGGATGAAAATTCTTGGAAAAATAAGGGAAAATGGTGTCTGAGATTGGGTATGTCGTATTTGGTATGATGGTTCTATTTCAATGTTTGTTCAGGAACTTTCTAGGAAAGGTTAGCATATGAAATCCCTTTGTATGAGTAGTGGAGACTCATTTAAATTGGTATGGAATTAGAGATGAGAGGCAATACTGGATTTTGACTGGTGTTTTCATGAGTAATTTGGTGCAGTGGGATGGATACTATACCTAGTGTGGTTTTTTACCACTGAGGATGGGTTTTGGTAAGAAATTTCAATGGTGGGGAGCATCGTTGATTGAAATTGGCCCAGTTTAGTAGAAGATTATGGTGGGGAGAACCATAAGTTAGATGATGATATTATTGATTCTAATATAGTTTATTAGGATGGAAGAGTGTGAGTAAGAACTGTATTATTATTTTAGTGATATTGGTGAGTAGTGGATCAATTTATGATGAAAATTGAGCCTCATTCATGGAGTGGCATGATAAATGATCATTTTACATTCTGAAGTAAAAATTTTCGAATTGAGCATGGATTGGTGACCTGAATAGGTTGGGATTATTAGTAAATATGTTGGAATTGTTGATACATGGTTGATGAGAATTTTTAGGTATGATAAACTATATGGTGCATAGATTTATATACCTCATGTATGGATGAGATATAAAATTAAAAAATAATTTGAATTTTCATTTTAGTGGATGGTACATTTTGAGAATCGGGACTCAGGATGAGATTCTAGGGGATTAAAATTCCTACGCATATGTTTTTTTAGTCGTGTCTATTTAACATCATTACCATAGGGGTCACACCATGAGTTTTTAGGATAGATGGGGAGGCCCCTCTATCTATGCTGTACATGACAGAAACATTTGTTCACATTGTACCACTACCTATATATGTTTTTTATAAAAAATTCAAAATGAGGATCAACCCCCCTTTTCTCTTTATATGGAGAAACATTCACAAGGAGGTCTTACCCAGACCTCCCCTCCCCCTTCTTCCATTTATTTTGGGCAGTTTCCTTTGTTAGGGATTTTACCTAGAATGATGTGGAAAGAGTGTTGTCAGCCTCTCACATGTGTTTGGTTGTGGTTTCAGTGTGACGAGGCCTGCTTGTGATTTTTAAGAATTTATTATGAATTTAATTAAATGGTTTAATTAATTATAAATTTTTATAATTAATGGTTTTAGGTTCTTTTCTATGATTCAAGTCCTCATAGTGACAGACAATGGTATGATGGACTTGGACGATCTTGGGAGAGATTTTCTGGGATCTGATTAATAAAGGCAATGACTTTTATTGAGTTAGGAGGTCTTTATGCATCTAACCTATTATATTATGATTTATTTTTATGGAATGTGATGTGTGGTATCACCAGCAAGAGAAACAGAGTTTGTTAAATAAAATGTTTTATTTTAAACAAGATACCTGAATTATATAAACAAAGTTCCAATACTATGAGGGTCCTTGGGAACTATCTTGATTGTCTCAAACTCTAGTGGTTGAGGCCTTACTTAAAAATGTATTCCTTGAGATGTATGAAACCTAAAGGGTTACAATTAAATTAAATGAAATTAATTTAATGGGCCTAATGATAGGTTCCCTCAGTGACCTCCAAGTAGAGGTGAGTGATGAACTAAAATAAATGGCCTATGGATTATCTTGGTGAGAACCCTGTTATTCCTTAGATCCATGAGCTATTCCACATGACCATGCAGTGAGAGTTCATTCCCCCACTAAGTTGTGATTGCCTGAGTGGGTAGACCCAAGGAGACTGATAAATAGGTTGCGTGTTTGGGCCAACCTAGAGTGACTTGGAAAGGGGATCGTATAAAGGCCATATCCCTTATGGGACTTTCCTAGGAGGATAGTGAGGACTTGATGAGACTTTGGGGATACTGAGGGGTGTTATTCCCTCCATGTGATGGGTGATAACCTGAGAGACATGTTTAAATAATAGGATCCATGAAGGGTTTCCTAGATACAATGAGATCGAGGGGACCCTAATGGGTTCCCTAGTGACCTATTGACCCTTACGAGAGGGTTTGTGTGGGAAATGGGTAGTGATGATTGTCGATGTCACCATAGAACCCAAATATATTTTTGACCTAGTGACAGATGTAAAGATGGTAGGTCCTACACTAAAGAGGCTTACCTTGATTGTAGGGTGAGTTCAGATAGATACTCAACCTATCGATATGTTTTTGATAGTGTGATTTGGGTGGGATGAATTTCCCACCATTGTAATGACCCAAAAATTTATAAATGAAATTACCTTTTGAATAAAAAAATTCTTTATTAATAAATGTAGTTATAGAAAACACAAAAACTATATTTCATATGTTATTTTAGACCATTATAAAATATAGTCAGTCAGAGTTGGAAGACCATTATGAACCATAACCATTGATAATATATCCATTCTATAATGTCCATTAAGATTAGTATATATTAAGGGTTATAATAATATCTAATTGATATATAAAGAATAATTGATGACCTCAACCAATAGAATCGTACCCTATAAATCTCTTTTATTAGATCTTCTAAGGGAGATGGAATCACTAGGCACATACCTTGACCAAGCACAAGTTTAGATTCAAAAATTATAACTTGATAAAAACTAGTTACATAATAAGTTCAATCTTATCAAAATCAAAACCCAAACCATGTTTACCAAACCCACCCAAGAACGCACCTTCATCATACACCTTAACCTTAGGGCGTACACTTGTGTAATAATAGGGTATATATCTAAACCCTAGTTTTATGAATTTTTATATTTTTATTTTCAATAAAATAATGATTATATTTATCATTTTTATTAATTTATATATATATTTACATTATTTTATTATGGTTTTGATAAAAATTAGATTTTTATATGAATAAATGAAAATTATAGATTTGGAAATATATAGTTTCAATCAAAACATACTTTTTGATAAATTCAAGAAAATTTGAAATAAATTTTATTTTCATGAAATATTATTTTTAAATAATACTTATTTAAATATAAATTGTAATATAATTTAATGAAGTCCAATGTCATTTTTATAAGGTCCAGAAAGTAGTTAGTGTGGTAAAAACTAGTATTTTTTAGTAAATAAGAATTTTTTTATTTAAAAGTGAAAATTTTCATATTTAAAAAATTATTTTGGTAAAATAAATATTATTTTTAAAATCATAACTTTGAAATTATTCAGTATTTCTTTTATTATAATTTTTTTATAAAGTGAATTTTTTTGAGTAAAAATTAATTACTGTATAAATACACGGTATGCATTATGACATCATAATTGACCAAAAGTGACATAATAAATAAAATAAAGAGAATAAATGAACAAAAATAGATTTCATATTTAAAATAATTCATTTTAAGATATTTTATTAATTTTAAAAACCTTTATTGAATCCTCAAAAACCTATGTTATATTTTAAGGTTTTAAAATCCTTTTTTTGAAGATGACTAAATTCCACATTATGAATGGTGTTATTTTAAGGAATTAGGTTCTTAGCATAATAAAATATTTAAAACCACTCTTATTTAGTAGAAACCATGGAAAAAACATGGTTAAGGTTTTTGGTATTTATTATTTTATCATTTAGTGTTCAAAACCTATGTTTAGAAATTAATAAAAATATTACCTATATTTTTCTATACATACCCACCAAACGTCCTATTCCTCTTAATTAAAAAAAATTGGGTTTTAAATTACTCTATATATCCCTCTATAAATCCCTCCCTAGGTGTTCTTAATCTCATAATAATCTCATCCTGATCTTATAGAAGAAAACCCTCAACGTAAGGGATTATATTACTCTGCCTATTAATTCAAGTACTTTCATTGTATTAAGCCTTTTGATTTACAACTTTTCTTGTAATAATGTGTTTTTGAAAATATCTTTACTATACTTATGATGAAAAATTATTGATATAACACCTTTAAATCTCATCAATTCCTTTCATGAGCAATTATGTACACCCATTATTCTACTGAGACTATCCCATGATTTTCGTGATAAAATTTTGTGTTTTGTATACCCGTACCCATTTATACTCAAGGGTATTCAACTTTTTGTACCTATAATTTATTTATTGGGGGATTATATGTATGTAACCCACAATCCTTAATCATGGGATTAAATGTGATGAAAAACATCCTTATGTTTCATTAATTATGAGGCACACAAATTCATGTATATAATATGTATGTGACGGGTGAGCCCAAAATTATATAGAACTCCAATGCATTGGGTACTTTTTATTATTATCATGAGATAATATGTATGGTTAATAGGATGTTATCCTAATCAAATTATGTTATTATGTCTCAGTGTATATCCTTGACTTATGATTTTGATGTCATGTTTTATGTTGTTGTCACATTCTTATAATTCCTTGAAGTTATCATCTTATACCATGCATTGATGTTTATGATTCTCACCTTTCCAATTCATCATATTATGCCTTTTTACTAATGTGTATGGATATACATTATTATATGTCTTTATTATTCCTTTACTCTGATTTATCGGTCACCTCTTTCTTATTTAAATCCATAGGCCATCCCATGGAGTTTTAAAAGATAAATCTAATTCAAGGGCATGTTATGGAGTTTTTAAATAATGTTTATGTATCCCTTATTCATGTTAATATGACATGAATATTTTTTTTAAGAAAGTTACATGGATTGGCTTCCCAATCCATGCCCAAAGAAATTTATTAAGAACAAGGTTTACAGTGAAAGTCCGAGGTGTAATGAAGCTACACCATCAAAAATATAAAGCCACAGACAAATCAAACGAAACATGGATGAGCAGAGCAATCTATCCTCTAGCAGTCTGAAAATAGTAGTAGAAAGAGACCAGCACCTCGATTGTGGGAGAAGCACCATAAAAAGATAGAGCAGAAGCAAGCACTTCCATATAAACCAGATTCATCAAGATGCAAGCTACCCCTCAGATCCAATGAAAAGAAGAATATGATCCAGCCTAGTTTCCAGCATTGGAAACCCCATCATAATCAATCCAGAATACAAGAGGAAACATTTTACTAGATCTAAAAATGAATTAGCACCCAGTCCAGTTGAAATTTCAAAACAGCAGGCGATTATACATCATCAACTCTGTTCTGGACTGATGAAGAGCACAACCTATTCAGCAGAGCCATCCAGGAGCATACTTCCATGAAAAAGAAAGAACAATCGTTCATGAAAATAAAGTAATACCATGCTATAACAGGGAGAACCAGAGCCAAATAATAGCGCTCAGCGCCAGCAGATCCCAAACAACCACTTAGAAACATAACAGAACTGCCAGTGCTATAATAGAGAACATAACAGGTCATAAAAAGCAAGCCTTCCCAAAGTAGTCCACATAATTTTTAAACTTCAAACAGAATCACAGAGTCCAGGTGCATGCATTCCAGAAAACCAGATCCAATCTTCAAGCATAGCAGAATAGCAAGAAACAGGAGCAAAGTTCGAACAAATAATAGATAGAGGAAACCAAAGGGATGAAACAACAAGAGTCCAGCAAGCAGGTATCTCTAGGAGCAAGATTTCCCATAAAACCCAAAGCCAGACAGGGAAAAATAGCAACGAAGGACTTAGAAAACAACCTTAAAATAGACTCAAAACTCAGTAAAAATTGTGTAGGAAACAAAACTGAGCAAAACCCAGTAGAATCCAGCTTGAAAAGGTATACCAGGTCTAGCAAACAAGGTCCAGCAAGGAGCGCTTGAAACAGAAAAAAACAGAATAAACCAGCAGGAGATCAAGAGAGACCAATGATGTAGAGACCCGTATCTTGACGTACATGGACGTTACATTACTTTTGCGGAATACTTAGTACATAACAAAAACACACACACAAGGATCGTAATAGTTTAGTGTCTTTGGAAACTCGGAATAAAATCTTCTAATCGTGGGGAAAGATCTTCAACATCTCCCATAAAGATCTTCCTTTTTTTTTACCTAAAACCTTTCTTTATATCCTGGGGAAAAGAAAACATAAAAGGGTGAGCTCAAATGCTCAGTAAGGGTAAACAAAAGAAATATCAATCACATCATATACATAAGAACATAGCTTTTGGAAATCTTAACCTGCAAAAGAGCTCATAATATCATAACATGGGATAAATCATAGAAGTGAAAATGAGATCCCCATAATCATAACATAAAACTTGAAACTTTGTGGCATGCACACATAATCATGGAAAATCATTTCTTGTTAGTCATGACTCATTGCCAAGACTATCTTAGTGGACAAAGTCCCTTTCTGAACCGAGTTCACTCCTCGTTTCAGTCCTGTTTCACTGGACCGAAATAACCTTCCGTTCCAGCCATGTCTATCTCATGAGATATAAAATCTTTACCCAATGCATTGGAGGGAGATATAGGTCCCACCCATCTTATAATGAATCCTTTCTTATGTGTGCCACATAATCATAAAACATACATCATCGCATAACACATGAAACAAAAATGGGATTCTTGAAACATCATGACATCATAAATCAATTCATATAAGATAAAGGAATTCATAAAAATAATTCCATCACAACATGATCAAATCAATGTAATAATAGGGATAAAAACAGAACCCTTTATTATCTTAGATGGAAAATAATTTTGAAAATCACTTGAACTCCATTCTTGAGGAAAATATCCTTTCTTCTTCAAAAACATTTTTCCTTTCATAACATGTCATACATCTTTAAAATAAAAGAATTTGATTAAAAATAAACTTGAAAACTTGTAAAGGAAGCTTCTTTGAAGTAATGTTTTAAAATTCCATTCATGCCGTATAAGTTAAAAAAAAAATTCTTCGTACTTTTGTCGGAAAAGTCAAAAAGTACCTCGTACGGAAAAACGACAAAAGATTCCTTTCATATTCTTTACTAAAAACTCACCTAAGGGTAAAATTGGATTTAAAATATTGCAAGTGGATGGAAACAATATTAAATATTGAGGGAACATGGATGTGGATGATAAAATACACCCCAGTAAATACTTACGAATAAACAATCTCGGATAAAAATGAGATTGTGATATTTCCCTTACCTTAGGTCCAATTTGCTTCGTATGTGTCCGAACCTCCTGTATAATGATTTAAATAATGTCATTGACTTATTACAGAATCATATTCATTTTTATGATATCATATATGGTTCACTTATGACATTATATTACCCGTTCTTTTGTAAATTCCATGTTAAAGAAGCGTTTTGGGTAAAATCGTTTCTTTTATCGTAGGTATTTTGACTTGTTGTTATTGACATTATTATTACTTATATCATGATTTACTTACTTCCAGAATATAAAATATGATTTATATATCATATATATTCAGTATATATATATATATATAATAGATAGATAAATAAAATAAAAAACACCGTTCATGGAGACGGTAGTCCGTACGTACGCATGAACGCTGTTTTTCTTTCCTTATTGTCTTGAAATGGAAGTAAGTAGATGACATACATATGTATATATATACATAAATCCAGTAGCTTTATAATGTCATATATTTCATTATTATTTCTTATATATACATTATAATCATTCTTAAATGGTTAACATGGAGAATGAATCTCATCGCGTCGTGGAGACGGTAGTCCGTACGTACGCACGAGCGATGATATCATTTCTATAAATATTGAATTGAATTGGAGTGGATTATACAATATATCAGAATCAATATGATGTTGTAATAACTATGTATAGTTATTATTTACACCATTATACCCATCCATGTAAGGTGGTGGTGGAAAATAGATTACACCACGGCGTGGAGACGGTATTCCGTACGTACGCACGCGCGGTGATTTCTTTTTCCGTAGGATGGATAGATGGTGAAATAGGGTTGTTTCATACTTATAATAACATATCAGTATATGAGTGATACTTATGTTGTTACTTCATAATGAAACAACCTAAGAAGAAGAAGTGGAAGAAGAAATAAAGATGAAAGAATTGGTAACGGTAATTACCTCTTCTTTGAAGTGCCTCTTTGAGACCTCTTCTTAGGGCACTAGAATTGGTCTTTGAGGAAGACCAGAACCTCTAGGATGTTTCTAGGGAAGTGGATAGGAGAAAATGGCAGGGGTTGGCCGAGCTTGAGTGCTCAAATTGGTGTGAGGAGGAGGGGGAGGAGGTGTCCTTTTATAGGGGAGGAGAGGGGCACCTTAGGAATTCTTAAAAATATTAATTTATAATAAATCTAACCCCACTTAAAAACCTCCAAAAATGACTCATATTCGAATATTAGATGAGATAGGGTTGTAATCTCATCAACCAATCAAATTTAGACATGTTTGGATATTATTTTAAACCTTATCAATTAGATTTAGCTCTAAGTTAAATAATTTAACTTTTACCGTGTCTTTTTGTTTTCTTTCACTATATGGTTAATAAACTTACTATAACATGCCAAACGAACCCCAAATTGTTTATTATTAATACATATATCCTTATCTAAGTCATTTGGCCGAACCTTAGATTTTTAGGAATAAAATAACAATTAATAATATAATATTTGATTTAAAAACTATTTTGTGTCAATTTTGACACTATTTGATACATGATTTTTGTGAAAGTCATAACAGAATTATATGTTCGAACCAAGTTGATTAAATCCACACTAATATGTCATAGTAACCTAGAAAATTAGTGGAATTCATAAAAAACCTCAAATTACATTTATTTTGGTGCTTATAACATCAATTATGTCAATATTTCATTAAAAAGATAATTACTGCATCATCGTTGTGTCATAAATAAATTAAATTATTTGATGTCTAAAAATTAAAAATAAAATAACATCATGTAGGAAATCTTTTCAGATTTCTAATTAATATTTATAGTCTAATTTATCTTATGTATAACCCCATATTAAAAATGATTTACTTATTAAATTTTGATTTTAACTATTTTAACCTTTCTTTAAATAAATTAATAATAAATGTCCTAATCTAATCCAAGTGGGCCTAAATGGTCATATTTTATTCCTAAGTTTGTTTTTGGTCGAAATACACTTGTCCAATAGGATTAGGACATGTGTTAGGGTAATAGTAATATCATATTTACCCTTAGTTACCCTATTTACTATTAACCGTGGTAAAAAAAAGTAAAAAGTTACTATTCACCAAAAATTATTTTCATCTCATTGAACCACATTTTAGTCCTTGATATTAACCGTGTCTGTCGGATTTTTGAAATTCCATTCACAGAAGCGGTAAAATTAAGTTTTATGCAAAATTCAGTTTTTAACCTACCACTTAGTAGTTTCACTATTCATCAAAAATTGATGTTTTTCAGAACAATGCCAAAATTTCATCCCAAGCTATATTTCATATTCCGAATTTAAAAATGAAGTCTATTTTACCAAATTCATAACATAAAAGTTTCATTAATTAATTTTATAATTAAATCCCGCTGTTAAAACAAATAGCGTGTTTTTAAGAAACAATATCTATCAAAAGATTGACACTTGTTTATGTCTAGTTTAAATGTGAAATTACATACAAGGACCAACATTGTATTAAATTGTTAAAATATATTCTAAATATACTTTAAAACCACTCAAATTAATGATTTATCACTATTAATTATTTCGATTAAAAAAGTTGTTTTTAATTATAATTTAGTAATTTTTCACTATTCATCAGAATATGAAAGTTATCCGAAAAGTACCAAAATTTCACCTTAGGCTAAATTCGATACTCCGAATCCAAGAATGAAGTTCATTTTGAAAAATAAGATTTACAGAATTTTAAAAAGTGGTTATTACTATTCATAACGGCTAGTTTTAATAATATTTTAATAGCACATCGTTGTTTAGTGAAACTCGGTATTGCGTATTACACACGCTATCGAGGAAGGTCGTGATTGCGTGTAATGCAAGGCAAGACAAGGATGCGTGTTGTGCAAGCTCCTTTTGGTGTACAAGACATTAGTAAAATAAGAAAGAATATTTTTCATAAAATCTCGGGCTGTTACATTCTACCCCCCTTAAAATGAATTTCGCCCTCGAAATTCGTCGGGGTTATAAATGGTTTACTATTTGAAAGTTTCTTTAATAGAAACCCACATCGTAAAAGGGAATACCAAAACTTGGCTTTAAAAACTAAAGTATGAAATGTAACGATTACCCAAATAAACTAATCACTGGGTTTCCACATAGGTGAAAATATGGATATGGAAGAGAAATCTAACCATCATGTTCTGATGGAGAGTGGTAGAGAACATGGATATGGAAAAGCCAGTAATCACAAATCCATAAATTTGTGATGATCTAAGGTACCATCTGATTCATCAGGTATAAGAGAACTAGGACAACATTTTTGGTTTTCAAGATCATTTCCCTAAAGTTAAAGAATTTGAATTAGAATAAATACTTACTTTATTTTGATACAATATCACTGTTGTTCGTGCCTTGAACAATTTCCACTTCATCTCTTAAATAAATGAAGTTGAATTTGTTATTCGTGAAGCGTTAGCAGATCATGTGATAGAATGACGGGTCATTCCATCTGTCTCAAACAAAAGGTAAGCATAAGTCATTCTATAGTGAGATTAATCATATATAGTTCCTAAAATGGACTTATACTTCATATATCATACTGCTTAATATAATAAAACTAGTTTCTATTAAACAGGGACTTCCTGTAGGCCAGTGGTAGGCGATAAAGGCCAGTCGCACTTCGGTTGTGGGTTCGATTCCTACAGCCTTGTCCGAAGCGATGGGCTGTCGCCCGTCCTGCAGGTTGTCCCTTTTTCTAAAACTATATTACTATAACATCCCATAATATCGAAAAAACTTCTATCCTTAAACAATACTAACTTATGTCCAACATAATCCAGTCTAATCTTTAGGCTTATACATAATACTGCAGTCCACTCTCATAACATAGTGAAAACGATTACCAGAGATTTAATACCATCGTTGATCCCCATATATCATAAGATATATCTTGTTGGTCACATTCCAAACATTCAAAGGCCTTAATCTTGTACTCTCTTGAATACCTTAGTGAAAACATGAGTGCAGTTAAAAGTTAACACTTTCCACATACCAAAATCCTCAAAATTCTATATACTCAAACCATGATATCACTTAGTCCTTATATCAATCATGAGCTCATGAATACTATTAAACATTTAATTTTCTCCTTATCCCTTCATTATGCGCATATCATCTACATTCCAAAAATATCTGAATAACCTTTCATGGATACTGGTAACATTAATCATACACTTTCAAAACACAAGGAAAGACAACAATGTAACAATCCATAGATGTCTCTTTATTCCAAAATTACACATGATAAACATGTAATCATTCCACTACATTCTCAAACCATTGACCGAGCTTCAAAAATTCTTTCATCTCACATATCATTTGTAGTCTCATCATCATCATCCACATAAATACTACCCATATGACCATATTGATTCTCTTCATGAGTCTTTCCCTTAGGGCATTTGTTTGCATAATGCCCATACATTCCACATTTAAAACACTTAACCATTTTTGATGTCGTAGCAATACCATTATCCTCATCCATGGTGTTAACCGACCCTTTTCCTTTGCACTTACTTGCTTTGTGTCCTTCTTTTCCACACCCAAAGCATCTTCCAGTTCCCTTGAAACATTCTCCTTGATGCCTCTTCCCACATGATTTACATGAGGGAAATTGAACTTTCTTTCCTCTATGGTCATCATGAAACTCCATCTTTCTCTTATTAGCTGAGTCAGGAAACTTACCAAATTTTACTTTATTGATCATATTATGAGATTTCTGATTCGGCATAATAATGATTTTTGGACTTCCAAATCCCATTTCATTTGGTTGCTCATGAAGAATATCATTCCATTGTTCATCATATCCTCCATTATCGTGAATCATCTTGTTTCCAGCCATATTCTAAAACCCAAAAAGAATAGTGTGAGAGGCAAAAATCATAATAAAGGGGGAGTAACTTAAATATATATCATCTTTGGTTTAATCTAATATCGTTACCATAGTTCTAGAACTATATCCTATACGTATACTTATCCTTAGGGGCATCCCTAGACATACCTTAGAAATATCTCTAGGGATCTTACTAACGTTTTCGCGTCCTAGTTTCCAAAGGTTGACTAAACCTTTCCTCTGATACCAACTGTAGAGACCCGTATCTTGACGTACATGGACGTTACATTACTTTTGCGGAATACTTAGTACATAACAAAAACACACACACAAGGATCGTAATAGTTTAGTGTCTTTGGAAACTCGGAATAAAATCTTCTAATCGTGGGGAAAGATCTTCAACATCTCCCATAAAGATCTTCCTTTTTTTTTACCTAAAACCTTTCTTTATATCCTGGGGAAAAGAAAACATAAAAGGGTGAGCTCAAATGCTCAGTAAGGGTAAACAAAAGAAATATCAATCACATCATATACATAAGAACATAGCTTTTGGAAATCTTAACCTGCAAAAGAGCTCATAATATCATAACATGGGATAAATCATAGAAGTGAAAATGAGATCCCCATAATCATAACATAAAACTTGAAACTTTGTGGCATGCACACATAATCATGGAAAATCATTTCTTGTTAGTCATGACTCATTGCCAAGACTATCTTAGTGGACAAAGTCCCTTTCTGAACCGAGTTCACTCCTCGTTTCAGTCCTGTTTCACTGGACCGAAATAACCTTCCGTTCCAGCCATGTCTATCTCATGAGATATAAAATCTTTACCCAATGCATTGGAGGGAGATATAGGTCCCACCCATCTTATAATGAATCCTTTCTTATGTGTGCCACATAATCATAAAACATACATCATCGCATAACACATGAAACAAAAATGGGATTCTTGAAACATCATGACATCATAAATCAATTCATATAAGATAAAGGAATTCATAAAAATAATTCCATCACAACATGATCAAATCAATGTAATAATAGGGATAAAAACAGAACCCTTTATTATCTTAGATGGAAAATAATTTTGAAAATCACTTGAACTCCATTCTTGAGGAAAATATCCTTTCTTCTTCAAAAACATTTTTCCTTTCATAACATGTCATACATCTTTAAAATAAAAGAATTTGATTAAAAATAAACTTGAAAACTTGTAAAGGAAGATTCTTTGAAGTAATGTTTTAAAATTCCATTCATGCCGTATAAGTTAAAAAAACATTCTTCGTACTTTTGTCGGAAAAGTCAAAAAGTACCTCGTACGGAAAAACGACAAAAGATTCCTTTCATATTCTTTACTAAAAACTCACCTAAGTGTAAAATTGGATTTAAACTATTGCAAGTGGATGGAAACAATATTAAATATTGAGGGAACATGGATGTGGATGATAAAATACACCCCAGTAAATACTTACGAATAAACAATCTCGGATAAAAATGAGATTGTGATATTTCCCTTACCTTAGGTCCAATTTGCTTCGTATGTGTCCGAACCTCCTGTATAATGATTTAAATAATGTCATTGACTTATTACAGAATCATATTCATTGTTATGATATCATATATGGTTCACTTATGACATTATATTACCCGTTCTTTTGTAAATTCCATGTTAAAGAAGCGTTTTGGGTAAAATCGTTTCTTTTATCGTAGGTATTTTGACTTGTTGTTATTGACATTATTATTACTTATATCATGATTTACTTACTTCCAGAATATAAAATATGATTTATATATCATATATATTCAGTATATATATATATATATAATAGATAGATAAATAAAATAAAAAACACCGTTCATGGAGACGGTAGTCCGTACGTACGCATGAACGCTGTTTTTCTTTCCTTATTGTCTTGAAATGGAAGTAAGTAGATGACATACATATGTATATATATACATAAATCCAGTAGCTTTATAATGTCATATATTTCATTATTATTTCTTATATATACATTATAATCATTCTTAAATGGTTAACATGGAGAATGAATCTCATCGCGTCGTGGAGACGGTAGTCCGTACGTACGCACGAGCGATGATATCATTTCTATAAATATTGAATTGAATTGGAGTGGATTATACAATATATCAGAATCAATATGATGTTGTAATAACTATGTATAGTTATTATTTACACCATTATACCCATCCATGTAAGGTGGTGGTGGAAAATAGATTACACCACGGCGTGGAGACGGTATTCCGTACGTACGCACGCGCGGTGATTTCTTTTTCCGTAGGATGGATAGATGGTGAAATAGGGTTGTTTCATACTTATAATAACATATCAGTATATGAGTGATACTGATGTTATTACTTCATAATGAAACAACCTAAGAAGAAGAAGTGGAAGAAGAAATAAAGATGAAAGAATTGGTAACGGTAATTACCTCTTCTTTGAAGTGCCTCTTTGAGACCTATTCTTAGGGCACTAGAATTGGTCTTTGAGGAAGACCAGAACCTCTAGGATGTTGCTAGGTAAGTGGATAGGAGAAAATGGCAGGGGTTGGCCGAGCTTGAGTGCTCAAATTGGTGTGAGGAGGAGGGGGAGGAGGTGTCCTTTTATAGGGGAGGAGAGGGGCACCTTAGGAATTCTTAAAAATATTAATTTATAATAAATCTAACCCCACTTAAAAACCTCCAAAAATGACTCATATTCGAATATTAGATGATATAGGGTTGTAATATCATCAACCAATCAAATTTAGACATGTTTGGATATTATTTTAAACCTTATCAATTAGATTTAGCTCTAAGTTAAATAATTTAACTTTTACCGTGTCTTTTTGTTTTCTTTCACTATATGGTTAATAAACTTACTATAACATGCCAAACGAACCCCAAATTGTTTATTATTAATACATATATCCTTATCTAAGTCATTTGGCCGAACCTTAGATTTTTAGGAATAAAATAACAATTAATAATATAATATTTGATTTAAAAACTATTTTGTGTCAATTTTGACACTATTTGATACATGATTTTTGTGAAAGTCATAACAGAATTATATGTTCGAACCAAGTTGATTAAATCCACACTAATATGTCATAGTAACCTAGAAAATTAGTGGAATTCATAAAAAATCTCAAATTACATTTATTTTGGTGCTTATAACATCAATTATGTCAATATTTCATTAAAAAGATAATTACTGCATCATCGTTGTGTCATAAATAAATTAAATTATTTGATGTCTAAAAATTAAAAATAAAATACCATCATGTAGGAAATCTTTTCAGCTTTCTAATGAATATTTATAGTCTAATTTATCTTATGTATAACCCCATATTAAAAATGATTTACTTATTAAATTTTGATTTTAACTATTTTAACCTTTCTTTAAATAAATTAATAATAAATGTCCTAATCTAATCCAAGTGGGCCTAAATGGTCATATTTTATTCCTAAGTTTGTTTTTGGTCGAAATACACTTGTCCAATAGGATTAGGACATGTGTTAGGGTAATAGTAATATCATATTTACCCTTAGTTACCCTATTTACTATTAACCGTGGTAAAAAAAAGTAAAAAGTTACTATTCACCAAAAATTATTTTCATCTCATTGAACCACATTTTAGTCCTTGATATTAACCGTGTCTGTCGGATTTTTGAAATTCCATTCACAGAAGCGGTAAAATTAAGTTTTATGCAAAATTCAGTTTTTAACCTACCACTTAGTAGTTTCACTATTCATCAAAAATTGATGTTTTTCAGAACAATGCCAAAATTTCATCCCAAGCTATATTTCATATTCCGAATTTAAAAATGAAGTCTATTTTACCAAATTCATAACATAAAAGTTTCATTAATTAATTTTATAATTAAATCCCGCTGTTAAAACAAATAGCGTGTTTTTAAGAAACAATATCTATCAAAAGATTGACACTTGTTTATGTCTAGTTTAAATGTGAAATTACATACAAGGACCAACATTGTATTAAATTGTTAAAATATATTCTAAATATACTTTAAAACCACTCAAATTAATGATTTATCACTATTAATTATTTCGATTAAAAAAGTTGTTTTTAATTATAATTTAGTAATTTTTCACTATTCATCAGAATATGAAAGTTATCCGAAAAGTACCAAAATTTCACCTTAGGCTAAATTCGATACTCCGAATCCAAGAATGAAGTTCATTTTGAAAAATAAGATTTACAGAATTTTAAAAAGTGGTTATTACTATTCATAACGGCTAGTTTTAATAATATTTTAATAGCACATCGTTGTTTAGTGAAACTCGGTATTGCGTATTACACACGCTATCGAGGAAGGTCGTGATTGCGTGTAATGCAAGGCAAGACAAGGATGCGTGTTGTGCAAGCTCCTTTTGGTGTACAAGACATTAGTAAAATAAGAAAGAATATTTTTCATAAAATCTCGGGCTGTTACATTCTACCCCCCTTAAAATGAATTTCGCCCTCGAAATTCGTCGGGGTTATAAATGGTTTACTATTTGAAAGTTTCTTTAATAGAAACCCACATCGTAAAAGGGAATACCAAAACTTGGCTTTAAAAACTAAAGTATGAAATGTAACGATTACCCAAATAAACTAATCACTGGGTTTCCACATAGGTGAAAATATGGATATGGAAGAGAAATCTAACCATCATGTTCTGATGGAGAGTGGTAGAGAACATGGATATGGAAAAGCCAGTAATCACAAATCCATAAATTTGTGATGATCTAAGGTACCATCTGATTCATCAGGTATAAGAGAACTAGGACAACATTTTTGGTTTTCAAGATCATTTCCCTAAAGTTAAAGAATTTGAATTAGAATAAATACTTACTTTATTTTGATACAATATCACTGTTGTTCGTGCCTTGAACAATTTCCACTTCATCTCTTAAATAAATGAAGTTGAATTTGTTATTCGTGAAGTGTTAGCAGATCATGTGATAGAATGACGGGTCATTCCATCTGTCTCAAACAAAAGGTAAGCATAAGTCATTCTATAGTGAGATTAATCATATATAGTTCCTAAAATGGACTTATACTTCATATATCATAATGCTTAATATAATAAAACTAGTTTCTATTAAACAGGGACTTCCTGTAGGCCAGTGGTAGGCGATAAAGGCCAGTCGCACTTCGGTTGTGGGTTCGATTCCTACAGCCTTGTCCGAAGCGATGGGCTGTCGCCCGTCCTGCAGGTTGTCCCTTTTTCTAAAACTATATTACTATAACATCCCATAATATCGAAAAAACTTCTATCCTTAAACAATACTAACTTATGTCCAACATAATCCAGTCTAATCTTTAGGCTTATACATAATACTGCAGTCCACTCTCATAACATAGTGAAAACGATTACCAGAGATTTAATACCATCGTTGATCCCCATATATCATAAGATATATCTTGTTGGTCACATTCCAAACATTCAAAGGCCTTAATCTTATACTCTCTTGAATACCTTAGTGAAAACATGAGTGCAGTTAAAAGTTAACACTTTCCACATACCAAAATCCTCAAAATTCTATATACTCAAACCATGATATCACTTAGTCCTTATATCAATCATGAGCTCATGAATACTATTAAACATTTAATTTTCTCCTTATCCCTTCATTATGCGCATATCATCTACATTCCAAAAATATCTGAATAACCTTTCATGGATACTGGTAACATTAATCATACACTTTCAAAACACAAGGAAAGACAACAATGTAACAATCCATAGATGTCTCTTTATTCCAAAATTACACATGATAAACATGTAATCATTCCACTACATTCTCAAACCATTGACCGAGCTTCAAAAATTCTTTCATCTCACATATCATTTGTAGTCTCATCATCATCATCCACATAAATACTACCCATATGACCATATTGATTCTCTTCATGAGTCTTTCCCTTAGGGCATTTGTTTGCATAATGCCCATACATTCCACATTTAAAACACTTAACCATTTTTGATGTCGTAGCAATACCATTATCCTCATCCATGGTGTTAACCGACCCTTTTCCTTTGCACTTACTTGCTTTGTGTCCTTCTTTTCCACACCCAAAGCATCTTCCAGTTCCCTTGAAACATTCTCCTTGATGCCTCTTCCCACATGATTTACATGAGGGAAATTGAACTTTCTTTCCTCTATGGTCATCATGAAACTCCATCTTTCTCTTATTAGCTGAGTCAGGAAACTTACCAAATTTTACTTTATTGATCATATTATGAGATTTCTGATTCGGCATAATAATGATTTTTGGACTTCCAAATCCCATTTCATTTGGTTGCTCATGAAGAATATCATTCCATTGTCCATCATATCCTCCATTATCGTGAATCATCTTGTTTCCAGCCATATTATAAAACCCAAAAAGAATAGTGTGAGAGGCAAAAATCATAATAAAGGGGGAGTAACTTAAATATATATCATCTTTGGTTTAATCTAATATCGTTACCATAGTTCTAGAACTATATCCTATACGTATACTTATCCTTAGGGGAATCCCTAGACATACCTTAGAAATATCTCTAGGGATCTTACTAACGTTTTCGCGTCCTAGTTTCCAAAGGTTGACTAAACCTTTCCTCTGATACCAACTGTAGAGACCCGTATCTTGACGTACATGGACGTTACATTACTTTTGCGGAATACTTAGTACATAACAAAAACACACACACAAGGATCGTAATAGTTTAGTGTCTTTGGAAAATCGGAATAAAATCTTCTAATCGTGGGGAAAGATCTTCAACATCTCCCATAAAGATCTTCCTTTTTTTTAACCTAAAACCTTTCTTTATATCCTGGGGAAAAGAAAACATAAAAGGGTGAGCTCAAATGCTCAGTAAGGGTAAACAAAAGAAATATCAATCACATCATATACATAAGAACATAGCTTTTGGAAATCTTAACCTGCAAAAGAGCTCATAATATCATAACATGGGATAAATCATAGAAGTGAAAATGAGATCCCCATAATCATAACATAAAACTTGAAACTTTGTGGCATGCACACATAATCATGGAAAATCATTTCTTGTTAGTCATGACTCATTGCCAAGACTATCTTAGTGGACAAAGTCCCTTTCTGAACCGAGTTCACTCCTCGTTTCAGTCCTGTTTCACTGGACCGAAATAACCTTCCGTTCCAGCCATGTCTATCTCATGAGATATAAAATCTTTACCCAATGCATTGGAGGGAGATATAGGTCCCACCCATCTTATAATGAATCCTTTCTTATGTGTGCCACATAATCATAAAACATACATCATCGCATAACACATGAAACAAAAATGGGATTCTTGAAACATCATGACATCATAAATCAATTCATATAAGATAAAGGAATTCATAAAAATAATTCCATCACAACATGATCAAATCAATGTAATAATAGGGATAAAAACAGAACCCTTTATTATCTTAGATGGAAAATAATTTTGAAAATCACTTGAACTCCATTCTTGAGGAAAATATCCTTTCTTCTTCAAAAACATTTTTCCTTTCATAACATGTCATACATCTTTAAAATAAAAGAATTTGATTAAAAATAAACTTGAAAACTTGTAAAGGAAGCTTCTTTGAAGTAATGTTTTAAAATTCCATTCATGCCGTATAAGTTAAAAAAACATTCTTCGTACTTTTGTCGGAAAAGTCAAAAAGTACCTCGTACGGAAAAACGACAAAAGATTCCTTTCATATTCTTTACTAAAAACTCACCTAAGGGTAAAATTGGATTTAAACTATTGCAAGTGGATGGAAACAATATTACATATTGAGGGAACATGGATGTGGATGATAAAATACACCCTAGTAAATACTTACGAATAAACAATCTCGGATAAAAATGAGATTGTGATATTTCCCTTACCTTAGGTCCAATTTGCTTCGTATGTGTCCGAACCTCCTGTATAATGATTTAAATAATGTCATTGACTTATTACAGAATCATATTCATTGTTATGATATCATATATGGTTCACTTATGACATTATATTACCCGTTCTTTTGTAAATTCCATGTTAAAGAAGCGTTTTGGGTAAAATCGTTTCTTTTATCGTAGGTATTTTGACTTGTTGTTATTGACATTATTATTACTTATATCATGATTTACTTACTTCCAGAATATAAAATATGATTTATATATCATATATATTCAGTATATATATATATATATAATAGATAGAAAAATAAAATAAAAAACACCGTTCATGGAGACGGTAGTCCGTACGTACGCATGAACGCTGTTTTTCTTTCCTTATTGTCTTGAAATGGAAGTAAGTAGATGACATACATATGTATATATATACATAAATCCAGTAGCTTTATAATGTCATATATTTCATTATTATTTCTTATATATACATTATAATCATTCTTAAATGGTTAACATGGAGAATGAATCTCATCGCGTCGTGGAGACGGTAGTCCGTACGTACGCACGAGCGATGATATCATTTCTATAAATATTGAATTGAATTGGAGTGGATTATACAATATATCAGAATCAATATGATGTTGTAATAACTATGTATAGTTATTATTTACACCATTATACCCATCCATGTAAGGTGGTGGTGGAAAATAGATTACACCACGGCGTGGAGACGGTATTCCGTACGTACGCACGCGCGGTGATTTCTTTTTCCGTAGGATGGATAGATGGTGAAATAGGGTTGTTTCATACTTATAATAACATATCAGTATATGAGTGATACTGATGTTATTACTTCATAATGAAACAACCTAAGAAGAAGAAGTGGAAGAAGAAATAAAGATGAAAGAATTGGTAACGGTAATTACCTCTTCTTTGAAGTGCCTCTTTGAGACCTCTTCTTAGGGCACTAGAATTGGTCTTTGAGGAAGACCAGAACCTCTAGGATGTTGCTAGGGAAGTGTAGAGGAGAAAATGGCAGGGGTTGGCCGAGCTTGAGTGCTCAAATTGGTGTGAGGAGGAGGGGGAGGAGGTGTCCTTTTATAGGGGAGGAGAGGGGCACCTTAGGAATTCTTAAAAATATTAATTTATAATAAATCTAACCCCACTTAAAAACCTCCAAAAATGACTCATATTCAAATATTAGATGAGATAGGGTTGTAATCTCATCAACCAATCAAATTTAGACATGTTTGGATATTATTGTAAACCTTATCAATTAGATTTAGCTCTAAGTTAAATAATTTAACTTTTACCGTGTCTTTTTGTTTTCTTTCACTATATGGTTAATAAACTTACTATAACATGCCAAACGAACCCCAAATTGTTTATTATTAATACATATATCCTTATCTAAGTCATTTGGCCGAACCTTAGATTTTTAGGAATAAAATAACAATTAATAATATAATATTTGATTTAAAAACTATTTTGTGTCAATTTTGACACTATTTGATACATGATTTTTGTGAAAGTCATAACAGAATTATATGTTCGAACCAAGTTGATTAAATCCACACTAATATGTCATAGTAACCTATAAAATTAGTGGAATTCATAAAAAATCTCAAATTACATTTATTTTGGTGCTTATAACATCAATTATGTCAATATTTCATTAAAAAGATAATTACTGCATCATCGTTGTGTCATAAATAAATTAAATTATTTGATGTCTAAAAATTACAAATAAAATACCATCATGTAGGAAATCTTTTTAGATTTCTAATTAATATTTATAGTCTAATTTATCGTATGTATAACCCCATATTAAAAATGATTTACTTATTAAATTTTGATTTTAACTATTTTAACCTTTCTTTAAATAAATTAATAATAAATGTCCTAATCTAATCCAAGTGGGCCTAAATGGTCATATTTTATTCCTAAGTTTGTTTTTGGTCGAAATACACTTGTCCAATAGGATTAGGACATGTGTTAGGGTAATAGTAATATCATATTTACCCTTAGTTACCCTATTTACTATTAACCGTGGTAAAAAAAAGTAAAAAGTTACTATTCACCAAAAATTATTTTCATCTCATTGAACCACATTTTAGTCCTTGATATTAACCGTGTCTGTCGGATTTTTGAAATTCCATTCACAGAAGCGGTAAAATTAAGTTTTATGCAAAATTCAGTTTTTAACCTACCACTTAGTAGTTTCACTATTCATCAAAAATTGATGTTTTTCAGAACAATGCCAAAATTTCATCCCAAGCTATATTTCATATTCCGAATTTAAAAATGAAGTCTATTTTACCAAATTCATAACATAAAAGTTGCATTAATTAATTTTATAATTAAATCCCGCTGTTAAAACAAATAGCGTGTTTTTAAGAAACAATATCTATCAAAAGATTGACACTTGTTTATGTCTAGTTTAAATGTGAAATTACATACAAGGACCAACATTGTATTAAATTGTTAAAATATATTCTAAATATACTTTAAAACCACTCAAATTAATGATTTATCACTATTAATTATTTCGATTAAAAAAGTTGTTTTTAATTATAATTTAGTAATTTTTCACTATTCATCAGAATATGAAAGTTATCCGAAAAGTACCAAAATTTCACCTTAGGCTAAATTCGATACTCCGAATCCAAGAATGAAGTTCATTTTGAAAAATAAGATTTACAGAATTTTAAAAAGTGGTTATTACTATTCATAACGGCTAGTTTTAATAATATTTTAATAGCACATCGTTGTTTAGTGAAACTCGGTATTGCGTATTACACACGCTATCGAGGAAGGTCGTGATTGCGTGTAATGCAAGGCAAGACAAGGATGCGTGTTGTGCAAGCTCCTTTTGGTGTACAAGACATTAGTAAAATAAGAAAGAATATTTTTCATAAAATCTCGGGCTGTTACAAATGAAGGACATCAGATCAAGACTAAAACAAGAATTCTTTCCTGATTATGTCATTGAATATGTCCTTCTTTGCCGCCAAGTAAATGCTCTTAGTAATCTCGACTTTTCTAAAAGAATTGTATAGGATATCATCTTTGAGTCTCACTGAAGAATCAGAATCTTCACAAACTGACATAATTGGTTCATCAACCCTTTCAACTTGTTGTTCCTTCTCTACAGGTTGATTTGTAATAGAGGCAGATACATTCTTTCTAGCAATATCCAAGGATCGAGTGACAATAGTCCTCTCTACATGAGAAAAATCCCTACGCTTTTTAGTTTTTTTAGGGTTGGGAGTAATAAACCCATCTACATCCACTATTGGTTTCTTACCCTTCCTGGCCATGTCCTTAAGGTATTCTTCCTCAATGAAAGTAGCTTTATCCTCCTCATCATTTTGAGAGAGACTATTTTCAAATTCATCACACCTCTCTTTTTCCTCATTTTCCTGAATGTCATCTTGTATTGGAACTTTCGTCATTAACTCAAGTGAGGGTGAGGGGTTATGATGTGTATTAGCATTCTATGCGAATCTTTATATAGTAAGTCATGAAATAAAGTGAATAAAAGATATGGTTTTTCATAACCATGATGTATTTGAGATACATGGGATACCTTTGACATACTCCTAGGATTCAACAGTTGAGTATGATTCAGACTAAAATTCTAGTATGGGTCATACTAAGTCCTTGTATTTGTATGGTGGGATGTACAGTCCACTAAGAAACCATGATTTGGGTTTCCATGGATTGGATCCAAGAGTACCACATTTTGGGTTTCCTTGGATTTTATTCCTATATTTGAGATGATGTACCATGGTTTCAGCTACCTAGGATATGATCCTAGGAGTTATATGAGGACTACATGTATGTTTTGTGCTACTATGTATCAGATCTAGGAGTATCACAGTTTAGGCTGGCTGGGTGATGGTAAACTCATCCTGAAGGCCTTTAATTTTTTTTATAATTACCCTTTTTACTGGGTTGATAGGGAACCCTTACATGATCCATAGTTCCAAAGGCACAAGTCCCATTACATGAAATGAAGGGCTGTATGCATAAGGCCTAATACATGACCTGAAGGTTCAAAGGCTCGAATACACTGAAATTTCCCCTCCCCAACATCTGCATCATTAAAGGTTCCTAGATCCCCAAATTCATGGACGATTGGATAACATTTACTCATGAAGAGCTGCACAATAACTAGTTTTGATGATAAATTTCATACCCTATCATTCTTCCATTATGGTAATATTTTCTTAGTGGCTACGACTTTCCTTGAATCCTCTTTTGGGGATTACTCTTGTGTGGTCTACCTAGAAAAATATATGGTCCAATGTCCTGCAAACCCATGGATCAAGATTCTTGAGGTGGCCCAGATGCCCTATGTCTTAAAGGCCCTTCATGACTTGAAGTCCTCCCATAGGCCCAAAACGGTGGTCTGAAGTCCCAAATCAGATGAATAGTTCTATATGCTATAGTACCACACAATACGAACTAAAATAACTCTATAGTACATGAAAATATCTCACCATTAGGATTTTATATAGGGTTTTATGTAGGATTATGAGGTATGTTAACCACTCAACTTCCACCCTGACTAGAAGGATTAGTTTTCCTTGGATTTCATCCTCAATGTTAAGATGATGTACTACGTTATGGTATTCTTAGGATATTCTCCTCGGATTTGGATGAGTCCTATGGGTGTGTTTTGGTATGGTATGGATTTGGATTCGGGATACCATGATTTATAAATCCTTGGATTAGATCCTTGGAGTTGAGAGGATACACTATTATTGGGTTGGAAATTGATCCTCCATAGTTTGTGTCTCTTTAGAAATATTCCTAGAGACCAAATGATATATTTTTTGGCATAATTACGCGACCTGCTTAGAGACATTACAACATTGTTTGAAGTAGGTATGACTAACCTCAAGGGTCACTGAGGATCCCAATGAATAATAGTTATTTATTTTTTATTTTTAGTAGTTTATTTTTCTTTCTAAGCATATAACAATCACCCACTAAATTTATCATTTTTCATGAGATCTCATTGGTGGTGCCCAAATAAGTTGCACTCACACTCTTCTCAGGAAGAGATGAAACTTGTGTACCCAAGAAGCCTTACCTTGGTTGTTGGTTCATGTTGTACAGAGTCCCATGATTGGATTATTCATCTAGAAAACTTGGATGGGATTGGATATTGGGATGAAGTAAGGATTGGGGATGTGGTAGATAATATGGTTCTTTTATTTTATTCTTATATTTACTTTGTATATGCGGTTAGATTGGTGGGTGACTGAGAGTCTGTATGATTGTTTGATTCTATATTTCATTTTATTATTATAGGTATGTTTATTTCTTCTAGATATTCTATTTATTTACATATGTGGATGATGATTGGTTATTTTTTATTATTTCACACTTTGATATGTGGGTATAGTCTCTCCACTGTATTAACTTAGATCCCTACTGTTAGTTGGTAGCCTTTGATGTATGGGGAGGCATGCCTAAGGTACGATGAAAAATCCCATAGTTTGGGAAACCACTTAATAGACATGGGACAGGGTAGGATGTTACAAGTGTCACTAAACTTTCCTGGAGTATATTAATAGAGAAATATATTTGAAATTTCATAGGAACTTCTATAAATTTCTACTAAAAATTTCACTAGGACATTTAATTATCCTATTTAAGTAAGTTACAGTGGAAGGCCACCTAAAATAATCATTGTATCCATTACAATAATTTATAGTATCTCATCAAATACATTTCATGCACATTTCACTAAAATTTATGGTCGTTAGAGAGAGGGGATTTCTTTTTTGTTTCCCCACTGAAACTTCTATGCATTTCCACTAAAAATTCCAAAAAATTTATTTCTCATATTCTTAGAAATTTTAGAGTAAGATCACCTAAACTAGTCACTAAAACTATCACTATAATTTATGGTTTCCCACTAACACATGTTATTCAAATTGCATTGAAATTTACAGTGGTCTGAGAGAGGTATTAACACGGTTGTTTACCCACTGGAATTTTAACACATTTACACTAAAACTTTAATATGATATTTTAGTTATCATATTATGTGATGTTGAAGTGAAATACCTCCTAAAATAGTCAATAAAAGTTTTTATATAATTTATGGTATCCCCGATAACACATGTTATTCACATTACACTAAAATTTCTAGTTATTTGAGAGATAGAATTGATTTATTGTTCCCTAATATAACTTGAAGGAATTTACATTAGATATTTTTGTTCTCTTTTTCTATAAAGTTACAATGTAATGACACCTAAAATAGTCATTGAAACTAGCATTATAATTTATGGTATACCCACCAACACATGTTATACACATTGCACTGAAAATTTTAGTGGTTTAAGAGAGGGAATTTCTTGGTTGTTTCCCCACAAAAACATCAAGAATTTCTATTGAAACTTACATTGGATATTTTTTTCTCTAATATATATGTTGTTCTATCCATTTACATTAAAATTTTACTCACCCAATTTTTAGGAATACAATAATTTAGATCAAATTTGACAACATTACAACAACGTTTTAAAAAAATTAAACCAAATTTGAACGAGGGTTATACATATGAAATGTAAGATAATCCCTTTTGAAATATGTTTTAGTATTTTCTATATAATAGTGTATAAATATTATATTGTAAAAAATTGATAGATCTATTCTATATACGATTGGTAGATATGATTCATCAATAAATATATTCTGAATTAATAGTGTAGAATTAGAATTATGGGAAGGCGATGTATGGAGGATATTTTAGATAACTTAAAAGGAAACAAAAATGATATACTAAAATTCATTAAAGAAAAAAACTTCTCCTTTATATATATATATATATTTGAAAATTATGTAATAATTTTGAAACAAAAGGCAATAAAAACATAAATTTTGGAATCTTTTTATGGGAGATGAGCCCACTAACCATGTTGACATAGCCTCACTCCTCTATTTGTATACATGTTCCACTATTTTTTTCTTATAAAAATTGATTTCTTACATTATGGATTCATCACTTTTTGGGATAGTTTGATAGATCTTATAACACTAAAATGGTATCGTATAACCCACTAATAGTTTATGAAGTTCTTTAAATAAAATTTCTTCCACCCTTATAAGCTTTTGGGGCCCATTATGTCATTGATGGTATGGTTTTCAATTTAATTTTTTTTCAATATAAAACTTAATTTTATCAATAACTATGCTTTTCTTATAGTATCGGTATTATGAAAGTAATAGAATCGTCAATGGAAATGAAAATAGTGAAAATCTACTTTTTATAAAATAGATCTTAGCAAATTTGGATGAAATAGTAAAGAAAAAGATTAGAGATCAAAAAATTAATGTATTGGGGAAATTATTCCAATTTTAGTATTATTTTCACAATTATCTTAAAAATATACAATAATTTTTAATAGGTATAAAATTATTATGAACATAAAGAAGGTTCATACTAGTATTTTAGGGAGAAAACATCTACCAAAGAATATGGTGTTGTAGTTCTAAGAGATTATGAACAATGAGAAGAACATACTACATGTCCATGAAGTATAGAATGAAATGATTAAAAGAAAACTAGAAAACATGTAATCCATGGTGAGGATGGAATACATAAAAATAAAAAACTAAATCAATTGATATCTATAAATAACAATAAATTTTTGGATTATAGATTTTAAAATGACTACAAGAAGGGGTGAATTTTAGTTTAAAATTTTAAACTAACTAAAAACCCAAACCACTATATTATAGTTTATAAAACGTAGATATCATCTAATGTTCATAGTAACTATATATGACACACATAACATCTGTTAAATCAAATTTTAAAATTTTAATAAAATAAAATTTCTATAATACTGCACAATAGATATATAATCACTTATAGAAACAAGTAAAAAAATATTAAGGTGAAAGTAATTGAATTACAAAAAATATTTATAAAATACTTTCTAATATTTAAAATTAAGAGTTAAGGAAGTCACAAACCCTAACTTTATGTATCTATAGTTTTCAACCTAACCATAAGGTCTATTTTTCTAAAACAAGAATGCCCTCAATCATAAATATTACAATCGATTCTATCTTCCTATCCCTAAAATCCATCGATCATCCTGATCAGAACTAGAAGTATTTCTATTCATGTAACCCCTCAATATAAACCTTGATCATTAATAATAGATAAAATTGAATAAATGTTCTAAGGAAACTAAAATCCTCACATGGATTCCTTAAAACTGAATCTCTCTAAAAATTTACAAATCATAAGTAACTAGTGCTTACAGTAGAGAAAAATTTAGATGGCTTGAGTCACAAAATCATCAGATTACAACTCCTCAAATTCACCTCTATTTATAATAACACCTCCAATGGTCATATAACATTATTCTTAGAGTTAGTTTCAATGGCTATAGATGAGCTCCAGTTTAACAACTCTACATATACATCTCCATCCAATGTCATTTTGGTAGCACCATTAAAATTCTATAAAAAGTATTCTATCTTGTATAAATAATTCAGAATATCCAATTTTAAACATCATTATTCTGAGGGAATTAAAACTTTGTTAGTCTAATGGATTTAACTCAGTCAAACCATTTGAATAAACATAGTCACACTGATAGACTATACTCATAAATTATGATGAAATAGAATTTTCCATTTTGATGAACTTCTTTGTCAATTTGATGGACTAGACTTTAGTCATTTTTATGAATCAGTCTTTAGTCAGTCCAACAATCAAAAATTTAGTCAGTCTAATGGAATAGAATTTAGTCAGTCTGATGGACCAGAAATCAGTCAGTTTGATGGATCATAATTTATTATGGAAATTTTACATTCATCAGTTTATAAATATTTATTTGTCTGGTAGAATAAATGGGTATTTAAAAACATTAAAAAGACATAGGAAATATAATGTTAGTAAAATATAATTTTTAAGAAAGTTTTTTGTGATTTTTAAAAATTAGGATAGAAAGTGTATAAATTAAAACTTTTTTACTCAATAATATTCCCATTTTTGAAAATCAGAAGACACAAAACTTAAAAAAACATTGAAAAACTTACCAACCCATTAATATTTTAAGAACACCTCTCCCTTATCTTTATTATGTCCCCTTTCTTTGTAACTCCATTTTTTGTTTTATAAACATTATCTAAAAGCATAAGGTAAAATAAAAATTTATTAATAAAATCTCCCCCAAAATAAGATCTTCCAATTAAATTATCTTCCAATAAGTTATACTTCAATAAATTCTCCCCTCATAACTTTTCTACCATTATGATTTTGAAAAATAATATAGGAGGTATAAAGTACCTGAAATGTTAAAGAAATAACAGTAGAAATAATTTAATTTAAATAAAAATGTATCCATGAATAAAGAAATAACATTCAACTAAATAATTTTTGAAAAACATTCAAATTTAATATGTGGAGAAAAATTCATTCAAACATATATTAAATCAAAAGTTTTATTTTTTTACATCAAGAGTTTAGATAAAAAATATCAATGCTTCATTTTAAATTTCTTGAAAATCACTTTCATCATCTGGAAACCTTCTTGATTCTACTGAGTCTCTCCTTCTGTTGACTATATCTTGGCAAAACATTCTTCGATAAAATTGAATATTCAAACCTCTTTCCTAAATCTATCAAATTATTCTTTAAGATAATGGATCTTGATATTCTTAGCTTTCAACTTTACTAGTTCTTATTTGAGAGATATATTCCTTTTTATTAATTACAAAATTTCTTGATCCAAATACTTTCATAAATTCCTGATCTGTTCAACTTGTTTGAAATTTTTAGAAATAACAAAAGATAAATTTTGAAAGGAATATGAAATCTCCAAAGATGTTTTCTTAATAATTTCAATTTGATCATCATAAAACATAAAATATATTTTGATATATTTTAGCCATCTTAATTTTTATTACCATTCTCCTACTTGTTGTAGATTAAACTTTAATATATTTGAAATTATCTTCATTCTAAACAACTATTTCTGCTACTTGATTGAAATATTCAAATTATTCTAAAAACTTAAGCCTCCTTTGATTATTATTTCACTGAGATTAAATACTTGTAAGAAAATGAATTTAATCCAAGATATTATTCACATATTAATCAAGGTATGTAAATCTAGATTCAACTCTTTGATATGATTGAGTATCTAGAGAATCTGCTGAGTCTGATTAGACATTAAAAACATGTCTTCTAGAAGGAACAATAATTAATTTATCTTCCTCTTGTTCTTTCAATTTTCCAGTATCAAAAAATTCTATTACATTAATATTTTTATCGGAATCAACTTTGTAAGATACATTTATATGTGATTTATTATTCCCTATTTGATTATTATAAATTTTAACCCTCTCAGAAACTAACAACTCAACATTTTTCTTGGAGAGAGTACTAATAGATGAGGACTCTGAAGAACTCCCTTCTTCTCATTCTTCTTATTATTATGTAGATTATTTTTAATATTATTCTTATTATTGTATCTATTTTTTAACTTCCTTTATAATATCTCATTAGTTCTAAAATTTTATTTTCAATATTTTTTGATAGATTTTTTAACTCCAATAACTTATTTTGAAACAAATTTCCTTTTTTACATTCTCAATAGTTAGGAAAACTTTAGAAGTTCAAAAATTTTATTGTTCTGGAAATTTTTATTGAGAAACAACAGGAATGGATTGAGGAAATTTCTGGACAATTGATAAAGGTGAAACTGAAACAAAACATTCCTTATCAGTAACTTGGATATCTCTATGATATTATTCAACTTATTTCATCATACTATAAACTATTTATTCTTAATCAAATATATTCTTTTTTCTGTTATTTCTCTCTTCAACTTTTAAAATTTCATTAGTTTTATGTTTCAAAGCTAAGGCCATAGCCTTATCAAGTCAAAACTCTAGATCACTAGATTTTTTTGTTCTTTTGATTTCATCTACTCTTTGTATTCCTCATTAGGCATAGCCTTGAATTTATTTTTCGTTCTCCATAGTGATGAACCAGAATTCATCTTTTCTTGAACTTTTTTCATTAACTGTAGAACTTCAACATCAAATGATTATTTATCTAATTTCATAACAAAAATTTTTAACTCTATCATGAAGACTAATTTTATTCTAGAAATTTTTTCTTCACTTATTAAAGATAATTTTTCTCTATTAGTAAAAGACTCAATCTTGATCATTATTACTAACATGATGTTTACCAACATTTTATTGATAAACTAGGGAAAAAATTGAATTATTAGTTTCATTGAACTATTATTGACATCCTTAATTGATAAAAATACAAAATTTAATAATTTTAACTTCCATAAGTTCATTAGAAAATAAAAATAAAAGATATCCAATAACTTTAAAGTATCTCTATCACATTTACTCAAAATGAGGTATCATTGAATCCATAGAGAAACAACTATGGAATATGATTTAAGATGATATAATTTCCTTACCTTATAATTAGTAGAAAATATTAAAGTCTCAACCTTGTATTTATCAAAATAACCAAGATTTTATAGAAGCTTTTGGGTAACTAAAAGGTTTCTCCTTCCATCGAAACTTCTAATAAGCGTGAAACTTGTTGAATATTCAGCTTGTAATAGTAATAAAATGGGTTAAAAGTTTTTACCTCCAGATCATCTTCCACACTAAAAACAACTGATGAATAGAATTTATTTACCATTTAAGTACAGTGAAGATCAAAATATGCTTTCTCAATACAAACTTTCTACCATCCTTGGAATATGATAATTTATTTAAATAAAGAATCATTTTTTTTCAAACAACTTATTTTTAATTAATCTCTCCTTCACAAATTCCCTACTATATATTTCTGCAGGAGTAATAATTTTTCGAAATTTTATTGGATTGGGAATATATGGTTGGACAAAGGAAAACAAAATCAAACAAATTATAATATATTATATGGAAAGAGAATTTGAGGGCCAAGAGTTGACACAAATATAAAAGTTTGATATGGGATGTGGTGATCCACTCTCATATTTATAGTATTGGGGGAGACAATTAAACTTCCAAACATATGATGGCTCAGATTAAATTCAAAGACTGATATGATGATCAAAACTTATCTTCAAAATATTTAAATATATATTCTGAACTCTTAATGGTTTTTTAAAGAAATTTTTATCGGACTCAAAGTTTTTCTAGAAAATTTTATCAAAACTATTATAAAAATAGAAATTTGTGATCAATAAATAAATAAATGGAATAGAATATAACAAAGACTAAATATTAAAAATTAAATCCCAGAGTAAAAATGTATATTTATATGTGAAAGTTTGTCCTATAATTTTTGTTATTATTTTTAAGAAAACTAATATTTTTAGAAATAACACAAATTTATAAAAATGAATGTTTTAGAAAAACTATATTTTTAGAAAGACTAAAGTTTTAGAAAAATTAAAGTTTTAGAAAAACTAAATATTTTAGTAAAACCAAATTTTATAGAAAAAAAATATTTTTATGAAAAATATTTTTTTTTAGAAAAAATAGTGTCTTTTAGATAAACTAAAATTTCTAACAAGACTAATATTTTATTATTTTTTAGGAAAACTATTTTTTTGGAAAAAACTATTTTAATAGAAAAACCATGACATATATACCCCCTTTATAATAGAGTTCATTAATATAAGGAGATTGTTAATTAAGAAGTAGATATGAATGATCACTTAATATTGATCATTCTTAGCTTCTCTTTAATATATCCAAATCTATCAAATCTAAGGGGTAGAGTAAATATACCAGCAAGTTGTTCTTGCATTCTGATGAATTATAAAATAATATATCCTTCATGTGTGTGATCTTGAAGGAAATAGTGTATTATATCTATGTTTTTTTCTCACAAGTGACATGTTGGATTTTTACTTAAATAAATGGAACTTGTGTTATCACACAAAATTGGAGTTTTACTAAAACTCAATAAAAAGTTAATGAGTTTATATTGCATCCATAACACTTGTTCTCAACAAGTTCGAACTGCCACATATTCATCTTCAGTAGTGTAAAGTGTTACTAAGTGTTGTTTCTTACAAGACCAAGAATCTAAAGATTATACTAAGAAATGAAAAGTTACAATAGTAATTTTTATATCCATTTTATATCCAAAATGTTAGCAGCTAAAAAAAATTTAGCTCAAAATAATTTATAGAGGAGTAAAATAATCATAGACCCATAGTTAACATAAGATAATGAAAAATTCGTTTTACATCTTTAATATGGGAATAAATTGGATTTTCTTTATATCTATCACAAAATTATATAAAAAAAATTAAATCTAGATGAGTAGTTATTAATTATTGTAAACTCCTAATCATTCGTCTAAAAATATATTGACTAACTAGTTTCCCAGATTCATCAATATATAAATCATTTTAGGTTCTAATTGGAGTACTAATAATTTTAGTATTTTTAGGTCCAAATTTCTTAAGAAGATATTTTATATACTTATGTTGAGATATAAATATTGATTATAGTTTTTTCGAAATTTTAAAAGAAATAAAACAAGTAAGTCCACCCATAATTCTCATTTCGAACTCAGATTTCATAAGATCCATAAAAGAATATGTAATTTTTTTGAGCTAAACCAAATATAATTCCATTGATATAAATTTGATCAATGATAGTGTTTTTATAAACCATTTTTTATAAAATGAGTTATATCCAAAGATCCTTTAATTTTTTTGAAAAACAAATTTAGTTAATCTATCATACTAGGATCCAGGGGCTTGTTTAAGTCCACAAAGTTCCCTAGTAATTCTAAATATATGATCTGGATATTTTATATTTTCAAAACTAGGAGGTTTTTCTACATAAACATTTTCCTATACGTATCCATTAATAAAATCAGACTTCACATCCATTTGAAAATGTTTTAAATTAAGAAATGCTACATATTCTAGAAGAATACGAATACCTTCAAGTCTAAAAACTAGAGAATAAGTTTTTTCATATTCTATACCCTCTTTTTTATTTCAACTCTTTGGAACAAGTATTTATTTATTTCTTATTATAATTCCATTTTCATCACACTTATCCTTAAAACCCCATTCTACACCAATTATAGAATTATCTTTGGGCCATTCTAACAAATTCCAAACTTGATTCTTTTAAAATTCCTTGATTTCATGTTGCATAGAATTTATCCAATATTCATCAATTAAATATTAATCATAAGTTTTAGGATCAAACTATGATAAAAATGAAAAAAATTCAACTTAATTTCTTAAGTAACTTCTAGCTTTAACAGGTTGATCTACATCACCAATGATACTATCACCCGTTTTTTTTAAATGTTGGGGTCAAAGCCACAATTTATTATTTAAATAAAATACCTCTTTAGACTGGGTAGAGGGTGACCCATTACATAGCCTGAAGTCCCAAGGCTAAGTGGCCTGAATACAAGGCTTGAAAGCCCATTTTATGGCCCAAAGGACCCCTCGGTGAACAATACTGCTACAGTACCCACGCTGCTACAGTACCTGCTACAGTAACCGCCACCGCTACAGTACCTGCTACAGTCCCACCGCCACAACAGTTTCGCCGCTGCTACAGTTCCACGACTGCTACAGTACTGCTACAGTGCCCTGCCAATGATATTATCACCAGCAAGATTCCTAAAAATAAACTGATTCCTTGGGCATATAAAATTATATTATTCAACAATAGGTTAAAATTATTATTGAGGTAGAACTTTGGAAATATATTTATAAGTTTTTCTCTCATAAGAAAAACTTTCCAACATTATTTGAAATTTATTTTTTGAAATAACACCCAAAGATGTGAATTGAGGTTGTTTGAAAACAAAAGGGCTAGTTTCATCAAATTTAACATGTACTGGTTCTTCAAAAGTAATTTTATTTTTATTAAAAAATCTATAAGAAATACTAGTTGTAGAACGTCCTAGAAATATTCCTTCATCAGACGTTGGAGAAAATTTATATAATTATATTTTGTATTCATAATGAACACTTTTCATCCCAAAACATTAAAGTAATAAAGTGTTAGATTTCATGCCATTCACAACTCATAAGTATTTTTATTAATAAAAGGTCTTATTAAAACTCGATTTATGGTATATAAAGTAGTACTAACTACTCTAGCCCAAAAATGATTATAAACTGAGTATTTACTCAACATGGTTCTTGTAATTTATTAAATAATTATATTTCTTCTTTGAATTACACCATCTCTCTGTTGAGTTCTAGGCACTAAAAACTTATGTATTATAACTTTTTTTAATAAAAAATTTTCAAAATCAAAATTTAAAAATTCTTCACCCTGATCACTAAAAACAATTATCAAGGATATGTAATTTTTATTTTTAACTCATCATAAAAACATTTTAAAATAGAAAAAGGCTTTAAACTTCTTTTATAGAAAATAAACCCATGTATATCTAGTGTAATCATCAACTAAAACATATACATAATATTTATCACCAATAGTTCTAGTTTTTGTAGGACCAAATAAATCTATGTGCACTAACTGTAATGAATCAGAAGTTGAGACTTAAATAATTGATTTAAAACATGACTTATATAGCTTTCCAAATTTATAAAGACCAAAAACTTTAGAAGAATCATACTTAAGTTCTGATAGACCCTTAACAAGTCATTTTTTAGATAGTTTAGATAAATTTATAACATTAAAATGTTATAATATTCTATGAAATAACCAAAATTGGTCTTCCATTTCACTAATAAAAGGTATATATTGGCTCTTAAGGTATTATAAGTTATGTGTATAAACATTATCATACCGATTGGTAGTAAGAATAAATTCATTTTTGAACTATGAATAATACATTTATCCTTACTAAAGTTCATAAGATATCCATCATCAAATAATCGACTTATGTTAATAAGGTTTTTCTTAATACATATAATAAATAAAACATTTGAAATTAAAATTTTTCCAAGCGGAAAAATATAACCTATACTAATAATTTTTCCTTGAGCATTATCACTAAAGGTAACTTTTCTGCCTTTCATTTTGATAATATTCATGAAGAAATATTTATTCCTAGTCATATACCTGGAAAACCCAATATCCATGTAAAATATTTTTTTTGGTACACGTATTATCTTCTTTAACTTAAAAAGATTAATATTTTTGGAACCTCAACCTACTTGGGTCCAACATTATTTTAAAATAATATTTTTTAGAATCCAAATCTATCCAACTATTCTATATTGAGTAGTTGTTAATTATTTAAAAAAATAATATTTATGAAAACCATTAAAATTTTACTTTATATTAGTAATATATATTATTAAAATGTTCTCCTATTTGAAATTTTGTACAAAATGAGTCCTTTTTTGGAACAAATTAGTTATTTTGTAAAAATAGGTTTTTTATTAGTATGAATCATTCTCAATACATCCTTATGAAGTTTTATTTTTTTTATATCTTACCAAACTTTAATTACTAGTAGTAAACCTTGATAATATCTTTTTTAAACTTGATATTTCAGAATTTAGTGTCACAACTAAATTATTATCCTTAATAGAAGTTGTACTCGAATTAAGTTTTTCTAATTATTTTGAAAAATTAGTTTAGATTTTTATAAATATTTTGAAAAATTATAAATCTCAGTAGTATGTGTAGAAATTTTTGAATTTTCTTTAGCATGTTTTTTCTTATAATCATCATGTTTTTTTGTATCTTTATAATTTGGGTTTTCCAAATATTTAACAAATCTATAGACTTAATCATAACTAGGTAATGTATTGTTTTCTTCAAATGAAGTAGATTACTTATTGGAAGATAAAGAATTATTTTAATTATCACTATCATGATAATTGGAATTTAATTTAATATTAGTTATGGTTTTAATGGTTACCTTATCCATGAATCAATTATTGTTCTTCAGAATCTTATCAAAGAAATTTTTTTTATGATATTATATTTCATTATCTGATGAATTTTATAATGAACTTATGAAAAAAATATTCATCTGGAAGTGGTTGAAGCTGACAAAAAAAATTCTTCATAGCTCTTTATTGGGGAAATGCAGTGTCCCCTGGATAGTTACTTACTATATCCGAAAGTGAAAGTCTCATAAAAAAGGTAATTGACATCCTTCACACATGGAAAAAAGGTAACAAGGTTGTAGAATTTCTATCTTCTAGTGCCCCTGAAAGTGTTTCAGTCACATGTTTTTTTGGTTTAGGAACTTTTCCATATAAAGGTGGTAATATAGTTTGGGGTGATTCCCTTGGGATACACCATGTTAGACCTCTGTAATTTTTTCAATCTATTTTTATATAGTACTTTGGATTCACCTTTTTGAATAAAATAATGATAATGATGATGATGATGAACTATAACCTCCACTTGTGCTCCAAGTGACTGATTCTTTCAGAATTTTATTATTCTTATGTCTGTATGATTTCTTATAATTCCTTCCTAAATTTACATCTTCCCTTAATTTCTTCTTAGGATTGGGATAGTCAAATCTTGTATGACCAGCCTTCTTACACTCATAACAAATAACTTTAGAATAATATTTCTTATCACTTCCATACTTATGATTATTCTTATATTTATAAAAAAAATAATTATTCCAAAAAATCTTATTCATCCTTTGGGCTAACTGAGGATTTTTATTCTAAATTTATTTAAATGAAATACTTTATGTCTCAAATCTAACATTCTTTTTCTTCAAAGGTTTAGTGCCTTTCTCAGCCAACCTAACTTTCTTAGAAACATATGATGCTGAAGAAAAAGAAAATTCACCATTCTTTTTCATTTTCACTGCATCTCTCTTTAGTATTCCTTTTTACTACATGAGGGTACCTATAAGATCATCCAAATTCAATTTTTTTATTCTCTTAGTATCATATAAATCATTCCTTTTAGACTCCAATTCTATGGGAATGATTTCAATGATGTTTTCAACTAAAATCTCATTTGTAATATCATTATTACCAAGAGATTATAAAATATTTATGATTTTCATAAATATATGATTCATATTTGCAACATATTAACCTGATTGGAAATTGAAATCTTGATAATCTGCAAAAATCATGGTTCTTAAGGTTTCATTTAGTTTAGAAGTTCCAAAATGTGTAATTTCTAACTTATTCTATATAGTGTTTGAAGCTTCACAATTATATTTGACTATATATATTTCTTTTCATAGATAAATAAAAGTATTCCTTACATGATAATTAAATTGATATTATAATTTATATTGATTGGTAAAAGAAGAAATTTCCTTCTCAAGAATCTTATAATTTTCAGTTAACATGAAAAATTTATCAACTCTAGTGTTAATAACATAAGTATTGATTCTATCTCTCCAATATTTATAGTCAACACCATAAAAAATTGGTGGTATACTTGGATTTAAATTTTCAAGATTAATATCACTTAGACCTGACATCTTATAAAAAAAATCTCTTTCTAAAATAAATGTTAGTGTAATAAAAGTTTTAAAAAATTATAAACTTGAAATCTTTCTTAATATAACAAAAGGTAAAAACATTTCAAGATAAAGTAGTAAAACTAGCTCGGATACCAATAGTTATATTTTATAGTTTATAATGGCTATAACAGGGGTGGGAGTTGGGGTAAATTATAATTAAAAAATTAAAACTAGCTAAAAACCGAAACATCTATATTATAGTTTATTGGACTTAGATATCATCCCATGATCATAGTAACTATATCTGACACAAAAAATATCCATTAAATCATTGTTTATAATTTTAATAAAATAAAATTTCTATAAAAATACATAATATAAATATAATAACTTACAGAAACAAGTTAAAGAAAATTTTAGTATGAAATTAATTGAATTATAAAAATATTTATAAAATATTTTATACCATTAAACCTTAAGTGTTAAGGAAGTCACAAAACCTGACTTTAGGTATCCACTATTTTCAACCCAACTGTAAGGTTTATCTTTATAAAAAAAGAAATAACTCAATCATAAAGATCAGAATCATCTCTGTCTTCTTATCCCCAGAAGCCCTCAATCATCCTGATCAGAACTTGGAGTCTTCTTATCCGTAGAAGCCCTTGATATAAACCCATATCAGACACATAAAATAAAGTTGAAGAAAATGTTCTAATGAGTTTAAAATCCTCACTTGGATTCCTTAAAACTAAAACTCTCTAAAAAACTTCAAAGTTTAAGTAACAATAGGTTACAGTAGATAAAACATCAGATGGGTTGAGTTGAAAAAGAATTAGCTTTCGGCTCCTCAAATGCACCTCTATTTATAGGCACAACTCCAATGGTCATATTTCATGATTCTCAGAGTTGGTTGTAATAGCCTAAGACGAGATACAACTTAACAAATCAGTATATACATCCCAATCCAATGTTACTGTGATTTCACCATTACAATGATTTAAAAAGTATTCCATCCGGTTGAAAAAATACAGAATATTTAATTATAGACTTCATTATTACAATGTAATAAAAAATTTTCTAGTCTGATTGACTAAATTAAATCACACCAATATACTAAACTTAGTCACATCAATAGACTAAACCCAGTCACATCAATAGACTAAACTCATTCATTCTGATAGACTAATTTGTCAATCTAAAGGACTGGACTTTAGTTATTCCAATGGAATAGACTTTAGTCAGCCTAATAGATCAAAATATAGTCATTCAGATAGACTATATTTTAGTTTTTTTGATAGAATAGTCTTTATTCAGTATGATGGATTATAATTTAGTATGTAATGTTTTCATCTATCAATTTAGAAATATTTTTTCATCCAATAGAATAAATAGTTTTCTTTAAAAAAATTATAAATAATTCAAAAATATAAATTTAGTAAAATACCATTTTAATAAAGTGTTTTATGATTTTAAAAACTAAGGATAAAAAGTATAGAAAGTAAAACTTTTTCCTTAATGGAGATATGTATATAGATTCAACCCTTAAATGTAAGGGGTTAATAAAAAATAGGACAACAAAAATATGGGTATCATTGAAAAGGATAAAGAAAAAATAAGGTAATATGATAGTGCATACTTGTAGAAAGAATTTATTAATAAAAGTATCAATAAATTCAGCCTTAATTTCATATACAATACAGATCCAATATTCATTGTGAAATAAACCCATAAATAAGGTGATACAAGATTAGACTATGTAATAATAGTTTTATACCTTATGGAGAAAATAGAAAAAAGCAAACATATAAAATGAACCTAAAATAGTGAGAAGTTGATGAACTGTATCATTATATATTGCTGTACTTTCTTTCAAACCCTTAAAATAGATTTTCATAAACTTATTTTAAAAGCAAGAGGTACCTATTAGATTCAGTGTTACTGACATCTAGGTAAATAGTCAAATAACATGGTTTATAGGTGTGGGATAGAAGTTTAAAACTTATAAAAAATGTATTTCTATATTGAAACATGATTTGATAGCAGTGTTAATATTTTTTTATAGATGTATTTTTTTAAATAGTTTTCACAATGGAATGTGTTTTCAATATATATGGTCTAAAATAGTGTCAAATCCATCCCCTGATTTCCTATTTCACACATAACACTCATACAAACTATAGTTACTAAAATTAACTGAACATGAATTTACGTTAAAACCAAAACATCATGAACATATATAAATCATATAATATTATTAAACAAATAAAACTATAATAAAATATTTGTTAGATGCCTTAAAATTCAAACAGTCTGTAAACTGTTCACGAAAGCGTCATAATTCAAAAAAGAATCCCAAAAAATGTGATATAATGTATGAACTATCATGTTTTTCATTTCTATAGTAGTATAACTCTAATCGTTAAATTAAAAATTGGTTAATGGGTCTTAATACATTATATAAACAATAAAAAAAAACTTATATTAAGTGAAGATGCTACTACTAAAATTATATTTAAATGTGCTTCTGTGGATGTGACCACCGAATATTATTTTTCTTGATCCTTAACTCCCTATATAAAGAGAAAAATGATTTTATAAACCATCATATTAGATCAATAGTACTCTAATAAATTAAATATATCATAAAATGAAATCAAAATAAAATCATAACACTGGAATTCTTATTCTTTTTATTCAAAATTATATGCTTTTAGATTCCAATTTCTAATTTTTTAAATCTACCCCCATTCTTGTTCTATTTTCTTTTGAATAAAAAATTTCTTATAACTATTATAAAAGTATCATGAATAGTAACCTTATAAATTTATGTATTTATAGTACTTAAAACTTTTAAAAAATTACTAAAATTGGAAAGGGTAGTGTTATACCTCACATATCTCTTATAAAAAATGGTTATGAAATACCTTCTGATATATGAAAATTCTTCATAATTTTTTTCTATAGTTATCTTTTAGCCAGTATCTACATCAATAAATCTTACTTTGAACATTATAATAGGTCTAGTTATTCATATCTACCTCCCTAAAATATATTCTTCATATAGTGATCTCACATCATGTTAATCAATTTTTTTAAAAACATGGTAAAATTGGTACCCAAAAGACTCCAATTTTCATTATAAAAATTTATAAACACCATTGGAAGCATCATATGAAATGTGTAAATAATAAACACATCTTACCATTCCAATAAAATGATTAAATAAAACTTATATTTCATTAAATAATAGAAAAAACATGCATAAATCATTTGATATTCATGTTTAAATAAATAAAATATTTTAGGTGTATAGTTGTCAGTAACTTGATATATCAATTCATGATAAGGGTAATGATATTGAAGAAACATCTCTCACGTATCAAATTCATACTTTACTTATTGATATCAATTTTTCTTCAACAATAGATCTATCTTATTTAAAAAAATCTATAACACTCAACTTGTGATAAATGAAATATTTATAAAATACATTAAAATATTTAATTAACTAAGTGATATGAATACCTAATGTTAAAGGACATTTTAAAAAGAAATGTTCTCACTTATATCACAGTAAAAATATGTCATTTAACCACTGAAATTTTATATCCCTATATTTTTTCTTAAAAATCACACTCTCAATCAAACTATTTCACATTACGGTACTTGAAAATAAACTTCTTCAACCTAATCAAAAAACTAGATCCAAAGTTCATCCAATCACCTAAATGTTTAATGACCTTTTCATAAAAATCCATGAACAAAGGAAGTATCAATTTATAGGTAAAACATAAGAAATATATTTTTTACATAGCTATATCTTGATCAATAAATAAAGTTTGGGGTACCTTCTTATGACTCACATATTTTTTTTGAAACAACCAAGAAAAATAACTTGTAGTCTAAACGTATAACAATGCTTACCTGAAATATATAATCTTTCAATGATTATTCAAGACCATAAATACACTTAATATCCTACACTCTTTATTAGTGATGAAATTGGTTTCAAATACAAAAACATATCTAAATAAATTATAATATATCTTTATCCTGATATCAACCTAGAAAATATTTATAAGTTTTTTAGTCAAATAAAATTTCATAGTGTAGAAAAATGAATTATTTTTCTATCATTGTCTTTCCAATTACTATAACAAGAAACTTGCATCCCCATGAACCAATTCCATTAACTATTTTAACCTCAAAAAATTCAACTGATTCATATTTGTTTACCCAAAAATATATTGGCCACCCACAACAATTTTCACCAATGAGAAAGAATCATTTAGTTTCATATCATCTAAATAATTAAAATCTGACTTGAATACTCATGATTTTTTTATTTTTCTTTATGACCACATCGTATGAGTTAATTAATGATTATTAATGGGATTATTATGATATTCCATAAATGCATAAAATTATTATTTTTAACAAGACAAATAATCCCATATTAATTCATGTAAAACTATACATTTCTCAACCTGATAAATTTTTACCATGATTTCATGTTTTTTAATCTTTCAATAACCTTTTTTTCTACATGCATAATGACAAGATATGATAATTAATATATCCTGTTTATTTTAATTTGAGTATTTTTATCATATAGTAAGCCCATAAAGTCCACTAAACCTAAGATAGAAACAATGTGAATCCTCAATTGATTTATAATTAATCCTTATAAATGTATTAATAATATATTATGAAACATCAACATTATTAATGGAAGCATAGAAATAACCGGCAACATAGAAACATTAGTTTAGGGAATTTATATGAGGGCTCCCTGCTGAAAGTTTCGCTGAAATTTTGTTTCATATAATGTTTCATATATAATTTTAGTGAAAATTTCAACTTTTAGTAATTTAACTAATTCAATGGGACTTTATGTGTAATGATTTAGCAGAAATTTTAGTGGAACTTTCATTGATTTTTATGTCAAAATTCCAGTGAAAAGGTCACTAGTTTTAGTGAATATTGTATCTCTATAAAACATTCATCGAAACTTTTAGTGATAGAAGGTCCAATGGATACTAGTTATAATAGAACTTCCACCACTATAGAAAAAACATTTAAAGTTCAATAAAAAAATTTAACATGAAAAGAAAACCTTTTACCATCTGTGGTACAACTCCCACTAAAAAATTATGGATTCTAAAAATAATAATTATAACGTAAAATACCTTCCTTAGTATCCATTATAAGTAGAAAATTTTTTACTCAGAAATAATAAATTTAGAGACACAAAACCTATAGCATCTAGGACTGAGGCTACTCTCTAGTGTCTAGACCGGTGGTGTTATGTGTCCTCAGGCACACCTTACCATACCACAAATCATGTTGAATAGTAGAAATGGTCTATGATCAAAACATGGGAAGAATATGCCTTCATATCAAATTAAAAATGGAAAAAATAACTGACCAATGTCCACAAAAAAATTTAGAGTTTAAAAATCCAATAAACAAGAATCAAGTTATGACAATGAAATACACCAAATAGTTATACATCTTAGCTGATCACTCACTGGGTCAATCGCATATAAAATCTGAATAAAAGAAATAAAATACCGAAGATGATCTATTTATATCCTCAAGACTAACCTCATTCCAAATATATACATCCTCATCAATATTCTCCAACCCAATCATGAAATACTAAACCTTTTCCCAACCCGAACCTGTGATCAATGATGTTTACTTAGGCACTAAAGTTCCATGGACTCCTAAACATGGTGTGATTAAAACTTACCAGAGATCCACCAATGATATCTTTAACATAAATAATACTATATTTCATGCACAATTGATATTACCTATATAAATAAAAATGTGAAATGATAATAAACTAATCATTTTCGATCCTCAGGTTCTAAGGTTACACCTGAGTTAAACTATACTGTCTTCATCCAGTGCTGATGTTTCTTTGATCAAGATACATAACATCGATGGGATATATTTCCTACATTAGAATATTATAAATGTGTATACATAAGTATATATTATTAATTAGGGGGGGTAAAGTGGTCTGATTGGATCATCTCATATATAAAACCTTTAGGGAGAAGAGAAACCCTCCTCAAAATCTGAAGAATAATGTAATTACGTAGAAGAGTTAAACTAACTATATTTTTATATAATTCAGTTAGGTGAAAGAGAATCCTCACATATAATCTCAAATATATAGTTGGAGAGAAAGAGGCCCCAACCATATCTCACATAATGAAATCAGGGGGAAGAGTGTTCCCACTTGGAATTTTATTTATATAGTTGGGGGGAAGTGGTCCCTCCTAGAATCTCATAAAAAATCAGGGGGAGAAGATACCCACCCAGGAATGTCTCATATGACATCTAGTGGGAGAGGAAGTCCACTAAGAAACATCTCATCAAGGGGAATATCACTCACCTTGTAACATCTAAAAATATCATATTGAGGGGTATAGTGTCCCACCCATCTATCTCATGTCATCTTCCTTATAGGGGTCAACCATATGTCTAAACCCAACACATGTCTCTTAGGTTATATTCTCAAGTGTACAACCTATATCTATAACCACATACATATAATAATATCACAATGCTGGACTCTCTATAATAACCCTTCCCGGGGTTATGAAATGGGTGGGGTACCAACCGAGCCCCTCTAAGCCATGTCATAGTTTAGACACCCTGCATGGGATCCTCTTTATTGTTCCCATATTTAAGGAAAAATCCTACCACTCAGAGGTATTAACATCCTTCATCATTACCCTGATAGCATTAAAACCTCAAAAGCCTTATAAGAAAATCTAAGTGCTCATCACTTTAGAGATATGTCATAATATCCATCAAAATTATTAAGTAATAGGTCTGTCCTATCATGCCTAACCTATACACAATCCTTCCCATGTTATAACCACTCTTTTACTCACACACCAGTGAAGAAGGAGCAATTTTACCACTCTCTAATCCACGAGCTTAATGGATTAAAGGTAACTCAAGGTTAAATTATGAACTAATTGGGCCTATCATTCTTTAAAAACCTTTTTGAATTGTTTTTAACAAAGTATTTGTATTTTTTGAAAACTAACCTTTTATTGAAGAATGTTTTTGTTTTATAGGAATCGAACCCAGTCCAACGTAATGAGTTCCATTAGCATAACTATTTTAAATCATAAGATTCAAAAAGAATTTGGGGAAGAATATTTTGTTTACTGGAATCCTATATTTATTGTAATTAGAGAAATAATTAAGTTGCTGAAGAGTTTTTAAAGAAGAATATGACGTCATGAGTTAGAAAATTTTCATACTTTCTAAAACAAAATCAGATGATGCTTTACAGATTAGTAAGTTATCACGAAACATGAAAATATTCATTGTAAAATCATTTGAAGAAATGGTGGAGAGTTATGGATAATTTCAGAGTGGAAAAATGATATTTCCATAATAATGTAATTCCCATCGTAATGGGAATTACATCGTAATGAGATGATAAAGAAAAATATGTTTCTGAGCCTAAGAAAGATGAAAATAGTACTGATATTTTCATACTCAGATTTTTGTACTGATATTTTGGTGCTCAGAAAGTCATACTAAGATTTTCATACTCATATTTTTGTACTAATATGTTCGTACAGAAAAATCATATAGATATTTTCATACTCAGATTTTCGTACTGGGAAAATCGTATTGAGATTTTCGTACTCAGATTTTTTGTACTCATTTTTTTGTACTCATATTTTTATACTCAGATTTTTATAATGGGATTTTCATGCTTGGATTTTCATAAATGGAAAATCATACGAAGAAAGAAACAGATTGTAAATAGTTGATAAAGAAAAAGATCATAATGATATGACAAATAAAGAGACTGTAATGACCTGAGAAAGAAAAAGATTGTAATGAGATGGGAAAGAAAAAGAATGTAATGAGATAATAAAGAAATAGATCATAATGAGTTGAAAAATAAATAGATCATAACAAGATAAGAATGAAAAATATCATAATGATATGAGAATGAAATAGATCATAATAATGATGAGATAGAAACATAAATTTTAATGAGCTAATTACAAATAATACTAAAAAAGAAGACTCCAGAAGTTTTATAATGATTTGAAATAGTCAAACGTTAATTTCAACTTTGCATAAATATATGATAAATATAAGAAGGTTTGAATAAGTAAAATATAATGTTTTAAATTCAAGATATTTTTAGATATTTTGTGACTTGAAAAATTGGGAAAAGTTTTCAATTTTCTCATCATTGTTTTCTAAGTTTTCTATAAATAATTCCTTAGTCAATTTGTTCATTTTAACTTTACACACGTGAAAAAGGTAGAGCACTGTATAATTCTACGTAAAAGTTCCTATATGATTGAAGAATAATTTTATTGATAATTCTAGCAGAAGTTTACATTTTACAGATTGAGAAAGAAATAGTTGTATTGAATCATCGTATTGGGAAAATCAGATCCAGGATACAATATTATCATACTCAAAAAATTGGATCTAGGATATGAAATTATAATATTCAGAGAATCATATATAGAATCTTTATACTCAGAAAATTGGATCCAGGATCCAACATCATTGTATTGAGAAAACCATATCCAACATCATCAGCTTGAGAAAATCTGATCCATCCAAATAGAACTGAGGATTCAGACTAAGAAATTGTGAAGCAGATTAAAAAAAGTCATTATTATTTTGTTGGTATTAATTAATTTATATAATAAAATATTTTAAACTGAAAGGAGTCTGTATAATCATTCCTATCAAGAGATAGAAGGTGTCTAATGGGATTTGTCATAAGTTGTATTCACTTATTTTTAATAGTGGATTTCCATAGACCCATGGGAGTGGCTATGGAAAGGATATACATTCTCACACTAAGGATAAACCTTGTAAATATTGTATGTTTTAATTGCTTTCCTAATTTTTTATACAAGGGTATTTACTAAAATTTGATAAGGAAATAAATCTTAACAGGCTGTAGGGGTTAAGTTTCTAAATGTTTTGAAACTTATAAAAAGTGAACAACTGATTAAACCCCACCTTCTTAGTTTTTATTCAATCCTTTGTAACTACAATTGATATGATATGGAAGGTTCCATTTTTAAATATTTATCATGGATAATATCATTTCTATCAATAGTAGAGTAATTCCTATATTTTATGGAATAAATTATTATGGATGAAAAAATATGATGATTCCTTATCTCCTATCTCCTGGCCTTGAAGTTATTGATTATACTAATATTGGGTTTTCAACTATTGAGAAATATTCTCCTATTATATTTTTTGATAAGAGAAATATATAAGTTGATGAAAATTCTAGAAATTCAATCCTTATTCCCTTATCAAAGAATTTTTATCCAAAGGTGATGGGTCTCAAAACTTCAAAAAGTATATTGGACAAGTTGGAAAGTATTTTTGAAGGGAATACAAAATTTAAATAAGTAAATCCACAAATCTGGTGTAGTAAGTATGAAGACATAATAATGAGAGATGAGTAAAAAATTGATGAATACTTTACTAGAGTAAATGATTTTTTTTTCAACATTAGAGGATTTAAAGATGTCATGAAAGTTTCTACAATTGTGAAGAAACTTATGAGAAACTTTCCAGACAGGTTTGATTCTAATATTTATTCTTTATAAAATAAATATGATTTATATCTTGATGAATTTCATAACTTTATTCCTTCTTATGAAATGAGGAAATCTCTAGTGTTTAAAAATAAGATTAATGATGAAATGTATTGTTAATCAATGAGAAATTTGAAAATTCAATATGTTAAAGATGTTGATCCTTGTGACTCCAAAGATAAAAGGAATAATGATTTGAATGAAAAAATCATGTCTCTTATATCCAAGAACTATAAAAGAGGAAGAGGAAAATATGGAGGTAAACGTCCTCTCAAATGTTTTGAGTATGGTAGAAAAAAATACTTTTCTATAAATTTCACTAAGAAGAAATTTGGAGAATATCAAGGTGATTTTGATGAAAAAACACAATGGAAGTAGTGGAAAACAATGACAAAGAAGAAAATTCTTCCAATAGATAAAATAAGAAGTTTAATGGAAACAAAATATTTATATTGATTAATAAAGTTTAATCAGACTCAACTGACAACAATTCTTATAAAGATGAAAGTTCAAAACAATTCAGAACCTTCATTGCAAATGTTGAGAAAACAAAAGATTCCATAGAGAGTGAAGAAGGTGGTGAATAATATTATAGAGAGTATTGGATCAGAACAAAACTTGTTTCATGTCTTGATTAAAAAACTTTCAAGAAAGAAATTAGAGTTATGAAGAAATATTTTCAAGAAGTTATTGATGGACAAAAATATGTTATCAACCAGGAGGAAGAATACATCGAGGAGATTTTAAGTTTAAAACTTAGAATTTCTGAATAGGGAAATATTATTAAAGATCTTAGTAAGAAGTTGGCAACTAAGAAATAAGTAGTTAAAGAGATTCAATAAAAAATTCTTGAATATGAAAGAACCTTGAGTAAGATTAATGTAAACTTCAACAAAGCATCAGATGTAAAATCTGAGACTTCTAAAGTCACTAAGAAGGATCAATATGAGAATCAAGTGAAATATTCTCTTACCAAAAATAATGTTTCATATGATTATTTTAAAATTTCAGTTTCTAGAAACAATATTAGGAAATATTGTGTCGAAAAAGGATGTGAGAAATCTATAAAATCTACAAATGTAGAAAACTCACTAAAAAGAAATGATGCTCCACGTCCTGAGTATGTTAGATCTGAAAGGAGTTACCAACCTGAACAAATTTTAAATGGAAAAATATATTATTTTAATTGAAAATAAATATTTTATAGTTATTTCTATTTTTGTGCAATCCATGGGAACATGTGTTATAATTTTGGGCACAACTTATCCTAACCCAGAAGAAGGTTTGAGAAAAGGTAAAGAAATAGTGAAAGTAGAATGAGATACTTTCTTAAATTACAGAAGGTTGAAAAAGTGAATTATCAATATGTTAGAAACTTGCCAAAAAAAAATCAATTTGAATGTCTAGAAGATGTTTTTGGAATATTTTATCAATCTGGTCATCATTCAAAAAGATGTATGACACTCCTTCCAGAACAAGTTTCTTATGATATAAAAGAAATGAAATCATAAATGAATAAAGTTGAGGAAAGATATTTTGTTGTTGAAATAAATTTAAAATAAATTAAAAGGAAAAAACCATGGATACATGATAGTGGTTAATCCTCACATATGATAGGTGATATAAAAATCATTAAACATGTACAAATTCATGATGGAGAAGCAGTTACCTTTGGTAATAATAGTTCCTTAAAAATCATAGGAATCAAAATGGATGATATTGAAGTCGAAAAGTTGAAATAAAAGAATTTTTTATTTATTTAAGGGATAAAAAATAACTTACTTAGTGTAATTCAACTTTGTGATGATGTAAAATAAGTTTTTTTAGAAAATATTTTTGTATCATAAAAATGGTGAAAGATGGAAATGTCATTACAAAAGGAGAAAGAACTTGTGAGAATCTATTTCAAATAAGAGAATTATATTACTCCTATTACTTGAGTGCTGAGGATGTAACGAAATTGTAGAACCAAAAAATTGGTCACCTTTGGAAGAAAAACATGAATAAACTTTCTAAAGTTGTTTTTATTCCTAATTTTTGAAAATTTAAAATAAGAGATGAAGATGTTTGTATTACTTTCTAGAAAGGAAAGATGACTAACAAAAGTCATAAGATAATTGAGGTTCAATCTACCAGAACAATTGATCTTATTCATTATGATTTATGTGGGCTGATGAGAGATCAATAAAAAAAATGAGATTTATAATTTTTCAATTTTATTGATGATTTCACTTGGATGAAAGACATCTTGTTAATGAAGTACAAGTCAGAGGCTATTGAAATGTTCAAATTATTTAGGAAATATATTGAGAAAGAAATATGGGTTTCCATAATGAAGTTGAGAATAGATAATGATACAGAATTCAGAAAAAATACTTTTGAAACTTATATGAGAAATCATGGTATCAAACATCAGTATAGTGATCCCTATACCCAGAAAGTCCGATCCAAGCATGCTTGGACCACCAAATTTATTAATAAAATAAAAGTGCAGAAACAGGAGAAGGAAGAGAGGGAGATTACAAGTCAAAACATTCATAGTCACCGCCCCCATACCCGATCGTGTCATCAGCATCAGCTGATTCCCATTCTGATTGGGTCTCGTATTGTTTAAGAAACTTCTTATAGAACTTCCGTTTGTCCAACTGCTCCTTCGATAGCTTCTCAATCTCCTTCTTGGCAGATGCCCTAGTGGTCACGGTCCTCGGAACTGTAGAGTAGTCCTTCCTTGGTTTCCTTGAAACAGGGGCAGATCTGACACCCTCATTGTCAGAGCCTCTTTTCTTTTCTCCTCGGACAATATCACTATATGATATCGTATTTGCATCCATATCTCTTCCCTTGGTCTCAACATGAGAGGCACCCCCTTTACAGAGGGTTAGGTCCCCAACTCCAGGAGTGGATTCCTCCGCCCTTCCTTTCTCAGACGCAGAGGAGGAGGGTTGTGCATTCTGATGTAAAGGATCAATCACCATCATAGCGGGGGCTGTACTCAGAGTCTTTCCAGAGGGAGGCTCTTGAGCTCCAATATGATCAGAAGATCGAGGCGGAGAGGCATCAGTTATCACCTCTTTCCCATTCCTATAAAGCGGCAGCTCACAAGTGTCAGATTCCAAAAGAGGGTCATTGTCCCTAGTGTCAGGCTTTGGTGAAGGCGGATCCTTTAGATTCACTTTACAACGACATTGATTGGAGGGGTGCCCTCGCAGTCCACATTCTTTACAAGAAATGTTTTTACGACATGACTCCAAAGAGTTCCCCACAGCCATGCAATTCGTGCAGAAGAGGGGTTTGTTTTCATATTCAACATCTATCAGAATTTGATCAGAGGGAATAGAAAGCGTAACCGTGTCAGTGAGAGTGGACCTGAGGTCAACTTCCACCAGAATTCTGGCAAATTGCCCATACCTGACATCTGTCGTCTCCTTATCAAGACGGATGGGTGTTCCGATTGCCGTTCCAATATCATGCAATATTTCTGGATGCCAGAGAACCCAGTTCAGCCCATGAAGACGAACCCATACCTGGGCAAAGACATTCTTAGCACTTGATACATTAAAATCCAATGACCATTCATGCAGATGAATCCAACCCGGCTTTATGAACATGGATCCAAAGCTCCAAGCTTTCATCTTCACATCATCAGATGGAAATAAACAGTGTAAGAATCCCCGACCAAGAGAGACACATTTCCAGTTGTCAAAACCCCACAGTGTCAAATTCCTTTGGAATAAATCTTCACATTTCCATGGCAGAACACCTTTAGGAAGGACAACATGAGCAATCAAAGAGTTCTCCCCTAGTGCCAGTCGTTCTGCAATGACACCAGGGTTATCCTCCACATGGGCAAGAGAACCCTTCCGAAGAATCCTCCTATGTTCCTCTTTCTTAGACACAGGTGCCGGTGCCTTCATGACATCCATGAAGGATCGCTGCCCATGCGATGCTCCCAAAGAATCTCCAACCGAAGCCCTAGCTTCAGCCATAACTCGAGGTCGGGAAGCAACTGGGATAGCCGCCCTTGCCTTCTTCTGCACATCCACATCCAGCCGAGCAGGACCATGAGAAGCACCATTCCGTGACCGAGCAGCGCTGGTCAGAGGCTGAGCCGCACAATCCTGCTCTTGCACATCCCCACACAGCCGGACTGGTGCTCGGAAGTCATCCCTTTCAATGGATCGCCTCTCATCGATCCGGTTGAAACCAAGAAAGTGCGGAAAAGCCATAAAGGGAGAGAAACCAAGACCGTGTGCAGATCCAGAACCGAATCACCGCGAGAGAGGAATTTTTGTAGATCTCTCAGCAAAACAAGAGAAGATGAACGCCAATAAACCCGATTCCGAAATGCCGAGACCTCCGATTTGGAGTCAAAACGCCGAGGCAGGAAAGGCGTTGAAGCCGAATCGCCGAGACCTCCAGCTTTGGAGCTGGACCACCGAGGACGCAAGCCGCGGAAATCTGGAGCAAATAGAGAAGAAGAAAAAGCGATGCCAAGATCCACAAAGAAATTGAGTATCAGAAATAAATAATAGGAGCTTGGTAGAAATTGGAATAAGTATGTTATTAGAATACAGATTTTCAAAGTTATATTAGAGAGAAACTATTACTACTTCTATACATGTTCAAAAAATATTCTTGTTGAGACTAGAAACTAACATGAATCCTTATTAAATGTTTTATAACAAAAAACCTTCATTGAAATACTTCAATGTTTTTTGAAGTCCAGGTTTTCCTAAAATAAAAAATCTGAATTTGGGAATGTTTGATTAGAAATATGAGGAAGGAACTTTTATGTGTTATTCACCAAATTAAAGAAGTTAAAAATGATGGAACAAACATTTAAAAAAGTTAAGGGACTCATAAGATGTGAAGGTAATTGAAAATCAAAGTTCATTAACAAAATTTGTTGAGAATGATGAGGAGGATAAATCAGATAATTCAAAAAATGGTGAAAGTAATTAAAAATATCATTATCAAGACTCAGAAGAATCATGTGATGAGGAAATTTTAGCTTGGAAAGAAACTTTTAATTTTCATACCTTATGAAAAAATGTTGAATCTGAAAACATTATTTTTGAATCGAAAGGATCCGGTTTGAATAATAATAAATTTGAGATTAGATAATAAGTCTTAACCAATCTCAAAAGTTGAACCAGAATCAGTTTAAGAATCTATTAAACATGAAGAATGGGTGGATTCTATGAATGAATAATTAGATCATATTGAAAAGAATGAAACATGGAAATTTGTTTCAGAGCCAATAAAAAAAATGTTATCGGAACCAAGTGGGTTTATAGAAGAAAATTGAATGGGCATGGAGAATCTGTAAGAAACAAATCCAGAATTGTTTGTAAAGGATATGTATAAGTGAGAGATGTGGATTTTTATAAAACATTTTCTCCCATTTCAAGTCTAGAAACAATCAAAATGTTTCTTTCAATGGACTCACATTAGAATTAAAAATTTTATTATACAGATATAAAGTCATATTTTTTAAATGGTGTGATTGGTGAAGAAGTTTTCATTAAACAACCTTGTAGGTTTCTACTTGATAAGGATAGAAAAAATGTTTTTAAATGAAATAAATATTTTTATAGTATGAAACAAGATCCATGTACATGGTATTCTAAACTTGAAATTTTTTTGAGAATGTTGAAAATTTATAAAGGAAAATTTGATGTAAACTTATATGTGAAAGATGTTGGCTCCAAAGATATAATTGTAATTTTTTAAGTGCATGATATAATTTTTACTGGGGATAGTGAAGATGTTTGTAAATTTTTTTTTGAGGAAATGAAGAAGGATTTTTAAATTTCTATATTGGGAGAATTAACTTTATTCCTTGTCTTAGAAGTTCAACAAAAGAAAAAATAAATTTTCTTATCTTAAGAAAATTATGCTAGGTAATTGTTAAAAAAGTTTGGATTAAAATAATCCAAATAAGTTTCAACTCTTATTTTAGTGAGTACAAAGTTGATTAAAGATGAATCCATAATAAGTGTGAATGAGAAAGACTTTCGAAAGCTAATATAAATACTTATTTACCACACAACCACAAGTCCTGATATTGTTTATGCTATGAATTTGTGTGCGAAGTATAAAATTAATCCAAATGAATCACACATTTTGACAGAAAAGAGGATTATGAGATATGTCAAAGGAACAAATTCACATGGGTTGTTATACAAAAGAAATAGTGAGATGAAGTTTCATAGTTATAATGATGTCGATTGGGGTAGAGATTGTACTGATATAAAATCATCCTCCGGAGGAAAATTTTTCTTTGGTGAATGTTGTGTGAATTAGTATAGTAATAAACAAAGTTCACTAACTTTGAGCATTGTTGAATCCAAATATGTTACAACTAATCAAAATTATAATCAATTTTTTTAAAGTTTATCTAGAATATTTGAAATTAAAAGTTTCCAAACCATTGAAGATACTTTGTGATAATCAGAGTGCAATTGATATTTATAAGAATCCTGTCCAACATTTAAGATGAAAACACATTGATATAATGTTTTAATTTATAAAAGAGAAAGCTAATGCTAGAGATGTTTTTTTTGGAATACATTTCCTCAAAGTATTATATTGTTCATATCTTTACAAAAGAAATTATGAAATAAAGGTTTGTGGAATTGTGATTGTAACTTCATGTTCAACCTCTTCCCATATCTCCCAAAACTTCATAAGGAGGTTCCCCCACTGTGATTTTGATTATGCGGACAAAGGGGGAGATAAATTACCAACTTTTTAATTTGTAAGAAGTTTTTACTTATCTTTATTTTTTGAATCTGAAGTTGTGGCCAACATATAATGGGGGAGATAAAAAGAAAGTGTGCAAATAAATGTGAAAAGAAAAGTGAGGATATTTTATCTTTACAAGGAAACAAAATTTTATTGCCATAAAGGAATAAAATTCATTTAAAAACATTACTTTATCTCATAGTATGGTGTCAGGACACTCTCTTTTGAGAAAGGATATGTTTTATAAAAAATTCAAAAAGTTTAGTTGTGAAAAAATTATGAGAGTTTAAAAGTTATTAACTAGAATTGTTAACAAATCCAAAGGGGGAGATTGAAGAACCTTTGTGAATTGTTTTTAAAATTTTTTTTTATTTGTTCACAACTAACCTTTTCATTGAATAATGTTTTTTAAAATAATTAGACCCAGTCCATCATAATGAGTTCCATTGACATAAAAATTTAAATTCATCAGATTCAAAAAGAATTAGGGGAAGAAGTTTTTAGCTTGAAGTCTTTCTTTTCTGTAATCAGAGAAAAATGAATTTTCTAAAGAGTTTTGAAAGAAGAATGTGAAGTTAGGAGTCAGAAAGTTTTCATATATTCTAAAACAAAATCAGAATATTCTTTAATGATGAAGAAGTTCTCAAAAATCATGAAAATAATCATGATAAAATACTTCAAATAAATGGTGGAGAGTTTTGAATAATTTTAGAGTTACAAAATGAGATTTCCATTATAATGGTATTTCCATAATAGTAGGAATTACATCGTAATGAGCTTATAAAGAAAAATATGTTACTGAGCCCAAGGAAGAAGAAAATTGCACTAATATTTTCATATTGATATTTTTTGTACTGAGAAAATCATACTAAGATTTTCATACTCACATTTTCATACTGATATTTTCGTACAAGAAAATTTTACTGATATTTTTGTACCTAGATTTTCATACTAGGAAAATCGTACTGATATTTTTGTACTCAAATTTTCATACTAGGATTTTCATACTGGGATTTTCATACTGGGAAAATCATACTAATAATGAAATAGATTATAATGGGGTGAGAAAGAAAAATATCGTAATGAGCTAAGAAAGAAACAAATCTTAATGATCTGAGAAAGAAAAAGATCGTAACGAGATGGGAAAGAAAAAAATCGCATTGAGTTGAGAAAGAAACATATTTTAATGAACTAAGAAAGAAATAGATATTAATGAGATGGGAAAGAAAAATATCCCAATGAGATGAGAAAGAAGTAGATCTTATTGAAGTTGATAAAGAAACATAAATAGTAATGAGATGATTATGAAGAATATTCAAAAATAAAAATAAAAAAGTTTTATGATTATTTGAAGTGGTCAAACATGAATTTAAAATTTTCATAAATCATAGAGAAATATAAGAAGGTTTGAAGAAGTTAAAGTTGATTTTTTAAATGTGAGTTATTTTTAGAGATGTTGAGATTTGAGGAAGTGGGGAGAGTTTCCAAGTTTCTAGCCTTTGATTTCTGAGTTGCCTATAATTACTTCCTTATATCATTTGTTCATTCATAACTTTACACATGCACAAAAGGTAGAGTACTAGAGAATTTGAAGTAAAAGTTATTATATGATTGAAGATGAATTGTATTGATCATCCTAGTAGAAGTTTGAGTTTTCATATTGAGAATGAGTTCATTGTATTGAATCATTGTATTGGGAAAATTGGATCTAAGATCCAGCATTATCGTATTCATAGAATCAAATATAGAATCATAAAACTTAGAAAATCATATCTAGGATCTAGCATCATTATATCGAGAAAATAAGATCTAGCATCATCGAATTGAGAAAATTGGATCCATCCAAATCGGACTAAGGATTCATACTGATAAATTGTGGGCTAGATTCAACAAAGTCTTTATTATTTTTCTTGGATCATTTTTTTTATAATCAAACATTTTAAACTGACGAGATTCAGTATAATCATTCCTATTAGGAGATAGAATGTGTCTAATGGGATTTGGAACAACTTTTATTCACTTATTTTTAATAGTGTATTTTCATAAACCCATGATAGTGGCTATGGTAAGGATGTAGGTTCTCACACTAAGGACAAACCTTATAAATATTGTGTGATTTACATGATTTCCTACTTTTTCATGCATGAGTATTTACTAAAAGTTGATAAGGAAATAAATCTTAATATGTTATAGGGGTTACGTTTCTAATTTTTTTGAAACTTATAAAAAGTAAACAATTAATTCAACCCCACCTTCTCAATTGTTATTCGATCCTTTGGAACTTCAATTCTAAGTCCAATACGCTCCTCTAAAAGGAGGTGTATTAGTTCACATATACTAAGGTACACTATGTTCACTAACTTATTTCATTTATACCCCTATAGGGTCTTTGTATCTCATCTCACACATTTATGATCATTCCCTTATCCATCGGTGTTCGAGGCACTATCTTGTGTCCAAGGGTCCATCTTGACCCTTGACACTTTATTTCATAAAAGTTAAAGGAAAATTTTCATCTTTAAAAAAAATTTCAATCATACAAAAGTGACATGACCACATATCACATGATATAAATAAATGAATATACTTAATGATATCTTCAAGTGACCACCTACCTCATTCAAGGAGTTATTCCCTTTAAAGTATGCTTATCCCCCCTCTCTAAATATCATCCAATCCCATTCATCCACTAACCATCTACATGAGGCAGTAACTCATCAAAAGTCATCTCAATTTAATCATAAACCATTTTTAATTAATTACTACATTTAACAAGAAAATTTACAACTAATTATTAATTTAATTTCTACTATATAATCCTGAAACTAATCACCGACAGTATTTTGTGGATTAAATCCTTAATAAAAGGGGTGCACACTATGACCAAAATCTATCTTGACCATTAATACAAAAAACCCATAATTTCTCATCTCAATTGATCCATTAATTTACCTAAAATAATGGAAAATATAAAATAAATTAGGTCAATGACATACCTCTTTGAATCCACAAAAACTATAGTGTGATCATACTTTTGGGATCTCCTCTATCTACGCCAAGAAAAAGCCCTTGGATATCAAGATGATTCCACCATGCTCTAATGAAATTATTACCCAATCCCTAGTTGTGTCATAATAAATTATTAGTAGAATGGGGGAAATAAATCAAGGATGAATCAATAAATAGAATTATATTTACCTCAAGAAATCTCCCAGATCAAATGATATTCAATATTACAAAGGTTTGATGGAAAAACCCTATTGGAAGAGAGGGGATCTAGAGGGGTGTGAGAGTGGACAACAAACCAATATTCAAGATATGGACCCAACCCTAATGATTTTAAAAACCTAAAAATTTATTCTTATTAAGTTAATATATTTTTCTAAAAAGAAACCCCAGTGCATAAGGTTTTTAAAACCATATAGAAGTATTTTTTTCTTTGTATAGAATATATACATAAAATTATACCCATGTTCAGGGTTATTTATTTAATACATAGTATTTGTAATCTAATATGTAATTTTTTTCATTTGAAAAACTCCATACTTAATGGTTTTTACCCCATATATAACACACACACATATATATATCACACATAATGTTTTTCTCTTTGAAAAATTTTATACGTAATATTTTAATTTATAAATATTGGTTTATCATATTAAAATTCACATATGTATTATATTTACCCCATATGTAATATATTTAATCCATGACTAGCATATATCTCAATATGTTTTGTTTTTGCCTTTAGAAAAATCCAACCCATATTATATTCTTCTAGGTAGAATTCCATACTTAATATAATTCTTCATACTTAATATATATTTATATTTTGTAAAATATTTTCATTAGGAAATTCTAATGCATAATATATTTTAATCCATGTGTAATATAATTCATCATACATAAAATATTTTCCTTAGTTAAATTATAATACATAACAGGTTTACCTTATACAAAATATGATATCCAATATATTTTAATAACATATGATATTTTACTTGAAAAAAATATCCATAAATATAAAATTTTCCTTTTGAAAAATATCTATATGCAACACATTTAATTACATGTGTAATATATTACTCATACACAATTTATTTTTATTGGAAGGAGTTTTAATTTATAGAAATTTTAACTCAGATAAATTTTCATACATAATATATTGCCATATATATACTATTTTCTATAGAATAAATATTCATACATAACATATTCTTTATATGTAATATATTTTCCTTATTCAAAATTTGATATGTAACATATTTCCCTTATAAAAAATATGATATGTATGATGTTTCTAATATATATGATATTTTCCTTAGAATAATTTCAATACATGATATATTTTTCATAGGTATTATATTTCCCCTAGTTAAATATCCACACATAATATATTTTAATCCATTCATAATATATTGTTTTATACATAAGTATCTACTCTTTGGGGAACCTCATGTAATATATATTTTCCATACATAACATTTTTAACATAGGAAAGTTTTCATATGTAAAATATTTTAATTCATGCATAAGATAATTTTCCATACATATGATAAATTTTTATCCTCCTTGTGATATGTATGGTTCGATACTAAATGGAAAAAAAATCAAAAAAAAAATCAAAAACTCAAAAATACTTAAATTACTTCAAATTATTCTCAATTATCCATAGTAACCCAAGGACTATCTAACACCCTAATTTCTAAAAAATAATATCCAACCACTTCTCAACTCAAGCAAATTCCCAAGGTTCAATTCTTGACTGATTAAAATAGCACATAAACCTCCATTGAGTCCCAATTTCCATTTTCACATATTCATACCATTACACCAATCCTTATGACACATTCACTCAAGTTCTTGAGGCATCCACCAAACATCTATCTATATCCAAGAACATTTCCCAATGGTGTTACAACTCTTGGATTCCAAATTTGAGTTCCAATTCTCAAAACGTCCCCCTCTATATGCTAAAAATTCAAAAATTCAAATTCCCCACCCCACAAAAACATTATAATCCTCAAGAAGTCTTCTTGTACATCCCTTATTATCCATCCCCATAACTGAGACTCAATACAAAATATGAATATCATATCTCCCACTTGTTATGATCATGATAATTCCCCACCCAAACTGCATCCATGACAAAAAATCCCACTGGCCCATGTATTAAAACACCAATTATTTACACTAATTCTATAAAAATACCCCACTCCTAGTGGAATGTTTGAATTATCAATTTTATAATGTCACACCCATTGATTTATGTTATAACACTATACTAGTTTATTACATGCTTGATGTCACACCTGAGAATTAACCACTTATTCTCATCAATATATGAGGTCTCACACTCAAGACTACATCTATAGAAAAAGGAATTTTATATTTTCACATATACATGTGATACCTATAAACACTGGTATATCTATGAACCTGATCACTAATTAGGATGTTCCCTAAAATACACAACTGGTTATTCCACCTGACCATTATTCTGTGCCCAACAACTATCAGTTACTGCATATACTGACCTGTACAGATTTCAATATACTTATATTCCCATATGATTATTTTCCATTTACCATACATAACTCATATACTTTCATCTAATATATATCACTATAACTATAACTACCTTTGAGTTGGGTCCACTAACACATTGTTCCCATTATTCTTTTAAACCATTAAATACAAGAATCACATTCCTAAATCACCTATGATGTGATCCCCACTATAGAAAAATCCTTAAAATGCTCTTTGAGTAAAAATATTAATGAATTCCAATATTAAAAAAGTTTCAATACTAACAATACATGCTCATCTCAACCTAGTAATACCAGTTATGGCCCAAGGTTAGATCAGATATACCATGATACTCTAATCTATCTCATAGGTTTCATCTAAAAATTGGGGGTCTCTAATTATCATCAAAACCTTGCGAAACCATTCACACACTAAATCATCTAAAAAATTATTCTCCATGATCCATTTTAAATGAACCAACTTATGAAACCATTTCACACACACCTCATGGAACCAGACAAGTCATTATTTATAATGGTTCCCAATAGCCCGCATATCAAAAAAACATATCCAAGTTAGTATACACCTTAGTTACACTATAAAAAACCATTTTACATGGACCGCATCGAGTCATATCCCATTAATCATAGGATCATACACCTAAAACACCGACCAAGCTCACCATATGTTGATATCATATAGTTAAAGTCAACTTATTCTATGATTTATTTCCAAAAATCCCAATGAATCTCACTTGTTCCAAGGACAATCACTTGATCACTCACCAACCTAGGCATAATCACTAAACCAAAAGAACCTACCCATGCTCATCCTATGCTAGATCTAAACATATAGATCATTATCCACCATTTCATTAGGAACCACACCCATAGTCACCAGGGTAAGGCATCCACCAATATTACCCTTGAAATCAATCCTTAATTCAAAAATCACTCCAAATGATTTATATTTAAAAAATACAAGGTATCTCACATGCAAATAAAATTTTCTTGATAACACCTCTCATGCATAAATCTCAAACAAAAAGCATTACCTATTATTCTTATCTCTATGGAATTCACAAGCTTGGGTTAAACCCCCTCTTAGGTTACCCTCATATTTCACAATCATCTCAAAAAAAGCAGGAAAATGCCTTCCTACTAAATCATATAACTCATATAACTAATATCTTAATCCTCACTCAAAGTTACTATGATCTCTCACCTAGACTATAAATCATGTATCACATAGGTCACTGTTCACATAAAAAAATTTCTTATCCCACCTCAAATATCCTAAGGAAACACACATGCAATAATACACACTCTAGGGTTTATATATATATATATATACCCACAAATTATCACATTCTAAGTCAACTAGAAACTCTAGGGAACCCATCAACATTGAGAATATTTATACCAGACTACACCCTTAAGGACCGAGATCACATATAAGTGTATATAAAACATAATCTTATGATGTCTTATATCTAGTAAACCATATTCATGTGGTCTATTATGTAGTATTCAACCAAAATATATATGGGACAACACTATATAGGTTGTTTTTTTACACTTTATATAACTAGACCTACCTTAAATTTTTAAAACCAGTATCAAGGAATTAAATTTCTATATAGACCCACCAGGGGTCACTACACATCCCTCACATAGAGGGACTGCATAGTCACCATCAATATGTGTACCTCCATAAGATCAACATGAACTATAATTATAGGAAATATACTATGGTTCAAGTGAGTTTAATTCCCAAAAACATTATATGGGGAAACACTGTATATGTTTTTGTTGACACTTTAAACATCTGAACCCTCTTTCGTTAGTAAAATCAATCACATGAAAGCACACAAGTTTCGTGTGAGTTCCACATGCCAAGAATATAGTATATACACTAGATTCTTTCTAATGGGACAAGAGATAAAAACAAAAAATGTGAATATAAAACACACACATCATAATTAAATATATACCTTAAACACAATAGTGAAAACCAAAATCAACAATCCCATATCCCTAGTAACATGGACTTACCAGCATGAAATGTGTTAATGGAACACTTGTCCAAGGTCTATCATAGGCTTGAACATGGACCTGGTCTAATTATACCATGTCTTAAATAGTAAGATAAGAAAAAGACACTTTTATACAACTTTGTAAAGTCCTTGATTTGATACCACTCACTAGTGTCCAGATTGGAGGTCTTACATGACCTTAGGCACACCTACTTATATGCTAGAGGTTTCCAACTATCAACGAGTCTCTATGGTGTTATCATGGGAATACTATACCCTCATATTATAGTTAAAATAGTGAAAAAGTAACCAAAAAATATCGACAATAAAAATCCGAGTATTATGAATCCAATAAATAGGAATCATGTTATAACAATGAAATAAAATATAAAGATATACATATTAGTTGATCTCTCACTAAGAAAATCACATATACAAGATAAAAAATAAATAAAATAATAAAGAGGCTCTACTCCCATCCCTAAGCCTCACCTTATTCCAAATCTCCAAATCCTCATTGAGGTTCTCCAACCTAATCATGAAATATTGGGACTCTTCCTTATATGAACCCATTATTAGTGATAAATTATTGGGTAACGAAGTACTATGGCCACCTAAGAAGGGTGTGAGTAAAACTCAATAGGGAATTTCAGAACCCACTTTGTACTTGAATTGTACTTTTTTTAGATGTGAATAGAATCAATTAAGGGAAGTTTCATGGGCTCAATATATAGATGAAGTGTTTCTTAGATGTTTTTTGGGTACTTCTAAGCATGATTGATAAGAAATAAAGAGGTTCCCATGAAAAAGTGTTAGTATGTAAATCTTATATGAGGATTGAAAAATTATCTTAAATATTGGATGTGATGTAAGATTCAAACACTACTTATATTGAAATGAATTGAAAATAAGAATAGAATTATTCAGTTAGATTCAAGGAGATTCAGTCACATGATGGTAAATATGATTGGTGATGTGAGTTACTACCATTATTTATACAAAAAAGAATGATGAATATATTAGGAGTTGATGTGAAAAATATATTGGATAATATTTGATTAGATAATGTATATTTTACCATTCAATATTTTTGGATATCTATTCATTTTAAAATTATGGTTTGAATATACTTTTTGTTGGTGATTGATATACAAACTAGCTTCAAGCATATTTGAGAAGATCCATCATTGTCGCTATCATAAGCACAATATTATATGAAAATGTACTTGGATGAAGTTGTAATAACATGTGATCATTGATGAAATATTAATAATGTTAAATACTAGTACTGATAATGAGATTTCTGTAAACATAATTTAATGGAATTTGGATGTTTCTAGCTAGTGTGGGAGTTGGCATTGGATATCATGTTTTATAAAGAACCTGGTAAAGAATATGGAAAGAATATCTGAGTAAAAATATAATATATGGATTAGGTTTGAATATTCAATTGATTTTATTAAGAAATCTTGGAGATGTAATGGAGGATATTTGTTTGGAGTTGAGTGAAATATGAAAAAATGACCAAGTCTTGATCTACTAAAGAGTTCTCATGTAAGTATATTCACAAATGGAGAACCAAGTTAGGGTATTAGGCATATGAATATCTATATAAGTATATTAGAAATATGAAAATACACCCAAGTAGATTCACATTATCATTATCGATGTAAGGGGATCCATATATAAGGAGATCCTTGTACAAGGATTCATGTATGGAGATTAACATAAGAATTTTCATGTATAAGGATTTATTATAATTATAATCATATTAAAATTATGGAATTATGTTTTTTGGAGAAAATAAACAATATTATGATTTTCAATGTTCCTTATGGAATTAATCATCATGATCATTCAATTAGATCATGATCAATGTTGAGATTAAAAAAATAGGACTAGATAATGCAGAAGATGGTGATTGAGGAGACTTCCATGACCACAAGATAGATTTTCAATATCATAGTGTATGTGTTCATGAATATATGGAAATATATAATAAATTAGGTGAATCATATTTTTTTGGAAATATTAAAGAGGTATTGGAATACAAGTATCTAATTGAATAAATATGAGAATTTATATATAAAGGAAGATTGGGAATAATGAGAAATTAATGGCAGGTATTTTTGGAATTTTGGAATGTTAAAGATTATGGAAATCTAAAGGTATATATTCACATAGTGAATTATAGATAAAATATAGGGAAAAAAATAATAAGGGCTAAGATCTATCTATGAGTGTGTTTCATATCTCATAAGTCAAATAAAAAGTGAGTACTTAACTATGCATGCATAACTTATATTCTACAAGTCAAAATAAGAAGAATGAGAGATGATATTTCATCTAAAAAATAAAATGACTTGTGCATCAAATAATAAAGAGATATGGATATAACTATTCATACAGAGGATTATTCTTATGCGGTGTAGAAGAATAAAGAATAGATAAGGGATATCTTAACTATTCCCACCACCTATTATATTCAGGTTTAAGAGAGTTAGAGATCTAAAATAAATTCATTGAATGTTGAAGAAGATTGAAGAATTTTGAGGTAGTGTCGAATATTATTTCATGCTAATGAAGAAGATCTGATCATTTATGTTAAGAGAATACCAAATTTAAATTTTAACCAAACTTTATTTGGATCAGGATGAATCCAAAATCTTAGTAAAGAGGAATAGTAATTTTTTCTTTATTTATATCTAGTTGGATATAGATTGATGATTCAAAGGTAATACAATTTCTTGTGATTCTTTAATTAATACGAATTAAGATGTGTGTGAGTAGGAAAATGAACTAGATACATCAGGGATATATTAATCCTAAATGCATGAGAACCATCTTTACAAATCTAGTGTCTTATTGTGTTCTTTTCTACTAACTCTACATGCATAACAACCAAGGAATTTTATAAATAATGAGTGAGATTCATTCACTGAACAACTAAAGAGATGATAAGGGATACAAGTTGAAATTGTTTTAAAATTATAACAACATGGATTAACCCCTATCTGTGTTAGAAACATCCCATTATGATCCCATCAATTGGCATCAAAACATGTTACATCTATAATTTTATTTTTAAATTCGAAGTTATTTTTAATTATTTTAATTATCTTCAAGAGAGTCAATATATATAAAAAAATTAGAGGAGTTGCTTTAAATTTTGATCAAATTCACAACTATACCAAGATTATAATGAAAAATAAAAAGAAACAGAAGAGAATGATAATTAACTATTCCCTTTTATATTAAGTGAAATAATTTTTAGTTTATATATTTCATAATAATAAATAATATTGATATGTTTTTAAGGATATGTGGTTGATTTTAAAACCAAGGTAATACACATTTATTATAACTCAAAAGTTTCAATGCATCTAGGTGATCAAGAGTCATGTGAAAATTATGGTCAAAATTTTCTTCATGAAAAACCAAAATTTATTACATTTTTTATAGTTTCTATGATATTTGAATTACTTAATTAATGGAATTATTTTAAATTTTTCCTAAGTATTTGGTTGCTTATTAATGTGGCCTATTTGAAAGTATGTAATAAATAATCACTATACACGAAGATGATTCAGAAAAAATGGAGAAATATTTTGAAGAGAGAGTGTAAACCTATGTAAATATCACTAAGTAATTTTGATAAAATGATGTTATAAATATTTAACTTAAATAAATATGATCTAGATTTAAAAATGAACAAGTCAACATAGTCAAATAAAATAAATAATCCAAGAAAAATCTTAAATAAAATATCCATGCAAAAAAGTGGTAACAACTACCAAGGATACACAATCGGGTATAAAATCCAAAAATATTAAGGAGATTGATATTTCCTTATATGAAAAGGTTAATATTCATGAAGATAGTATTGAGAACATAAGAAGAGATATTAGAGAAGATTTGATATCATCTAAGGATAAGAAAATAAGCCTCAACCTAAAGTGTCTAGAGATGGAAGTTAAATGAAAAAATATGATCATAACACATGTTGAATCTTCAAAATAAGTTTAGAAGATAATTATTTATAAAAACTATTATGGATGATTATTATTCTAACAAAACTCTATCTATTGAAAAAAAATCCTAACATCTTATAATGATAATTCTATAGTTTCCTCAAAATAAAATGTACCATACATTCTTAAATATAATAATTTTTATAAATATGTTTACAATAATGATATAGTTTTAAATACAAAATAAATAAAAAAATATATGAGGATGAATTATAATATTCCCATCACTAGATCTAGGATGGATAGAAGAATGAGTATAGGTTTCTGTTCCCCAAAACAATCCTATACAGTGAATGAAAAAGTCCCACGAACAACATGTTTTTTGTAAAAACTATTTAAAGAGGAATATATCAAGGTTTTTGGGTTATTGTTTGAGATAAATTGGTTTGAGAACATGGATACTACTTTTTGACATAATATGTCAACTTATATATGAAATTTAAATACTACATCAAAGGGGGAGAAATCTTAAGCTGTTGTAAAATCTATAGCTGAGAGGAAATATAATTTTTTTATAAAAATATTTGAATGTTTAATGAATATTAAGGGTTATTTACATAAATGTAGTCATTGTAATGATATATAATTATAAAAAAACTAACTATGTGTTAAAACCAAATATAAAAGAAATATCTTTGAACTAAGAATGGACTACCATGGAAAAGAAATTGAAGGAAGTTGGAAACCATAATACTATAAAAATGGTTGTGGATAAGGAAGATAAGATATCCATGGATAGTAAATATATGGAAAACCTAATTCAGAATAGTCACAAGAATGAAAATAAAAGTATTATACTAATTAGAATTAGTTTCTTCAATTTTGGGGAAAAAGTACACACCCTAGATACATGCAAGCAGACCATAGAAGTCAAAAATAATATAGTCAATCTAAAACAAGATAAAAAATTAATCTAAGAGAAAAATTAAATTAATGTCCTAGTTAATAACTCACTTGATATTCCATGTGGAAGAACCAATAAGGATAAGAAAATTTTAAAGGAATGTATGATTATTCGACCAGCTGACTTATAACAGGTAAAGATAATAGAGGACGCCTAAGAAGAGGAAAGTAAAAAATGGAATAAAAGATAATTAAATATGAATATTAACATGAATTTCAGTAGATTATATCAATAAATGAAACAAGAAACCTTCTGAGGTGTTGTGTGGGAGGTGGAAGTAATCTTCATACAATTCAAATGGATATCTAACAATAACACCATCTTAAGATAAAATTATGAAAAAATAAGAAGGATGGCCTAAGTGATACACGTGCCTTGATGGATCATGTTTAAAATAATATTTCACATAAATATGTAAGAAAAGAAGAAATGCATAATAAATTGAATGCTAAATTGAAAAATAATAGATCATGCAAGAAGTACACTTTCAATGTAGGAGAAGAAAAGAAAAGAGTATCATGATTGGGAAAATATTCTTAGCCATATTTCTCACTCTAATGAGATAAAGTAAATTCACCTCATTAACTTAATCATTTATGTAATATTTGTTTCATTCATTATAGGTAATTGAAGGTGAATATAGTTCTCAAGAGGAGAGATAATGAAGAAATGTAAGATAAAATAACTATTCCAAATTTGAAAAGTTTATCATCTTGTTATGATTTATGAATTAATAATCTAAATAACATATAAATACAAGATCTACCTAGATTAAGTGAATATAGAGAGAATCCCTTGAGTGGGATTTTATATTGAGAATCTACCAAAGTTATTGGCTAAATAAAAAATTGAAATTTAAGAAGATTCATGAAAAAGTGTTATTAAAAATATATTTATGTTTTATCTCTCATATTTTATTTCTCAATAATAAAATCCTAATATTAAGGGGATTAAATTCTTTTAATTATTGAGAATATTAGATAAAAATTAGAGGATATCTCATGAATTATTTATAATACATTCCAATTGGGTTTGAATGTTTATAATCTATGTATTGAGATGGGTACATGAACTCAGGTTGTTATTTCAAAGATAAATAAAGATATCATTTAGTGTTACTTGGTTTTATCCAGATAATATTTTAATATCCTCTTAACGAGTAATGATAATTTTTATTATTCAGTATCATTTTATATTGATAAATGTGTAAATTTGATGTCTAAATCAAACCCTCTTGTTTTTATACCAATAATGGATCACATAGTATTTTATATAGATGATTGATGAAACATTTCTTAAGTATAAAGTGATATAATCCTTTCCCACAAGTTTTGTATTATTTTTAACAAGAATTGAGGGAAGAAAACAAACGAAGATAATGAAAAGGGAGGAAAGAATAAATTGTGATGAATGAATAAGAATAAATAATTAACATGCTAACATACCATTTTATAGTATTGGTATTAATAACAAATATGAAGGGGGAGATTATTGAACCCAATTTGTGTTTGTGTTTTATTTATTAATAATAAGGATAAAATTATTTAATGGAATTTTAATGATGAAAATATATTGATTAAGTGTTTCTTGGAAGTTTTTTGTGAGTTACTAAGAATTATTGAGAAGATAGAAAGATGTTACCAATAAAATGTGATAGTATCTGAATCTTATATGAGGATTGAAGAATTATATTACAACTTGGAGGTGATATATGCTACCACCAATGTTTATATGAAAAAAATGAAAATGATAACAAATATTTTCCATTGTATTCATGAATATTTACTTACATGATGGAAAATATGATTGGTGATGTGAGTTTCTATAATTATTTATGTAGAAAAGGATGTGGAAGCTTCCTGGAATTGATGTATATAATATATTGGGGAATATTTGATAATCCAAAGTAGGAACTTCCAATGGATATGTTTGGTGATCTATCCACTTAAAAATGACGATTTGAAGATTTTGGGGCTTGGTGAATGATATATATATTTAGTTCAAGAATATTTGAGAAGATCCATCCTTTTGGTTATCATAAGTACAAGATTAAATGAAAATATACTTGGGCGAAGTTATACTTGTTATACCTCAATCTCATAGTTTTCTTAATGATAAAAAAAACCCATTATAATTCTAACCATTTTAATTAAGTTAATTTTAGTTATTAATAATAAAATTTCATTTGAAGATTTTTCTAGTTAGAGAAATGGTTCAAATGAAGAGTGGTGGTCATTTTCAACATATGAAACAACCTGTTACCTTTGACTACCCGGTGGAGTGTCACTGGCTATTTGCTGGCACTAATAAAAGTAATTGTACTCTAATTATCTCACTGGATACTTGGTTAAATCTAGTAGGTACCCAGTAGATTCTACAACATCATATAATTATACAATAATATCACCATCTATCTTGTGGAATTGGGAATCTACCTGGTGGCATTGAGACAAAAAATCAAAATATGCATTTATGATGGTATTAAATGGACCCCTTAACAAAATTTCACATATAACTTGACCCTTTAACCCCTACAGGATATAAATACAAATGATGAGAGGAATATAAATATAAAAAAATAATATTTATTGATATATAGTGGTCAATAATGAGCATCAGCAACCGAATTTATTCCTATTGAGATCTCTTTGTACTTCCTTATTCGAACACATTGATATCCCATATATCTCTATCTCTCTATAATTATCCCTATATTTATAGAGAATAAATATATTTTCTTCAAAAGGTTTGTGCCTAGAAAATCCTCCTTTTTTATCTCTCAGGGTTCTTGGTCAATTTTTAAAACCATGGTATTTCTTTTTCAGTTCTTGGTAAACTACTAAAACCTTGGTCACTTTTTGAGTTTCTTATCTACCACTAAAGTCACGGTTTTTTTGTTATTGTTGTGTTTTTTGGACACCAATAAAGTCAAGGTATAATAATTCATAAAACCTTAATAAATTAAGGTGGGTGATGTATGGGATTATAATTGATATATTTCTGAACTCCCTTATCAAATTGAGTGACTTATTACATTTCACATCATTTACTTTTTAATCCATTTCATTAAATTAATTAATTAATATTTACTCATATAAATAACGTAATATATCAACTTATAAATCAATCACTTAATTAATTAATATTTTGTTTCTTCTATGCTTATTTTTTTAATTCCTAATTTTCTAATCAATTATATTGTGCTTACTTTGATCGCTAAATTGCATAATTTCATTTATTTGTTTTTTATTTTTTAAAAATGAAATTCACACCTGTCTTTCTATCCTACTCTGAACAACAACTGGTATCAGAGGATGCCTTGTTTTAAATTTTTTTAGTAATTGTTTTTAAAATTTTGATTCGATTTGGTTTTCAAATTTATTAGACCTTGTTTTAAATTTTTTTAAAAAAGATTAATTAATTTCATGGAATGATATTTAAAAACTAGATTCTACTTCAAGCACTTAAGATGATTCTGAAGGAAACTTAATGGTATATTACCCTTTATTTTATATAATTATCTATAGTTATTGGAAAAATAACATGTCTACCTTTCTTGGAATCATATGTTATTCTATTTTGAAAATTTGCATGAATGGTTACACACCCACTAAAGAATCAGAAGAAAAAATGGACTACCAACAGCATTACTACTTTTGAACTATATAAGAAATAAAAAAATGATCTTCATTTTGGTTTATATTTAAATTAATTTAATAATTTACCCATATGTAAAATTTCTCATGAAATTGGAAAATTACTGAAAGTTACTCATTAATGCATTAATAAATTTAAATATACTATAATTGAAAAGTATAGAAAATATTTTCAAAGTTTTAGTATGAATTATAATCAATAAATTTATAATATGTTTACTCACTTTACATTCATTTTCAATGGTATAAAATCACTTGGTGATGATATTTCTTTATAAAATCACATGAATAATATACTTTGTGTTTTTCCAATTTCATGGGAACCCAATATAATGATGATTCAATAAAAAAATTAAATTAAGAAAATAATGGTTGGAGAACTTATTTTTTCTCTCATGAACTATGAGATCACTATAAAGAAACAAGATGAAAAATAAGAAAATTAAGTGAAGGAAAATTATACAATTTATAATAATGAAACTAATGAAAAATATTTTCAAAAGTGATGTTGAGATGTAACATCTAGACAAGAAATTAAAAAAATTCATGATGAAAAATATATCCCTCCACAGTGGTAAAAAGAATAATAAATGGAAGAAAGATGGGGTACCTTGTTATAATTTCTCAAAAAAATAGACACATCAAGCTAAATTTTCCCTTATCAAAAATGAATAATAATTAAATAAGGAAATACCTCAACATTTAGACATGGAGTGTAAGTGATTATTCCCTCTCTTCTACCGACCTAAGTGGGGTTATTACCAAATGTCTCATGGATAAAATTTTGGTACATAATGAAGTTTATTCTTTTACTTATTCCACTTCTAATTATTACACATCTCCTTTTTATTCAAGAAAATAATTTTATGAATAATTGTTTAATTTATTTTTTTAACTTACCAAAAAATTAAAATAACCCAAAAAGAAAAATAAATATTTTTTTGAAAAGATTCAACTTTATAAAGAAAATAATGAGTTATCTTTAAAACTAAAAGAACAAAATGTTGAAATTATAATCAATAATTAATTATCTTAAGAATTGTCTTTCTAAAATCACCCAAGGTGAGAAAAATTTAAATAATATTCTTGGTTCCAAAAAACATATAAAAAATATTATTGGTTTCAGTTTTACAAATCAAGTAAGTTCCTAATAAAATACAACCACTTTTATAAAAGGATTATAATAAGATAAAATTTTCAATTATTTTCAAAAAACCAGGCATCCTATTTATGAATGTTATTGTAAAAATGCTCTTTACGGCATGCCTAATTCAATTCATATCTCTTATAGTACTTTGTTTGGTATTTCTTATGGAAGATAATATTTTAAAAAAGTATGGATTCTAAAATCTCTTATAGCTAAAACATGTGGACCCCAAATTTAGGTACTAAAGTCTTTAGTTTCTTGATCATTTTATTTTAAAAATGTATCAAGAAAAAAACCTAAGGAACTACATGGTCATGGATAGTTGGTGCTAAAGGAACATGTGTGGTGACTACTATGAGTTCAAACATCTTGAAAAACTTGATAGAGGCCACGTTACTTTTAGAGATAATTTAATGATTACGATCATCGATATAAGTACTACTGATGTTTGCAATTATTTTATTATTAAAGAAGTTTTATATGTTAATATTTTAAAACATAATTTGATAATTATTATTCAATTATGTGATGATAGTTTTAAAGTCTCATTCAAAAATGATTTTTTGTAAAGTCTTTGATTCTAACGGAAATATTTTATTCTCAATTTATATTTTTGAAAACGTTTATGTTATTGATTTAAAATATATTTAATGTAAAAAATTTAAATGTTTAATTGAAAAGTATAGTGATTCGTGGATTTGGTATTGGTTCCTTGGTCATTTCAGCACAAACACTAGTCAAACTCAACCAAAATCATCTTGTATGAGGTTTTTATACATTGAATTTTAAAAATAACACTGTTTTATAACCTAGACAACTTGGAAATAATCTAAAAAGTTCCTTTAAATTTAAAAATATTTATCCACCTCTAAGGACCTTGAAAATTTTCATCTTTATCTTTTCGGAGCAACCAAAATTTTAAGTATAAGAGGTAAATCTTAAAATTTCACAATAATAAATGATTGTACAATATTTACATGAGTTTATTTATTTTATAATAAAATTGAGGTTTGTAAAATACTTATTAAATATTATAAGAAGGTTTAAAATAAAAAATTCTATAAGATAATATGCATTCTAAATTATCATGGGGTAGAATTCCTCAATAATTATTTTGATGAAATTTTTACTTCATAAGGTTATAATAATTCCTTTTCTGCTCCAATGACTCCAAAAAATGGGGTTGTTGAATAAGGAAATATAACTCTTAAAGAAATTGTAATAAATCCATTAAATTAATTTAAACTCCCTAAATATTTTTGGGATTAGTTAGTCAATAAAACTTGTTATGCCTTGAACCATGTTCTCATTAGACCATTCCTTAAAAATACCCCAATGAACTTTGTATTTTTTCCTTAAAGTTGGATTTTTAAAGTCTTTGGATGTGAATGTAGTATTATTAAAACCAAAGATAACCTAAGAAATTTTGACCCCAAATCTAACAAAGGGATTTTTATTATATTCAATAACTCAATTAAATAATATCGAGTCTTTAATAAAAGGACTAGGACCTTAAGAGAAACAATTCAAATAAGATTTGATGAGAATATTCCTAAATCTAATCCACAAATTAATGATCTTGGGATAGACCTATAAAACAAGAACTAAATTAATCTACATAATTATAAATAAATTAAAGATGTTAAGGAACCACCATATATTCCATTACCCAAGACATGGGTAAAATTGAAAGTCCATCCCTTAGAAAATGTTTTCAATTATTTGAAATCCAGTACTCATACAAGAAGGTTGGTTTTAAATTATGTTGAACATCATGATCTTGTTTCACACCTAAAACCCCTAAATATTAATGATTCCATTAATGACGATTTTTTTTACATTTCATGAAATCAGTTTTAGAATAATTTCAAATAAATAATGTTTGGACTCTTTCTAAATGACTCAATGACCATCCCCTTATTGGTACTAAATGAGTTTTTAGAAATAAATTAGATGATCAATGTAACATCACTCCAAAAAAAGCTATAATCATAGCCAAAGTATATAATCAATAAGAAGTAATTGACTATGGTGAAACCTTTTCCCCATCACTAGGATTTAATCCATTATAATCTTATTGGAATTCACCACCCATTTAAAATTTATGCATTTTTAAATGGATGTTAAAAGTGATTTTTTGAATGTTTTTTTCGAAAAGATTTTTGTGAAATAATCACCCTATTTTGATGTTTCAAAATTTATAAATCATGTTTTTAAGTTTACCAAGGATCTTTAGGGTTAAAAATAATCCCCATGGGCTTGGAATGAATGATTCACCAAATTAATTTTAGAAAATAATTTTAAAATATGAAAAGTAGATTTAAATTTGTTTCAAAAATCAATTTCAGGATTTTTGAATTGTTAATATTTATGTAAATGAAGTCATTATTGGTTCTAAAAAGTAATGTCTTTTAAATTAATTTTCCAATTTAATGATAAATTAATTAAAAATGAGTTTTATGGTAGAACTAATGTTTTTTATTGGTTTTAAAATTTCTCAAAATAAAGATGGATGTTTTCGAAGTCAAAGAAAATATACTAATGAATTTTTAAATCTTTTTGAATGGATAATGTAAAGGAAATAATTACACATATGAGTACTTAATATAAGCTGATGTTTTTTTAATATGATAAACTATTTGAAAAAAATCTTTATCAAGGTATAATTTGGAGGCTTATTTACTATACTCTAACATGAAAAAACATCTTTTTTGGTGTTTGTATTTGTGCTCATTTTTAATAAAATACTATGGAATCACTTTTAAAATCTCTTAAAATATTTTTTAGATATTTAAATGGTTCTAAAAGACTTGGTTTATTTTATCTAAAATGATCCACTTTTTAACTTATAGGTTTTTTGATGCCAAATTTGTTGGATGTAAATTATATCGGAAAAGTATAAGTGGCACTTATCACCTAATTGGAAAATTATTTATCACATAGAGTATTAAAAAGAAAATTTTCATTTATCTTTATAAGGATAAAGATAAATAAATAACCATGGGGATTTATTAGACCCAAATTATTTGGATAAAACACACTTTCTTATATTTTTGGGTAAATTTCAATCATGTCCCGATTAAGCATGAGAAATATTGATCTATTAGTATTTATAGAAATACAATTTAATACTCTCACACTAATCACATTGATCTTAGACACCACTTTCTTAGAGATAAATTCCAAAATTGTGAAATATTTCTTGGGTTTATTTATAATAATATTAAATTAGTGAATATATTTACCAAGCCACTTTCTTTAGATCATTTTTATTTTATTAAAGGTTAGTTAGGTATGGTAAACTTGTGAAACTTATTGATCAACTAATTAAATATTGAAATATTATCATTTAATTATTTTTTAAAAGTGTTCCTTATATCAATTTTTTTTAAATATATAAAAAATAATTTTAAAACATTTCACTCTATTTGGTAAAGTAAAGTAAGCATAACGTTCCTTGAAAATTATTATCTGGATACGAACAAGTGGATATGGTTCTAGCATAGATGCACCTAGAGTTATTAATATAAAAAAGGATAGTTTAATTTTTAATCTAATCATCACCCTCGGCATCAGTAGTGGGTCTTTACTAAACATCTAATTTGAAACTCCCATGGAATATGCTATTGAATATTCACACAATCTATCCTAACCTAAATAATTGGTTGAAATTTGAAAATATATTTTAAATTACTTATCTTAAAAATTATTTCATTTTTTAATGTGATATTTACATTTTTTTATTAATTTTAAATACTTTATTTATTTTTATTTAACTCATTAATTTAATTATTTTATTTATCTCTATATTTTTAATGCATCAAAAAGGGGGGATTATCTTTAATAATTATGAAATGGTCTTATAGGAGACAACTTATTTCAATAATGATCTTATTTTTTTTAAAATAAATAATAATTTATTTATTTAAAAGTTTTATTTTAATCTTTAGAATACACTATATATTTTTAAAATAATATTTTGAAATTTCTTATATACTTTCAAATTATTTTTATTTTTTGAAAATTTAAAATCTTCTTATTTTTTCTAAAATCTTAAATTTTGTTTTTGTCTCTCTCAAAGGATCATTAATGATGTGCAACATATTTTTTTTATTTCTTATTTATTTAACTCAATTTATAAATTCTTTTTGATAATCACAACAGGTGAAAAATCTCTTGTAAAGGTACACAAATTTATAATCTGAAAATAGTAATTTTCTTAGAAATTTTTCATAAGGGATGATATGTTTTTTTTCTTTTAGATAAGTTTATGAGAAAATTAAGTTTCTAAAGGATTTTTAAAAATCATTTTAAAATTGATATTATTTTAAAAATTAATTGTATTAAATCCTAATAAAATAAAATTGTTTTAATATCTTGATTATTGAAAATTATTTTATCATTTGAATTGAATTTCATTATGACAATTTTAATTTCATTTTGAATTTTTCATTATCATAGTCTAAGTATTTTTTTCATTAAAAGGATGAGATTATTATACCTCACTCACCAAGATTATTTTAAGGATAAAAAATACCCATTATGTTTCTAACCTTTTCATGTAAGTTAATTTCATCTATTAAAAATAGAATTTTAGTAATATATTTTTCTGGGAAAGATACAACCTTTAAACAAAGTGTGGTGGTTAATTTGATCATATGACATAGCTTATTACCACCGACTACCCAATGGAGTGTAATATTCCAGAAGGTGGCACTGGATAGAGGAACTTGAACTCCAACTAGCTTACTGACTACTCAGTGTAAGCCAGTGGCTACCTGATGGAGTCTACAATAGCCTGTAAGACTACAACAATCACACAAGCTAGCTAGTGGCATTGAATACAAAATATTATGGAAATCCAAAGTTCTATATTCACATTTCTCATTGGATATAAAAATATAATGATAATCAAATAAAGGGGTGAGATCTTATTATGTGTGTTTGTGTTGAATATATCATAATTGGAAGAAAAAATGAGTGCTTTATTATGCATGCCTGACTCAAATGATGGAATTTCAAAGAAGAAGAGGGAGATTTGATACTGCATCTAAAAAAGAAGAAGAAACGTGTATTAAAGAATAAAGAGATAGTGATCTAGGGATGCATACAAATTATTATTCATATGAACTTAAGAATTAGAATAAAATAAGTGAGATCACTACCTTTCCCATTATCTATGATATTCAGGACAAAGTGAGTGAGAGATCCAGGTAGTAACCTTTTAATTATGTAGAAGCAGGAAGAAGTTTTAAGTTGTACAAAAGATTACTATGCTGAGGAAGAAAATAATATCCCTTATAATAAGAGAATACCATATACGATTCTTGATCATACTTTATTAGAAGGAGGTAAAATTATATATATTTTGAAAGAGGAGTAACAAGCCATTTCTTGCTTTATATTAGGATGATTCTAGAATAATAGGTCCAAGGAAACGAACTTTCAAGTGATTTTGTTGAAAATTAGAAGAAAGATGTGTGAAAGTGGGATAATAACCACTAAACACCAAGGATATAGTCATCCTCAATGAAGCAAAAAACTCATTAAAAAATCTATTGTATTTTTTTGAACTTTTATACATACTTTACATGAAAAACAAAAAGAGAAAAATATAAATAAATAGTGATATCCATTTACTAAACAAGTGAGGTGGTGATGAGGGGTAAAAGTATAAATTGGTTTAAAAATATACCAACATTGATTAACCCCCACATCTTAGTGTTAGATACATCTCATTGAAATCCTATCATGAACCACCAATGACATCCCTATCTTAATCTATACTATAGTGTATGAACAAGTGTTATAATAATAAATAAAACATGTGGAAGAACAATAAAATAATTATTTTCGACCCTCAATTTCTAAGGTAATTCCTAGGATTGGCCATACCTACTTCATCCCATGTTATATTTTCTCTAAGCCTGATACCTAACATCTAGAGGATGCATGTCCTACCCTAAAATATCATGATCATGAACACATAAGTATATATCATCACTTGGGGGGGGGATCCTACCTAGATCATCTCAAATATATAACCTTACAAGGAAGATAAGACCACCCTAGAATCTCAATAATAAAGAAATTAGGGAAGAGAAACCCCACTAATAATATCATATAATGAAATTAGGGGTAAGAGTTACCACTCTCATAATGTCATTTATATTTTTATGGGTAAAGAGTCCCTAACCCAATATTAGATAATGAAATCTAGGGAAGATATTTTCCACTAAAAAAATTATTTATAGAATCGTGGGGGGGGGGAGGCACTTGGAATCTCAAAAAAACATCTTGGGGAAAAGTGACCTACCCATGAATATCTCATATAACATTTAGGGGGAGAATCATGTTGAGTCTTTGAATTAACCTCAATTTATTTGAAAACCATGAAATAATTCATTTTATAAATAATTTAATTTTTTTTATTCTATATTTGATGTTTTTTAGTCATATAATACAACCATCCAAATCCCTTTTTTTGTCATTTTTAAAAGCCACTTTTTGGGTAAGTGGGAACCACACAAAAAACTGTGGATAAAATTTTAAACATCACCCGCATAAAGCATAATTTTTTTAGTCATATAATATAGTTTAATGAAATACTAATAACATAATGTTTAAGGAAATACCAGCGTAACTGATTTATTAAAATGACCTAATATATGGAATTTTGTAACACTAAAATTTTAAGGTTTTATTCAATATCATTTTATTGGTTCTAAACTAAACTATTTGTAGATGTGAAATGAAACCAAGTCCATCAGAAGATGAACAATGATATTCTATCGATATCATTTCCATTAATCCTAAGTTGTTTTGGATTCTGACCATTGATGTTTTAATTATAAATGGAGATTTATCTCATAGATGCGATGAATACATACACAAAAAAATTTCAAGAAAATTATGAGTGTAATAATCTATTGAAGTATTCAACTGATTATTGATTAATGTAAATTAGATTGTTTTTATTTCTGTGCTTTTTTAAAGTGATTACACTTGTGAGTATTTCATTATAAAAAATATAGATATTTATTGTCAAAATTATTTAACTGGGTTACTTGTTAATTGGATGGATACCAATATACAAGTAGTAGTATCATAATAACCAATATATTAATTAATTAAAGTAGGTAAAATAAGTTACCAGTTATGTAGTTAAAGGAAACAAAGCTAAAAATTAAGTAGATGGGTAAACTGAGCTACCAGTTATTATAGTAGGGTAAAATTATGATCAAGATGATTGAGGGTTTCTAGGGTTAGGAATATAGGGTATGATTTTAAATTTTAAGAATTGTATACATTTTGATAGATTTATAGTTAAGGATACCTCATTTAGGTTTACATATCTACCTTTCACTTAGTTTTAGAAGTGAGATTTATAATATCCTTGTTTAGCTGTTCAATTATAAATTTTATTTTACACTTTAGTTTATTTAATTTAGTTTCTTTATTTATTCTTCGTATATTAATTCCATCAGTAATATGAAATACCAATTATTAAATTTAGTTACTTTTATTTAACTTTGATTTAATTTTTTGGTTTTATCGATTGTTCATAATACCGATTCATTTATTAATGGCCTATCATATTTTCATATTTTCGATATTATAATCTCTTGAGGAGGAAGAAATATTTTAGTTTTTTCTAAACTATAATTCACCACCTCTTGTATAATTCTTACCATACTATTTAAAATTAGGATCTTACATTTGGTATCAAAGTTAGTTTCAATATTGAAATAGAATACAATTTTTTTGAATTTCTAGTTATATAAGAGTTTTATAAAAGAGTTTCCATGCTCCTAAAAAGTGTGTAAGGAATTATTTTTTGTATATAAGGTTTACATGTTAGATCAATATAAAATATGAAAACAAACAGACCAACAATTTGTTATGAAAATGACTATAATTACTGGAGAAAGAGAGAGAAAATAAAAACTTATGTCATCAACATTAGAGTGGATAATTTTCTTATGATTACTAGGGATTATAAAGTTTACGATAAGAAAGTTTTTTCCTTTACAAGTGAATAAAAATACTAAATTCATTCAAATCCCTGAGTAATAAATACTCTTTTATATTCTAATCAAAATAATATATATAATCTAATTTCCTCTTGTAGAACTGCATGTGGTACATGAAAAAAAGATATAAGTAACACATTTTATAGCATTAAAATTTATTGAAACTAAAAGATCTTTGTTATGGGAATACTATCAAGAATTTGATTTTATACTAGGATAAAATATTTTCCAAATCAATAGATATTTATGAAAATTAAAAATAGACTATAATTCCTTGGTGAAAGAGAATTATCAGATAATCAGCTGGTTAAAAAAGTTATAGATATCTTACTAAAATAATGAAAATAAAAAATAACTACAATATATGATACAAAGAATATTATAATGTAAAGTATAGAAGACTTAATTAGTACATTGATATAATATGAAATTCATTTAAAAATAGATGCTAAAAAAGAAATATAGAAAAATAGATCTTCTTTAACAACTACCTAAACCTCAAATATAAAAAATTATAAAACAAGATCATCCAAGGAAAATTTTATAAATTTTTCTAATGATAATGAATACGAGCCTACTAATGGTGAACATGGTAATCTATCAAGAAGGATGTTTAAAAATATTTTTTAATGAAATTATCCTAAGGAATGGAAAGAGAAAAGTGATACTTTATAACCACTTGATTATGAATGAAAAAACAAGGATACATTAGACCTGAATGTCCTAAGATTAAAAAGAAATAAAATAAATCTTATATAAAGTATTATAAAATTATAATAAAGAAAAGGATAAAATCTATGGACATCTGGAGTCCTTGTGAAGGTGATACTACTTCAAAAATGTCATCTTAAGAAATTTATTATAGTATACAAATCATTGGATTCTATGCCAGTATTCCTGAATCAGAAAAATGTCTTATGGTAAGACTTTCTAAAAAATATATCCCAAATCTATCTCTAGATTATAAATGATTTTAATCTTTAGATAGTGATAGTAAAATTGATGATGAAAATTATTCAAGTTTAGATGAAGAAAGCGCTCTAGAGAATCTTGAGGAGATGAAAGCTTATATTTTTGAATGTGAAGATATATATTAGAAGCTATATAAGAAGCATAGTGAGTCAAAATAATAATCTTTTGAAATAAAAACAGAATTTATAAAATTTAAAGATAAATTGGATGAGATAATAAAGAAAAATGGGAAACTTGTTTAATATTTTGAAAATTACAAAGAAAAACTTGACATACTTAATACTGATCTGAATAGAAAATCTAAAGCTATAGTATCTAAATATCATAAATTACATAATATTAAACATATAAGATAAAGGTCTAAAGGTATTACTTTTTCTCAAGAGCATGTTGAAATAATCAAAATAAAGTCTGAGATTTAATGTTTGAAGAATTTATTGACCAAGTTCATAATAGGAAGAGAATAAATTTAGAATATATATAGTCAATTAAGACCTATTAGAGAATCACTAGGATTAGGAAGAAAAACCACCAAAATTTTAGTTTACCAATAAAATTATTTTGTTCCAAATCGAGCACATTTTTGTATAATATGTAAAATAGGAGGAAATCAGAGGAAACATTTTTCCCAAAAAAAATTTAATCCTTTGAACAACACATATATTTTATATAAAAATACTTTACTACATTTGAAAATAAAAAGGATAATAAATTAGGAGTTCTAGAGATCTTTTTTGATAATTTTTTTAGATCCAAGGAGATATGTTTACCCTAGAAATAATTCTGAAGGAATATAATATTGTTAATCGATAACTGACTATATATAAATGATGCTTATATTATTTCTTATTTATATTTATGTAAATGTAACACCCCAAAATCATAATATATTATTACCTTTAAATATGTTAATTTCTTCGATATCATGATTTTCACACAACATTGAACATAAACGAAACCATGCTATATTTAGATAAAATATAAATATTTATGTATAACCATTAAAAATTATCTATTGAATTAGTGGTAATTAATAGGAGAAACCAATTTATAAAATATATATATATATATATATATAAATAATGACTTATTTTAATATTAAATAAAATTAATTAGATTCCCTAAAATAACCAATAAGATAATTTATTATTTAAAAAAGTATTTTTCTAAAAAGATTCCATTTTATGTGATACATAGTTCTATTTCAATAAGTATATGATTACTGATAAATTCTTTTTGATATTAAAAATTTTCCAACACCAATTTAGTTGGTAAATTATATGAAATTAGAATAATATGAGTTAATATTTTAAAATGTAATTTTATGTTAAAATGATTTTTCATTATATTTTCGGATTTTATTCAAAAACTAAATTTATAAATTTTTCAATATGAAATTATTAAAAATGAACCTCATTTTTTTAATTTATCATACATAAATTTACTTAGTATGAATTTTATGTTTTTTTGAAAAGGTTGGTTTTAGTAAAAAAATACAGTTTTCATGAAACTTGTAATTTATGTGACTTTACCATTATATAAGAATGGCCTATAAATTTATAAATCTTTTTAAGTAATAAAATATTAATTTTAGAAATATAATTATACATTTTGAAATATTATTTTTAGATATGAAACCTATACCAAACATTTTTATGACTAATTTAAATGTTACTTTAATAGAGAAACTATTTTCTGTATTTTTATTTAAATGAATATATTTTAAAGATAGATTCCGTTTTTTGATTTAATTGAAAGCCTCATACCATTTATTTATTATAATAAATCAATTTGTTTCATTAAAATCAGTATCTATGATAATTTTCTCTTATATAGAAATATAAATATTAAAAACACAATTTTTTGAAAGCCGTTTTTTCATGATTATGTGCATTTATTTTAAAATTAACTTTTCCACACCATTAAAAGTTATATTTTATATATTTTTTAAAATATGAAATCAAAATTATAAAATTAGGTAAAAATTTAAATATTATTTATTATCATGAAAATTTATAACTAAGGTTAAAAATTAATTATCAATGTAAAAGTAAAACAAGTAAATTGAGTTTAACCTAGTGTAAAAGACCTATTTTTTAAGTACATGCCTATAAATGAATGGTTGAGATTTTAATGACCAATGAATGATTATCCTACTCTTATTTCCACTTTTTATCCAATTAAACTTGAATAGTTTCATAACAATATTGAAAAATGTTAAGGTGTTCTCAAAACTAACCTCCCCTTCACTTATAAAAGGGTGAAATATTTACCATATCAAGACACACCTTTAGTTATAATTACATATCAAAACTATTACATTTTAATCTCATTATAACCATATTCTGATAAAAAAATCCCCTCATCACTCTTAGTTATATGAATATCTTTAAATTCAAGGATACTTTCAAGGAAAATTCAAGTCCACTACATGAGTATTATCAACTACTTAGTTTTCTTCTTAATTTTCATCTCGAAAATTTATTTTAAACACACAAATATAAGAATATTAGTATAATTTATATACTAAAATTATATTATATTAATTTTATTTTCGTTATTTATTAATATACCCCATCTATTAAGTAAAAAAACCATTGTTTGTGCGTTGTACGGACTACTGCCTCCATGACATAACATGTTTCATTTTCCTTTTATGCCTTATATGATTGGATATAATGATAGTATTAAAGGATAAATATCAATTTTATGATATAATTAATGTTTTGGTATAAAAAATATAATAATTTGTTAATTATATGAACTAAAAATTATCATCATTAATTTAATTATTTAAAATAATCATATAAAGAGGACAATATTTTACTCAAATTTTGTAATATTTTAATATCCATTAATTATTATTATAATGAATTATAATTCTGATATATCACACTAATAAGCACTAAATAATATCACTATTCATCTGATATAATTATATTACATCTAAACTATCTCTTAATCATTCATTAAATCAGGGTATATCCATGTTTGGTTCGGTTTAACGACCTAATCAAACAATACTATGAATTTATTCAATGGATGAATATGAAAACTCATTTACTAGTGTAATATTATATCAACATTCAACTCATTATTTAATAAAACACCTTTAATTCCTTAAGAATCACTAAAATATGATCATCGTTGATTTGATCATCATGGTTCATAACAAAAACGGCCACTAAATTAATTTAAAACATTCTAAACTATGTTTTATCATATATTTGGATAAATTATATTATCTATTAATTATTAACAATTAATTAATAATAATCATAAACACCGCTATTATGAAACTAGTACGAATGATGAAAACTATAAACACATGATGTGGAAAATAGGAAGAAGTCTTGTAGAGAATGACTAAATATAATGATTATGAATGAAAATTGATAAGATTAAGGTTATTAATTAATTGATTAAGATATCTATGTTTTTTATACAGGATAATAAATCATGTTCATGTAATTTAGTATAAGTGGTAAGTGTTTTCAAATCAATTTCCCTTCATTGAGGCATGCATTGTATTTATACACAAAATTTCATTTATGTGATGCATATATTGCCAATTTAAGATATAATCTCATGAATTATATTTTAATAATTAGATTTAATGTATAATTTCAATCCCACACTTTCAATTGGGTTTGATTCAAATGTTTCTAAGTCACAAGGCTTTTTATGGTCAAATTATTATTCTTTGAGACATAATACATTTTACACACCATTTTCCCTTTATATGATGATATATTGATTTAATATCCAATGAATGTTATTTCACTTGTATTTCATGTGATTTGATATCCAATACATGTTCCATTATTCAAGTGTCTAGTGACTATTTCCCCATAGTGAGGATTTTTAGTAATTAAATTTTTATTCAATGAGTTTAAATCATACTTTCAATGTTTTTCATATAAGTTGAGTACATTCTATACATTGATTATATTATGTGATATTATATCTTAATTTTTTAGGGATATAAATTCCTACCACATAAACCCTTTAAAAAATATTTCCCACTTTTTGGGAATATATTCCATTAAAACTATCCACTTTCCTTCTCTAGATGTCTTACAATCATGTTATTCTTGTATTGTCTTAGTCATATACCCATTTCTCTATACGGTCTAAAAATCATATATTACATAACTCATATTGGATTATGTTCACCTAGAAATAATTATATTCTATTGATACAGGGAAACGTATTGGTATTCTAATACGTATTTTAAATATCAAGTTGACTATATATTTTTTATCCATCGACCTTCCTCCTCTAGATGGGTTATGATTAGGTTTTCCTTGTTATTGATAAGGGGAAAAGTGTTGGAATTTTATATGTTGATATTTTAATATGGATTATTATTATCTTGGTTAATGATGTATTGTTTATTCATTTTCTCTTATGGTTAATTCATTGTATGTAAAAACATGTGATGGGTGAGGCTCAAAATTATATAGCACCTTGATGCACTGACGTGTTTCATGAGACAAAAAAAGTTTGGGTTTGGTGTATACCTCTTCCCATAAAAACATATTATCTTTTAAAAAATCCTTGAAAATAGTTTGTCTTGACTATTGTGTTGATGAAAATTATAGAGTCTTTACACTAGGCCTTGACCGTAGGTTTTTTGATGTTTGAAATTTTTTATTCCACCATAATGAGATCAATATTATTCATATCCATGTTTTTATTCAATTTCAGAGATATATAATTATCCCACTTTCAACTTTATCATGGATTCATTTTGTTTTCCTATTCCTACCATAATATTTATGCCATGATTGTTTCAGTTATATGTTTCCCTTACTAAGAATTTGACGTCACCCATTCTTATATTTAAATTTTCACAGGTTATACAGAAAAATAGTACCATGAAATGTTCATAATCCTAACAACTTTGAATTTTTTTAATATATTGAATTATTTTGATTAATCAAGTAGTTTCATATATAATGAGAAAACTTCCCATTTGACACAAAGACTATTGGAATTTTCAGTTTAATTTTTTCTCTTATTCTCAAAAGCTCTAAACATGAAATGATCCTTTGAATGCAAGAGATTTAATAATAATTATTGATTTTGTAATTATGGATAGATATATATAGGTTTTTTATATCTGATATCAAAGATAATATGTATAGTATGCAGTTATGGCATTGGATCTAGGAGTTCTGGTCTGTGACATCACCATTATTATCAAAGGAAAAGTTTAGATAACATTAGATATTTTGATGTTTTTTCAAGATAATAATTTAAGGTTTATCAAAATATCAAAGGCATAGATTACCATTCAGAATAGTGTATGATTTTATGTTATGGTAATAATGAACATGTTATTTTGTGATTAGGGTTAGAGAACCATAATGAAAATCCTAATAATAAGTTCTAGTAATGGATAACACCCTGATGTTTTGGTAAAATAGAGATTATATGGTTTTTCATATTGATACACCCCTGTATGGATATTGAAAAGCGGATATGGATATAACACTGATATATCAAGGGGTAATCACCCCAAAAAGGGTTTGATGGGCATCGAATCAATCATCACTCTGATTCATGATGAGTAGTCATAAGACTAGAGACTCTGAGAGACACCCTCAGGAGAAATGATTTGGTTATTCACATTATCCTTATAAACCATTCAAAAGAGTTTATTTCCTAATTACTTGATGGTATTAAGTTAATATGTACAATAGAAAATAACTTAAAGAAAAGGAAATCGAATAGGAAGTGTAAAAGGGTAAAATGAATACATCACTAGAGAAGACATAACATGATTGAGTTTTCATATTAAAAAGATCATTTACTTTGATTTTATTGATAAACATGTTGGTTTTAGTATTTGGTTGAAACATGATCATGAAAATGAAGTTGAGAAATGTATGTTTCTAGTAACCCATATATCTTATAATCGAATAGGGGAACATACATAATTGGTTGAGAAATTTATATTTTCATATAATAATATAAAAATTAACATTACTAGTATTACCTAAGGTAGTGAGATTTATATTTCAATTATCATAAAATTCATAGCTATTCTCATTTTGGAGTGATATTTAATAATGATATTATGGTATGTTATGAGAGTTATGTGGATTATGTGAAACATATAGGATTATTATTCAGCAGTTTTACTTTAAAGGTATATTAACATATATTAAATGGTATAAATAAACTTAAAATATTGATTTTATGTTAAGGTAATATTTCGAGGAATAACTATTGGATAACACAAGATTGATGTACGGATAACCCTTAAATTTAATATGTGCTTGATGTTGAGTAATAAAGGGTGGTTTGATTTTGAAGATGTATGTTATATAGTAATTGGTAATGTTGGGATTTATTATTGATTAATGCTATTTTTGGGTAAGTTCATATCATTTTTGGGATTATGATATATAATGACTAGTGTGTGGCCTTATGAACTAGTTGTTAATGTCATTTGAGGGTTATATATAGAGTTAAGTTTTAGAGGAACATATAATCTCATTGTGGTTTAATGTCTTGGATATCCAAATAGGTTTTGGGAAATATATGTTACTGAGAGTATATAATTAGGGTATATACATACTTTTCTGTAAGATTAATGTTGTTTTAGGAAGGATAAATTGTATTTTGAGATCATATATGCCAATCAATATTGGGGTTGGTATATTCTAGGAATGTTCACGGTAACATGGGATCTCTATTTTAAGAATTTGGTAAGTATAAGATAGACAAACTCAATGTAACCTGGGATGAACCAATAATGTCATATGAGAGTGATATAGGTTGAAACATGTCTAATATAAGTTTATTTTTAAGAAATATAGGCTAATAGGAAAACGTATAAAGTGAGACATATTGAGGTTAAATTTCATTATAGTTATTTATGATAATTAACTTATAACGATAATCAATCACATTATCTATTTTGGGTTTAGTAATGGATATAACTATAAGGAACCATGGGTGTGAGGGAACATTTAGATATCACATGATAAAAACCCATCATAATGGGAGTTGGAGTGAGAAACCTTATGATTTTTCCAAAACATCAATCAAAAAAATATGATTAACAATGTGAACACAGTCAAAGTCCCAAACACACTAGGGAATAGAATTATGGAGTCTCATGAAAGATAAAGGGATGAAGATGATGAAGGAAAAAAAGATTTAATTTCCTATATGTCAAATATGTGGGAAGAAACATGGGGAAACTTTACTTAATGGGACATAAAAATGTTATAAGTGTGTAGTTGAAGGTTATCAAACTCACAAGTGTAAGGAAAAAAGAGAAGCTACAAAAATTCATTGATTTAATTGAAAGAGAGTTGGGAATTATTTGAATCAATGTCCCAATACAAGGGCTAATAAGGGAGATATTTACTAATAACTATGTGAATAAGGAAAATCCTATACAACTACTACTAATTAATCAAATAGTCATTTTTGACTCTAGATTTTCTAAATTCCTATGTCATGTAAGTCTTCACCAACCACTGGATATTGAATTATGAAATACCTAGTGGTATGATTATTGTATAATTAATTTTTAGGTTTTATGGGAAGTTATTCCTTATGAATATTGACCAAAACCCCTTAGAAGAATTATATTTGAAATTAGGAATGAGTTATCTCTCATTATAAAGCACTTATAATGATTTTTCATATAGATAAATCTAATTCCACATTTTAAATAAGATCATGATCATCTAGAATCATATGGTTAATTTTTAGTCACCTATAAAAATTACACTGATCATATGAGTCAAATTATGAGGATGGAATTTATTTAATATGGGACACTGTAACACCTAAAAATTCTAATCTATGATAACCTTTAAATATGTTAATTTTTTTGATGCAATGCCAAAATTAAATGAAACTGTGATATATGTAGATAAAATATAAATATTTAAGTAAAATTGTTTAAACATAGTTGTTGAATTAGAGAGAATGAATAGTATTAAACAATTTATAAAATAGTTTTATAAAGAAAATAAAGGATAATTTTAATATGAATAAAAATCAATTAGTTTACTTGAAATGACTAATAAGATAATATATTATTTAGAAAAGTATTTTTTAAAAAATATTGACTTTTATGAAATACCCTTTTATTTTCTAGAAACAAATGATTAATGATAAATTATTTTTTATATTAATAATTCATTAACACCAGTATAGTTGTTAAATGATATAAAATAAGAATAATATCTGTAAATATTTTAAAATTTCATTTTCCAATAAAATCGGCTTTTCATTATATTTAATGATTTTATTCAAAAGATAAATTTAAAAATTTTGGAATTTAAAATTATTAAAAATGAACTTTTTTAATTAATCATATTAAAATTTGAATTAGTATAGATTTTTAAGTTTTTTTAAAAGGTTTGTTTTTAGTAAAAAAATACAGTTTTCATGAAATATGTAACTTGTATAACTCTACCATTACATATTCATGACATAGAGATTTATAAAAAAAATTGGTAATAAAATATTAATTTGAGTAATAAAATTATAAATTTTAAAATATTTTTTATAGATAAAAAACCTATTCCAAACATTTTTATAACTAATTTAAATATTACTTTAATATAAAAACTATTTTTAGTATTTTTTCATTAAAAGAAAGCATTTTCAATAGATATTCAGTTTTAGTTTTTCTTTAAATATTAATTCAATTTACTTTTTTATAATAATTAATTTAATTCATTAAAATCATTAGCCATGATAATTTTATCTTATATATAAATTCAATGCTTAAAAACTTTATTTTACTAAAAAATATTTCTACACAATTAAGTGTGTTTATTTTAAAAATAAATTTTTTCACATTTAAAAATTATATTCAAAAAATTATTTTAAAATTTAAAATAATACGTATAAAATTAGGTAAAAAGTTCAATATTATTCTTTTTCATTAAAATTAATTACTAAGTTTAGATATTAATTACCAAGGTAAAAGTAAAAGGGGTAATTTGAGTTGAATATAGTTTAAAAGACTTAATACATTTAAAAAATGTGACTATAAATAAATGTATTATATTTGGATAGAAAAATACATGTTTAACATACACATTTTCCCTCTTTTTATCAATTTATCCTTGAATAGTATCACAAAATTAATGAAAAATGTAAAGGTGCTCCCAAAAAAATTATTTCCTTCACTTATAAAAGGGTAACATTTTCAAAACATAAAATAAAACTCACCTTATAATTAATCCTTAAAAATATTCCATTTTAATCTAAATATAACCCTCTATATATAACATAATCCCCTATTCATTCATTGGTGTCCTAAACTCTTCAAATTCAAGGATTCCTTCAAAGAACATTCAAGTCCTCGATGTGAGTATTATGTACTACATTGTTTTTATTAATTTAATTATTTAAAATTTATTTTAAAAAATTAAATATAATTATATTAATATAATTTATATACTATAATATTATTATATTAATGTTATTACCATTATATTAATGTTATTACCATTATTTATATCATGGATGACTATAAGAAAATATTTAATGATGAAATATTATATAAATATTTAAATAATGTTTTCTTGGTTTGGGTAAGGTTATATCAACATTTAACTCGTTAATTATGAAAACACCTTCCGTTAATTCTGAATCACAAAAATATGATCATCGTTGATTTAATCATCATGGTTCACAACCAAAACTAACATTTAATGAAATTATAACTTTATCTACCATCCTGGAAAATACTTTAAAGTAGATTAGATGATATATTAATGGTGAAATTTTAAATAAGGATAAACTCATACACTATTATTATGAAACTAGTACAAACTATCAAAAATATAAACACATGATGTGGAAAATTGGAAGAATTCATGCAGAGAATGGATAATTATAAAGATTTTTAATTAAAATGTATATTATTAATATTATTAATTATGTTTTTAATAAATATTTTTTTTTGATATAAGAGGTTAAAGTATGTTATTGGATGTTAGTATAAGAGGTAAGGGTTTTCATCTCAATTTCACTTCATTGAGATAAGTAATGTATTTATGCACCTAATTTAATTTATGTGGTATATATATTTGTAATTTGAGATATAATATCATGGATAATCTTTTAATCATATAATTTTATGTACAATTTCAATCACTATATTTCAGTTGGTTTTGATTCTAAAGTTTCTAAGTTATAAAGCCTTTCTTGGTCTCAATTATCATTATTTGAAACATAGTACATTTTATTCATCATGGTCCCTTGGTATGGTATTATTTTTATTTAATATCAAATTAATGTTATTTTCTTTATGTTTTATGGTATTTTATATCCAAGTCATGTTCCCTTATTCAAGTGTCTAGTGATTTATTTATTTCCCCAGTAGAGAGTATTTTGGTAACTCAATTATTGTTACTTGAGTTATAATCATTCTATGAACTTATTTCCTTTAAGTTGAGTAAATTATACCATTTAATTGTATTATGGGGTATTATATCATTATTTTATGGGGATATACATTACTACCAAATAATCCATTTGAAAAATATTTCTCACATCCTGGGATATATTCTATTGAAATGATCAAATTTCTTTCTCCAAACAGCTTATGATCATGTTATTTTAGTATTATCTTGGATATATAACCATTAATCTATACAGTGTGAACTTAACATATTATATAAATCATACTGTATTATGTTTATCTATAAAGTATCATATTTTATTGACATGGGTAAAATTATTGTCATTCGAATACGAATTATTATTGGTGAGTTGACTATGTATTGTTCATCCATCCACCTTCTTCCTCTAGATGGGTTATGATCAACATTCCCCTTTTACTAACATGGATAAAAGTATTGGAATTACAAATGTTTTTATTTCACTATGTATGATTATTATAAATGTTAATAATGTATTTTTCATTCATTTACTCTTATGGTGAATCCATTAGACTTGAACAAGTGATGGGTGGGCCCCAATATTATATATCCCCTCAATGCCTAGATAAGTCTCATGAGACCAAACATGTTTGGTTTTTTATTTATGTCTCTTCTTATAACATGATATTGTCTTATCACAGTGCCTTGATAGCTAGATGACTTGACTAGGGTCTCAAAGATAAGTAAAGTGTCTTAGCACAATGGCTTGACAACATGTTTTTTGATTCATGAAAATATGCATTCTATCAGTATGAGATTAGTGTTATTGATATACATATTTTTATTTATTATTTTGGATATATCATTCTCTTAGGTTGATTATGGATTCTTTTTGTTCACTTATTCTAGTCATAATATTTATTCAATGAATATTTAATTTGTATGTTTCCCTTACTAATCATTTGATCTCACCCCTTATTATGTTTCCATTTCCCTAGGTTATAGAGAAAATTAGGACACATGAAATGTTTAGAAGGATAATATGTGTGAAATAATTTGTGAGATATGTAGAATACTTTTTAAAAATTAAATATTTTTTTATATAATGGTAAAAGTTTCCATTTGGTATAAAGAACATTGGATTTTTCAATTTATGTTTTATCCTAATTTTCTAAAGTTCTAAACTTAAAAAAGATCCTTCAAATGTAAGAGATTTAAAAATTGTTATTGATTTTGTAATTATAGGTGGTCATATCTAGGGTTGTTATAACTGGTATCAAATAAATTATGTAATGTATGTGGTTATGTCACCTGATCTGGGAGTGTGGGTTCAAGGAATCATAGTAAATATATTAATTTAATGTTTTATTATTATGTTATATTTATTCCATTTATTTAAGGGGAGTAAATGATTTTTTTCAAATTGTTACACATTTTAATTTTATTAAAGATATTAAAATATTTAAAAACATGTATTCAACCATCAATGAAAGAAGAATATCAATATTTTAATCAATAGAAGATAACTTCCAATCCTGTTTAGAAAATATTTTCAGTTCATTGGTTTTTTAGAAAATATTATATATTTACCAAAATTTCAAAATATTGTTTATCTACCACTATTTTATTTTTACCTATATTACATTCTTATCTATATTTTGAAAAAGATGTTCTTTTATATGTATTTAATTTCTGAATTTTAAAATTTTATTCATTTAACTATTTATCTAAATATTAGTTTCTTATCATCTAAATTTAAAAATATTGTTTAGTTACCAGATTTTTTAAAATTCTGTTTAAACCTTTAAAGTAATGGGATTTTATAAAAAAATAAAACCATAAAAATATTTATGATAACATTTGGTTTTTATGGGAATTGATCCTAGTCATTATATCAAGTGAATCTATGAGGATGTTTCTCCTTCTCGAAAATTACTTTATAAAGTGGTGGACCCAATAAGTTTTTCATAAAGTAAGGATTGTTTTTTAGTGGATTCAGTTGTTCTATTTTCCAAGAAATGGAGATAAGGATACAATTAAAATATAGGATGTGTATTTGTTGGATTGTATTTTGAAATTATGAAAGTTAAATTTTTTTCGTGTTTGTATGGTCTTACATTGAATCAATTAAGAAAATAATAATAAAGAAGAAAATATTACTTTATGGGAGAATGCTGAATTGGGATTTGGTTAACCTACTGAAGGAAGGGTATATAGAGAATGAAGAGAATCCTGAATAATAGAAGGGAAATTTGATAAATGTTGAGATAATATCAAGGATGATATTGGTGTATGATGATAAATAATTTTTTTTGTTGAAAATTTATATATAGTTTAATATATATAATATTAAAAGTCAGATGAAGGAATTCATGAAATTATTAAGAGAAATGATTCTATAATTTTTTATAATAATATGGATCCTATGAAGAAACCCAAAAAAGTTGACAAAATTGAAATTGTTAAGAAAGTTTCTATAGAGAAGATGAAATAAGAGAAGAATGATAATTCTGAACATCATATTAAGGAAGAATCCTCACAGAATAATTTTTTTCCAGACAACCAAATCAAAAAGTTAATTAATACCGATAGTGGGTTTTTAAAAGAGAAATTTGAGGAATAAAAAAGAAGGAAGTGGAAGATTATTTATAAAACCCTACTTTGGTTTGGATAAAGCCAAAGAAAGATATTTTAAATAAAATGTGGAAGAAAAGTTTGATGAAGAGAAGAAAAGGAAAAATTACACCCTAAAGATGATAAAATTATAGATCTCTAAATACATTTTACAAGGAGTAATGATCAATGAGCTTCTTTGTTCAGAAGTTCCTTTAAATGGGAAATTGGTTTTTGAAGGAAAAAACTAAAAGGATACCTTTAATGTTTTAGAAACGTTTTCCACCTTATCATCATCAATTTTTTTCTAGAAGTCCTGTTGAAGTCCAAAATTATGATGTTCGATATCTAGTTGATAAGATAAATGAATTTTAGAAAGATAAATTTTAGAAATCAGAAGTCATTCTAGAAGTTGGTTTAGTTGAATTTATTTACAAATCAATTGAAAATAAATATAGAGTTATAGTTGTAGATTTAATGATGGATGTAGAAAAAACAATTGTAGAAAAGTAAAACCCCAATCAAATAAAGTTGTAGCAAATAATATATCAAATCTTGAATATTTATTGAATACATTTTCTAATGTCACTTCCTCACAATAAAATAATGTTTCTTCAAAATATGTTTCATCTGATGATATCTCAAGTTTATTTTACACTTATAGCTCCTCTAAAATAACAACGGATGAAATGAATTTCATCAATGATGATATGATTGAAAAGGAATATTCTTATCCTAAAAGTTTAAAAATATCAGATGAAAGAAATTCTCATAAATAATTTCAAAAGAGAAGAAGAATAAATAAATATTATCTAAATAAACATTCCTAATAACATCTAGATAATTTGATAAAACTTTTGATGTTGTTTTGATTGTGAAAAGTAAAATCAATGAAAAAATCAGTTTAATCTCTATTCTTAGTTCAATAATGGTATTTTTCTAAATTAAAATGTTCCATGTTCAAAATCATGATGTGAATAATTAGTTAATATATTTGGTTGAAAATTTGAAAGAAGTTTTGAAGGAAGTAAGAATAGAAATATAAATTTGTGTATGTAATTCAAAAATTTCACCAAGTCATTTAAAAATCAAGTGAAATATTTGAATGCTACTGAGATAACACTATTTCAATTCAAATAAAAATGAATAATTTCTGATAAATCAATTTCTATTGAGGGTTTTCATAGATCTTGATACTAATGTTAAAGCAATTACTTCTTCCATTGAAGATCTAAAAGAGCTTTCTGTTCTTCAAAATCAATATTTTGAAAATAAAAATAAGATATTAGTCAAGAAAGATGAGTAATTTAAAGATTATAATTGGACAATTTCATCATTATAAGAAATATTTATAGAGTAGTATGAGAAGATTAAATACTTAGAAACTAGTTTTCTAGTAAAATTTTATAATTTCAAAGAGATGTTTAAAGTATAGGAATAAATTCTATTATATAATTAAAATTAAATTAAGAAGTAAAAAAAATGATTGAAAAAAAAATTTGAAATTATTTTTCTTTTTAAAATTATTATTGCTTGTGATATCAAAATATACATTATAAAATTGATCTTAATATAATTCTGATGTTGATGTTTCAATATGGTTTAATACTTGTTCATTTGACTAATATTTGTATGAATGTTTTATGATGTATTTTTATTGAATGTCATATGATGTATTAATTACTGAATACATTATCCTCTATCATTTTCCTCTATTTATATTAGCAATTTTTTTAAAATAAATTTTTCCACTTACATCCTTTTTGAAAACCACAAAGGAGGAGAATGTTCTAAAAATTAAAATCATTTATATTTTTCACATAGGGGGAGAATGTTTCATATAGGGGAAGAATGTTTTTAAAGGAGGAAAAAAATTTTAATAGAAAAAAGGTGAATATATTAATAGGGTCCTATTTAAGGAATAAATATATATATGGAGTAACACATAATTTTTTTATTCAGATAATTTTAAATTTTCTCTATGTGATTGTGTTTCTCAAAAAAGGGGAGATTATTGAGTATTTGGCTTAATATTAACTTGTTTTCAAAAACAAAAAAAAATTCATTTTATAACTGATCTAACTAAATTTTGTTATTCTATATTTTTTAAGTGATATAAAATAGTATAATGAAATACTGATAACCTAAGTTTTAATGAAATTCCAATGTAACAGATTTATTAATATTAAATAATCTATGGAATTTTGTAATACTGAAATTATAATGTTTTCATCAATAACACTATGGTGGTGATGGAATAACCTATTGATAGACGTGGAAAGAAGATAAGTCTATTAGAAGATGAATAGTGAGCTACTATCAGTACTATTTCAACTAACTGTAAGTTTTATGGAATCTGACCATTGATGTTTTTCTTATAAATATATATACACCTCATGGATTGGAAGAATACGTATTAAAAAAATGCAATAAAACTATGAGATCCACAATTTCATTATGTCTTAAACTTATTTTTAATTAATGTACTTCTGATCATTTTTCATTCTCAGTGTTTTTATAGGGCTTATGCTTGTGAGGATTTCGTTGTAAAAGAACATTGAATTTATTATTGTAATTTTTTAACCATGCTACTGGTTAAGTTGAAGGATACTGAGCTATTAGTTATAGTTTCAGGAAAACCAAGCCACCAGTTAAGTAGTGGAGGTAAACCAAAATACTAGTTAATTAGAGGACATAAAGAGAGTTACCTATTAAGTAATGGGGTAAATCGAGAAACTAGTTATTGTAGTGGGGACAAATTATGATTGGGTTAATCGACTACTTATAGGGTTAGGAATACAGAGTCTAGATTTTTAATTTTAAGAATAAGATAACTTTTTATATTAAAAAAAATGGATACCTCAGATCAGGTCTACAGATATACCCTTAACTTAGGTTTAAATGTGTAGTTTATAATATCCTTATTTTTTTGTTCAATTATAAACTGTATTTTATACTTCTTTTTATGCAATTTATTTTTTATTTTTAGTTCCTCTTTGAATATTAATTCCATCATTAATCTAAAATACTAATTATAAAATTGAGTTAATCTGATTTAACTCTGATTTTAGTTTGTGGGTTTATTGATTGTTGGTAATATTGATATATTTATTAAGGGACAATCAGATTTTTATGTTTCCAATATTCTAATATCTCAAGGAGGATAAAAATATATAGTTGATTTTAAACTAAAATTCACCCACCAATTGTAGTTTTTTTATCATATTATGAAAAATTATGATCTTACAAAAAGGAATTCCTTGAAATGTATCATCAATTTGAATAAATCTCAACTTATAATACATCATAATATCATATCAGGGGTATAGTTCCCACCCATCATTTCATGTCATTTCCCTCACAAAAATCATCTATATTCCTGAAACCAGCACAAGTATCTTAAATTTTCCCCTCAAGCACACCACTGATGTTCATCAACACATACATAAATTGATATCACCATGATAGCCTCTTTACACTAACCATCCATCATTTCATCATAAGGATTGCGTACCCAATGAGGTCCCCAAGGAGACATCATTATTCAGACATGCTACATGGTCTCCCCTATCTCAATCCAATCTCTAGGTTCAAATCCCATCACTTAGAGGGAATAACATCCCTCAACATTAATATAATCATATTATGGTGTTGGCACTAAAAATGTGCTTCATATTCCAAAACAAGTTTCTTTCCCAAAAAAAGGAAAAATAGGGCTTGAGGGACTATTCCCACTCAAATGGGATGGTGGCATAATATTTTACATAAGTGAATGCAAGTATAACAATTGGAACATAACTCTTTTATGTAAAAAATATGATGTTATATGCCTCAATTTCTACAGAAGAATAAAATATCCTCTAAATAAAAGGAAAAAGGTGCTGCAAAAGTCTCATGGATGAACTAAAACTTTATTAGAGTTATGTGAGAAAGGCACCATTGAATATTTTCCTTATGTGTTCATCCACTAGTGTTAAAGTCATGAGAGGTGCACAAGTCATAACTCTGTGATATAGAAAAAAATTGCATGACAATCTAAAGATTCATGTGTGAAGAACTTGGCTAAACGATTTGTTAATAAATAGGATATTCATCCTCTTATTTTAAAGGATATATCTCTATAAGTTTTAGTTTCAAGGTCTCATTTATGAAAATAAATATTCCATGAAATCATGCAACATTAGCCTCTCATGGATTCCCACAGGTAGAGAACTTGTGTGACATACCTCACATGGGACTCACATTACATCAACCTACATTTCAGATTCCTTTTTTCAACTTACCCTAAAGGCTATTCAAGTTCACACAAGATAAACTTCCTTAACAAAACCCCAAGTTTCGCATGACCCAAAAAGTTATGCACACATATTACCCCATTATCCATGTTTCATCCTTATTCTAGATCCCATTGATCACACAACTCCACTTGTTCATGGAACCCTAAAGTTTCAAGAAAAAACTTCATCTCTCCGACCTAATTCTACCTTCCTCCAAACATATTTGTGCACAAGTTATGTTTTCAGGGGCCCTAAAATTACCAAAACTCGGTCCACCCATGCCTTGATCACCCTCTTGAACAATATCATCAACCCTCATGACCATCCCATTTTCTCCATCCATTAACAGGATAGTTGTATCATTTATTGCTATTAATCATAGGCACCCTAATGTTGGGACCCCCACATATCACCCAAACTTGGTAGTGGTTACACATTGTTCCCTCCAAAGGCACGTGTATAGTAGACACATAATCCCTAAAGGTTGAATCATCTCAGGAACCTACTTTCCAATCCATGTAAGGAGGTCCAGTGACACATCCTCTTATATTACTAGGAAATGGTCTCCCTAAGTGTAATCCACACCATGTCTGAGCAATATGACTTTAATATAAAAATCCCAATGTCCTGGTCTCATGACATAAAATTGTGGGAGAATATCCTATTCATGTGACATTAAACTACATGAAAACATACCCGATACATGATGTTAAATAGTATCCCTACCCTATGTGATGAATAGAGGATTCCCCCAGTATGACTCACATGGGAAGATACCTCACCTCCTAGGCAGTCGCTATACATGAGCCTCACAACATCCCATGTTTCTGCTCATTCCATAACATAAGCGTCTTTTATGAATGATGTTAAACAACATGGAACATTCCTATCACATGACCTTAAAATATCTACTTGAACTACATGGGTTTTGATACCTATCCCCTAACAAGGTATATAGAATGCTACTCTGAGGTTCAATCCCGATCCCCCAACACAAACATTAAATGATAAAACCCACATGGGAACTATGAACTCCAAAGTGTGATCATTCCCATTAGGGATACACTCAACCTCACCACCCAAAATTAAGGCCACCAATGGACCATAACATCAACATGTGATGATAACCACTAATACACCCAATACGTTACATTTTTACTTGGGGAAAATCTCCACAAGACTCTAAAAATATGACCATGTCCTTAGAAGAACATACACTTATGACAATATCCCCACAAGAATTTAAACATGTGACTCTGTACCCACAAAACCTTAAAACATTGAACCCCACCAGATTCTTTAGAATCTCTACCTCATGTGATAAACATGGGATTCACAAGTAAAAGATCGTTAAATGCCTTATAAAATCAGTGAAAATTACCATTGGATAGCATGAGATGCCTTGTGTTCTACACAAAAATTACTCATATATGAGATTACCTTAACTTTAAAAGAGGATGAATTTACAGATTCCTAACACACCCAACATCCACAAAATTCCATATGTGTCTAACATCACCATCAGCTCTGACCATAGGTTTCTAACCTACCATAAAAGAAGTATCATAATTAATTGGTGCACACCTCAAGATGGTGTTGGGAATGAGCTTCCTGAATATGAATTAAATCAATGCGGGAGACCCGGACTATAGAATAATATCCAAGAAGGAATCCATTGAAGGATAACTGACATCCCATCATATTGTTTTGATCAGGGAGCTAAAATCACCAACCATGGCGGTAGATGCTGAAATCTATTAGAAATTGGGAATTCTAGGAAACCAACCACTTTAGTGGAGGAATGACCAGTCTAAGGAAGTGAACCACTCTATGAGACGAAAGAAATAAAATAACATCACCATCTTGATTTGTGCCCCAGCAGAAAGCACAAAAAAATTGTCATCCTAAAGTGAAAATTATTCTCTTTCAACTATGATTAGATCCATAACAGTGGGAATTGTCAGATGTGGATGTCATTTGATCCAAACATTCAATGTTATGCCTCAATGAATAAAATGGTAGGCCTGAAGTGAAACTATTATCCTATAAACAGGGGAAAATAAAGGACATTGGGAATCCCTAGTATGAGGCACAATCATCATGTATCCTCCGTACACATTAGAGAGAATTGATAATGATTGGAACACTGGGTATCACTTTCATCAGACCCATACTTACAGTTGACTTTATGAACCCTATATGACTCAAGTTATAAGAAATGTTTGACGACCCACTGCCAATAGGCTTGGGGGAAGGAGAACTGATGATTCATAAATCATATATGACTAAACTTCGACAATGGAGTCCAGGAATCGCATAGCTACCAGGAAACCTCATCCAGTGTCCCCCTCAAATATCATTCAATGGAGGGTCATCAATGACATGGATCACCACTATTAATAGGAAGGGGTCATCCCAACTAGGGATATGGTCATTCTGGACCTCAAAGCATTGAAACCATGCCATCATCATCGCCCCCAATGGCTGCACAGGGAGAACCCCCCTCATAATAGAAAAATGTTTCAGGAGTGTCATGACCCCTCCCTCTAAAGGAACCCATCCATGGTCAGTAATGTAAGGAGAGAGATAATGACCCCTGAGTCCCTCCACCAATAGGCCTCAGGTTGGTGACTATCATGGAGGGTATAAAACTCAATATGGGAGGCATTACCCTCTAATATATATAGGATTTGGAGATATGATATCAATGATCAATCATCTCTATGAAAAAAATAAAAAATAAAAACCCAAAAATATCCCACAATGAATGTATATAAATAAATAAAAAAATATAGAGAAAGTATCAAAAACCTAAAAGAAAAGATAAGGTAGTGACCCAATAGTAGTCCAAAGGCGTGAGCTAGTAATGTCTAGCACATTCCATGTCGTCCTCCTAGAATCCTAAAAAAAGTATATATATACATATATATCATGGGGCAAGAATACAGGTATACTCAGTAGGATATCCAAAGTATCTCATGCACATGCGAAAGAAGCATACTAATGATCTGGTGAGAAAATAGAAAAACTAATAGCACCTAAACAAGTAAAATATCCAAATCCAACCCCACCAAGATAGGCTCAATAGATAACACATACAATGATAATAACATAATATGAAGAATATCGATAAAGGGTACCCCGCACCACTTTCCCATTGATGTCTTTATCTCAAAACCCATCATCTTATTTCATGGTGCTCCCATCCCTTCCAAACATCATATCCTACTAAGAAAATCACATTACACTAGCCATCAAATCTTATCACATCTCACTCACAGACACCTGGTCCATCACAGCACATCATAGACACATAATAAGAGTAGTAGGGTATCATGAACATGAAGGAAATCAACGTAGTTTCTTCCTCCTACTATTCAAAAACCCCACTATAATCCATATCATCACACCATATATTAATGAATAATACTTGGTCCATCACATCACACCACCTCACCTCAGTGTACTTTTGAATTTTGTGTATTAGATCTCGTGTATGTCAACATCTCTTGGAAAATAGAGCAGGAATGAGGGGGTAGTCATCCATCCATCCTCACCACCAAAATGTTTGGAAAAAACCCCATATATATATGGATGTCATCACATGGTGTGTCACTTTTTGTTGTGACTACCCCAAGCCCACTTTCCATAGGCTAGGGGCTGGCGACTAACACCGGAAAGACATACCCATAAAAGGGAAGACATTTCCTTTTAACCTGTACAAGCACATACTAGATATACAACAAAAACAAACCACATAGTAAAAATGTTGATAGTAAAAGTGTGAAATGAAAGCCAAAAGGGCCAGTATATAAACCCAATTGAAAATAAAGTATAGTAAAAAGAGAAATACATGCTCTGGAGTTTATCAACCAAGGATACTATATGGAGGGTAGGTACATCTTGTCATCTGTCATCACCGCCGCTCACCATGTCTTTCAATCACCTCTGAGCACCATCTAGCCCATACCTCCCAAGTATCAGTCAACATATATTTCATCTACACAAGAAACACCAAGGTGCAGGAAAAGCCTATGCAGGGGTTAGTATAACAATACCATGTAGGGACCCTGAGACCGCCGAAGGTCTCCCAAAATTCCATAAAGAAAAAACACAAAGCATGATCTCAATCACAGAGCACAAAGTAAAAGACATCTCACACCATGTATACAACTTAAATAACATGAATAAAGATGATTAGTCATAAATCTAGATCATCTTATTCTATATAGAGGCTTCTGTTGCTGGACTGCATAGGTCACTAGGTGTTGAACGAAAGAGGATCACAAGGCGTTGACCGACATAGGATCGCTACATGCTAACCCAAAGAGGATCACTAGGTGCTGACCCACAAATGATCTCTATGTCCAGACCCATAGAGGATCACTAGGTATTAACCCACAAAGTATCGCTACGTGATGACCCACATAGGATCACTAAGTGCTGACCCACATAGGATTGCTAAGTGCTGACCCACAGAGGATCTCTATTCCTTGATCACGTCACAACCAGCCACTGGATTCCCTCTATTAGCATGCTTGATTTCCGAAGGATCGACTCCTAAAGCCACCAGTCATATCTCAACCACCACAAAGTCCTACATATAAGTAACCCAAAGGTCCGTCTTGTCGTAAGGGTTGCAACATGATAGAGGAAATGTCAATCAAATGCTCAGTCTGAAAGATATAAAAAAAAGGTAAATAGGTCCCGGTTGAATTCGAGTCTGATCCAACCTGGTCATAATCCAACTTGTTCCAAAACATAAGTGGAGTATCTAAAAAGGACCACCTTGTTGCAACGGTCTTCACACCGTAGATGTTGCATCAATCGAATGCCCGATCTGCAAGTTAGATTCGTTTTAGTGAAATGGGCCTGGTCGGGTCCGGGTCCAGTCTGACCTGACCCGACCCGAGGGTCCGGTGAGGGTTCGGTAAGGGTCCAGTAAGGGTCTGGATTGATTGGAATGGGTCGGGCCTAGCTGGAGTGGGTCCGTCCAGGCTGGTAGGGTCAGCCAGGCTGGCAGGGTCTGGGCCGGCTGGCGGGTAGCACCCGCCTAGAGAACCCATCCCACGCAGTTCGCCACCCCATCTCCCAAAACGGCCGGCAGGAGCCAGCCATTGGTGCACCTCCTGAGTAGCCGAGTGACTGCTCATCTTACACACATCACATTGGTGTTGTGTCTTCCACTCTCCGCGACCATCTGAACGCAACACCTTTCCACCACGGTGCGCCGATGGGAACATCGCCATCTTCCAGCGTGGCCAACAAGATTCAGCTGCCCCTTTTCCACCATAGTGCCTACGAGCACCGCCTCCTCCATGAGGCTGTTATGGGCCGGCCACCGCTGTCGGATGCAGGTGCCACCATTCTGGTGGTGCCGCACTAGAGGCTTCCTTCACGGGCCACTAGAGATGCTCTGGTGGTTTATTTTCCTTTCCGTCTATCCCTATGGGCCTCTCAGGGCACCATCTTCTTTGAAAGCCCCTTGGATTTTCCTTGCTGCCTCGTTGCTCGGTCTCCATCAAAGAGCGCACAAAAACTAAGATCTACGAAGAGTCCGGGTCTTGTTCTGATCAACCTGCACCCTCCTCATTAGTTTTTTAACAAGGGGAAGGAAACAATCATCTCAAACATTAAGAATAACCCCAAAGAAAAACCCCACAACAACCTCCCATAATAAAGAATGAATCATAGATCAACCGGTTAGTCGGTTGATCTGATTTTGCCATATTATTCAATAAAGAGAAGGAGGAAACATTAAACACATAGAAATAAATTAATTCATCTACTTGGATTTAGTGGAATCCATTGCGGATGAAGGAAATAATCCACATTTGAATAAATTCTTCATCTTTCGTCAATATCTGGATCAAATCCTACAATAGTCATCGATTAATAAGCATTCTATATTGAAGGGTGAAATCACTGATGCTTCATCAGAGGTTTCCTGCGATTTCCAATCCCTTCACCAACAGATTAATTAAAAAATGATATAAGGGCTTTGGCATTGATCATTAATGTTGCTCATTTATGAACATTAATTAATGATCCGATAAACATATGAGCATTGCAGTTACACAACCAAATTAACAATTCATTAAATGACTCTCATTTAATGACCATTGTAACATTGGGGTTCCACCAACCCTCACTCAATGGTTGAAGAAAGAATTAAATAACTCATTTAGTTATATTTTTTTTCCAAAAATCCAAAAATTAACACGTCCATCTGACCTTTGATGGTCAAAGTTAATATTGACCAAATTGAATCCCGGTGTTGTGAGTTAAATGGATCCCTAGGATTTCAATTCCGAAGACCAGTTCAAAATTTAGAAAACCCGCCCACATGTTCACTTAAGTGAACCTAAAAAAGCTCAAAATTCTGTTCTGGGCGCACCGGGCCTCGGAATCAATGTTGTCAATTTTTAAACCCTCAAAACAATTTAATATAATTAAAAAAATATATATGGAATTTTCAGGTCTTTAAATTACCCCCACCATAGGTCTTTACATCCCCGAAATCCACAAAAAATGCTAATAAAACAAATGGTGGTACTGAGCACGAATCTGATCCTCCTTCTCCCATGTTCTCTCCTTGAGGTTCTCATGCTACCTTCAAACTCGAACTAGAGGGATCATCCATACATGAAGGACCCACTCCTTTAGATCCTCTATCTCTACCAGGAATTCTGTAAAAGTCACCCCATCATCAATGTCTAACTCACCCCAGTCGATGAAGTGCGATGCATCATGCGTGTATCTCCTCAACTATGACAGATGGAAAAAGTCATTCACTCGGTGCATCTGTGGGAGAAGATCTAGGTGGTATGATACCTCACCAACTCTACTAACAATCTGGAAAGGTCTGATGAACCTTGGAGATAGCTTTCCACCCTGGACAGATCTCTGCAATCCTCATTAGTGTGAGACTTGTAGGAAGACATGGTTCCCTCTTTGAATTCCAAGGGACTCCATCCCCTATCAGCATAATACGTCTATCTGCTCTGTGCTGTCTTCATCTGTTCTTGGATAATATACACCTTCTCAGTGGTTGCTCATACCAACACTGGAACCATAAGTGCTGACTCCCCTGGGTCTGTCCCACAAAGAGTTGATCTTTGTGGTTTCCCTTACAAGGCCTCAAATGGTTCCATGCCAATGGTGAAGTTATAGCTATTGTTGTATGTGAACTCTACTCGTAGTAGGTAGTTCTCCCAAATACGACCAAAATCAAGGATGCAAGCATGAAACATGTCCTCAATTTTCTATATGGTCTGCTCCATCTAACCATATATCGGGGGATGAAAGGCGGTGCTCAAGTGTAGCTGAGTCCTGGATGCCTCCTGTAATCCCTTCCACAACCAGGATGTAAAACAAGCGTAATGATCTGAAATGATCTTTGATGGTACCCCACGAATCCATACAATCTCCTGGACATAGTGGTATCCAAATACATCTATCGATCCCTTCTCTCAGATGGGTAGAAAATGTGGCGACTTGGTGAGTCATTCAATGATCATCCAGATAGATTCATGTCCTCTGGATGTAAATGGTAACCCAGTCATAGAGTCTATGGAGATCCTATACCACTTCCATTCCGGTAACTCAAGTGGTTGTGCTAATCCCTCTGGGACCTGATGCTCAGCCTTCACTTGCTAATAAGTGAGGCATCATGAAACACTCTGTCACTTCTTTTTTTCATCCCTATCCACTAGTACTAACATTGGAGGTCCTGGTTCATCTTCACCACACCAGGATGTACTGCTAAAGGGGATGTATGGAAATCCCTCAACACCCCCTCTTTTAGTGTCACTGGTAGCATGGTGCATCCTATGAGAAGGATGACGTTCTCTACACCATCCAAAAATCCATGAGGAGCCTTCCCTGAGGATATCTGAGCACATAGGGCCTCACAGTAAATGTTTTTAAGATGTACCTCTCTAACTCACTGAAGGAGTGGGGGGAGTGATTGTCATAGAATGGAGGTAAGATTCTCCATAACTATCCATGAAGGATAACTACAACGTGGCTAGCTGCTCTGTCACCTCACTCTACAACTGTAGACCAAACCTCCTACTAAGTGCATCTACCACCATGTTCCCCTTCCTAGGAGTGTGAACTATCTCAAAGTCATAGTCTTGGATGAACTCCAACCATTGCTACTATATCAGGATTAGGTACTTATGTGAGAAGATATATATGAGACTCTTGTGATCAGAGTAAACAATAAATTGTTCGCCCATCAAGTAGTGTCGCCACATTTTCAAGGAAAATACCACTACTGCTAACTCCAAGTCATGGGTCACATAGTTCGGTTTATTCTGTCTCATCTGTCGTGAGTTATAGGAAATTATCGCTCACTCATATATTGGGACACATCCAAGTCTAGTCCCTAATGCATCTTAGTAGACTACATAACCAACGCCCTATTCTGGTAGCCTCAAGATGGGGGAACTCACCAGTCTCTGCCTCATCTCATGGAAACTCTACTGAAATATCTCAATCCATATAAGGTGTTTCCCCTTCTTTTTCAAATCTGAAAAGGGTGATACTACTCTGAAAAAGTAGGATAAAAATCTCCAGTAGTACCCAGCCAACCCCAGGAAAATCTGCACCTCAGTCACACTCTAGGGTGGATCCCAAGCAAGAATTAACTATATCTATTATGGATCCACTAATACTCTAGCCTCCAAGAAAACTAGTCCTAGAAATTGGACTTCTCATATCTGGAATTTGAAATTCAAGTGCTTCCCATAAAGCTGGTGCCCTCGGAGTGTATCAAGGACTATCTACAGATGTGTGGAGTGCTCCTCCTCTAATGCTGAGTACACTAAGATGTCGTCAATAAATACAACCATAAAGCGATCGAGGTAAGGTTGTGAGATCCTATTAATGAGTCCAATGAACAGTATTGGGGAGTTGGTCATGATAAAAGGCATCGCCAAGAACTCATAGTGGTCATATCGACATCTAAAGGCTATCATCGGTACATCCTCATCCCTTACCTAGAGTTGATGATAGACTGAACTGAGGTATATCTTTGAAAAACATAGTGCTCCCTTAAGATAGTCGAAGAGATCATCAATCCTCGGAAGAGGATAATTGTCCTTCATAGTCACCTGGTTCAGGCGCTGATAGTCCATGTAAAGCCTCAAACTCCCAGCTACCTTCTTGGCAAACAAAATTAGGGTTTCCCATGGGGAAACAATGGAACTTACAAACCCCTTCCTCTACAAGTCCTCTAACTATACCCACAACTCAAAAATCTCTGTAGGAGACATCCAATATGATGGTGTAGATATTGGTGTCGTACCGAGGTATAGGTTGATGTAGAATTCTAGCTCTCTGCGAGGAGGTAGTCCTAGAACATCCTCAGGAAAGACATCAACTTACTGGTCCACCACTACAGGATAGCTTGGACTCCTCTCCTCAACTGCACTAAGGATAACACTAGCCAACTGATGAGTGATCGACCACACCCTCCTCTGAGAAAGTTCATCCAATTCTGTAAAGGTTACCTTCTCACCGGTGAAGGAAAAAATGGTCCCATCCTCACAGACACACCGTGCTTTATTCCAAAAATAATCGATCTGAGCATGAACCGTGGATAACCAGTCCATACCCAAGATGACATCATAAGGCCTCGACGTTGCTACTAAGAGATCCCAGCCAAAGCTCTCACCTCCTAGAGTAAGCTCACACTGCCGGCACCAATGAATAATCATCGAATCTTCTCCCGTAGGAGTCTCTAATTGTAAGGATCGAGCCAACGGCTCCACTGGAATCTTTGAGCTCCAAACTAGAGCCATGGAAGTGAAATAGTGACTGACACCTGTGTCTATAAGAACTGTAGCTAGGGCGGAGTAGACACAGATCATACCTCAAATCATCTCTAGAGAGCCTTGGTCATAGGAATATACTTCCTGAAGTTGATCTCGTCCCTATCCACCTGCTCCCTAAGGTCGAGGTGGACCACTTGGGGGTGGTGGTGGAAGTACCTCAAACCTTAGCCCTCCGCCTACTGCACAACCTGCTCCTCTTCCACATTCTCCACCCTACAGACCTCTTTTCTCGAACCTCTATCACTATCTTAGAGGTCCCTTGACCTCCTAATGGTCATCCTCATGGGGAGTCAGATAGTTGCAAGCCATATTTCCCTGTCCACCAAAAGAGTAAAAAACTCTAGTCCTCAGATGATCTTCTCTACCTCACGAGCTCTATAACCTCCAACCATGTATCCTAGGGTCATCCTCTAGAAGGTATGGCCTATTTGGGTCTCTGTGTCATCTGCATACTACATGTTTTATATGACTTGGATTCATGTATTTTGGTGGTAACTCTCTCTGTCGGTGCCTGCTCAGCAAGGAAACTCTCCACCAGTAGTGCTCACTCTTGCACTCCAGCTTGCGTCGGAATGTTAAGCGAAATCATCGATGCTAGGATCAACCCTCAGAGACCCTACTCAAAGGTTTGGGCCCTAAAAAAGGGTACTAAACCATGATGGTGGAGTAAATATAGAGGTTAGTAAATCTCACTGAGTACTGTTCCACTATCAGGATGTCCCTCTATAAGTGTAGTAGCTCATGAATATGCACAGAGGGTAGTGTGGCTAGTATGAAAAATTCCATAAAGATCCTCTTGAAGTCAAACCAATAAATATCAATCTCCTAATTTATCTATAGTGTCAGGCTCCACCATATCCCGGTTGTGCCTTGAAAGAGACTAGTAGCTAGGATCACCATCTGGTCTGCTGGTGTCTTAACCAAGCTGAAAACTCGTGCCACAACCTCCAGCCAGTCATCAGCTACTTGTGGATCTATCTCACCTAGAAACCTTAGAGGCCTTTGTCTCTGGAACTCATACAATGCACTCAGTCGACATGCATATTCCTCTGGTAGGACTTGTGGAAACTGCTTCCCTACGAGTGGTGGTGCTGGTGGTACATCACCTGAAGGTACCATCGCCATAAGAGGGATCTACACCGACACCTCATCACTCACTTGGCTTTCATCGTGATCTCTCATTGGAATCCTGGATGGCTATCTATGTGGATTCATCCTGTAAAGAAACAGATGCACCATGTTCAGTAAGTTATACCTGGTGAGATGACTCAAAAGAGATCAAAAGCAAAGCATTTCCAAAACACACACAAATAGTGTTTTTTTGTACCGAGTCAGAAATAAAAATTTAGGGTCCTGGTGTATGAATACGTTAGCCGCCACACCAACACTGGACTCTTTGAACTGAAATCCAAACTCATAACACCTAACACTCTTTCCCCATTGAAAAGTACAAAGTCTCAGTACTTTTAGTAGAACCAACCGCTCTGATACCACTTTATCATGACCCATCCCCCGGGGCCTATGTTGTGACTACCCCAAGCCCACCTTCCATAGGCCATGAGTTTGTGACTTGAAACCAAAAGTAATATCCATAAAAGGGAATGCATTGACTTTAAACCTGTACATGCACAAAATAGATATAAAACAAGAGAAAACCATATAGTAAAACTGCTGATAGTAATAGTGTGAACTGAAAGAAAAAAGGGCCAGTATACAAACCCAAATAAAAATAAAGTACAATAAAAAGGGAAAATCATTCTACAGAGGTCATCCACCAGGGATCCTACCAGGAGGATAGGTAGAGATCTCCGTATTTCATCACCGCCGCTCACCACATCAATCAATCACCTCCGAGAAGCGTCTAGCCCAGGCTCCCTAAGTCTCAATCAAGCTATCTGTCGTCTGCACAAGACATAACAAGGTGTGGGTGAATCCCATGTTGGGGTGAGTATAAAAATACCTAGTAGGCACCCTGAGACCCCTAAAGGTCTCCTAGAATTCCACAAAGAAAAAACCAAAAATAATGATTTCAATCACAAAGCACAAAGTAAAAGACACCTCACACCAGGTATACAATTTAAAGAAAAAGAATAAAGATGATTAGTCATAAAGCTACATCATTTTATTTTGTTGAGAGGATTTTCATACTGGACTACATAAGGTCTCTAGGTGCTGGCCCATAGTGGATCTCTAGGTAATGACCCACAGAGTATTGCTACGTGTTGACCCACAGAGGATCGCTAGGTACTGACCCATGGAGGATCGCTACATGCCGACCCACAGAGGATCACTAGGTACTGACCCAAAGAGGATTTCTATGTGCTGAACCATAGAGGATCTCTATGTCCTGACCCACAGAGGATCGCTATGTGCTAAACCACAGAGGATAGCTATTCCTTCATCACGTCACAGTCAGCCACTGGATTCCCTCTCTTGGCATGCTTGATTTCTAGAGGATATTCACCTCAAGCCACCAATCATATATCAACCAACCTGAAGTCCCACTTAGAATTAACCCGAAGGATTTTATTATCGTAAGGGTTCCAACACGATAGACGACACGTCAATCATACGCCTGATCGGTAAGATGTAGGAAAAAAAGGAAAATATGGCTCGATTAGATTCAAGTCCAATACAACCCATACATACCCAAAATTCTCCCCAAACTAAAGTGGATTATCTCAAAAGGACTACCTCGTCTCAAGGGTCCTCACACTACAGACGGTGCGTCAATCAGATGCCCAGTATGTGAGTTAGAGCAGTTCTAATAAAATGGGGCCGATCGGGTCCAGGTCCTCCCTGACCTGGATGGACATACCCGACACAACCCAAGGGTTCAGTGAGGGTCCGTTAAGGGTCCGAAAAGGGTCTTGGATGACCGGTTCATTGGGCCCCAGGCCCAGCTCAGCTAACTTGGGTCCAACATGGCTGGAGCATGTCCTGCCCGACTGGTTGGGGTCCGGTCCAGCTTGAAGGGGTCTGGCCCGACTGGAGGGGTCTGACCCAACTGGTAGGTCAGACCCTCCTAGAGAATCTAGCCTGCACTATGCAGGCCGATTGTGCTATACCGGACACTGGGCATCCGGTTCATCCAGCTGGTGGGACCAGCGGGGCACCACCCCTCTCCCAAAATGGTCGGCAGGTGCTGGCCGTTTGTGCGCCTCCTGAGCGGCTGAGAGGCCACTCATCTTCCATGCGGCACGTTGGCACTGCATCCTCCACCCACCGCGGCCGTCTGGTAGTGAAACCTTACCACTACAGCACTCCACCATCTTCCAGAACATCCAGTGAGTGCCTGCCGCCCCTTTTTCGTTGTGGCGCCTGTAGGTACCGCCTCCTCTATGCAGCTGAAACATGCCGGCCACCGCTGCCGATCTCCGGCGCCGCCACACTGGCAGTGCCGCACCGAAGACTCCTTTTGTGGGCCACCAGAGATTCTCTGGTGGTCCATTTTCCTTGTCTTCAGTGCCTACGAGCCTCTCGGGTCACATCCTTCTCTACGAGGCCCTTGGATTCACCTTTAGGCCTTTTTTTTGGTCTCCCACAAAGAACAAAAAAAACTAAGATCAAAGGAGCATCTGAGTCTTGTTCGGATTTTCTTATGCTCTTCATGTTATAATTTTAACAAGGGAATGAAAAACATCATCTCAAAGCCTATGCATAACCCCGAAGAAAAACCATGTAACAACCTCCCACTATAAAGTATGAATTGTGGATCAACCAATTAGTTAATGGATCCGTGTTCTCCATATTATTCAAGAATGAGAAGGAGGAAATATTAAACACTTAGAAATAAATTAATTCCCATACCAGGATTCGGTGGAATCCACTGTGGATGAAGGAAAAAATTTTCACATAAAGATGTTCATCGTTGTTCATTGATCTCCGAATTGAATCCTCCAAAGGTCATCGATCGATCACCGTTCTTCGTTGGAGGGTGATTTCACCGATGATTCATCAGAGTTTTCCCGCAGTTTCTAATCACTTCACCAACTGATTAATTAAACAAACATATAAGGGCTTTGAATTTGATCATTAATGTTGTTCATTTATGAACCTTAATTAATAATCCAATGAACATATAAGCATTTCAGTTACACAACCAATGTAATGAGTCATTAAACGAATTTCATTTAATGATTGTCATTACACTGCGGTTCTGCCAACCGTCTCTCAATAGTTGAAGAAAGAATAAAATAACCCATTTAGTTATTTTATTATTATTTTTATCAATGTCCAAAAATTAACTCTTCCATCCAACCTTTTCTGATCAAAGTTAAAATTCAGCTAAGTGAATCCCAGCACTACGAGTTGAACAATGCTCTCAGATTTCAATTCCAAGAACCGGTTCAAAAGTTAGAAAACCCAGCTGCATGTTCACTTAAGTGAACTTAAAAAAAAGTTTAAAATTCCATTCTGGGCTCACCGGGCCTCAGAATCACGTGTTGTTGATTTTTTCAGCCTCAAAACAATTCCATATAATTAAAAAATAATTTTATACAGAATTTCTGGGTCTTTACATAGTGGTTGATGTAGGTGGGGTGTGTATAGAAATCACAAGGAAAACAAAATGGATATATATACATATCTTTACACAAGACCAACCTATGAGACCACCACAATAATTAAAAAACTCACCACATCATCAACTCCACTACCACTACTAAATGCACTATAACACTACAAGTTACAACCCACAATTCACATTTCATCTTGTTTCTCTACTTTCTCCATCTTCTAGATTTCACAATACCAGAAAAATTTATTTACACATCCCATTTATTTCATTGTTTATCAAAATCCATATTTAACCTCACTTTCCATTATTTTATTTATTCAATATCCATTTCTATCCCACAAACCATACTAACACAATCCATATTAATTCAACATTATACAATTAATTCCATTTATACCTGGGAAACTACTACAAAACAACACCACACAATAAAAAACAAACGATCATCCCCATCAAGCCAAACTAGACCACATCACCGCCATCTAGAGATCGCCATCGCACAACATGGCCACAAAACTCATCAACCCCAAACACCAGAACCACACATCGCTACCCCAAAATATGATCACATAACTCATTATCCCCATAATCCACAACCACACATTGAATACCTATAGTAATTTCATACCACTAATCATCCCCACATGCCCCAACCACACATCACCACGCTACAACATGACAATACATCACATCAAATCATAGAACATTCTATAGATTTATCCAGATTATTTTTTTTATCAATTCCACTTATTTATTTTAGGGGCATGATCACATAAGAAAAAAATCAAGGGGAAAACATTTTATTAGATGAATATAAGTGATTATCTAATTCTATTGTAGGTGATAACAAACAACCACAAAATAGGGGTTCCACAAAATATATCAATTTATAACTCACAATGGCACATAAAAACCATGATTTTCATTGGGGCATCCAACACATACAATTTTGATATCTAAAATAATATCAAAGCTATAAAAAATTGATTTCATCCCTTCCCCATTAAATTAAATTAAACAAGTAAATTGACTTCATTATGTCGGATACAAACCATCTCCCCATAGATAAACAAAATTAAACCTCTACTTCATGATAAAAAAGATGAGAAATAATGGATCCCATATCATAAAGAATGCTTTGTGATATTGACATATACCATGAGGTGGAGAAGAACATCCCAAAAAACAAAATTGTACATTGAAACTCTGGATCACCTTGAACCACACCAAAGGGTAAAAAAACACATAAAACACTCACACCAAACCCAATCAACATTATACAGAGAATAACTAGGAGAATAATGGGAGGAGACATAGAGATAAAGAGATAAGAACTTACCACTTATAAATAATTAGAAACCTATAGAACCCAAGGATCAATGTAGGGATATAGAGGATAAAAGATCTCCTGAAAGAGCCTAGGGTTCCTCCAAAATCAAGTGGAAGAAAAGGATGAAGGAGGATAAATTCAGCTAAGCTAGGGTAATAAACAACCTGAAATCCTCCAGTTTAACATCATGGATTCCATATTCATGATGTGAATTCCACAAGGTCTGTATGTTATAACATGTGAATCTAATTTGGGCCATGAATTCAATATATGTTTAGTTTCTTCTAAAAAATAATTTTCCTCCACTCAAATTAGTACACCTAATGAATTCTACTTTCATGATGTGAATATATTACATGAACTCCTCAACAACTACATTCAAGATGTGAATTCACTAGATTTACAAGACACGAATCACCAACATACATCATGAATCCACCTTTCATGATGCAAATTTCCTACTATAGCTTTTATGAAACTCCAACCTCCATAGAACCACTTCAAGCCTCTTATAAAACACTCATAACACCAATAGCTAGTAATGTAATAGTCTAGAAAGGAAAAAACAATTAAATTAGATACATATCAAATATTATCATCCTCACAAATCAAAAAAAAGAAGGGGTCTATACAACTAACCCTAGAAATACCTCTCTAGGATATCATCACATCAGAATTGATACCACCATCCAAATATGCCAAGCCAAAACTCCCACAAATAGACTCCAAAACCACTTCACCACCTCTCTATAATCATAACACCACAAATTTGGTACTATCCATAATTCACCACATTTCCACCTAGCCACCTACACAACCATCCAACTTCAACAAAACCTAAACCAATAACCACTATAGCCAACACACAACACTACACCAAGCACACAAATCAAAAAATTCAATCTCCCATGTCAAGATATTATCCAATTTGGGTGGAATTGACTCACCCACACACTTTTAATTATATTAAGGTATAATGAATCTTGATTAGGAATCATGTTTTTCCCTACTCCACATGAAAAAATTATTACACATCACATAGACAAGGGGAAATAATACATCTCATAAAAAAGAAAGATCCAAATATCATAAAGAAAGAAAATGGTAAAACTAAAAAAAACTCATGGTACTGGGAACACATGTACATCTCTCACTCCCATGTACTCTCCTTCAGGACACCATGAATCCACAACACATGAACCGAGGGAATGGTCTGCCTATAAAGCACCTTCTTCTAATGATCCTGGATTACTACTAGCTGCTCCATCGATATCATGTCATCCTTGAAATCCAAATATCCATAGTTAATGAAATGGGAGTTATCATGTAGATATTATAAAAATATGGGACACATGGAATACATTGTGAATATGGTGAATTTGTGATAAAAGTGACAACTGATAGGCCACCACACCAATGTTCCCTAACAACTCAAAAGGCATAACAAACTAGGGTGAGAACTTACTTCCTATACCAAACCTCTACTACCCACATTGAGGGGAGACTCTCAAGAAAACTTGGTCTCAAACATCAAATTCTATGGGCCAACACCTATGATCAATATATGAATTCTTATGGTCTTATGACAGACTAATCCTCTCTCGAACTAGCTAGATCTTCTCAGTTATGCTATTCACCACATCAAAAACAATAACTACCGACACCCAAACCTCTTTCCAAGACAATGGTGAAAAACATGTCTATCCATATGATTCCTAAAAATGACCCACACCAAAAAATGATTGATAAATGTTATTATATGAAAACTCAATCAGAGGTAGGTGACTCACCCATGATTTTACAAAGTCCAAGATTCAATCCCACAACATATCCTCTAGTGTCTGGATAGTCTGCTCCATTTCCCCATCGATTTGAGGGTGGAAAGTAGTGTTGAGTCATAACTAAGTTCAAAAAACATGATACATTCACCTCCAAACTCATGGTGTAAAAAATGTATCTTGATCATAGATAATTGACCTTAGAAATTCATGAAACCACACTAACTCATCCACATACCTATTTTAAAAATATTACATGGTGCCCGACTAATTGATTACTAAGAAGTGAGAGTATTTCATCAAACAGTCCATGATTGAACAAATAACATCACAAAATCTCTGATACTGGGGTAATAATGTGATGAAATAAACTGAGATTCCATCCTATTTCCACCTGATAACATCCAATGGATGAAAAAAAACTCATGGAACACACTACTACACTTTCACATGCTAATAAAAAAGACACCTTTCCATAAAATCTTACATTGAAAATTTCATACCCACCAACTAAATCCATATCCTCAAGACACAATACATATGGTTCACACCATGATTCACCAATAAAGTCTATCTATGAAACTCATGGAGAAATCCCTTGCGCATCACTACCAGAATAAGCACCCCCCCTAAAACAACATCTAATTATGACCATATTCAGACCATCCATCTAGGTAATCTATATGAACAAGATAATCAAGCATCACCTCTTCCAATGAGTCTCCCCACTGAGACACCATCACCTGATGCATTACATAAAACTACACCATCATCTGAAACAATCAACCTCTAACATCAATGACCCTCATGTTTAAGTGCAAGCATAAACTCCTCCATTACCCTCAAAGAATCTCTAGACTCCTAAAAACATCCTTTTATGGATTCTTGATCAATGAATTAGATATAAAATTCCTCTTTCCTGAGGTGTATTAGTTATCAAAATCATAATACTTAAGAAACTACATCCACCACCACTACTTTAAATTTAGATCATGCTGAGAAAAGATATATCTCAAACTCTTATGATCCATTAAGACTACAAATCTCTCCCCAATGTGGTAATTTTACCACATTTTCATTAAAAAAATCACTAATAACTCTAGATCATGTGTAGCATAATTATTCTCAAGGGAAGATAACATCCTACACCCATAAGAGACCACTTCCCTCTTTTGTATCAAGACACATCCTAAATATAGAAGGGAAGCTTTAAAAAACACCTCCAATAACACGCTATCCTTAGGAAACCGATGTACCGAAGCATTGAAAAACATATATTTTAGGTAAATGAAATCTTCAATGAATTTATCAATCTAGATAAAATCCTATCCCTTCTTGGTCAAAGCTATCAATAGGGCCACAATTCATGGGAATTCGGATAAAAACCTATTGTAATAGCCTGTGATACTAAATAAGATATGAACCTATGTTATGTTATTGGGTTTTTTCCAAGAAATAATCTAATGAAACAATGAAATATCTACTACCACACCCCACTAAGGCACCTCAAGCCTAATTAAATTTAACTATTATGTACAAAAATGACACTTGGATGAATTTCTATAGAGATGGAGGTGTCAAAGAACCTACAATATAGATCTGAGATGCTTGAAATGATACTCCCCTAGATCTGAGTAAATCATTATTTAATTGATTAAAATGAATAAAAACTGGTCTAGGAATTCATAGAAAATGGAGTTGATGAGCCCCATGAACATAGATAGCGAATTCCTAAAACTGAATGACATGACCAGAAACTTGAAGTTCCTATACTTGCAAGAAGGTAGTCTTTAGGTTATAAACCTCCTTTACCCTCAAATGGTGATATTTATACTGCATATCGATCATAGAAAACAAACTTTACCCTCTCATTTGGTCAAAAAGTACATCTGTCCTTAGAAGAGGGTAATAACTCTTGATCTTCACCTAATTCAAACTCTGGTAGTCTATACAAAACCTAAGAATACCATCCACCTTCTTAATGAACAACAATGGGTCACCCTATGATGACACACTAATCTAGATGAAAACCTTTTTCATTAGATCATATATCTAAATCCTCAACTATCATTTCTCAATAGTCACCATCTGATAAGGGGTCATCAAAATTAGATAATCAATGGGCTGCAAGTCTTTCCCAAACTGAACATCATGTTGAGGGGTGGGGGGAATCACAATCTAATAAAAAAAAATCTATAAACTCTCTGAAAACCCTATAATACTCCTCTATACCAACACCCACTAATTACCTATAAAAATAATCTATTAAAGGATGAAGGGCCCCCACTCATCTACTTCCCTATTGATAACTTTGATCATTAACAAAAACCGCACACTAGGCATCCACATCTGAGAACACGACTCTCCTTCAGAAGCTTTCGATAACAGAACACATAAAATACAACCATTATATGCCAATGATGAAATCATATTGTTGTATCTAAATAAATAAAAGACCTCCTAGGACTAATGGGTCCCCATCATCAGTCTACAACCCTGAAACACACCAAACAATCTAGTGTGGCCTCCAACTGGCGTAGTCAGTACCAGGGACATGGGAAGCCTCTCTATATTTAGTCCTAGATAATGGACTAGATAGGGTGTGAGAAATGAGTTTGAAGATCCCAAATTAGACAATGAATAAAGAATATTGTATGACAATATGAGCGTACCTTGAATGATCTCTGGCCCCTCTGGTATTGTAGCCTCCACTACATGTAACTAACCACATGTAACCCCTCTACACCATTATTGATGACCACCACCATTCCAACACTAATATCAAGGTACTTGAACACAAGGAACATATTGAGTTCTACTTCTATCCACCTCTTCTCCTCTTTGGGGATCATAAGGCATGTTTCCCCTTCTACTAAAATAGTCTCACAGGAAGTTCTACTTAGGATGATATTGAACCCATCCACTGACACCAAACTATGCTCGAAGAACCACTAGGTACTGATTTTGATGAAGACCATGAACCCAAACAACCAAACATAATATCCCAAATCCCAAAGAAAACAATAGAAACCACTGGCCATAGAAGGATAATAAGTAAGCTGTTGGGGTTGACTCTCTACTGGTAGAAACATTGAAGGTCCTTGCATTTGAAAACTACTACCGATGGACCGAATCCTTGAGGAACCATATTGGATCCCCCATCATGGAAAAACTCCTCATGAGTGCATCTTCTCAATTAAATCTACCCTATTATAAACCTCTAAATATATTGTCAATGTAAAAGGATGAACCGTGTACTGGATAGAATGATGAAGTGACTCGTCAAGATGTCTTTCAAGAGACTCCCCATCTGATAAAACTTATAAACAAAAATGCAATAGATTGAATATGATACGAGCTCCCATACTGACATACTTCCCAAATGAACAGATATAATCTCCTAGCTCTTTATTTCTATCATAATCAATGAAGGAAAATCTTCTGAAAACTCTTTATAAAATTCGACAAATGAAACATCTTTCTCCTTTTGCTCACCAAGATACAACACCCACCACTCACGTGAAACTCCCTATATCTGACTTACTGCCAAGGGGACCCAGTACTCCTCTAAGGATATGATGAAATAGAAGTTTATCTCAAGCTCCACCGTTATTCTCTCCATCTATACATTGAAAACACTACCATTGTACTTCCCCAAATCCTACCGCTGAAAATTGCACAATGCCATATACCAAGACTCATCCTCCTCAGTCATATTAACCCTCCATCAATTAACCAGATCAGATCAATAAACCTCTACTACCTAAACAATATGTAGATAATTTCCATGATCCATATCTAAAAGGGTATTAAAAATTTCCCAAGAACTGACATTATTTAATTTTATCAATACTATTACTTCATTTTAATTATTTCTTAAATTTACAAAAATACCAATTTAAATAGGAACACAAGTAAACCATAATACATGTTCCTCTCCTATGTATCTGCCCTACAAGTGGTGTGACGTCACGTGTATATTCAATAAGATCATATTCCATTCGATAGATCAAGGGGGGGCTCTAAATTAATTTTTCCTAGTTGGTCTACCTGTCCTATGTCATGCACTAAGATCAACTGATGTCATTTACCTTCCAACCCATGAAATACTCATTTGTTCCTAACTCTAAACTCAATATTATACCTCAACCAAAACCTTTAATAGTACCATATCATGAGCCCCTCCCTATAATGGTACCCCTCTTGAGTTGATAACAGAAGGAGATAGATATTGAGCCCCTGAGTTTTACCTCCAATAGGCCCTGGGTTGATGACTAGCACTGAGGGTATACAAATCTCAATATGGGAGGAATTACTCTCTAATATATATATATATATATATATATATGATCGGGATATAAGATATAATATATCAATAAAATCCATAACATAAATAAAAATAATAACCAAAACCAACCCACAATTAACACACACACACACACACACAGATATATATATATATATATATATAAATAAAAGATACAGATAAAGTCACAAAAAATACCCAAAATAAAATCTAGATAGTGACAAAGAAATAACACAAAGGTCTGAGATAATAATGTCCAACATGGTTCATGTAGTCCTCTTAGAAACCTGAAAACAATTTATGTATCATGGGGTGAGTATATAGGTATACTCAGTAGGATATCCAATGTTTCTTGTGTACATTTAAAAGAACCATACTAATACAGCAATGATTAAACAATAGAACCAACAATACCAAAACATGTAAACTCAGAGAATCCAACCTCACTAAGGAATTCTCACTAGATAACTCATCCTAGAATAATAATATAATAAGAGGAATATAAATAAAGGGAACCCCAAACCACTTTTCCATTGATTTTACTCTCTCAAAAACCAACACTATATGTCCTAGAACTCCCATACCATCCAAATGACATATCCTCCCAAGAACACCACTTGCGATTGACCATCACATCTCATCACATATTTCACAAAGACACCTGATCCATCAAACCACATGGAAACCACATAACTAGAGTAGTAGGGTATCATAAACATGAAGGAACTCAACCTCATTTCCTCATACTACCATGCACTATCCCCACCACAAGCCATCTCATCTCACCAAATCCCACCTGAAGACACCTGGGCCATCACACCACACCACATCACCACAACACAATTTTTAATTTTTTCTATCACAAACCATTCATGTCAAATTAACTTGTAATAGAAACACATGAAATATGGGGTTTCTAGCCATCCATTCTCACCACTGCGATGTTGGGAAAACATCCGCATATATATATTTATGGGTGTCAATACATAGTTATCAACATGGGTGGGGATCATACATAAATAAAAAAGGATTATACAATGGATATATATAAATAGACACACACAATCCCAACCTATGGGTTAACTATAAGAACTAGGAAACTCACCACAACACTAACTCCACTACCAACACTAAATGCACCATACCACACAACAAGACACAAACCAAAATTCACATTTCATCCTATTTCTCTATATTATCCACTCTCCAGATTTCACATTATTAACTAAATTCATTTAGACATCACATTCATTTCATTATTTTTCAAAAACCACATTTAACCTCACTTTTCATTTTTTTATTTATTTACTAGAAATTTCCATCCCATAATCCAAAAAAAACCAAGAAATTTTTAATCAATGTTAACCAATTAATTCCATTAATAACTGAGAAATAAAAACACACACAATGAATATAAAACCATCATCCTCATCATGAAAAAATTCCCCACATAACCACCATACTTATGTCACTACCCCACAAAATGAACACAAAAATCATCAGACCAATAGACCACACATCACCGCCTCATAACACTATCACACAACTCATCATCCCGATAAACCACAACCACAAATCACTTTCCCATAACACAGTCACACAACTCATAATCTCTACATTCTATGATCAGAAATCACCACCCCATAGCATTCCCATACATCACAACACATCAAAAAACATTTTACAGATATAAGAATGGGATTTTATCAATTTTAGTTCTTTATTTTAGGGGTATTATCATAAAAACCATAAATATAGGGTAAATAATTTTATTATCCAAATATAAGTAATTATCAAATTCCATTTAAGGTGATAAAAAAACCAAACAATAGGGGTTCCGCAAAAAATATCAAATCAACCTAAACAAAGGCTACTGACAACCATGATTTTAAATGGATCATTAAGCCTCTATAATGGAAATATCAACAATAATATTAAATATGTAAAACCATGAAATTTCATCCCTTCCCCCCTTAAATCCAATTAAACTTATTAATTTACTTCATTATATTAGATGAAATCGATCTCTTCATAAATAAAAAAACTATACCCACACCGCATGATACCCAAGATTAGAAATGGGAGATTCCCTACCTTAAAAAAAGTTTTTTGATCTCACTGTGCAATATGGGGGGAAGAAGAGTAGATCAAAAATGGAAACCACACATGGAAACTCTGGATCACCCTATGCCATGTGAAGGGTCATTAAAAATGTATCCCATACTTTCTTGAAACCAAAGAAATACCAAACAGTGAATCCCCAAGAGAAGAATAGTAGAAACACAAGGATAATAAGAGAGGGACTTACTATTGATTTCCAATAGGAAACCATCAGAACCTAAGTATTGATGTAGGGAGAGAGAGTATGGAATATCTCTTGAAAGTTCTTAGGGATCCTATAATAAAGATAGGATTAAAAGCCAAATAAAGATAAATTTATCCAATCTAGGGTTATAAACAACCAAAAATTAACTAATTTCACATCGTGTATTATGTATTCATAATGTGAATTCCATGAGGTCCATAGCTTACAAGCCATGAATCTAATTCGAGCCATGAATTATTTATATCTTTAATTCATGATTAAAATTAAGTTTCCTCTCCTTGAATTAATACACATTGTGAATTTCTATTTCATGATATTAATCATTCATGAAATACTACAGCATCATATAAAATACATAAAATCACCAGCTCAACATATTACAGATCAATAACTCACTTTGTGAATCCAACTTTCAAAATGTGAATTTACTAGAACAACTCTTCTATAGATACAACCTCCAAATAACCTCTTCAAGCCTCCTCCAAAACACTCCAAAAACCCAGAACTGAAAAAGTAACGGGCTAGGAAGGTACCAACTATTACATGGAGCCTCTCCTTAGATAATTCCAACCACTATATCCCCTACACTGGGGAGGTTGTGGATATTCAAGCCACTCCCATGAACACCACCACCTAGTAGCTACCCAAGAGGGATCTGACCCACCCACACTAAAAAACATAAGTAGTTTTGAAGGTCAATGAACAAGTTGATCATATCCCTACTCTGCAAGACCTAGTTCAAAAAAAAAAACAATTCTGATTCAGAGGGTAGGCTGTAAACCCTGCTTGATTTTATGCCTCCTAATCAACTCCAGTGGGCCCTTCCACCACCAACACACCACATATTACCCTTACAACCACTATTTGGGGGGATTATATTCCTTGGATTGGGATCGATACCCAATCCGCCTACTAAGAAGGTCGGGATGGCTATCCCCATTGTGGTCGGTGTTAAAAACCATTATAAGCCACACCATGATGAATAATTCCACCATAGAGTTCCTTATCATAGCCCCATCAATTGACATAGAGGACCTCCCCATGCCAAAGACTTCTCCTACCTTTAAGATTTATCCCATGGTAGGAGGGAAAAAACTTCCATGGTGGATATTCCTAAAGAATTGGCTATAACATATAAAAAAAATACTCATAACACCTAGAGGATCATGCACAACGAACTATCACACTAGATGAGGTAAGAAAAGATGAAATTCCACATCACCATCGACCTCTCAAAATATGAGGTGACAAACAAATCGATGGAATCACCTTCACCCTCACCACTATAAATAGGGAAAGAAGCCTATTAATTAGGGCTTATCATATCTGTAGATGAAGTCTATAATTTCCCTTCATAGGAACTTGAATGTGGAAGATGTTTTTGATTTATTCCAGGGGATCACTGTATAAGTTTCCTTATCAGCATCATCTTCCTTCCTCTCAAACTCTACCTTTAAAGTGAGAGAAACATTAGGGTTGGAATTAGCTCCCTATGATGATGTTGAGCACTATATTAATCTATATAGGGATGATGTCATCCTGATAATTATGATACCATAAATATCGCATCATATTGGGATATGGTCATGAAACAGGACCCACTTCTAGAATACACTCCAATTTTTCAGGGATGGTTGGCCTATATGGTGCCCCATCTTCAAGAAAATCAACAAAAAAGTAGGTATACATCACTACCATCCCCCAGTTTCTAGGCTTATGTTGATTAGATTTTGGGGTGATTGATAACCAAACTCTCTTTTGGATAATGAGAAAGAGGGAGACTTTTGTGATATTCTGGCCACCAACCAACTATTGGTTGAGTTTTGGCCACATCCGGACTTATATTTTACCATTCCATAGTCCCTAACTAAGGAAAATATGACATGATTTCTCCATAATATTTGCGAGACATTCAACCACCTCTAAGATTTCCATTTGACCTATTTATTATTCCATTAACACCTTAATTCCAACCATCAGTAGTGCCAGAGTGTTTTCATCTTCGCACTCCCAGTGGATCAATGTTCAGACTCATATGTGTATCACCTAACTTTTTTGTAGGCCATAATTAGGAGACTCACTATTATTTATAGGTTAATGAATGAGTAATATAACCATTCTTAGATCGTATTATAGGGATAGTATGCTTCTATACACCTTTTAGTCTTTTAATGTAATAACTTGATCGTTAGGTGGGCTAGCCCATTGACAGTGAAAATTCACCACTAACCACTAATAATGTGAATGTATCCACAATAAATCACTTAAATTATTAAAGAAACATGGTCGATGACATGGTAAATGATAGAGAAAACCACCCCAAGGGGAGACAACATATCACGAAGATATTTTTATGGGTTCCAACACTTGTTAGTAGAGACAGAAACTAGGCCTTGTAAGTCCCACTAATGAGGTAGTTCCTCTTAACCATTAGCATCTTGAAAAAGGAAAAGGGATCACTGAGTCTATCGACCCATCTAAGACTGCACCATAGAACAAGTCAGATCCCAAAATTACTGCATTTCTCAAGGATATTAAATTCTATAATAGTATCACCACTGATCTCCTTATTGAGAAGCACCAAGTGCGAGATAATGTCTTGGGGGATCTTGTCCCCCCACCAGCTGAACATGTGGTTCTTCTTGTCTAAGAACCCAAGGTTGATGTAGGTGATCCCACACACCCAATCCGAATAGTGGGTGGACACCATGAAAAATGAAGGAGATATGATATTCCTACCCCTCTCGAGTAGTGTGAACTCCCACCTTAGGACCCTGATCACTTCATCTCTATGTCTAGTAAGAGGATCAAACCATTGGTGAATAAAAACCCTCACCAAGAATACTTGATAATCACTATCATTTAATATCTTTAGTCTTTAGATATATAAAAATTCAAAATCACACTTGAAGGAAAACTATATCAGGTATGGGCAGATCAAATCTACCCACCCCTAGAGTTTAGTAATCCAAGATTCACCCCATTTAATAGGATCGAAGATCCATTGCATTTTCTATCCCACTTTTCCTCATGGTGTGGCCCAATACTGGGAACACATGAGCAATAGGAAACTTCTATGATTTTTTATTTCTTCTAGAACCTGGAAGGAACCTCTTTTTTCTAGTAAAACTAACTGGACCTAATATCTATTATCTTATGGGAAGATATATAAAAGAAATTTCCCTACCAGTTCATCTCTACCTTGAGCAAGACCAACATTGCGACCTAAATTGTAAGAAGGAGGCCGCTGAGTGAGTTCTTGAATTAATTTCCCAACGAAAAGGGATCATGTACTCCCTTGATATGTAGCTTTACTAGGAACATATCTTGATGATGCATGTGTAGAATGTCTGGGATGTGCTGGTACCCACCCTCATCTCCCTAATTTACCCAGGTGGGATTTGAGATTTTTTCAAAATATATTATCATCTGAATGAAACCTTACAGTGGACCATGAAATAATCATGATGATTACCTCCTCTATATTCCGTGAAGAGTCTTTCAATGGAAAAAACAGCCACTATTGTATAGAATGAGGCATTTAAGATCGTATTCCTTCAATCACATTATCCGAATAGGCCTCACCAACTGAAACCTTTTCAAGAATAGAATCATCATGATAACATTTCCCAATCCCTCCTTCAGGGACAAGAACCCTGGATTTCTTTTATAGAGTGTAGGAAAAGTACATATTACTTTAAGGATGCATAGGTCTTAGGGTATTTCATCTACAACATAAAAATGACATTATAATGTTTACATAATGATGGTATCCTTAAGAGGATAATATAAAAAACCATTACAATTACTTTCCATACCATATGATCCTTGTGAATACCATCAATAAGTGTTTATTATTTAAATATTAGATTCAATAAATTGTATATGCATCCAGGAAGAGTTGGGTGATGTACCCGCATAGGTGGAACATGTCTTTGCTAACCCAAATAGTAATGATGTGGACTCTGGTTGATGAAAGTAGGTCCCCAGCCATGGTACAAAAAATATCAATGAATGGATGGAATAAAAAATGGTTGATCATTTACATGACATTATTAATGCCCTTTTTAGAAATCCAACACCTCCCATAGCTATCATACCACCTTCGATAACCCCATCCACATCAAAAACTTCTAAATCATAGAATAATAGACACTTATAATTCCATGGAAACTAGATTCCCCATAAATACCAAACCAAACTACACTATCGATGACTTATTTCCTCCCAAATTTGGAGAATACCCAAGGATCTATCCCATACTTGAATATTACACAGAAGAGGAGTAGAAATATTCTTCTGTTAATTATTTTAGGCTAGTAGATCATTGAAAAATACTCAGGGAGGAGGAATGCCATGTTCCCCCTTGGGAACCTCTAGATGATGGCATCGATGTAAGGGAATGTGCAACACTAGAAGGAAATATTTCTAATAATTTACTTTAGAAAGGATTTTTCATGCCATCGAGGCTAGACAACAGGACCCACATACGGATTAGTAGGCATAACCCACCCAGGACACTCTATTGGGTACACCTTTACAACTGACCATATTAGTCGATAGTGAAAATAAACCACAAGAGCATTGTTGACACTCCTTTTCATCACAGAGTCTAAACAAATGAAAAGGGAAATACCTTGAACCCAAAGTGATTCATCCTTTGAAGAAACATCAAAAACTGACAAAGGCATGAACAAAGATTCATTTGCACTTGGGTCACACAAGTCCCACAAAGGTCGTGCAAGTATACTTGTGCGCCACCTAATGGTCGCGTAGGTGACTTGCGCGCCCTATCTGAATTTTTCCCAGGTTCTTCACCAACCTATAAATACCCCCTGTGGGCCCCCCATTTTAGGGACAGAAAAATTCCAAAACTCATATTCGATCTCTAGTCACCCAAGTCTCTTCTGGAAGTCCTCCGAACACTTCTAAGGTACTTTCCTACCTATAATGGAAGCTCTAAATGGGGTAAAAAAGGCCTAAGTGTTGAAACTCATCAACACTTGCGCGCCTAAGTGGCCAGCCCTTAAGGAAAATGGCCACACTTGCATGCCGCCTTATCCCTTCAACAAAACTTGCGCACCTCTCTTTTGGAAGCCTTTAGGGGTAATACTAAGGGCTTGAGCCAAGTCTCTCCCAAGTATTACCCTAAGGGTTGACCGTCTCACAAGTACCCATGTGTCACACAAGTAAACTTGCATGACTAGGACTTTTGTGCCTACGCAGGACTTGCGCGCCTCTATCTTTTTGGGTTCCCCTCCAGTCTATTTCACCTCTCATATGTCTATACACCTCGCCTATTCAAGATTCAGCCTTCAGGACCATATTAAAATCCATTTACGGCATGGTTCTCTCCATAGATTCCTTATCTGAAAGGAATTATGTGGAACATCTCTCAAAACTTAGTGATTTACATATCTTCAAGTCACTAAGGTGAGATAATTCATTCATTCAACCTCATCCTTTTAAGATGAGAGGTTCCCTAACCTGGGAATCCTCCTTAGGAGTAAGACCTAGTCATAATTTCTCTAAATCAGGCATCTTCCTTAGGAGTAATTCCCACTAATAAATTCTATTAACTTAGGCCTCCTTCTCAGGAATAAGTCCCATGTCTCAAATCTCCTTAAAAAATAGGCCTCCTTCTTAGGAGTAGGTCCCAATCTCAAATTCCTAAGATACGGGCATCCTCCTCAAGAGTAAGCCCCAAATCTCTTAACATGGGCCTCCTTTTCAGGAGTACGCCCTAGTCTTCAAGTTCCCTTAATTCTGGGCATCCTCCTTAGGAGTAAGCCCCAACCATAATTCCTTAAATATGGGCATCCTCCTTAGGAGTAAGCCCCAAGTTCCCAAATATGGGCATCCTCTTTAGGAGTAAGTCCCAAATTCCAAATTCCTTTAACCTGGGCCTCCTTATCAAATGTTATCCCCAGTCATAATTCCCCTTAACTTGGGCTTCCTTTTTAGGAATAAATCCCAGTTCTCAAATCTCTTAACCTCGGCCTCTTTCTCAGGGGTAAGCCCCAGTCATAATTCCCCTTAACCTGGGCATCTTTCTCGGGATAAAGCACTAGTTCTAATGTCTATTAACCAATCTTAATTTACTTTTGATTTGGGCTTCCTTATCAGGAATAAAACTCAATCATAAGTCCCCTCTAATTTGTGCATCCTTTTCAAGATTAAGTCCTAAGTTAAGTATCCAAATCTCCATAAAGCACATATACCTTTATGGACCTTGTTCTCTGATTTCTTCCCTAATGTAAATCCTAATATTCATCCATCTAGGCCGTCATATATACAGAATCCCCACATCATTTCTTATAATTGCATCTTTCATGCCACAATTGTTAGTTTTTACCAATACCACTTGTTTCTCACACCGAGCATGACTCACGTAAGATTAGAGCGTAAAAGTAATTATGAAATATTTCTTTGAGCCATCAATCATACATAAACCTCGTACTTCTTTACTCGAACTATGTGAGTTCTGATTCTTTTTCCAAAACAAAGGATACGTAGGTATCCCATCTGCAGGTATGATCCCAACTCTGAAATAATCCATGTCCTTCTGAATGATAATAAACTTCATGTTCCCCACTGAGTGGATTTAAAACCAGTATGGTTATCATAATGAATAAGATATTTCTATATAATGTGTCGAAGGAAACCATTGACCAAGAATCTCTAACAATACAGATGATTATCTATCGATGAAGAACCTTGAATACATATAAAAGATTCTCTAAATCTCATACATACTAATAATTGATTGTCATATCTAAAGGAAAGACCATTTTCATACTTGGTAATGTAATAAGGATTCACGAACATAACTTAAATCTATAAAGAGAGTCCCGAAGTAGACAATAATTCCACTAAGAAAGGTGTGATGAGTCCGACCTCCCATCCTCTCGACCAATGCAGATTCTTAAGCCTCATCAGTTCACAACTAATGAGAACCTACCTTTGGAAAGTAGTTCCAAATGGATATGAAATCATTGGATGTTTTTGGTTCTACGAACAAACCCGTTAGAAACCACTTGGAATGTTTTAACCTTAAATCAATGAAGTCATCCCCAATTCTAGAGGAAACAAAAAATGGTGAACCCGACGTGAATCCTTAACCAAGTTGAAATGATGTATTACTTATTTGTTAGGCCCCTATTTAAACTCAATGAGAGGGCCAACAAAGAAATCAATAACATATGTGCTCATCCAAAAGATGTAGTGGCCGAACATATCTTGATTATGTCTATTATATCAAAAATTCACTATTTTCCAAGATCTTATGAATTACAAAAATTGCTTCTCTAAGGTTCACACCTGTGAATACATCTGTTGTGAATGTCGTTGCTGCTACTCCTGCTGGATCGTTGTCCACTATGAGGACGAAATCACCTACTCAGCGTCTTCAACGCTGGTTATCAAATGCGCTGGTTAAGGAGTATCGTCAAAACGGTACTATTCTGACTCTGGAGGCCGCTCGACAAGCCCTCCAAGTCAATAATTCAGCCTGGTAGTCCGGACAGCGACGACTAGCGATCAAGAAGCAGGTGGTGCCAACCACCATTTCCAACCGTTTTGGGTTTTTATCCCCAGAACTCAATCACAAGTCCCTTCAATATTTGGGGGAGGTGAATGAGCAGGTCCCTCAGGGACTTAATTCAAAGATACAAGAGTCCTTCTCGAGGAATCCCATCAACAATCTCCGCCATAATCATGCGGCAGTGCGTCCTCAACATGATGAGGGTGTCATCTCCAGGCGTTTGGCTCAGGTCCCTTGAACCCGAGAAGGAAAGAAGAACCACCAGAGGAGACAACCGGTTAACAATGAACATGTTCTCATCTCTACCATTTCTTGAGAATTCCACCAACCTAACTTGGTGGAAAGCAATGAGAGGGCACACACACTCGTCCGTTTTAATTCCACTATCCAGCAGACTCATCTGGAAGCAACACGCCATTCCCTCCAGGAAATTCCGGCGGATTACTATAGGCAGGAACGTACACCTATTTATAAGTCATCATCTAGTCAGTAGGCTCGTCTGACTACATACGATGAAGCCCACTGACCCAATGTGTTGAAAACTGGTAAATAGGCACATGCACCTTCTTACACTCATCAATCCTGCCACCAGCCTCATCTATCAGTATTGAAGGAAGTTCGTCAACCACATTCGGCAGAGTGAAATCAGCAGGAACATACACCTGCTAGTATTGATCAAGACTACCAACAGTCAAGTTTGGTAACACTCAAAGAAGTCAGTCAGAAATCTCCAGTGACAAACAGGAGGCAGACTCAACTCTCTGCCCCCACACTTGAGTACTGTCAGAATTCACTGATAGGAAAAGGAGGATAGTAGTAGGAACACACACCTACTCCAAGCCCGAATGGACGTATATCCTCGTTTCAGCAGTTGAAGTCACCAAGCACATTCTATCAATGGTGAAGGAGCAGAAGAATATCCCTGCTCATATTCTGGATGCCTGCCAGGATATTATAACAGCTTCAACAACATCATAGGGGCAGACACCTAAATCTATCCCTACCAGTGGAGTGACACATCAATATATCACTCTGGAACAAACACACACCTCTATTCCAGTCCAAGAGGGTTTTGGGGCATACTCCCCCATATCATACGGATAGCCAAGTCAGGCACATACACCTAGTTTGAGTGGAGATAATCAGCATAACCTGATCATTCTACTGAGAAGGAACATACACCTACCCATAATGACCACTTTCATCAACAAGTGGTTCCTAATGTGAGTAAGAAGGTGTCTAAGAAGAAGGCTCATCCAGCACAGTTAAGAAATCAAGGGCCAATCTGTGATAAGGCCTTACTCGATGCTGGAATTCTTGAAGCCCTCATACAATTATCTGTTGGAATTCAATATTCTACTCTCTCAGTTCCTAATAGTGGGAGCATTAATTATGAATGTCTTCATTAGAAAATTCCTCATGAAGGCTTGCTTCATGACAATTCGGTCGATCTCGAAGTTTCATCTTCAGATGAGAGCCACAGGAACCCTATGTGTGGCCAGAAGACCAAGGACCAAAATGTTTCATCTTTTACTGTAACCCACCATGGTGGTCCTCACCATGATGATGAATTTAGCTGCGAAAGTCCTCTCCGCAGTTATAATTCACATTGCCTGGAAAATGCTCAAATGGAGAATGTAGTGATGAGAAAGCCCTCTTATCTTGAGGCACTTCCAAATGTGAATCTAGTCATGTCTGATGCTTTACCGCCATCAGGTGAAATACTTTCTCAATTAGAAGATAGAATGGGGTGTAGATCATTCTCCGAACCACCCCTGGGTCATTCATCTTATAGTTTGATCTGTGAATTCTCTACCAATATTGTTGAATCCGATGAAGCAAAAGGAAGCACCAGCTCTGGTCCAATCAGGTAGAAGAATATTCATTGAATGATAAAGAGGAAATACTGAATATGAGAAAACAACTGGCGAAAGGTGAAGTGCCAATCATGTTTTGGCCTTTGGATGACTCTCACTATGACATTCCAGAGATGTTGACGGAAGATGGAATTCATGATATTCTTCTCAACATATGGAAAAATCTTTGTTAGTTGAAAAATAAAATATTATCTTATGATGAATATGAAAATCATGTCAAGATAATATAAGGGTTACAAATCCAAATCGACTTGGAATATCTCTCTGTTTCTCGACATCCGAAGGATGAAAAGTAGCAGAGATCCCTTCAACGTTCATGCCTTGGCGCACTAAGAAGATTGTGCCAATTAATTCCCAATGCCCCATCTGGTATTCATATCAGGGGATGGGGTGTTCATGGAGCACTACATTTCACTGTACACTCCAGCCAAAAAAGCCCGCCAAAAATGGTCTCATTCAATGTTATTGCCCATGGCCGACCACAACCAATTGACTTTGTTTTTAATAAAAGGCTGACTCAAGAACATGCCTCAACTAGTTCTTCTCAAAATCAAGCATACAAAGAACAAGTTGTTGAGTTACTCTTGCATCAAGAAAATGAGAATATTAAATAGGCATCTCGTTTGGAGAAAGCACATCATCAAGTGAATGAAGTGTCATAAATCATCCAACGGTCTTTTGGGCTGGGTGATAAGAGTGGATGTAGGTTGATGCATCCAGCCAATTTCTGGACTAAATTCCGTATGATCAGAAGAGATTTCAAGAAAGCCCCAGATATAGCATGTCAAGAACCACCCCAGCTTTAAAGGCTGGGGACTCTTTTAACCCAACCCTCAGAATCAACAAATAAGATTCGAGGAGTTGAGCAGAGACAGTAGGAACAACCCCAGTCCACAGGACTGGGGACTTTTTTTTTCAAATCCTCAATATCTCCCTCAAAGAATGTCAGTATTCTCTAGATTAGGGAAGAATCCACAAGAGGAATGAATAGATAAATTATCAGTAGATTCCCTCCACATTATGGTTCGTCAAGAAGTTACTGAGGGATCAAATCAACAAAAGGAAATGTCTTATCAAGGACATGGAAGAAGACAATATTACAGAAATGCCGATAGAAGGTATGCAATGCATTATGAATCAATAAATGTCATCAATGCCGTTGTTGCTGATCCCCTAGATGAGGCTCACTCAGAGGGATCATATGAAGAGGTTCCTGCTCAAGAAGTTGTATGCATAGATACAAATGAAAAAGGTGTGCGTACATGAAATCAAAGGATTACCCAGAATCTGGGTGTTCTTTTAAGTAACCCACTTCCCCCTCTCTGAAAGGTGTACATTAAGGGGAAAGGAAAGAATCAGGTTACATACCCTTCCTCTGGATAAGGCCGATCACTCTCACTAGATCAAATATTTTCACAACAGGAGGAAGAGATGAAGGAATTGAGGAGGTTGAATGCTGAACTATTTCAGGGTAGTCTTCCCCATAAATGTGCTGGAGTCAGTCAGCTAAGGGAATTTGTTGCGGTTATTGATATGGATCAAGAATATCCTTATTTACCAGTACACTATTATAGGTCTAATCCTATGGGTCATGCGCAACAACAATCGGTGGTGCTACCATTAGTTGCTGTACCAGCTACCACACCTATACAAGATCCAGTGGTTTCACTTACTCAAGTACTAGCTCAACCGGATGTTTCTCAAAAGTTAATAACTACTATTGAGTCCTTAACAACTCGGTTGGTAGATATAGTGGGAAAACGAGCTCAAATTCAACCAGAAAAGAGAGCTTACCCTGAATGGGTTGATGCCATTCCTCCCCCATCAAATTTTCCAAGTACCACATTTCTAATCTTTAATGGTTCGGGAGACCCAGAGTAACACTTAACACATTTTGTTTCTGGTTGCGATCTTATGATGGGAACCCCTCAGCAACAGGAAGCAGTTAATCTCAGGTGTTTCGTACAGTCATTACAAGGGTCTGCCTTTGTCTGGTACACAAGCTTGCAATCCTGGTCAATTACTGGATGGGAGGATATCCGCCAATGATTACTTCTTCAATTCAGCTCAACTTTTCCAAAGACAACAGTTTTTGATCTTACAAACTGTAAGCAAAGGGATAATGAAAGGGTTTCAGATTTCATTGCTCGCTGGAAGGGATTAACATATTCCCTGAGCTTAGCACTCCCTCAAGAGGAATTTTTGCCAATCTGTGTGGTAAATCTACGTGATGAATTACGCACGCCATTGATACCTGTGAAATACATAGGATGGTTTCGAGACCTTACTTCAATATCTCAATAGATTGAAGATTATCTTATGAAGACTAAGGATAAAACTTGTGTAATTCCATCATCTCCAGGAAAGAGAATGGGTAGAGCAGAGACTGCTACAGTTATGCTTAAACAAGAACCTGTACTTGCTTCTACTTCAAAAACTTCATCTTCCCGAAGGGCTCCACCTCCTGACCGTCAAAAAACAGAGGTCGTTTCACCAAGATGATCAAAGAGATCAAAGACAGAAACAATTTGAGGATCTAAAGAGCAAAGTTTACTCTTTCCGAAATGAACAAGTTCCTGGTTACTTCATTTCGGCTCTAGAAAATAATTTGGTTCAATTTACAAGGACCAAGAGGCCAAACAAAGAAGGAGATGAAGACCATCCCAACTATTTCCCATTTCATCAGATACTGGGGCATCCCATTCATGTGTGTTTTGTCTTGAAGGACCTCCTGCAAAAAATGGTTGACTTGGGACAAGTCAAACTGAAAGGTTATTCATCTCAGGTAGCATGTGTTACTGCTACAGATCCAGAGGAGGAAGGCGAGTGACAAGAAGTCAAGAACAAAAATACGCAAAAATATGATGATTGGATGGTTAGAAAAATGATCGACCGAACTCATGCTACTTTTTGAACAAAATTGGAGAAACCAATTGTGTCTTCTGCCATGAATTCCATAGCAAAACCCTCTTCATCATAGGGAAAATCCTCAAAGAAATAGCATAATTAAAAGAAATAGGAACAATCAGAAGAAGATGAAATTGTGTCAAATCCCACGTTGTCTTTGACTCTGGTAGATTTTATGTCATCTAATTCGAAGCCAAGGGCACCACCCCACCAAACGGCACAACCTAAATTGGCTAATCCGGCAGAATCTTCATCTGATGAAGACTTGATCTTTGGTTCTGTTAATATGATTCATTTAATAGATCCTTATGCTAGTCGTAGTTTCTATTTTAATGAGCCTAAATTACCTATATCAAACAGAGGAATCAGAGGGAGTTCCAGAGGCTCAGGGTACAAGGGAAGACGTGGATCTTTTAGAGGCCACTATTCCAATTCTACCCCTACTAGAACTGTGTATGCAGTAGAAACTCGTGGTAGAGCCCTTCAACGGGCTCAACAAGAACAACCAAATTCTTCCACCAATAGCAAACTCAGTCCTGGAACAATTATTCTGGCAGATCGGTTGGAGGTTCCATCTTCTTCCTCTAAGTAAGTAAATAGACCTAATTGGTCTAATCTTCCAAATCCAGGAGTATTACCAACTCCTACCCCGATACAAGATGCATCAACTTCCAAAGCATCAACTTCTAAGGCACCTGTGAAACCATATGTTTCTGTTGGGAAACGCAGACCTTTGGATCAAAAGTATGATTTATTGAAACACTTGGCCCAAATAAAATCCAAGTTATCAATTATGGATGCTTTTAATTTATCAAAGGATCTTTAGGAGGCACTCATCGAGGCTTTGTCCAGTCCTCAGGAGTTTGAAACTGAAATTGCTACAGATGAAGTCTAACATGTAGAAAATAATCCTTCAGAATGCCATGCAGTGATATCTTTTATTGATAAAGATGAAGATGATGTCGTTCATGGACATATTAGACCTTTGTACTTATCTAGAAAGTTCAATGGTGTAGACGTCCAAAGAGTTTTCATTGATAATGGTTCAGGAGTCAACCTCATCCCCATTCGTACACTTCGTCGATTGGGCCTCACAAAATCTGATTTATCTCCTTCTACTTTGATGTTACAAGGATATGATAAAAATGAACAAGAACCACTGGGCGAGATTACACTCAAAACTCAGTTTGGACATCTTGTATCCAATTCAGATTTCATGGTTGTTGATCAAGACTCAGCCTTCAACATATTTCTTGGAAGACCCTAGCTACATCAACATGAAACTATCCCTTCATCATACCATCAATGTCTCAAATATTGTTTCGATGGTCAAATTGGGACATTGTATGGTGATAAGTCCCCATTCAAGACATGTGAATCTCAATACATTGAGGCATGATTCTATCACATAAAGGGAAAGGATAAATCCACAACAAGGGAGATTACCAAAGTTATTGCTCTATATGGTTTGGAAAAGATTCCAGTAAACCCATTCACACATGTGAGTATAGATTATGTGTTGCCTATCAGTCAAATTGATAGGATAGGACCAAATCAAAATACTCTTATGGAATATTTCATAATTTCAAATATGACAAACAATCCAGACAACATGGGAGAAAATGGCGATCCACCAAGAAATGATGAAAGCTCAAATGGGGATGTCTTCATTTCATCCTCTAAAATCTAGCAAGTCTACTTTTTTCCAATCAGGCTAGAAGAAGTTATAGCAATGTTAGAGGTGAATGATGATGTCAATTCTCAATCCATCATCTCCTCTATATTACCCAAGGAAGACCCTTCATCATCAATAGGGTCAGAAATTGAAGCCTCTTCTTCAAGGTGTTCAAATTTTAACATCTCTTCGGATAATGGAAATTTTTCTTCTACATTTACTATGCAAATAGAAACATAAGAAGTAATACAAGTTGAAGAAGAAGAGGAAGATCTCAGGGATGATCCTCCAGCATTTGAAGAGGGTATCTCTACTACTGTGGATGAACTCAGAGAAATAAATCTGGGCACAAAAGAAGATCCATGCCCCACTGTAATTAGTGCGGCCATGACTCTTGAAGAGCAAGAGATGTATATTTCATTTTTAAAGAAAAATCAAGATATATTTTCTTGGAACTATACAGAGATTCTAGGTCTTGATCCTGATGTTTCCACTCATCGTTTGGGTTTTCTAGAAGAACATCGAGGATTCAAACAAGCCGCTAGAAGAACACACCCAACCTATGATTCCAAAATTGAAGTTGAAGTGGATAAGCTTATCAAAGATAACTTCATCAGAGAAGTTCAATATCCCAAATGGTTGGCTAATATTGTCCCAGTGAAAAAGAATAATGGGAAAATTAGAGTTTGCATTGATTTCAGAGATCTTAATCAGCATTGTCCTAAGGATGATTTTCCAGTACCAATTACAGAACTCTTAATTGATGCAACAACTGGTTATGAAGAACTTTACTTTATGGATGGATATTATGGATATAATCAAATCTGAATGGTTCCATAAGATGAAGAATATACAGCTTTCAGAGCCCCTTAGGGTGTGTTTTGCTATCGGGTAATTCCCTTTGGCCTGAAGAAGTCAGACGGAACATATCAGTGTGCCATTCATCGTATCTTCAAACCATTTTTAGGGAAGTTTGTTGAATGTTATGTGGATGATTTTGTGGTTAAATCCAAACAATTTTCTAATCACTTAGCTGATTTGGAAGTCATATTCCACAAACTTCGGCAACATAATTTGAAGATAAACCCCTTAAAATGTGCTTTTGGGGTAACCTCAGAAAACCTTATCGGCTTTGTTGTACGCCATCATGGTATCGAAGTTGATCTTGAGAAGGAAAAGTCAATCCTTGGTATGTCACCTCCTCAAAATTTAAAGGAATCCATAGGACTTCAAGGACACTTAGACAATATTCGGTGTTTCATCGCCAATTTGGCAGGCAAAAGTTTACGCTTCACCAAATTGATGAAGAAGGGAGCCATTTACCAGTGGAATGAAAAATGTCAAGAAGCATTCAATATTCTCAAGAATTATATCTTGAGTCCACCAGTATTAATGCCACCTATTGAAGGAAGACCACTTATCCGCTATGTAACAACTTTAGAGTGATCATTTGGTGCCTTTCTTGCTCAGAAGAATGATGCTGGGAATGAAAACAGCCTCTACTATCTCAGTCAGACTATGATTGAAGTTAAAACCCGATATTCAAATATTGAGAAGTGTTTACTAGCATTAATCTTTGCAGTTCAGAAGTTGAGACACTACCTACAACATCATGAGGTCCAATTGGTATCTCGCAATAACCCGCTCAAATTCATCCTTAGTCGTCCAATGCTTACAGGACTTCTAGTAAGGTGGGTAGTTATTTTGCAGCAATTTGATATCCAATATGTGTCTCAAAAGGTGATAAAGGGCCAAGCTCTAGCTAATTTACTTGCTGAACACCCTTCAATAGAAGATACATCTTCAGATATTGAACTTCCTAATGAGGAAGTCTTCTTTATTCAAGATAGTCTTCAACCATGGGAAATGTACTTTGATGGTGCTTCCATAAGTCCAACAGGGAGGAAAATGGAAGATCCTAAATTCAATAAAGTTGGGTTAGGAATTGTGCTCATTTCTCCAGAAAAGGCAGTGCTACCCTATCCCTTCTCATTGTTGGGAGGTGGTACAAATAATGAAGCAGAATACCAAGATCTTATCGCAGGATTGGAATCGGCACTTAAAGCACAAGTGAATCACTTAAAGGTGAAAGGTGATTCAGACCTGGTAATCAAACAAGTCAATGGGGATTATACAATCAAAAAAGAAGAACTAATCCCTTTGTATGATTACGTCAGAGAGTTAATGTCGGAATTTCCTTCAGAACTGACATTTTCTTATGTCCCGAGATCAAAAAATTCCCAAGATGATGGACTGGATAATATAGCTACGGCTCTGGAAGATCCAAATCAAGATGAGACAACCATCAGTATTTCCCACCATCATACAATTTCACCTTATTTTCAAACCAGAATAGAGGAAATCAATGAAATTAGTCCCATCTCTAAGCCATATGGTCATACTACGGGATGGATGACACCTGTCATGGAATACCTTCAAAATGGAACAATTCCACCTGATAGAGTTGGGAAAGAACAAATACGGCGATGTGTGGTCAATTTTACTCTTTATGATAGCCCAGATCACTTAGAGAAAATTCTCTACAAAATAGGTTTTGATGGAATTCTTTTCGGATGCATTGATGGTGAAGAAACAATGGCTGTCATGAAATAAGTGCATGCAAGAGTCTGTAGTGCCCACCAATTTGGACATAGACTATCTGATCAAATTCAAAGTCTTGGGTACTTTTGGCCTTCAATGATACAAGATTGTGTTGATTTCACAAATAAGTGTCATGCATTCCAACTTCATTCATCAACCCCCAGAGTTTCTTCATACAGCTAAATACTCATGGCCATTTTCTACACGGGGAATGGATGTAGGGGGACCTTATCCTTCGGCTACATCCAAGCAGTTTAAGTACATTCTTACTACTACTGAATTCTTTTCCAAATGGACAGAGGCAATACCCCTCAAAGAAGATAGTTCTAAAAGCATTGTTAGCTTCATCAAGTCTAACATCATTACCAGATTTGGTGTCCCTCGTACCATATTGACGGACAATGGCACCAACTTTTGTTCATCCGAGGTGAGGAAGTTGTATCAATAATACAACATCAAATCCAATAATTCATCTCGGTATCATGCAGCGGCCAATGACCAGATAGAAGCTTTCAACAATACACTTTCAAACATACTACAAAAGATGGTGGATAAAGATAAGAAATCATGGTCTGATAAAATCTTTCATGCTTTATGGGATTATCGAACCACCACTCGCACTGCAACGCGGTCAACTCCATATTCATTGGTATATGGAAGAGAAGTAGTCTTGCCCATTGAGGTTCAGTTACCCTTGCTCAGAGTAGCTATTTGTGATTAGTCATCTACAGATGAACAATCTCAAAAGAGATTGGATGAATTGGAACGATTGGATGAGAAATGATTGTGCACCTTGCACCACTTGGTAGTCTATCAGAATCGAATATCAAGAGCTTTCAACAAAAAAGTTAGTCTTCGTTCATTCGTTCAGGGATAATTGGTATTGGTTCTCAGAACTCCAATGAAACTAGGAAAGAAACCTCCCAAGCTGAAGCCAAAATGGGAAGGACATTATTAAATACATAAGGTTTACTCCAATGGAGCTTATTATTTAATCTCAATGGATGGAGAACTCATCACTACTCTAACCAATGTTAGATTTATAAAGAAGTATTTTGTATAACACAAATACTTTATCATCCAGCAAGACGTTAAACTGCAGCATCGATAGTCCAATCATATGACCTTAAACTATTCACACCATCGTCCAACATGATGTTAAACTGTGATGTCCTAGCTACATGACACTAAACTGTACAGAAGTCCCTTATATCCAACAAGACGTTAAACTGTGTCCTCTATTGTCCTAACTGTATGAAATTAAACTCCACAGTCCCCCTTACATCCAACATGATGTTAAACTGTATTGTCCCCATAGTCTTAGTTATAGGACGCTAAACTGTACAACACCCTTATTGTCAAACATGACGCAAAACTGTGTTCACGTCCAATATGACGTTAAACTGTATCCCTATATTTGTCCTACATGATGTTAAACTGTACTGATCATCTATCCTACATGACGTAAAACAGAAAAAATTCCCTTAATACATCCTACATGACGTGAAACTGTATTTTGTCCCTGTTACATGACACTAAACTGTGCAACACCAAAAGTCCTTACTACATGACATTAAACTGCACAGTCCCTTCATATGTCCTACATGACATTAAACTGTACAACATTAAGGTTGTTTCTACCTCTTGTTTTTCACACCGAGTATGACTCACATGAGCTTAGAGTAAACTTCAACCATAACACTATCTCTGGGCCCCTAACCATGTGTAAGTCCCAACACCATTCTTAGGTCATTGTCCCCAAGAACAACTTGATCTCTAATTCATTATTCAATTGAACTACACGGAATTTGATCCTTGCCTTCTAGGCTGGGTACGTAGGCAACCTCTCGAGGTTCAAGCCCAAAACCAATCTCTTCACAATCGGTTCACCTTCATCTCATACGATGTTGATTTGTGAAGAATCTCCCAGAATCAATATCTTTACATTGATCCACCTTTGTCATTGCTACATGATGTTAAACTGTACAACACTTTTGTCCTATAAGACAATAAACTACAACATTCCTTGATACCCTCACCTAAGAGAGAATCATTATTTACATTGATCTCCAATCATGTTATATTCTAAAGACTATGTGTATACATGGAAATTCCCAAATATTTTATCTTGGGTCAAACCATCATTGCACTAAAGTCCACTTTCACCCTTCACTTGTACAAACAAAATCTGTACATAGGGTATTTATAGAACTATGTGCGGATTGATTCCCATCCTTATGGGATACGTAGGAACGTTCGAGCATCCCTTGAATCTAGCCCCAAGTCTTTGGGCCTAACCCCAAATTTTACTTTCAGTCCCCTGGCTGAAAATTTCTTGTGAAAACACACACTGTGTATTCATTATTATGGTTCGAGTTCTATGACCCTAAACTAATATTTCCCATACTTTCGTCCCACATGACGTTAAACTATATTACAAGAAATACGTATGGATTGATTCCAATCCTTATGGGATACGTAGTGAAGTCCATCATCTCAATTCAGGATCCAGCCACAACATGATTATGGTTAGCATTGATCTATGTATCTTTTTCATGCATTGGACAATACCCATTTTCATGTGTCATACTCCTAACCTTAAATACTTCCAGATCTCCATAACCATTTTCTTGAATTCTAGTCACAAAATGTACAATTTTTGAAAGTTCTTTTGCCTGACTATGCAGCACGTGTCCTTAGGCAGCCTTACATAAAACTGTCTACATAACAGACTTTTCATCCAAAAGATACTATTATTTAACTATGCAGCCAATGCCCCTAGGTGGCCCTGTATTATTCAACCCCTTAACGAGTTTGTTAAATAATGGAAACTTCATTCTTGAGAATAAAACCTCTTTTTTCCTTAGTTGTCTTAACAACAACATGTAGGGATCCACAAAAATAGTCATCCATAACACATATTTTTCCCATACTCTTTTTCAAGATTTGAAAGTATTCAAGTCTATGGTTTATATTTCTTTTCCCTAAATTTGGGTTAGACCTTCGTAGGAATGACATTCATCCAGTTCTTAGGAAATATTGTTTTGAAATATCTTCTCCATATTCAAGTACCTCTCTCCATACAAAAAACTCTATGCTTTGGAAAATTTGAATCTCCATAAACTTTTATCGGATTTTTAGCAGTAGAAAAGTAAATTTCTGAGAGTTCTTTTTCTTGACTATGCAGCACGTGCCCTTAGGCGGCCTTGTATAAGTAGTCTACATAACGGACCTGTCAGCCAAAAGATACTATTATTTGACTATGCAGCCAATGCCTCTAGGTGGCCCTGCATAATTCAACCCCCTCACGGGTTTGTTAAATAATGGTAACTTCATTCTTGGGAACTACTTCTTCTAATGCCTTTTAGCCCTTTTTCATATCATTCCTCATATTAAAAATTTCTTAAGTCATCATTTACATATTTTCCCCCATACTTGAGAATGGTAATATGATTTCAGATAAATTATCAAGGAATCCATTTGGTGAATTCTATTTCGACCTTAAAACATTAGAATTTTTATGTCTGACGTGCATGACTTTAAACTGCCCACAAAAGATACGGGAAATCTGAATAAAAGTCAAGTTCCAGCTCACTAAACATATATTTTGTATGATTTTAGGTAATATTTAGAAATAAAAAGATTCAATGTTTTTAGGGTTATTTATAATAATCCTTGCAAGAATCAAACTATGCTTACTAGGCCCATCGACTTAGGTAAAATTTAAAGCATGTAGCAAAAGAATAAAAGCACAAATAATGGAAGATGAAAGTATTCTTCATTGATGCACAAAAGTTAGAAGGACATCCATATACTGGAGTCTCTTCTCTTTTAAAAGAATTACAAAAGGTGTCAACATAAATCTTCATTTGATTTACAACATCCCAAGCTTCATCAGTAGCCACTTGAAGCTCATGCACTCGACCAACTTCACTCTTTTAAGCTTGATGGAGTGCTTTGTTAGAATATGCAATGGCTTTTATACCATTCATTTGAACTCCTTACAATGAATTGTTAAGTTGGTCAAGTTCCCCAGTAACAACATCTAACTATTTCTGAAGGTGCATCTACTAGATTAATTTCTCTTTGATATTATACTTCATCTCCTTCAACTTGGCAGCATGATCAGCCTCATCTCGGGACACCACAACCTCAAATTCGTTGATGTTGACTGACAGCCTCAACTGGGTAAAATTTTGACGACACTTTTTATCCTGCTCCCTCTTTAAGATGACTTTTTTCACTATGGCATGGATCTCTTGGTATCCAAAACCACCAAGTCCCAACAAGACGAACAAGGATGATAGTCGCGGGATCTTAGATGATAGCTCTTCTAAAGGAACTTCAGATATGATCTTCAATATGTTCTTCCATGCCTTGTGTCATGAAAATTGGAGTGCCTATTGTACTTCCGGGTCTGACTCAGCATCAATGTCATAGGGGGGAATATAATTCGGGATTAATGAACTTAGGGAAGTTCTCAGTTTTGCTCCTTCCCCCCTGACCCGTGTTTCTTCACTCTCTATTCCCGTTGGGGTAGAGGCTGAGGATTCAACTCCAGATCTAACCACTGAAATTGATGGCCCTGCATAATCAATTGAAAGCTATGATTAGTCTCAAAGGACAACAATGATTGATTGGCTGTCTTGCAAATTAAGTACAGTTGCAAATATTGTTATCCCTTACCCAACGGTAGATCGGTAACTTAAGAAGGCTCCTCCCCATATTTCCTAGATTTAACAGAATTTTAAAGATGAGTTTCAGGAAGCTCTGCTAGGTTAAGCTCAACTTGAGCTAATGTCTCTACAATAGTAGGTTTTTCTGTACCCCCTTCAGGCATTGGCAGTTCAGCAGCTTGCTCAGATGGAACTGCATATTTGAACCGATCATGATAAGATATGTAATAAGAAGTTGTTTTTAATAGGACGAAGGATAACACTCACGTCCATAATCTTCTAAATTACAAGGTAATTTAACATGATCTAAAAAATATTCAAAAGATGCGCCAAGTTCCATCATTTCAGCCAATGTAATCTCAAAATCCTGGTTAATCTCACCAGAGGGAGCATTTGATATGTCTTCTTGGCAACCTTCACTCTGTGGCCCCTAACCCTGAACAAATTTTTCATATAAAATAGCAGTGTCAGTTGCAATGGCTTCCAAAAGCTCCAGTGTAGTGGTTTAACCTAAAGTATCACATCATAGAAATTAGTTGATGTTTCATTCAACATTTTATAAAGCATTGTTAACTTACTAGAAGCAGGATCTTCTCTCCTTGAAACAACAGTAGAAGGGATACTGGGAACAGACGTTGGCTCTTCTCTAAGAGCAGCCCAGTCAGCCTGAACTTGTGATTATTCACCAGTACCTTCCGTGGTCCTCAAAGGAGGTTCAATACTCTCCCTCAGAGGGGAAATTGAAGAAGCCCCTGCAATCCCAAGAAGTATGATCAACCTTTTCATGGGTTAAGACTCATGATTATCCGAAAGACTTACCACTACTGACGAAGCGTTTAGCTATGGACTTCCTCCTTCGATGATTTTGATTCTTTGGCTTTTTGGGAGTTTTAGAAGTCTTTTTTACAGGTAAATGAATTGGAGAATGGAAAGCCATATCCAACTCCTCATCCATGGCTTGCTGGCCTGGAGATATCTCGCCCGACTTGCCAGGAGATTCAGCAACAGCCCTGATGGCAGTACCACCAGGGCTATACTATGGTGAAGGAACCTCAGAAGTTCCTTTCTTTGCAAGCTACAGGATGAAGAAAATAATTTCCTTGAGTAACAAATCTATGACTGAAATCAAGTTGCAAATCAAATGAGGAAAGAGACTTACATCTTTAGGAGCCACATAATCATGCAACTCCTCATCACCAGAAGTAGCAATACCCTCAGTGGTGCAACGATATATCATTTCCTTCACCCTCTTGGTGACAGGAATGGAATCGTCGGTGGAATATATGAGCATTTCCAGCTCTCTGATTTAAGCCTGCACTTCATCGAGGTTATTCTCAAAACCGATATCTGTAGAATCCAGAAGATTCCCAATTCTAGGGAGGTGTATCCCCTCGCACAAATCTAGCCAGGCGGTTCCAGCATCACAGTATAAACTCTTCCATGTCTGGATAGCCTCTGGTTGTAGATATTCAGTATGTGTACCAGAAGGCTATGAGGAAGGAGGATTATATCTAGAACGAGGCCGCTTTTCCGCATGTTGTGCCTCATCGTCCCCATCCTGGGAATCCGGTGAGTCGACCCTAGGTGAGGAACCCGACGAATCAGCTCTGGGTGGTATAGAAGAATAACCTTCCAGATGAATGGTTTCTTTCTCTATAGTTATTTTTCTTTTTTCCCACCAGATAAACAGGGTGATTCAACACCCCTACAGGGTATGATGCTATCCAGTTCTCGGCATACCATGTAGTCAAGTTATTTGCTGCTTTATCAACTGATAGATCAAATACTGCCCCAGTCTTCTCCCTAGATGTCAACAACCATAGTTTTCAGGAAACAATCGAATGTTTCTATGACCTGACATGCACTGGAGGAGATACAACAGTCTGCTGCAAACACTTAAATTTATGTTCAAATCTATATGGAGCATATGCCTCGCATATAATCTCTCCGTCAATCCTGGTGACCAGCACACCATCTCTACAGGCCAGCATGTATTCCCTTAATTCCAGGCTGGATGTTCCATCATCAACAAACTGCCCAGTTGGAGGATTTTCATAAGGAAAGAAATTGAATTCCTTATACATGCTCATCCACACGTTCATGTCATAGGAATTGAGAGATAGTGGAGAAATTACATAGAATGACTACACTGATGGCCTGAAAGAACTTCCAGAAATCTGTACTCCATTCTGTACATTATACATCCTTAAGTGAGTGGTGATCCATCCCCAAAAAACTTGGAATGGTCCCACTATTCTCAAAGGAGACTTACCCATAAATACATGGAGTAAGATCCTATGAAACTTTGATAAAATTGGGGTAGCCAATCCAACCATTTTTCCATCAGCCAACTTGGCTGTAACAACGAAGGTTCTTGGACTAATGACTCCCTTCGAGTCCCTAATTGGAAAAAGATAAACACTAAGCCACAAGGCCAAGAAGCCCACCAGACGAGTCTTCTTTGGAATTCTCTGATTTACTTCATATCCCCACTTCTCAAATTCTCCTGCTTCCAAGGTTGGCTAGAATGTTCCAGGAGCACCCCTCTTCTCTATTTTGGGGCAGGTGGTAGGATGAGTACAGGTGGACCCCTTCTTCTTGGGCCCCTTCTCCATAGATCCCTTCTCCTTCGGCTTCTTCTCCTGCTTCTTGGTAAGAAACATGTTCATCCACTCATCTGGATGAATATCCTTTCTAGAATGAGTTAAGGAGGTCACTAAACTCTTGATCTTGTGAAATATTTTCAATAATTCCCGAGCCAAATCTAAGGCCTTCTCCAAATCATTCCAAGTCACCTTGTGGGGGATGAATTCATCATATATATCACCCAAAATTGGATCCCCTGAGATCTTGTGGACATCCCACAGAATGATGCCTACTTCTCCATGAGTCAGATGGAAAGAATTGGTTTCTGGGATCCAATGGCTGAGTATCTCCGGCAGAAAGTCATCATTCTTGTAAACATATGTTTTCCCAGCCCAGACGGCTTCATTTATTGTAGCTACTTTCAAATCCTCGATAAACTCTGCACAGGTTTGTCGCACCTAGTATGCCCACATCCAAGTTGGCTTCACACCTCCTCCAGGATGAAAGTCCCAACTCTTCTTCCAGCCTTTGGATTAATCCATCTGAGAGTTTCAGAAGATTGAGGGAGAACAATGTGGTTGCAGCCCTAGCTTGTGAGGTTTCAGATCTGAGGTACATGGGCTATGGTGCATTATGTAGGCCTTCTCCACTGTTCCAACATTTACAAATGCTCCTCCACTTGAGATATTTTCTGAAGAAAAATTGGTGTAATTCTGAAACCAAGACTTTGGGAGATAGTTCTTTGCATCTGGAATGGTGACTTCTCGTAGATGACCATAGCCGTATAGAGGTAGATAAATGCTCTGTGGAAAGTCAAGATGATACATCTTCAGGTACTTTTCCAAATCTGGAAGAGTGCTGTCACAGACAGTATAATAATCACGACGAATGATTCTCGTCATATCATCAACTCACTTGCTAGCCAGTTCATCAGCCGTTCCGATTCTCCTGGGAGACATTTAATTTGCACAAAGTTTGAATAATTAACTCTAAAGTAAGTTGATTTTTCATAAAATTTGTGAATAAAAGTGAAAAAATGGCTAAGAAATTAAGGAGCGTAATTCCCAAAGTTGGCGCACAAGTATAAGTGTGTCGCACATGTTTTGCCACACAGGTATCACTGCGCAAGTCCAAATACCTCTACAGCAGCACGACAACAAAGAAACAGTGGAAAATAGAGTAACTTTTGCAGAGAAGGCAACTTGCATGGCGAGAGCTCAAAACTATTCAGATTCAGTGCTTTTCATGAGTAATGACCGCATATATATAGGCCAGACCACACCCTTGCACGCCGAAGCCTACGTATCTCACACTTGCACGCCACAATCTGCACGCTCAACACTTGTACGCCACATGTTATTTAGTTTTCTTCTTTTCCTCAGATTCACATCCTCATTTCTTTTAGATCCAACTCCGAAGGGGGAATTTTGTTGACACTCATTTTCGTCACACAGACTAAATGAATGAAAAGGGAAATGCCTTGAACCCAAAGTGATTCATCATTTGAAGAAACATAAAAAATTGACAAAGGCGTGAACAAAGATTCATTTGCACTTGGGTCGCGCAAGTTCAACCATGGTCACGCAAGTATACTTGCGCGTCACCCAGTGGTCACACAGGTGCCTTTCGCGCCCTATCTGAATTTCTCCCAAGGTCTTCATCAGCCTATAAATACCCCTTGTGGGCACCCCATTTCGGGGACGGAAAAATTCCAAAACTCATATTCGAGCTCTGGTCACCCAAGTCTCTTCTAGAAGTCTTGTGAACACTTCTAAGGTATTTGTTTTACCTAGATTGGAAGCTCTAAACAAGGGAAACAAGGCCTAATTGTTGAAACTCATCAACAATTGCGCGCCTAACTGGCTAGCCCTTAAGGTAAATGGCCACACTTGCGCACCACCTTATCCCTTCAACAAAACTTGTGTGCTTCTCTTTTGGAAGCCTTTAGGGATAATACTAAGGGCTTGAGCCAAGTCTCGCCCAAGTATTACCCTAAGGGTTGACCGTCACGCAAGTTCCCATGTGTCGCGCAAGTATACTTGCACGACCAGGACTTGCGTGCCTACACAGGTCTTGCACGCATCTATCTTTTTGGGTGCCCCTCTTGCCTATTTCACCTCTTTTATATCTATCCACCTCACTTATTCAAGATTCAGCCTTCAGAACCATCTTCAAATCCATTAATGGCATGGTTCCTTCCTTGGATTCCTTATCTAAAAGAAATTCTGTGGAAGATCTCTCAAAACTTTGTGATTTACATATCTTCATTTCACTAAGTTGAGAGACTTCATTCATTCATCCTCATAATTTTAAGATGAGATGTTCCCTAACCTGGGCATCCTCCTTAGGAGTAAGCCCCAGTCACAATTTCTCTAAATCGAGCATCTTCCTTAGGAGTAAGCCCCACTCATAAATTCCATTAACTTAGGCCTCCTTCTCAGGAATAAGTCCTATGAATCAAATCTCCTTATAAAATGGGCCTCCTTCTCAGGAGTAAGTCCCAATATCAAATTCCAAAGATACGGGAATCCTCCTTAGGAGTAAGCACCAAATCCCCTAACCTGGGCCTCCTTTTTAGGAGTAAGCCCTAGTCTTCAAGCTCCCTCAATTTTGGGCATCCTCCTTAAGAGTAATCCCCAACCATAATTCCTTAAATATCGGCGTCCTCATTAGGAGTAAGCCCCAAGTTCCCAAATATGGGCATCCTCCTTGGGAGTAAGCCGCAAATTCCAAATTCCTTTAACCTGGGCCTCCTTCTCAGGAGTAAGCCCCAGTCATAATTCCCCTTAACCTGGGCTTCCTTCTTAGGAATAAATCCCAGTTCTCAAATCTCTTAACCTGGGCCTCCTTCTCAAGGGTAAGCCCCAGTCATGATTCCCCTTAACATGGGCCTCCTTCTCAGGATTAATCCCTAGTTCTAATTTCTCTTAACCAGTCTTAATTTAATTTTTATTTGGGCTTCCTTTTCAGGAATAAAACTCAATCATAAGTCCCCTCTAATTTGGGAATCCTTCTCAGGATTAAGTCCTAAGTTAAGTATCCAAATCTCCATAAATCACATATACATTTATGGACCTTGTTCTTGGGTTTCTTCCCTGAAGTAAATCCTAATATTCATCCATCTGTGCAGTTATACATACATAAGCCCCACATCATTTCTTATAATTGCATCTTTCATGGCCCAATTTTCAGGTTTTACCAATACCTCTTGTTTCTCACACCAATCATGAATCACGTGAGCTTAGAGTGTAAAACTAATTATGACATATTTTTTTGAGCCATCAATCATACATAAACATCATACTTCTTTACTCGAACTACGTGGGTTATAATTCATTTTCCAAAACAAAGGATTCATAGGTAGACCATCTGTGGGTACGATCCCAACTCTGAAATAATCCATGTCCTTCTGAATGACAATAAACTTCAAGTGCCCCGCTGAGTGGCTTTAAAACTAGCATGGTTATCATAATGACCAAGAGATTTCTATATAATGTGTCGAAGGATACCATTGACCAAGATTCTCTAATAATACAGATGATTCTCTTTCGATGAAGAACCTCGAATACATATAAAATATTCTCTAAATCTCAAACATACTAATCATTGATTGTCATATCTAAAGGAAAGCTCATTTTCATACTTGTTAATGTAATAAGGATTCATGAACATAACTTAAATCTATAAAGAGAGTCCTAGAGTAGACAACAATTCCCCTAAAAAAGGTGTGATGAGTCCGATCTCCCATCATCTCGACCAATGCAAATTCTTAAGCCTCACCAGTTCACAACTAATGAGCACCTACCTTTGGAAAGTAGGTCCAAATGGATATAGAATCATTGGATGTTTCTAGTTCTATGAAAAAAACCGTTAGAAACTGCTTGGAATGTTTGAACCTTAAATCAATGAGGTCATCCCCAATTCCAGAGGAAACAAGCATCATGATCTACCATGATTAGCTAGGGTCTGAACTCAACCATTTATTCCTCAGACTAAACATTCCATTAAATTGTAAAATAGGTAAGCACTATCTAGGACCTAAAGCCTCAACCAGTTATTCCCACTACTCTCCATATCAAAGATATTTCCTTAGAAAGAAGAAAAATACCCCTTATTTGAAAATTTAATGTGATGAAGAAACTTTCCAACATACTAGTGGAACTATTTATCCTTGACACATTTTACTTGTTAAAGAATATGCATAAGGCTCTTATTGAGGACCTGAAGAATCCTCTCTATTTTAAGATTGAGATAGTTGTCGATGAGGCCTCTCATGAAGAGGAATACGAGCTGAAGGAATGTCAAGCCATCACTTTCTTCAATGAAGTGGATGAAGGTTAGAATTTTCATGGGATGATACACCTAGTGTATGTAACACCCCAAGCTTCCATGGTACGTTTCCCTTTGAATAATTTAGTAGCTTGAATTGTACACAACTTCAAGATTCTAACACACCACGACCAATCAAACTAGATGTTATGAATATTAATACCCACCTTTTGAAATTTTTTTAAATTTTATTTTTCAAAGTGGACTTAATTTTTGGATTTGGAACATCAAAATTAGCTTAGGGTGAATTTTTGGTACTCTTCTAAAAACATTCAATATTTGATGAATAGTAAAAAATACTAAATTTTAATTAAAAACAACCTTTTTAATTGAAATAATTTATAGTATTAAATTATACATTTGAATGGTTTTTGAGTATAATTAGATTATATTTTTATCATTTAATATACTTTAGGTCATTGGATGTAATTTCACATTTAAACAGGATATAAACAAGTGTCAATATTTTGATAGCTATTATTTTTAAAAACATGCTTTTTTGTTTTGACAAACAGAATTAATTTTAAATTAATTTTTTCCACTTATGTATTTTGAATTTGGAAAAATTCATTCAATATTTGTAATCATTAGTTCCAAATTTTGTAAATAGGTATCTTTTATTTTTATACACTATGAATAATTACTCCGGTAAATATTTTATTTACCATGGTTAAAGGGTAAATCTAGTAAATAAGGGTAAAAATAATATTATAATACTATTAAATTACCCTAACATGTGTCCTATTCCTATTGGTTGATTAATGTCCGACCATGGTCATCCTTGGGTCGATTGTGGGACCCCATGGAGCCACTTGAGAGTGATAATGACACTTTATGTTACTTAATTTAAAGTAAAGTAAAAAATGACATAAAAATATATCTTTTAGTGAAACAATTTTTACATCAGGTGATATAATTTATATTTTAGACTATAAATATTCATTTGAGAGATAAAAATATTTCATACATCATTGTATTTTTTTTATAATTTTAAGAAACAAAATAAAGAAAATTATTTATGACACAATAATGATGTAGTGTTTACCTCATTTAAAAATGATTTAAATAAATGAGATTATAAAAATCAAAAAAATATCCAAAACCTATCCAATTTTAATTGTATGATTTTATTTCGAATTTGAGTCATATTATCTTTAACTTTAATGAGTTTTGGACCTTTATAAACCTAAAATAATTATTTAATAACATAATATTTTCAAACATTCCTAAAGAGCCCCTCCTCCCCCTTATAAAAAGCCCTCACCTCTAACCCATTTCACACACCTCTCAAGCCCCTTGGATCATAAAAAATCTGGCCAATTAATCTCCATAAATCCCTCTATTAATCTTAGAATCCTTACCTTAGATAAAAGGCACTTCAAGGAAGCCTTTTGGCTCAAACCAAAAGGAGTTACCAGATTTAAAGGTAACACCTCCTCTTCAGTTCTTTTCTTTTATATTCCTTCTCCAACCCCCTAAACTCTCTTTATTACTTTATTTTATAACAAAGATAGTATCCTAAATATACTAGGTTATTTTTATGAGAATTAGTTTAACTAAACTTAAATACACATCCATCTAATGGGTATAGAACATAATATTTCTGTGGACGGTGAACAACTGCCTCAAAAAATTATGATTGTTCAATCTTCTACTACCACCTATTATGGTGGAAATTATGATGGAACTGTAATTATATATGATATATATGATATTTTTTATATGTAATCTTCTTTAATTTTATTTTATAGCATACCTTCGTTCTTTTCATGTTGTATATATACGATAATTTTATTTGAGGAAGTGCAGACTACCGCCCCCTCAAAGTGATATGAATCGTTCATAACATACATGGAACATATAAAGGATGGTGTTAATGAACTTATGTAATGTATATAAAATATTATATTATACTGTAATAATAATATAAATATGTATCATTTTTTCTTCTTTTCTTTTAAAATAAAAAATGAAATGGATGTAGCGTTCGTGCGCACGTACGGATTACCGTCTCCACAAACACGATGAGATTCATTCCCCATCATAACTATTCATGAATAATTTTCATTTGATTATTAAAAATAATATTTAAGATCATTATATAATTCAGGATATGAATCAAATATATCTTTTCCATAACAAACATGGCTTACATAATAAAACATATAAATGAAAATGAACCAGTTAACACCTGAAACAATGATACTACAAAAATATTATTGAAAAAGAAATATTAGAAGATCATATATGATATCATATTTATGTATGTGGTTCTTGTATTATTTAATAACAACTATTTAACTATTTTACATGAGGTTAACGTTCCCTCAACCAAGGAAAAGTACACGGTAAGGGTTAATTTCACAACCTTTTTATTATTCGAGGTTGTTTTTACGTAAGTATCTACTGGAAACTCTTTATCATCCATATCCGTGTTCTTTAAAAATTTATTTCAAAACATTTTTACTATTTACTATACTATGGGTTAATTTCATTTATACCCTTGTTTGACTTTTTATAAAATGGTTTGAAATTAATCTTTCTGTCATTTTCCAAACAAGGTACTTTATGACCTTTTCGACAAATTAAGGTAAGAATGTTTTTTAACTTATACGGTGGGTGTGGTTATTCTCCACTGTTATAACACATTTGAAGCTTCCCTTACAATCTTATAAGAATATTCTTAAAATAAATTTTTTCTTTTATAATTATATGACTTTTAAATGATTTCAAAATAGAAAGAGATATTCCTCTCAAATAATTTTGATTTCATCTACGTCAACATCCTTTAAGGGATTTTATACTTGTTTGAAGTTGACATATTATGATACAAATATTTCATATTGTATTGAAGGTTTTGTTATATGTTTGACTGTGGATTTGTTATTTTTATACCATTCATGGTTTATGGTTAATTTATTAACATTTCTTACACTAGTTTTAATACAAATGTTTATATTAGGTTTAAACCTTTTCATATGGGGAATGCATTGGACTTAGTAAGTGACGGGTGGAAGTCACTATAGCTCCTCGATGCATTGGTTGATCTCATGATAAAAACTAGTGTCTTGGCACAAGGCCTTCAAACAAATCTTATTTATAGTCTTGTCATGAGGCCTTGACTATGTGGTTATGATGTCCGACATTATGCATTCCATCATTTTGAAATTGGACATTGATATTGCATGTGATTATTCAACTAGTAGAATATCCATGTGAATAATTAAATTGAATTATTTGATTTATCTTTTTCATATTATGATGATGTTTAAGTTTAAAATTCCTATGTTTTAGTCATATACATTGACTTAAATGTTTATAATTATTTGTAAAAGTTTCCACTATATTATTATCCTTACTAAGCACCTGAGCTCACCCATTTCTATGTTTTAATTTTCCTAGGATGCGAAGAAGTATATTATGACTGACCTGTAGGGATAGTCTAAGGTATATGAATGTGTTAAAACGAGACAATGTTGTTTTTGTTTTTCATTTTATAATTTAATGTAAAACTTATTTATATATCTAGTACTTACAAGGCAAGTAAACTGATCGGTATTTCGGGATTTGATCCCTTGTGATCATACCAATGTATTCAAATAATGCACCGGCTCTGGGATTCTGGGTTTGGGGCGTTACAGTTAGTATCAGAGGAAGTTTAGTACAAACCTTGGAAGCTATATTTAGAAAAACTTGGATTAGAGAACATTACCCTAAGATAGACTTTGGGGATTAGTATAGAATAACTTCCTAGAATTATGGTAATATAGAATTTTTTTTGAGTTTTATATGCAATACATCTCTGTCTAGATACGAGTAGGTACATGCAGCTCTAGCATAGATGTATCTAGGAGTGAAAAATACGATAAGAAATTTCGGTCTTAACCCAGGGTATCCTGGTACACGACAATGGCCCTTGTTGCACTCTTGGTTATGACACCCCTGGGGGATATTCTTAGGATAATTCACATTTTCTTTACAAACCATTATGGAGGATTTATGAGTATATACCTATTCAAAGAAAACATTTTTATGATTCTGGATTATATCCATAAAATATTCAATTTATGTTAAATGTTTTAAAAGTTATGAATTATGTATTTCGATCTATAAACTAATGTAGTGTATGCCATTGTTTAGAAATGGCACCTAGTGGAACGAATGAGAACCATATCAACACACGTAATCCATGTATGGATTTCCCTTATACTCAAGATAATTATAGTGGAGCTAGTGTTGAAACTGGTGTGGATCATCTTATCACCATACTAGGACAACTCACTCAGGTTATGAATAATATCCTTACCCATATGGAGTACCCTGATCCACAATGTGGAGAAACAATGTTAGACCAAATCATGAGGAAAAAACCACCAACATTCAATGGGACTAAAAATCAATTTGTAACTGAGCAATGTATAAGTTCCTTAGAGAAAATATTTCTTACTTTGGGGAGTAGCGAAAGGAAAAAACTTTTCATTGTAGTTTATCACCTCACAAGAGATGCAGATCAATGGTGGTCATTGATTCAAAACACAAAGGAAGATGATGAAGTAAATAATATATAATGGAGGGAGTTTAAAGAGAATTTCTTAGAAAAATACTTTCCTCGTGACCATCGAGCGGATATGGAAGGGAAATTTCTGATTCTAAGGAAAAAGGAGGATGAGAATGTCGCAAAGCATGAGGCATACTTTACAAGGTTAGAAAGGAATGAATCAGATTATATACACAACCCAAGGAGTAATATTGATGAATTCTTTGATGGGTTAAAACCATTTCCCCATAGAGAATTAGTCTCACCATCCTTCTCATCGTAAAAAGATATTGTCTCATGTGCTATCAAGATAGAAAATTAATTCTCTAAGTCTTATGAATTTAAAGAAAAGAAAGAGAAGAAGAGATTTACTAAAAACTTTGGAAATGGAAATAAGGGGAAGAAGGGAAAAGTTGAATATCCATCCTATGGTAAATGTGGGAAGAAACACCCTGGTACTTTCCTGATAGGAATGAGATTCTATTACAAGTGTGGTGAAAAAGTCCACTAAGCTAGTGATTGAAAGGGAAAGAAAGAGGTTGTCAATGTTGAATGCTACAATTGTAAAGAAATGGGGCATTATGCAAATTAATTTCCTAAGTGTTAAGGAAACTTAACTCAGAAAAGGCCAAGGGAGTAAGGCCAAGGTTATGCAATCACTATAGCTAAGGGTGAAGCACTGAAAGACATGGTGGCAAGTAATTTAATGGTTTCCTAAAGTTTAGCCAATGTTTTATTTGATTCTGGATTATCACATTTTTTATATCTTCTCAGTTTTCTAAGAAAATTAGATATTTCCAATTTTATTTAACAATGGAGTTATCAGTCAAAACTCCCAAGGGAAGTATCATTGCAACAATGCTTTTTGAATCAGTCCCCATTATGGATTATAAATGTTATTTATCCACTGATCTCATCATCATATCTATGATTTAATTTGATATAATCATCAGTATGTATTGGATTTTAGACCGTGATGAGAAAATTTTTTATAAGAAGAAGGTTACAATTTTTGATGATGATAAGGAATACCTTATCTTTAGAGAAGAAACGTCACCATATGATTCTTATCTAGATCCACCCCCTGTAGCTCTACTAAATTTAATTATTGGGGAGGAAGAGAGTGAAATAACTATGGGTGAGGAAAGGAATGTTCAAATAGAGGATGTACCTATTGTACAAGAATATGTTGATGTATTTCTAGAGGATTTACCTAGAAATCCTCCAGAATAAGAAATTAAGTTTTACATTGATTTAATTCCTAGTTCAAGGCCCTTATCAAAGAACCCTTATAGAATGTACACTGTGAAATTAGTGGAGCTAAAGAAAAAACTAGATAATTTGAGTAATAAAGGATTTATTTTCCCTAGTGTTTCTCCATGGGGAGACCCTGTTCTTATTGTAAAGAAAAATATGGATCCATGAGGTTGTGCATTGACTATAGGGAGATCAAAGATTTAACAATAAAGATTAGGTATCCCCTACCTCACATTGATGATTTATTTTATAAACTTCATGGAGCTCAATATTTTTAAAATATTAGCCTTCGATCTGGATATCATCAGTTTTGTGTGAAGAAGGAATACATTCCAAAGACAACATTTCGAACTAGGTATGAGCATTACAAGTTTATAGTAATGCCTTCTGGACTAACTAATTCACCATCTTTCTTCATGGATCTAATGAAAAGAGTTTTCAAGGAATATCTTGATAACTTTGTAGTGTTATTTATTGATGATATCTTGGTATACTCCAAAAGCTACTAAGATCATGAAAACCACACGCGCACTATTCTAAAGACTCTTAGAAGAAATGAATTATATGTGAAGTTCAGCGAGAGTGAATTTTGGATTCAGGAGATTTCATTTCTAGTACATATTGTCTCTAAAGATAGATTCTTTGTTGATCCTTTAAAGACTAAGGCAATCCAAGAATGGCCAGCACCGACAAGTATAACCAAGGTACGTAGTTTTATTGGTTTATCAGGTTATTATCGGCATTTCATCCAAAATTTTGCCTGATTGGCTAACCCATTAACCAATCTCACACGTAAAGGGGTTAAATTTGTTTGGACCAAAGAGTGTGATGAATGTTTTGAAGAACTGAAGAGATGATTAGTCAATGCTCCTATATTAACTCTACCATCAGGGAATGATGGGTTTGTTATTTATAGTGATGATTCAAAGAAAGGACTTGGTTGTGTCCTTATGAATAATGATAGAATTATTGCCTATGAATCACAATAGCTAAAAATTCATGAAAAAAAATATCCCACTCATGATCTTGAGTTAGTAGCTATAATATTTAATTTGAACATATGGAGACACTATCTATATGGTGAAAAATGTGAGATTTATAATGATCACAATAGTTTGAAGTATATTTTCTCACAAAAAGAACTCAACATGAGGCAAAGGAGATGGCTCTAACTACACAAGGATTATGATTTCACCATACACTACCACCTGAGGAAGGAAAATAAGGTGGAAGATGCTTTGAGCAGAAAGGATCATAGAGTTTTGAACTATATGAGAGTTGAAACAGATCCTATGTTCATAGATCTAGTAAAGATGGATATGGGAATAATCATGGAAGGTGAAACATCAATAATTTTTCAAATGGTTTCTAAAACATATTTACTAGAAAGGATAAAAAGTTCTCAGACTGATGATAAGGAGTTTTAAAAGAAAATTAAAGATGTGAATGATGAGAGATTAATCAAATTTGTATGTTAAGATGGGATTTTGAAATTTGGGAAGAGAATTTATGTCCTTGACATACCTGATCTGAAAAGGGAATTGTTGGATGATGCTCATAGCTCCAATTTCACTATACACCCTGGTAGTACTAAGATGTATAGAGATTTGAAAGAACATTTTTGGTGGGACAACATGAAGAGAGAGATTTCTGATTATGTGTCAAGATGTATGGTTTTTCAACAAGTGAAATCTGGAAGACAACATCTTAGAGGAGTCATGAAAACTCTTCCCATACCTGGGTGGAAATGGGATGATATTACAATGGACTTTTTCATGGGGCTACTACATAATCCTAGAAGGAATGATGCAATATGGGTCATTGTTGATTGTCTTACCAAGTCAGCTCATTTTCTTGCTATAAGAGAAGATTTACCACTTGAACGTCTGGAAATACTATATATTACTGAAGTTGTAAGATGTCATGGATTAACCCTATCGATTATTTATAATCGTTATCCCCATTTTATGTCAAGATTCTAGAAAAGTCTTCAGAAGGCCTTTGATACTGAATTTTTTTTGAGCATTTCCTAGCACTCTCAAATTGATGGACAATCATAACAGACTATTCAAACATTAGAAGACATGTTCAGATCTTTATCACTTGACTTTCAAGGTATGTTGGATCAATATTTACCTATGATAGAATTTTACTATAATAATAACTTCCATTCAAGTATTCAGATGGCACCATATGAAGAGTTATATGGAAAGAGATGTCACACACCAACTTGTTGGGATGATGTTGGTGAAAGAAAACTCGTAGGCCCAGAACTTGTCGATAAAACAATGGAAAAGGTGAATATTATCCAAACTCACATCAAAGCTGCTCAAAGTAGGCAAAAGAGATACACCGATAACTGAAGGTAGGATTTGGAATTTCAGGTGGGAGATCATGTTTTTTTGGAAGGTATCTCCATTGAAAGGGACTTATTCAATTTGGTAAGAAGGGTAAATTAAGTCCTAGGTACACCAGACCTTTAAAAATTCTAGAACAAATTGGGGCTGTAACTTACCATTTGGCAATGCCGTCAAGTCTCTCCAAAGTTCATGATGTGTTCCACATATCACTGTTGAGAAAATACATGCCAAACCCAAATCATGTACTCACATATGAATAAATAGAATAGGAACCCGATCTGTCTTATCAAGAAGATCCTATAAGAATTCTTGATACCAGATAACATGTGTTGAGAAACCATACGACTCGTCTGGTGAAAGTTCTATGGAGAAACCATAAGATGGAAGATGCAATGTGGGAAACCGAGGAAATTATGATAATGAACCACCTGAATCTTTTTATATAGTAATATTCTATAAAATTTTAGGATGAAATTATTTGAAGGAGGGAAGAATGAAACACCCCAAGCTTCCACGATACGTTTCCCTTTGAATAATGTAATATCTTACGCTATACGCAACTTTGAGATTCTAACACACCACAACCAATCAAACTAGCCATTATAAATATTAATACCCACTTTTTGAAATTTTATAAATTTTATTTTTCAAAATGGACTTATTTTTAGGATTCGGAATATCAAAATTAACTTAGGGTGAATTTTTGGTACTCTTCTTAAAACATTCAATTTTTGATGAATAGAGAAAAATACTAAATTTTAATTAAAAACAACTTTTTTAATAGAAATAATTTATAGTGTTAAATTATAAATTTGGATGGTTTTTAAGTATCATTATATTATATTTTTATCATTTAATATAATTTAGGTCATTGGACGTAATTTCACATATAAACTGGACATAAATAAGTGTTAATCTTTTGATAGTTATTATTTCTTAAAAACACACTTTTTGTTTTGACGATGGGAATTAATTTTAAATTAATTTATACCAATTATGTGTTTTGAATATTGAAAAATGGATTCCATATTTGTAATCAGGAGGTCAAAATTATTTAAATAGGTAACTTTTATTTTTAGACATTATGAATAATTACTTCGGTAAATATTTTATTTACCATGGTTGAAAGGTAAATCTGGTAAACAAGGGAAAAATAATATTATAATAATATTAAATTACCCTAACATGTGTCCTATTCCTATTGTTTGATACATTTCCGACCATGGGAATCCTTGGGACGATTTTGGGACCCCATGAAGCCACTTGAGAGTGATAATGACACTTTATATTAATTAATTTAAAGTAAAGACAAAAATGACATAAACATATATCTTTTAGTAAAATAATTTTTACATGAGGTTATATAAGATATCTTTTAAACTATAAATATTCATTTTAAAGATAAAACGATTTCCTAGATCATGGTATTTGTTTTATAATTTTTAGACATCAAATAGATAAAAGTATTTATGACACAATAACGATGCAGTGCTTACCTCATTAATGAATGATTTAAATAAATGAGATTATAAAAATTAAAACAATATCCAAAACCTATAAAATTATTATCGGATGATTTTATTTAGAACATGATTCATCTTATCTTCTACTTTAATGATTTTTGGATTTTTAGAAACTGAAAATCATTATATAATAAAATAATATTTTCAAACATTCCTAAAGAGCCCCTCCACCCCCTTATAAAAATCCTTCACCTCTAACCAATTTATCACACCTCTCAAGCCCCTTGGCTTGTCCAAAATCAACCCAATTAATCTATTTACATCTATATATTCATATTAGAATCCTTAACTTAGGAATAAGTCAATTCAAGGAATCCTTTTGGTTCAAACCAAAGGGAGTTACCCGATTTAAATGTAACATCTCTTCTTAAGTTCTTTTATTTTATTTTACTTCTCCGACTCCCTAAACACTCTTTATTCATTTATTTTATAAAAAAACAATATCTAAAATATACTAGGTTGTTTTTATGAGATGTATTTGAATATAAATTACACACACCTCCATCTAATGGGTATATAATATAATGTTTCTGTGGACGGTGAACTACTGCCTCCCGAAACAATGATTGTTCAATATTCTACTACAACCTCTTATGGTGGAAATTATGATGGAACTATAATTATATATGATATATATGATATTTATTTTATCTATAATCTTTTGTAATTATCTTTTATAACATACCTTTATTCTTTTCATGTTGTATATATATGATAATTTTATTTGAGGAAGTGCGGACTACTGCCCCCTCAATGTTATATGACTCATTCATACCATACATTGAATGTATAATGGATGGTGTTAATGAAATTACATAGAGTATATAAAATATTATCTTATATTATAATAATAATATACCATTGTATCATTTGGTCTTCTTTCATTTAAAATAAAAAAACTAAATTGAAGTAGCGTTTGTGCGTATGTACGGATTACAGTCTCCACGAACACAATGCGATTCATTCCCCATCGTAACCATTCAAGAATAATTTTCATTTCATAATTAAAAATAATATTTAAAAACATTATATCATTCTGGATATGAATCAAATACATCCTATCCATAAAAAACATTGTTGGATCTAAATAATGAATGTAGATGCTCAATTACAAGAGGGGGGGGGGTGAATTGTATACTTTAAAAATTCCTTTGAAACCTTTACAGATGGTTTAAAAATCTTGTTTTTAACCTTGAGGAAAGCTATGTTTAATACTGTTAAACAAGGTAAATTCCCAAGACCTTTTAGTTCTACAAACTAGCTAGGTTCTGGATATATGGTTCCAGAAATGAAACTTAAGAAAAGTTTACAAGGAAAAAGATTCTACCTTAAAGCGTATAGAATCTTACTAATCAGAGTATACAAGAACAAGAAAGTATAAGATAGTTATAAATTTTTTATTAATCAAAATTATGTGTAAAATAAACTTGAATCAATACAAGTAACAAGTATGAAATCTTTTGACCCAAAGAGTAGGGTATCCAACAACCTTGGATAAAGGTCCCTTGATTTATACTTTAAAGAAAGTCTGTCTTACCCACACCATGGTAAGTCCTCGATAAGAATATCGGAGTCTATCTTGATATCCCTGCAATCCCTCTAACTTCAAGGTATTTGACACCATTGTCTTCCTTATCAAGGAAGTCCTCAAACTTTAAGGTAGTCGGCACCTCTATCTTCTTATCCCTGGAAGTCCTCGATTGTACACAACAACAATCAGAGTCACCTGAAGCAATCTGAACAAGTTGTTTAGTACGCAAAAAGCATGAGAGTCTATCTCTAGAAATCACTTCTCCCACATGTAATATCTAGATTGATGGATTCTTGAGTATTGTTCTCATTCAAATGAGCTACTATTTACAGGCATTTCTCCAACGGTCAGCTCCCTCCTCCAATGGTCAAATTTTTCCTTTAATCTAGGAGGGACATGTTCAAGTGTCACTAAAACAATGGCTAATTACAAAAAAATGTATGACATCATTTCATGACTAAAACAAGGGTAAGAAAAATATGGTTTCTAAACCTAATCTTTTTTTCGTATTCTAAGGAAAAATAGTTCAGAGTCAAAAAAATAAACATTCAGAGTTTATATTACATGGATATTCGGATTCTATTTTTAAAGGAATTTGGTATCATAATTATATAAATTTCAGAGTCTAGATTCTAATGGATTCAGAGTCTAAATTCTAAGGTATTTAGAGTCTGAATTCAGAGAATTCAGAATCTTAATTTTAGAGAATTCAGAGTCTGAATTTCAGAGAATTTGGAGTTTGAATTCAGAGAATTTGGAGTCTGAATTTCAATGAATTCGGAGTTTGAATTTCAGAGAATTTAGAGTCTGAATTTCATAGAATTCAGAGTCTGAATTTCAGATAATTTGGTGTCTAAAATTTATAGGAATTCAGAGTCTTAATTTAAAAAAAATCATAATCTGAATTCCGAGAATTCTGAGTCAGAATTATGAACAATTCAGAATCAGAATTTTGAGGAATTCAGAACCTAAAGTTGGAAACTAAAAACATAATACTCTATATCTAAGTATTTATATGATTCCAAGGTTTTTAGATATGAAACCAAATTTTACACTAAGAAATTTAAAGAGTTATATATGGAGAAACTATGACATGAACAATGAAAAAAGGTAAGGAGAACATTTTCTTAGGGAAGGAAAATTTCCTTATTATGATAAATCTTCTAGGAAATAAAGTTTTCCTTGAGATAAATTTTCTGTGATTTTTAGAACCGAAAGAAATGGAAAATTCCTAATGAAACCTTATTGACTCAACAATATCCCCATTTTTAGAAAGCACATACATCCTTACGAAAAAGAAAATAAGGACTTATAATTTTTAGGGACTTGAAAAAAAACTTATCTCCATTTACATATAGATTAGAGTGAATATGACTAACTCACCCTTAGGCTTTTAATTCCCTAAGGATCATATTATTGATTTCTAGAATAAGATTTTTCATTTTCCTAAATTCAAAACAATGATAAGAACTTCCCTTAGATGGACTCCCCCTTACTTAGGGAAATATATTCTTTACTTAGTATACTTTTTTTTATCATTCCTTTATCACCTTTTGTGATTTTCAAAAAGGAATAAAGGGAATAGAAAAATTGGTACCTGAAACATTAGTACTAAACAACCAAATATATAGAAAAAATGAAAATTTCATTACCTTTGACAGAAATTTGTAAAATGAAGAAAATACAACGAAATATTAGTATGCATTGAAATTATCCTTATTTACCCTTTGGTATAAGCTTATTCACAACGGTTTTTAGCTTCTTGATCTCCTTCTGATCCTCTTCTAAGCGCTTAATAAACTGATCATGATCTTCATTCTTTTTCTCCAAGGCTTTTATTTTGTATTCTTGAGCCTTAAGACATTCTACATGAGCTTTCAACACTTCTTCTTGCTTAACAAGATTCTCTTAAATCTCAATTCTGAGATCCCTTTCCCTCTTCCAATTCATGGCCATCGAGTTAAGATTTATTTTAAGATCCTTAACTTCCTGACTCTGAGTAGTCTGTTCTAGGATTAAATTTTCCTCAAAACTATATGAAAGATCCTTGAACTTCCCATATTCGGTGTTAAAAGCATCTTTGACATTATCATGAAATTCATCGAAGATTCTCATTTCATCAATTTTATTCTTTGACTAACTTGTAATCTTATTACAAGATCTTTTTTGAGCCTCATAACCGATGAGGAAGGTTTTGAAATCCGCCTCTAGTTTGACACATTTGTCCATAACCATGGAAAACAAATCTGATTTCTGATTTATCGTATACTGAAGCATCTGACATATTAAGTCTATACTTGGGAATAAGATAATAGTATCAACCAAATTTTTCAATGATGGAACTACATAATCATGTCCAAGGGAAGCTGATTCTGAATATGAGTGTTTGGTTGGTGAGGATTATTTTTTCTATGTCCTCAAATTTCCTATTTGATGAAGCACCAACATCTTTCTTGTTCACTACAGATTTACTAGGTGTATCTACTACCACCTGATTTCCCTTATCAGCTCTCGGAATGATCTCTTCTGTCTTGGTCGATTCATGATCACTGTTAGATAACTGAACAATTTTGTCTTCCTCAACTTCCTATTTCTCTACATCAACCACTTTATCTCCCGGATGAATGAAGTCATGATTACTAATTTCATCATCTATTTCCTTATTCACTTCTTCCTGACCCTTCTCTTTATTCCCTAGTGTAGCAAGTTTCGAGGATTCTACATTGGAAGTCCAGATCGATAATTTTACAGAGGGGCTTTCCTTCTCATGGTAATCATCTACTTTCATTATGATATCATCAGTTTCATTACCTTCTTCTTCCTCCTCCTCTTCTTCTTCTATTTCTACTTCCACTCCTTCTTCTTCAAGTATTTCTTCTTTACGATGTGATTCTGGAATCACCACTTTCTTGCCCAAAGTATCTGGTAGTGGTTCTAATAAAAAATATTCTGGTACCAGAATTTTTTCAGATGCTTTCTCAGTAACTTTGAGAAGTGATTATACTATCTTAGCCTTAAACATCTTCTTATTTTGCTTCTTCTCTTTCTGTTGATTCCCAAGATCTTCAGCAGCCTTTATTCTTAAGAATTTTTCCTCGGAAAGATCCAAGCCAAATTTAGGCTCCCCTCCATTCTTGTTCTTCTTATCTTCTCTCCACTTATCCACTACTTCATCAGGATAAGCTTTTTTCTTCTTTGACTTCAGTGGTTCTGACTAAATTTCTTTAGACATAGGGGATTTTATTTTCACTTCCTGTTCCTTAGCTTTTCTCTTCCTTCTGCATTTTTTAGAGGTTTCAACAACATTTAGATTCTTTGACAATGCTTCTACTTAATCTTCATATAGATCATAAAATTATCTTGATTCATTAGAGAATCCAACCTTCATCCTCCTTAAGGTATCATCACTCAACAACATTACCTTGTAATTTTTTGGCTCGGAACTTCCTGGAATTCTGAAAGATTCAAAACAAAGAGCTATAATATTTGGGAGAATAGTCGGATACATAATGATTTGAGATTTAAAATTTCTATTCTTTATATTCTCAATCATTACCAAGATATACTTAACCATGTTTATATTTATAAGGTTCACCAAGAAATCTAATATATAGATATCACTCTTCATCAAAGTATCCTTATCTGATTTCCTTGGAATTATAAATCCTTGAACCCACAATTCAAGAATCCGTAAGTTTGTAGATATATGAACAATTTTTGGAGTCTTCCCTCCTTTGAAGCGAAGACACTCAATAGCCATTTCCTTATCAAAAGATACCGATACATCATGAAATTTGCGAGTATAGAATTCTGCTTCTCCTTCGTAAGGAATTCCAATCAGAATTGTAGCCTTGCTGTAAGAAAGAGAGTAGTTCTTTCCATAACACTTAAAAGAGAACTTGTCTCTGCCTTATTCCTTGAAGAAACTTGTTGTCTCGTAGAACTCAATCAACAAGTCCGGATAGACCAGATCCTGTGCTTTTGGTTTTGATACACTAACACTCTCCCAACCATTCAGCTTGAAATTCTTAGATATAACAGAGTCATACTTATCATAAAACTTTATATTGACCAAACTTTCTCTGTAAATATGCCACTCAGATATTTCCTTAATAGTCGACATTTCTTTCTGAGGAGAGGCTTTATAATACATTCGAAACTGAGGAAACTTTAGAGATTCAAAACGACCTTAAGTACAAAGGTATAGCTTCTACACACGAAAGCTTGAAATACTGATGTAGGGAAACCATCAGAGGGGCTTTATATAGGCAATTAAGGTGATAATTCAACTTCTATGGTTGATCCAATGGTTGAAAAACTTTTGACCAAATCTAACGGTTGAGATGATAACTGAAGAAGGATTTTGATAGGTTTTGATCTTTTGTAGGTTTTAAGTAAACATTCAGATTTAGGGAAAGGTGTATTTGAAAAATTTAAAACAAAATGAAAATACCAGCAAGTAAAAAGATGATTATGAAAACATAGGAAAGGAAATATACCTTTCGGATTACTTATGAAAAATTATTTGTAACGAGGAAAATTATACATGAAGAACTTTAGATTCCGAAAAAATATTGATTATGAATATTTTGACTATAAAAACTTTGACTAGAAAAATTTTACAGTATGAAAAAAATTTGACTACGAAAAAGTTTAACTATGAAAAACTTAGAGTACAAAAAAAATTTTACCACAAAAAAGTTTGACTACGAGAAACTTGGAGTACAAATTTTTTTTGCCTTTGAACAATTTTGATTACCAAAAAAATTGATTTCAAAAAAAAATATTAATAAGAAAATGTACTCCCCCTATGAAAATGGGTTTCTTATTATTAGGAGATAGGTTTTAACAAGAAGTTAATATGGAACATTACCTTACGGTTATCATTCCTAACTTCTGTTTAATGTATTCGAATCTATTGGAAGGTAATTATTTTGTGAAAATATCCAAAAATTGATCTTGTTTTCTGATAAATTGAAGAATGATATATTCTTTTTGTGTGTGATCCCTAAAAAGTGATTCCTAATGTCTATGTGTTTTGAATGAGAGTGATGTGCATGGTTTTTGCTTAAGGCAATGGAACTAGTATTATCACACATTATTTTTGTTTTGATAAAACTCATACCATAGTCTGTGAGTGTGTGTTTCATCCACAAAACTTGAGAACAACAACTTCCGGCTGCTACATATTTAGCTTTAGAAGTGGAAAGTGCTTCTGAGTATTGTTTTTTCATGACCAAGAAACTAATCAATCTCCTAAACAATGACAAGTTTCGGTAGATCCTTGAATAGTCTTTTATTAGAGAGTTTACATAAGTTCCTAAGGTTACAATGTCCTAGCTTTCTATTCCATAACCTAAAATAATCTTCCATTTCACTAAGACAAGGTAGATCTTGGATCCTAAGGTCTTCAAAGTTTTTTGTGTATACATTCTCTTTCTTATTGGTAGAAAGAATAAACTCTTCATTGGAATTGTGTACCAAGCACTTATAATTCCTAAAATTCACAAGGTAACCTTCATCACATAATTGGATTATGATAATAAGGTCATGCTTAAGACCTTTAACAAATAAAACATTTGAAATCAATGTTTTTCCAAGAAGAACAATTTTACATATACCAATAATTTCTCCCTTAGCATTATCTCTGAAAATTGCTTTTCCTCCTTTCATATTGATAATCTTTTCAAAGAATTTCTTGTTACTAGTCATATTCCAGAAACATCTACTATCCATATACCATGTATTGCTATTGGTACTATATTTTCTTTCTTGAAAATAAGAGTGTTAGACTTTCTGAACCCAAATGTTCTTGGATACAGAATCTTCAGAAAGAAAAATTTTAGGAATCCACATTTTCTTAGAAAAATAATCTTTATGAAAACCTAAAGACTAAGTTTTTTTAGGGAACAAATTTTTTCCCAATTCCCACCACACTAACACGTAGTGCAGAATGGATCACTTTGAGGAACAAAATAATTATTACGAAAAATAGGTTTTGAATGAGTATAACCAAATCTAGAATTATTCCTTAGAGGTCGAATTTGGGAATACATCTTTTCAAAGATTTATTTACCTAAGGTAATTTTTGACAAACACTTCCTCAAGGAAAATATTTATGAATTTAGTTTAATAACTATGTTTTTATCCTCAAAAAACATTAGTTTTAGCACTAGAGTTAGTCTCTAAAATATTTTTCTTAGAAATTACTTTTTGTAGATCCTTAGAAATTTTATACTTCTTAGAATTAAATTTCTCAAGGGTTTTTCAAATACTTTAAAAATAATAAATTTTCATATCAAGATCTTTAGAAGGATCAGAAACTTCTTTAGTAAGAATATAAATTCTAGAATTTCCCTTATCAAGATTTTTCTTGACTTTAGAATTTTCATTCTCAAGAAGCTTAGAAAACCTAGAAACTTATTCATAAGTAGGTAAAGTATGTTCTTCATTAGAAGAATATTATTCATCTGAAGATTCATAATATTTATTATCACTATACTTAGAATTCAAGGATACGTTGGTTATAGATTCAACATTCTGTACCTTGCCCATTTTACAATGATATTCAACGGGTAACTTGGAAATTAAACTAAGATTATTCTGACATGAAGATTTATATTCTGAGGATTCATCAGAAGAGTCTCCACCACTGGCACTCTAGGTGTCATTATCTTTCAAAACATTCTTAGATTTATATTTTTAGTACTTATTTCTATTCTTCGCAGAATGATTTTTCTTTCTATCCTTTCTCTTAAGCATAGGACAATCGAGCCTTATATGCACTGTTGTTTTGCATTCATAACAAGTGACTTCAGAGTCTTTCTTGTCCTTTCTTTCTCTATTCTTATATCTATATTTAAAGTCTTTCTTCCCAACTATATTTTTCATCCATTTAGAAACATTAGCTAGTTCATTCTCAGAATGTTCACTTTCATTTGATTCAAATAATAGAGTGACTTTCTTCAACTTGGATCTTGTAACCCTTTTAAGATTCTTTGCTTTAGTAGTAGTAAAGGCTACACTTCCCTTACCAGTATTCTTTTTGTTCAAATCAATATCTCTTTTAATTCTTGTCTCATATTGAAGAAGATTTCCCAAAATCTCATCAAGAGTAATATAAGATACTTTCCTATTCTCATCAATAGTTTTTCTCTTAGATTCCCACTCATTAGGCATGATATCTATAATCTTTTCCAAAAGTGCATCATCATATAAACCTTTCTCACCCATGGATTGTAAACTGTTAACAATAGTCATAAACTATTGTTTTACCTTGCACACTAGTTATCCATAAGGAAATAGAAATCCATGGTATTCTACTCTAATCATGGATATTATAGTTTCTATAACTTTGGATGTATGAAAATGAGTAACCTCCAATTTATTCCAAATACAATTTGTAGGTTCATAAGAAGAAATCTGACTATATATATTCTTGGTCATGGAATACAATAATGTATTGCGTACCTTGTAGTTTAGTTGATATTTTGACTTTTATTGATTAGTAAAAGTTCTGACTTTCTTATAAGGAATCTTGTAATCTCTAGTAAGCATGACAATGTTGTCTACTATAGTGTTAATAAAAAAAGTCTTCATGAAATCTCTCCAATATTCATAATCATTCCCATCAAATATAGGTGGTCTAGTATCATTAAGATTGTCAATCGAACCAACATTCATTCCTGCTATCTAAAAGAAAATATCTTTCCATAGAAACTTGTTAATAATAAAAGTTTTTAAACAAGGATAAAAATCCTATGCAGAGAAAATATATATAGAACAATGAAAACTTGAGCAATAAAACTTATATCTAGATATAAGTACTTCAAATACCTCATTTGATACTAATTTTAGGATCAAAATAATGAATGTAGATTCTCAATTACAAGGGGGGGGGGGTGAATTGTATACTTTAAAAATTACATTGAAACCTCTAAATTTAGTTTAAAACTTTATTTTTTAACCTTGATGAAAACTATGTTTAACAAAGTTAAAAAAGGTAAATTCACAAGACCTCTTAGTTCTAAAAACTAGCTAGGTTCTGGATATATAGTTCTAGAAATGAAACTTTAGAAAAGTTTACAAGGAAAAATATTCTACCTTAAAGCATAGAGAATCTTACTAATCATAGTATACAAGAACAAGAAAGTATAAGATAGTTATAATTTACTTATTAATCAAAATACAGTGGAAAATAAACTTGAAACAATACAAGTAACAAGTATGAAATCTTTTGACCCAAAGAGTAGGGTATCCAAAAACCTTGGATAAAGGTCCCTTGATTTATACTTTCAAGAAAGTCTATCTTACCCACACCAGGGTAATCCCTCGATAAGAATATCAGAGTCTGTCTTTCTATCCCTGCAATCCCTCAAACTTCAAGGTAGTCGGCCCCTCTATCTTCCTTATCAATGAAGTCCTAGAACTTTCAGGTAGTCGGAACCTCCGCCTTCTTATCCCCAGAAGTCGTCGATTTTACCCAACAACAATCAGAGTTGCATGAAGAAATATGAACAAGATGTTCATTATGCACAAAGCCTGAGAGTCTCTCTCTAGAAATAACTTCACCAGCATGTAATCTCTAGACTAATGGATTAGTTAGTATTAAGCTCATTCAAATTAGGTCCTATTTATAGGCATTTCTCCAATGGTTGAGTCCCTCCTACAACAGTCATATTTTACCTTGAATCTTTAAGGGACCTATACACATTTCACTCAAACAACGGTTAATTAGAAACAGAATGTACAACATCATTTCATAACTAAAACTAGGGTAAGAAAAATATACTGTCTTAACCAAATCCATTTTTTAGAGTCTAAGGAAAAATAGTTCGGAGTCAAAACAAATAACCATTCAGAGTCTATATTATATGGATATTCAGATTATGTTTTTCAAGGAATTTGGAATCATAATTCTATATATTTTGGAGTCTAGTTTCCAATGGATTTGGAGTCTGAATTTCAGATAATTTGGACTCCGAATTTAGAGAATTCGGAGTCTAATTATTAGATAATTCTGAGTCTGAATTCTGAGGAATTCATAACTTGAATTATGATGTATTCGGATTCTGAATTTCAGAGAATTCAGAATCTGAATTTCCTAGAATTCAGAGTCTGAATTTCAGAGAATTTGGAGTTTGAATTTTAGAGGAATTCAGAGTTTGAATTTAGAACCTGAGAACAGAATACTCTATATCTAATTATTTAGAGGATTCCAAGGTTTTTAGAAATAAAACCTAATTTTACACTTAGAAATAAAAAGAGTTAGATTTGGAGAAACTATGACATGAACAATGAAAACAAAGGTAAAGAGAAAATTTTCTTGGGGCAGGTAAATTTCCTTATTAAGATAAATCTTTGGGGAAATAAAATTTTCATGGAGATAAAGTGTTTTTGATTTTAAAAACATAAAGGAATTGAAAGTCATAATGAATCCTTATTGACTCAACAAACATGACTTACATAAGAAAACATATAAAGGAAAACAAATCAGTTAACACTTGAAACAATGATACTACAAAAATATTATTGACAAAGCAATATTAGAAGATAATATATGATATCATATTTATGTATGTGGTTCTTGTATAATTTAATAACAATGATTTAACTATTATACAGGAGGTTAACGTACCCTCAACTATGAAAAAGTACATGGTAAGGGTTAATTTCACAATCTCTTTATTATCCAAGGTGGTTTTTACATAAGTATCTATTGGGACCTCTTTATCATACATATCCATGTTCCTTAAAAATCTATTTCAAAACATTTGTACTATTACTAGACTATGGGTTAATGTCATTTATACCCTTGTTTGACTTTTTATAAAATGGTTTGAAATGGATCTTTCTATCATTTTCCAAACAAGGTACTTTATGACCTTTTTGACAAATTAAGGTAATAATTTTGTTTAACTTATATGGTGGGTGTGGTTATTCTCCGCCGTTATAACACATTTGAATATTCCCTTACAATCTTATAAGAATATTTTTAAAATAATTTTTTTCTTTTATAATTACATGATTTTTAAATGATTTAAAAATAGAAAGAGATATTCCTATAAAATAATTTTGATTTCATCTATTTCAACATCCTTTAATGGGTTTTATACTTGTTTGAAGTAGATTTATTATGATACAAATCTTCCATATTATATTGAAGGTTTTGTGATATGTTTGACTATGGATGTGTTATTTTTATACCATTAATGGTTTATGGTTAACGTATTAACATTTCGTATGCTAGTTTTAATAAAAATGTTTATGTTAGGTTTAAACCTTTTCATATGAGGAATGCATTGGACTTAGTAAGTGATGAGTGGATCCCATTGATTAACGCTCAAATTTACCTAAGATAAGAAGGTAGGACGGTCCTTGTGTTTTATCTTGGGTTATCGAATCCTCAGAGACCTAAGAAGAAACCTATAGACACGTACATTATATAGACAGTTTTTGGCTATGAAGTGGCCAACTTGGGTTGATTTTATATGGGTTTAATGGATAACTAACATATTTAAGTGAATTCAATTTAAAATAATGAGTTGATCCTAGGTTATTGCTCAGGGTGGATTGGATGTATTTCCTTTTCAATAATTTCAATTTATTATATTTGAGATGGGTTCATTTAAGAAGATAAAACAATATCATCACTTACTGGTTTAATGCCTACACCTTTAATAATAATCACCTATACACTTGAAGGATCAATGTTTTGAGCACTTCGTGGTAAAGGTTTGTATTAGCACATGAAGTGTGTGGCCTTAAATTCAACAAGGACGATGGAGTTTAAAAATTATCAAATAAAAATCTCAATTAAAGATGAGATTATACATTAATGGGGTGATAAATAACATCCAATACAGACCCTTGATACTACCTTGGATCAACCCATAAGTGGGTTAGCCCTCCATTGATTCTATGGTTTCAATGGAAGCGGAAAGTAGACTCATGAGGGAGGAAATGGAGAAGTAAAGAAAACAATAAAAATAAAATGATCACTCCACCATTGTTTGAATAATTTCACAAGATTTGGTGTGAATAAATTCAAAACTTGAGGAAAAAGTATCCAAGTGATATGGAGAACAACATAATAAGAGGATAATAAGAACTTTTATTAAGAAACTAAAGTGAATTGGACAACTTACATGTGAAAGACAAACTTGAGACAACAGAATCGCATCATTAAATTACAGTTGAACAATGCACCAAAGATCCTCAAATCCTCCACCAACACTGCCTTAAATAAGAATTTTTGAAGCCTTGGGTCTAGCCTTCAATAGTCCAAGTCTCCTCAATTAATTTTGGTAGGCCATAGGTGGGTGGACAGTTGAGGAAGAGTTGATTTTTCCACCCTTGACCCGAGGTGGCATCCAGCTTTCATCCACGGAATTGAAGCAATTGGAAGACCTTATAGATGGACGAATTAGAGTGGGACACATATGAAGAAAATGGATCCCCTTATTCTTCCTAACCACCTGTAAAATTTGGACCCATTTGGAGTTTGGGATTCAGAGATATAATTAGATTAGTGTGCTGTTTTTCTGGGCCGCATAATCTTTTCCAGAATTTTATCTCTAATTGGGCCGCCTAAATGACCACAATGGAGGCCTAATTAGCACTATCTCCTACGGAATTATTTGTTCCTATATATGTCTTCTAGCAGCACACGATATTTGGGCTTCATTGGGTTTGTATGTTGGGCTCCAGATTCTCATATGTGGGCTGGTGTCCAATCTGACTTCTCCAGAATTGTTTCCTTTCATCACAAAATATCCCCATCTTCTTCCATGGATTATCTATTGATCCCTGAATCAAACATGTTCATATTTAAGTTTAGATCAATTTACCGAAATATAAAATTAAAATATGTATAATTATATTCCTTAAAATCGGATGAATCATTGGGTACCTTAAATGATGTTCAAAAAATGTACCACATAATAGTGCATTTTAAGAAAGAATTGCAATCATAATGTGAAATTATGTTCAAAGTGTAAAATTCACTAAAATTGTGTTTATGAATAATAAAACACATTCATTGGGTTTGTATGTTGTGCTCCAGATTCTCATCAGTGGGCTGGTGTCCAATCCGACTTCTCCAGAATTGTTTCCTTTCATCACAAAATATCCCCATCTTCTTCCATGAATTCTCTATTGATCCCTGAATCAAACATGTTCATATTTAAGTTTAGATCAATTTACCAAAATATAAAATTAAAATATGTATAATTATATTCCTTAAAATCGGATGAATCATTGGGTACCTTAAATGATGTTCAAAAAATGTACCACAAAATAGTGAATTTTAAGAAAGAATTGCAATCATAATGTGAAATTATGTTCAAAGTGTAAAATGAACTAAAATTGTGTTTATGAATAATAAATCACATTAATATTATATATATTAATAATTAATATTAGCCTCATTTATTGGCAAATCACACCCCCCAACTTGAGTTTTTCTAGTCCCGAGCAAAATATATCTCAACAATATGAAATTTGAATTCTCTTTTCCAAAAAAAATTTAATACACAATGATCACCAAAAACATCTATAACAAACAATCATGAAACCCATCAAAATATTTTAATACATGATAGTTTCATAATCAGATCCTGATCCCAAGACCATTCCTTTGTTCAAATTCATTTCCATAATTCATCCAATATCAATTAAGTACGAGGATGTGTTGTGCATCACAATAGACATGGAGGTTCATCTTTATTCATGGGGGAAATGACGGAAGTGCTAGGTGGAATCAAATTTCAATATTAAGATGAGTATTCAAAAACAATTATTGTATTATTTTTTTTGGTTTTTTTTGTTTTTGCAATTTTTCTATGGTAATTGAAATTGCACTCAAAAGAGTCAACCCCTGTAGTGAGACTTTGCCGATGACTCCCTGGCTCAAAGACCTTAGGGCACCAAGTGAATTCCACATACTCGGGCATCATCTCGAGTTAACTCAGTCAAAAACAAATTCAAATTACCAAAAATAGAGATAAAATTACTATCTCTGGGCCAGACAACTATGGAGTCACGATCCCCAAGTGCCTAAAGCCACACATTAGGTCATTTCATTACTCTACACGCAAATTTATTGTTTTTTTTATTTTTTTTGAATACTCATATTAAAACTAAAATGATCACCAAACCTATGATATTTATTTGGGGGACCCCATGAACTCAATCTAATACCCCACTATCCAAAGGACGTGCATTGTGATCTCTTTTTATTTGGATGAAAATATAAATGATGAAATATCACATTGGAAATCCACACTTTCTAAAATCTATGCTCATGAAATTATACAAGGATTAAAATCAGAATCAGGGCATGCTAAATTATTTGATATTTAGTTTCAAAGTGTCCAATGTGTATTACCATGTTCAAAGTTAAAGTAATTTTTACTTAGCATTCATTTTTTTTGACACGAAAGCATTTTTTATTTTATCTCCCACCAACATAAAATAACACTCTCCCCAGTGTTTAAAGAAAAGAAAATTTAGAAGGGTGTAGAGGTAGAGAATGAAAGTTCAAAAAACAAATTGAAAATGAGGATCATTAAATGAAGTCACCTGGTGGATGAAGTTGAAATTATTTCTTCTCCCTTTTAATCCTTTGATATCCATGTCACTTGCAGAGTTCCCTAGTAGAAAAAGGAAAAAAAACAATATATATATATATATTTATATAATAAAGAAAGTAAAATATAAGTATATATATAAAAATTATAGAATAAGGAAGCACAAAAAGCTGTAGGTCAGTGGTGAGTGCGCGCCCCTGTCTCCCTTCAATCCCGGGTTTGAATCCCCACAGCTTCGCCGGTTATGATGGGGTTTTCCCCATGACCTACGATGTGGCATTTTTTTATTATTATATTTTTATTTATTTTTTTGTATTTTTATTTTATCCTACAAACTCATAAAAATAAAATAAATCAAACTGATGATACATTTTATTCTTTTTGAATTTCTAGGTAAGGTATTACTCAAGGATCACACCACGTGACACCGATGAATATGGTGCTCCCCTTTCGTACCCATCCATACTCATTATAGATGAACATGTCAACTGATTTTTTTTATTTCTAAATATCAAAATGACTCATTAATCCTATTTAAAATATAAAGTTGATTAAAACAAAAAAATGATTGGAAACTTAAAAACCATGGGTTTCCTCCCATGCAGCACTTTGTTTAACGTTGTTATCCCGACATGGATCCTAAATCTATCAATTTTTTCCTGGTTCATAGGTTGGCTCAGTTAACTCAACCTCTATTTCATGTTTATTGAATGATTCAATGAATGGTTTTAACCTTTGACCATTGACCTTGAAAATGTAACCACTTGTGGGATCTTGAATCTCTACTGCCCCATGGGGGTACACATGATGCACTATGAAAGGACATGACCATCTAGACCTTAAATTTCCCGGGTGTAAATGACGTTTTGAACTATACAAGAGAACAAGTTTTCCCGGTTCAAAATGTTTTACCTTGATATTCCTAGATTGGTAGGCGTGAACTCTAGCTTTATTGATCCTTGAATTTTCATAAGCCTTCATCCTTAGTTCCTACAGCTCATTGAGATCTAATTTTCTTTTCATTCCAACCAATGAGAGGTCATAATCCATTTTCTTAATTGCCCAAAAGGCCTTATGCTCAATTTCAATAGGTAAATTGCATGATTTTCTATAAACCAACCTATATGGTGACATTCCTAGGATGGTTTCGAATGCTGTATGATATGCCCAAAGAGAATCCAAGAGTTTCTCGGACCAATATTTCCTAGAAGGATTGACCGTTTTCTCAAGAATTTGTTTGATTTCACGATTGGCTAACTCATCTTGACCATTGGTCTCCGGGTGGTAAGCAGTGGACAATTTTTGAGAAATTCCATAATTTTTCATGAGTGATGAGAATGGACGATTGAAAAAATGAGTTCCACTATAACTAATGATATCCCTAGGAATTCCAAATCTAGAGAAGATGTTTTACTTAAGAAATCTAATCACAGTTTGATGATCATTGGATTTTGTAGGAATGGACTCAACCCATTTTGAGACATAATCGATAGCTAAGAGAATGTAAAGATATCCCCTAGAGTGTGGGAAGGGACCCATGAAATCAATTCCCCAACAGTCCAAGATTTCAACCACTAAGATGGGAGTGAGTGGCATTTGATTACTTTTTGTGATGGACCCTACTTGTTGACACCTAGGAAAGCTTTGAAAAAATGTGTAGGAGTCCCTTGAGAGGGTGGGACAGAAAAGACCACATTGAAGAATCTTAGCAGATGTTTTCTTAGAGGAAAAGTTACCTCCACATGCCTCACTATGACAAAATTTAAGGATGGACTCTTGTTCAGATTCTGGGACACACCTCCTAATGACTTGGTCAAGGTAGAACTTATAGAGGCATGGATCATCAAAAACATAGTGTCTAACATCATAAAGGAATTTCCTTCAAGCTTGAGTCCCTAAGAATTTTGGAATGACTCCTGTAACTAAGAAATTGTCTATGTCAGCATACCAAGGGCAGTCACTCATAGAGTATAGGTGTTCATCAGGAAATGAATCAGACACAGAAAGGTGATTGGAGTTATCTTTGAATTCCATTCTAGAGAGGTGATCAGATACAACATTTTCGAAACCCTTTTTATCCTTGATTGTGAGGTCAAATTCTTGTAAGAGAAGGACCCACCTAGTCAGTCTAGCCTTATCATCTTGTTTTTGGAAGAGGTATTTTAGTGTAGAATGGTCAGTGAACACAGTGATGGGGGATCCTAAGAGGTAGGACCTAAACTTCTCTAAAGCAAACACAATATCAATTAACTCCTTTTCAGTAGTGGTGTAGTTTATTTGGGAATCAGTTAAGGATTTTCTTGCATAAGCAATGACATAAAGAGTTTTATCACAATGTTGTCCTAACACCGCTCCTACATAAAATTCACTAGAATCACACATAAGTTCGAAAGGAAGGTTCCAGTTTTGAGATTTCATAATGGGAGGAGAGGTGAGAGAGGATTTGAGGGTTGAGAATGAACCCTCACAGCTTTCTGTCCAACCAAATGGAGCATCCTTTACTATGAGAGCACAAAGGGGACGAGAGATTGAACTAAAGTCCTTGACGAATCTTATATAGAAACCAGCACATCCTATGAAATACCTCACTTCCTCGAAAGTTTTGGGTGATGGAAGGTGATGAATTATTTCAACCTTGGATTTATCAACTTCAATCCCCCCACCTGAGACCATATGTCCTAGAACTATTTCCTATTTAACCATGAAATGGAATTTTTCCCAGTTTAGGACCAGATTTTTTCTTCACATCTTGACAATACTCTCTCCACATTTTGTAGATATCCCTCAAATGTATCCCCAAACATAGAGAAGTCATCCATGAAGACCTCTATAAAATCCCCTACCATGTTTGAGAATATTCCCATCATGCACCGCTGGAAGGTTCTAGGGGCATTGCATAAAACAAAGGGCATGCATTTGAAGGAAAAGGTGCCGAATGGACAGGTGAATGTAGTCTTCCCTTGATCCTCTATGGAGACCTCAATTTGATTATACCCTAAGTACCAATCTATGAAATAGTAGAAGGCATGACCTTCCACTCTCTCAAGAACTTGGTCAATGAATGGTAAGGGGAAATGGTCCTTCTTGGTGAATGAGTTTAGCTTCCTATAGTCAATGCAGACCCTCCATCCACTACTCACCCTTGTTGGAAGAATCTATCCATCCTCATTGATTATCACTATGATTGCAGCATTTTTTGGAACCACTTGGATTGGGCTGACCCACTCACTCACTACTATGGGATATATGATACCGGCTTTTAACAATTTCAGAAGTTCTTTTCTTACTACCTCCATGAGATTAGGATTGAGTCGTCGTTGAGGTTGATGACATGGATTTGAATCAGATTCCAGAACAATCCTATGAGTCCCAATAAGTTTTCTAATACCAAGAATATCAGACAGGGTCCCACCAATGGATTTATTATGTTTTCTAAGGAAATCTAGAAGCATCCTATCGTGATTGACTTCAAGATAAGAAGAAATGACAATAGGATGTGTTTGATTGTCCCCTAGGAAATCATACTTGAGTGCAGCCAGAAGTTCCTTCAATTCAAGCTCAGGTCTGTTCATAATTTCAGCAGAAGATTGGGACACTGGAACAAGATCAATTTTATTTCTTAAAATTTAAGATAAGATTGATTCCCCACATATAGAAGTTTCAGCTACAAGATTGGCTTGATCAGATTTAGGGAAGAAATTTGGAGTGGTCTCCATGAAAGTGGTTTCTTGAAAGGTTTCACTGACTGTTGGACCTAAGATTTCATCATAAGAGAAATTTGAAAATGATTCAAGCCAAGGAGACAAAATTCCTTCATATGAACAAAGGAAATCAATCTAATCCTGACTTAAACATTCATTAAATGTTCCTTGATGTTATATGGATTAATTATCAATGCTTCCTATCATGTTTACTTCATGAATTTCCTCGTCATCTTCTATTTGTGAGCTTGCATTATAGATGTTCAAGTCTAGACTCATGTTCCCAAAGGTGATGGTCATCCTCCCTCATGAGTCTACTTTCCGCTTCCATTGAAACTATAGAATCAATGGAGGGCTAACCCACTTATGGGTTGATCCAAGAGAGTAGAAAGGGGATGGATTGGATGTTATATATCACCCCATTAATGTATAATCACTTGTTTAATTGATATTTTTATTTGATTATTTTTAAACTCCATCATCCTTGTTGAATTTAAGGCCACACACTTCATGTGCTAATACGAACCTTCACCTTGAAGTTCTGAAAACATTGATCCTTCAACTGTATAGGTGATTAGTATTAAAGGGTGTAGGCATTAAACCAGTAAGTGATGATATTGTTTTATCTTCTTAAATGAACCCATCTCAAATATAAGAAATTGAAATCATTGAAAAGGAAATACTTGCAATCCACCACGAGCGATAACCTAAGATCAACTAATTATTTTAAATTGAATTCACTTAAATCTGTTAGTTATCCTTTAAACCCATATAAAATCAAACAAAGTTGGCCACTTCATAGCCAAAAATAGTCCATAGAATGTACGTGTCTATAGGTTTCTTCTTAGGTCTCTGAGGATTCCATAGTTTTCTGGCCCAGAGTTAGTAATTTTATCTCTATTTTTTTAATTTGATTTTTTTTGACTGAGTTAACTCGAGATGATGCCCGAGTATGCGGGCTTCACTTGGTGACCTAAGGTCTTTGATCCTGGGAGTCATTGGAAATGTCTCGCTACAAGGGTTGACTCTTTTGAGTGCAATTTCAATTACCATGGAAAAACTGCAAAAAAAAATACAATAATTTGTTTTGAATACTCATCTTAATATTGAAATTTGATTCCACCTAGCGCTTCCTTCATTTCCCCCTTGAATAAATATGAACCTCCATGTCTATTGTGACGCACAACACATCTTCATACTTAATTGATATTGGGTGAAATATGGAAATGAATTTGAACAAAGGAATGGGCTTGGGATTGGGATCTACTTATGAAACTATCATGTATTAAAATATATTTATGGGTTTCATGATTGTTTTTTATAGAAGTTTTTGGTGATCATTGTGTATTAAAATGTTTTTGGAAAAGGGAATTCGAATTTCTTATTGTTGAGATATATTTTGCTCGGGACTAGAAAAACTCAAGTTGGGGGGGGTGTGATTAGCCACTAAATGAGGCTAATATTAATTGTTAATATATATAATATTCATGTGATTTATTATTCATAAACACCATTTTAGTGCATTTTACACTTTGAACATCATTTCACATTATGATTGAAATTATTTCTTAAAATTCACTATTATGTGGTACATTTTTAAATTTTCATCTAAGTTTGAATCTTTAGATGGGTTCTGAATTAGTTGTTCAGGTTTCTCAATTGATTTCCCACTTCTTAAGACAATCATAGCCTTTAGTTGTTCATGAGTTGTTTGAGTACAACTTTACTCTCCCCTTGAAGTTAAGGATGGTACCTCCTGAGTAGACATGGGTGCCTTTCCAGTTTTTATGGTTTGAATTTCATGTTTAAGGGAGGAGACTTCCAAGTTCATCACTTCCATTTGTTTTCACAGTTGTTCTAGTAGGCTTTGTGGAACATTTTGGGTTGGTGCTTGAGAAGATTGGTTTATCCCAGGGGGATATTTTGGAGGTGGGATGGTTTGTTGAAAATGGACCGGTGGCTGTTGGTATTGGATAGGTTGGGTTTGGAACTGGTTATGGGTTTGGTTGATCTGATGGGGGTAAGGATTTTGTCCCTGTGTTTGTCTAGGTTCTTGGTTATCTTCCAGCGGAAGCCTGGGTGGTCATTATACCTTGGGTTAAAGTTGTTTTGGTATTGAGGATTTTGAAAGTTCAAAGCATTTACTTCCGCTGGGGTTCCTCCTAAAAGAACATCCTTGATGGATGGAATGGTTGGGTAGCCGTCTGTCTTATGGTTATGTTTGTCACAAATCATGCAAACAGGGTCAACCGTTTGGATTTCATGGACTTTCCTAAGGTCTATCTCTTCAACCTTCCTAGAGGGTGCTGTGAGTTTATCCCTAAGGCTTTCCTCTTCTCTAAGTGTATGAATTCCAGTAGTTCTTTGTGGCTTTTTAGAATTAGGTGAAGTTACCCATGTTTGGTTTTGTTCAGAAAGGCTTTCTAGATACTCGTAAGCATCATTTGGGGCTTTGTTTTTAAAGGTCCCATTACATATCATGTCGATGAATTGTTTGTTCCCCGGACCCAACCCTTCATAGAAAATTAAAACTTGTTAAGGAATAGAAAAACCATGGTGTGGAACCATGTTTAGAGTGTCTTTGAACCTCTCCCATGTTTCATTGAATGAGTCTCCCTCTTTTTCAAAAAAGTGTTGGATACTCTTTTTAAGTGCAATTGGTTTGTGGTGGGGAAATTATTTCTTGTAGAATTATCTTTGTAGTTGGTCCCAAGAGTTTATGGATGATGGTCTCAAATTGTTTAGCCAATTTATAGCTCGATACTTTAAAGAAAAAGGAAATATACTCATCTTAGCTCATTCTAGTTGATGTGGGGGACACATGGTTTCTACAATGTTATTGAACTCCTTAATGTGAAGGTAGGGCATCTTGGACTCCATTCCATGGAATGCGAGAAGATGGTTTAGGACATTGGGTTTAAAGATGTATTTGGCATCTCCTAGGGAGTTGTGTCTAATGCATGATGGGGCATTGGTCCAGGAAGGTGCGAGGTAGTCATTCTTGGTTTGATCAACTGCATTCCCCAAGTTTGGGGCTACCTCATTTGGGTTTCCATTTTGGTTCCCACCCAGGTTTATGAGTTGGTTTCTTTGAAGGACTTCCATTGAAATAGGCTCAATTTTTGACTCCAGAGTATTAGAAATATTAGGATATAATGGAAGGAGTTCCCTCGGTGTACTTGACTCCCCAACCCCAGGACTACCCACCCTAACTAGACGGTTTGATTGATTGCGGGTGTAGGAGGACGTGCGCCAAAAGAAAAAAAATGAGAAAGGGTAAAGATAAGAGAATTTGGATGAGAAAAGAATAAATGGGGGAGAAAATAATGGGTGTTTAGATTACTTACTTGGGTCCCCGAAAATGGTGCCAAAATTTGATTCACGCTCAAATTTACCCAAGAGAGTAAGGTAGGACGGTCCTTGTAGTTTAGCTTGGGTTATCGAATCCTCAGAGACCTAAGAAGAAACCTACAGACACGTACATTATATGGACTGTTTTTGGCTATGAAGTGGAAAACTTGGGTTGATTTTATATGGGTTTAAATGATAACTAACAGATTTAAGTGAATTCAATTTAAAATAATGAGTTGATCCTAGGTTATCGCTCGGGGTGGATTAGACGTATTTCCTTTTCAATGATTTCAATTTCTTATATTTGAGATGAGTTCATTTAAGAAGATAAAACAACATCATCACTTACTGGTTTAATGCCTACACCCTTTAATACTAATCACCTATACACTTGAAGGATCAATGTTTTGAGCACTTCAAGGTGAAGGTTCGTATTAGCACATGAAGTGTGTGGCCTTAAATTCAACAAGGACGATGGAGTTTAAAAATCATTAAATAAAAATCTCAATTAAAGAAGTGATTATACATTAATGGGGTTATAAATAACATCCAATCCAGACCCTTTCTACTCCCTTGGATCAAACCATAAGTGGGTTATCCCTCCATTTATTCTATGGTTTCAATAGAAGCAGAAAGTAGACTCATGAGGGAGGAAATGGAGAAGTAAAGAAAACAATAAAAATAAAATGATCACTCCACCGTTGTGAGAATAATTTCACAAGATTTGGTGTGAATAAATTCACACCTTGAGGAAATGGTATCAAAGTGAGATGGAGAACAATAGAATAAGAGGATAAGAATAACTTTTATTAAGAAACTAAAATGAACTGAACAACTTACATGTGAAAGACAAACTAGAGACAACAAAATCGCATCATAACATTACAATTGAACAAAGCACCAAGGATCCTCAAATCCTCCACCAACACTTCCCTAAATAGGCATTTATGAAGCCTTGGGTCGATCCTTAAATAGTACAAGTCTCCTAAATTAATTTTAGTAGGCCATAGTTGGGTGGAAAGTTGAGGAAGAGTTGATTTTTCCACCCTTGACCCGAGGTGGCATCCATCTTTCATCCACTGAACAGACGCACTTGTAAGACCTTCTAGATGGCAGAATTAGAGTGGGTCATAGAGGACAATAATAGAGCCCCTGATGTCTCCTAACCTCCTATAAAGGTTGGGACTATTTTGAGTTTTTGATTCAGAGATATAATTAGATTAGTGGGATGTTATTTTGGGCTGCAGAATCTGGCCCAGAATTTTATCTCTAAATGGGCCGCCTAAATGACCACAATGGAGGTTGAATTAGCACTGGATCCTGATTAAGGATGTGTTAATATATATGTCTTATAGAGGAAGACTAAATTTGGGCTTCATTGGGTTTGTATGTTGGGCCCCACATTCTCATCCGTGGAAACGTGTCCAATCTGACTTCTCCAGAATTGTTTCCTTTCATCACAAAATATCCCCATCTTCTTCTATGAATTCTCCATTGATATCTGAATCAAACATGTTCATATTTAATTTTATATCAATTTCCAAAAGTATCAAATTAAAATATGTATAATTAGATTCCTTAGAATCGGATGAATCATTGGGTACCTTAAATGATGTTCAAAAATGTTCCACATAATAGTGCATTTTAAGAAAGAATTGCAATCATAATGTGAAATGAAGTTTAAAGTGTAAAATGCACTAAAATGGTGTTTATGAATAATATATCACATGAAAATTATATTTATTAACAATTAATATTAGCCTCATTTAGTGGTTAATCACCCACTATAGCTCCTCGATGCATCGGTAGGTCTCATGAGTCAAACTTGTGTCTTGGAACAAGGACATGAAAAAATCTTATTTATAGTCTTAGAATGAGGCCCTGACTATGTGGTTATGATGTACGACATTATGCATGCAATAATTTTGAAATTGGATATTGATATTTAATGTGATTATTCGACTAGTAGAATATCTATGTGAATAAGTAAATGGAATTATTTGATTTATCGTTTCCATTGTAGGACCCCGGGGCACCCTGAGAGGGGAGGGGTGAATCAGGGTGTCAACTTTTTCTTCTTAAAGTTGTGTATCTTGTTCCCACGTTGGTAGGAACTCGTTAAATCTGTATGATGGATATGATTAGTAATGAAACATTCACATGCAGAGAGATGACACAACTATTTTTACTTGGTTCACCACTAAGGGCTACGTCCAAGGAGCATACGCTAACAAGTTGTCGGTCGTACCTAATTCCACTAATATTCACTAGTTTTGGATTACATTTTTTCGAGCACAGTCACTCTGTCCCAGGCTCACTGCCTTTACAAAGGTTCAGGGATAGCTCACTGCTTCCCTCGGGTCACTCCCGTTGACTCCCCCAGGCCCACTTCCGTTGGTGAAGTCTCACTCAGTTTATAGACGTGAAGGTCTCTTTATCATTGCATAAGAAAGCATCCTCTGTTGTATGTAGATGATCTATTGAAGTCCAATTTTCACCAGAAGATGAATATCAATTTTCCCCGAATGTATCGGGTAATCTCCCAACTTTCTTGCAGCTCCAAACAGACCAGTGGGCTTCAGCAATACATGGCGTGCTTCACCAAGCCAGGCGCGCAAGTCCCAATAGGGCACGCAAGTCCAAAATACCACACAAGTGTAACCAAAGCACCAGCGCAATGCTTCTTTCCCCAACTACAAACTTGCGCGGTCCACTTCCTCTCTCTCCCAAACTGCCTTGGGCACGCAGCCAACAATCGGCACACAACCTCTACTTGCGCGACCCAACTACCACTTGCGCGTCTCAACCACCTATGCGACGAGAGCTCGAACAATCACTAAGTCTTTAACTCCATGAGAAATGAGGAGAGGTGGACCTGTATTTATAGGCAAACTGGACCCCCTTCGCGGAGGCGCGCAAGTCCCTCATTAGCGCGCAAGTCTCGTCTCCCGTAAACTCTGTCGCGCAACTCACTTGCGTGACCCAACCAATAATTGCGCGTCCTTATTTACTTAGCCAAATTTTGAAGTTCTGTTCTTGGAAAACAATAGGCGCACAAGACCGAATCTTTCTAGGTACCAGCACGCAAGTTCTTTCACGGCGCGCAAGTCCACTTGCGCGACCTAACCAACACTTGCGCGACCCTTATCCCTTTGCCATATTTTGATGTTCTGATCCTCAAAAACATATGGCGCGCAAGTTTCCTATTCTCCAAGACCTCGGCGCACAAGTCCCTTTTCCAAAAACACTTTTCTTTATTTGTCGATTTTCAGGACCAAAAATTTGGCAAACACTGGGAAACGGCGCCACCTTCACTACTGTTGTCTGCTTGAATAGTATGATCTCTTTGCTGGTACACATTCTGAACATCCACTGAGGATTGAAAAAAAACACAAACCATACACCAAATCATGCTTAGAAGACCCTGGTTCCATTATTGGAAATCAAAAAATAAATTCAATAGATCTCCATCCATGTGGAATTCAAAAACGCAAGAATCAACTCAACCAACACTCTAAGTCTACGTGAGCAATGCTCGGTGTAGAAAAAAAGAGAGGAAGCTTGAATTGGGTTCCAGTGTTTTTGGAATTCGCCATGATGCCCGATGTTTTCCTTCTTATACTTCTCATCACAGAAGCATTACTTGCCTTGAATTTATTCCTTTCTCCCCCATTGACAATAAATCCAAAGACCGAGAGGTTGTTCAACATTCATCTCAAACCATACTCCCCCTGGATAGTATCTCCCCCATAATCCTTCATCACAGTCATAAACAGATAAAAATAGTTAAAACAAATGGGGAGAGGGGTTTTCCGGAGCCTCTTTATGCAGTAGGAGGTGGTTGAACCCCGAGGTTCAACAAATGCTTACCAAATACAGCCACAGATAGTGGCTTGGTCATGATATCAGCCACTTGCTCATTAGTTCCAACATGGTCCATTCTAATCACGCCTTGTTCAACCTTTTCTTTGATAAAATGATACCGTATTTCAATAGGTTTTGTACGAGAATGCTGAACCAGATTCTTCGTAAGATCAATTGCGCTCTTATTGTCACAGTAAATCACTGTTGGTTACTTCACCTCATCGCCAATATCAGTTAATTGTTGCTTCATCCATAGCAGTTTAGTGCATGCCTTTGTGGCAGAGATATACTCAGCTTCAGCAGTATTAAGAGAAGTACTTTCTTGTTTCTTGCTCAACCAGCCAACACATTTCTGACCAATATAGAAAGCTCCACCACCGGTGGACTTTCTGTCTACTACATCTCCAGCCTAATCAACATCAGAAAACACTGATAATTCACTGTACCTAACTGGAAGTAAATGTAAACCAAATTTGTGTGTACCTTGAATGTACCGCATGATTATTTTGACTGCCTCTATATGTTCCTCCTTTGGACTACTCTGAAAGCGGGCTGCAAGACATGTGGCAAAGACAATATCTGGTCGTGTCACTGTCAGGTACAGTAGGATCCCAATGATTCTTCTGTACATTGTGGGATCTACAGATGTCCCTTCCTCATGATTTCCATGTTTGGTTCCAACTGCAATCAGAGTTGAAATTGGTTTGGAGTCTTGCATATTAAACTTCTTCAGCAGCTCTCTGGAATACTTTTCCTGAGAGATAAAAGTGAAGTCTTTACTTTGAGTCACTTGTAGTCCCAAGAAATATGTGAGCTCCCCAATCATTGAAATTTCAAATTCTGATTTCATATGATTGGAAAATTCATCCACTGATTTCTGCCTGCTGCCACCAAATATAATGTCATAGACGTAAACTAGAACCATGAACTAATCTTTCGAAGAATTATTCACATAGAGATTGTGATCTACTCCTCCTCTTTTTAATTCCAACTTCTTGAGGTAAGAATATAGTCTAGAGTACCACGCCCGTGGTGCCTGTTTCAGGCCATAGAGTGCTTTCTTTAGCTTGAAGACCTTTGATTCATCATCACCAAGAAGAAAATCCAGGGGTTGTTCAATGTAGACTTCTTCTTTGAGTACACCATTTAAGAATGCTGTCTTGACATCCATTTGATATACTTTATATCCTCTTTGGAGAGCCATGGAAAGAAATAGCCTGATTGACTCCAGTCTAGCCACTGGAGCAAAGGTCTCTTCAACATCAACACCTTCTATCTGAGAATACCCTTTACATACAAGTCGATCCATGTTTCTGATAACACTTCCATGCTCATCAAACTTGTTCTTTAATATCCATTTTGTTCCAATAACATTGTGACCTTTTGGTCTCTAGACAAGATCCCATGTCTGATTCTTGTCAATCTCATCTAACTCTTCATTCATGGATTTCACCCAGGATTCATCCTTTGCAGCTTTTTCAAATGAGGATGGCTCCACAACTGACAGAAATGCAGATGGTGTGTTATTCCTCATCCTCCTTGTTTGTGTAGGTGCATTCCTGTCTCCAATTATGATAGAGGGATCAATTTCCTCTCTTCGATTTTTCTTATGAGGTTCAGCCGCATTCTCTCCATCCAAGATTTCCACTTCAGATTCTTTGTCTGAGTCAACATCATGATGTGACCCCTGAGTGTTTTGTACACCTTCCTCTATTTCTGTATTTGTATTTATTCCATGTTCACATTCATTCTCATCTTCTATCTCATCAGCATAGGTACTATTTGAAGCATTTGGAGTTTTTCCTTCAATGATCTTAACATCATTGCTTTCCACAATCCTCCCCAAGCGTTTATTGAAACACTTGTAAGATTTTTTGTTCATTGGATACCCAAGAAAAATTCCTTCATCAGCATTGTCACCATACTTTCCTTGGTTTCCTTCTTTATTCCGGATGAAACATTTGCTTCCAATAACACGAAAGTATTTCAATGAAGGCTTCCTTCCATGCCACAATTCATATAGTGTCTTCATTTCTCCCATATAAAGCCCTGTTTGATTCTGAATGTGCACTATAGCCTCAACAACTTCCTTCCAGTAATGGCGAGAGATACCACTCTTAATCAGCATAGTCCTAGTCATATTGTTGACCTGTCGATTCCGACGCTCAACAACTCCATTTTGTTGTGGAGTTCTCACAGCAGATACCTCATGCTGTATTCCATGTTTTTCTAAGTAATTTTCAAACTCGATGGACGTGTATTCCCCTCCATTGACAGATCGCAGGACTTTTATTGTCCGTCCAGTATCATTCTCGGTAATCCGTCGATAAGTTTTAATATAATCAAGTACTTGTCGCTTCCTATGGATCACCATTACACAAGCCATTATACTATAATCATCAATGAAAAGGACGAAGTACCTTTCTCCATAGGTTCCAGCAACATTTATTGGGCCACATACTTCTGTATGAATGAGATCAAGAAGATTTGATGCCCTTTTCTTCTTTGGCCGATATGAACTACAAACCAGTTTCCCACGAATACAAGCATCACAAGACTTTTCCCGTTCACGTTTTAGAATGGGAATATCCATGACAATATTCATCTTAGATATCTTTTCCATGTCTTTTTGGTTAATGTGCCCCAGTTTTGGATGCCATAAATTGTTTTCTTCTTCAATAGACAAATATCAAGAGCTCACTTTGCTGTCAACCTGATATAAGTTTCCATCTGTTCTATAGCCTTTCATAAGAGAATTTCCTGTTTTTCCTTTTATAGTGCAGCCTTTTTGATTGAAGGTTACTATGAGCCCTGAGTCACAGAGTTGACATACACTAAGGAGATTGTGGTGTAGACCGTCCACGTAAAGAACTTGAGTCTTCTTCAGCTCCCCGTTGGCGAGAGCAGTATTCCCACTGCCTTTAATATTCAAAGAACCATCATTACCATACCATATTGTTCCATAAACCTTCTTTTCAGTGTTCATCAAGAGGTCAGAATTTCCCATCATATGGGAAGAGCATCCACCATCAAGGATCCAGGTGCTGCTGCTCTTTGTAGCTTTGAGTTCTACCTCTGCAAGATTGGATTTCTCGATCTTCTTCTTCTCTTTCCATGAGATATTGGATTGAGCATAGGATACTGGTGGACCTTTAATACTTTCTTCCACATAATCTGATTCTTCATACCAATAATCTTCTTCTAGAGGAGAAAAACTATTTGTGAGAACAACATCATCAGGAGGATGAACACTGTCCCATCTTTGAGTGTTGTATGAATTTCTCCTGTCGTACTGCTGCCTGCAATACATAGCTTTATGGACAAAGTTAGAACAATTAAAATAGTAACCATAGAAGCTATTTCTTCTATAAGATGGAGGATATGAATTCGGTCTCCTTTGTTTACTTCCCAGATATTCTCCATTCAAGTAGCTCCTTGCCTCTTCACAATATGACTTGGTATGGCCCAAATAGCCACAGAACTGACACTTCATGAGAGGGAATGTCTTCTCACCTGAATTTCTCTTCATACCTTCATCCTTGGGAGAATAGTTGAACTGCCTATCATTTCTGAATGTTTGAGGATAATTTTCAGTTCTCCTTCTATTTTGGATTGAGGTATTCTTTTTCAGCACTTCAGGCAATGTTTCAAGATGTTCAACCTTCGTTTTGTCTTTATTTTGGCTCTCTTTATTTCCAGCAGTTGATGTCTCAGCTTCATAGTCAATTCCACTCTTTCCCATGCAAGCGGGTCTTTGAACACTCACAATTTTTTCAACCACATCAGAACCACACTTGGATCTTGCCAGTAATTCTGCATCTGAGAATCTTCTAAACAGTATTTTATTCTTTGATTCTTTTGAAAATGATTCAGTCTCAAGTTTACTCCTAAGAGTAATGACATCCTCCTCAAGACCCTCATCATTCTTGGACTTTTCTTCCAGTCTTGACATGAGGTCATTGATGACCTTTCCATGCTCTTCAATTCTCAACTTTATATCCACTACATCATCATTACTTTCAAGGATTTTAGACTGAACTTTCACAAATTCTTCCAGACGTTCAATTTCAGCTTCAAGTTCATTAACATATTCTGATGATTCTTCCATCATTTCCTTCCACTTATTACATCTCTTACATTTACTCTTAAGCTTGGAAAATGCATCCTTAATTTGAATCTTTGGATTACCAATAGAAGTAGTCTGATTATATCTACCTTTATTGATTGAGGATTCTGATATTTCAGTGGTAGCCATCATGGAAGCATGGTTTCCGGTTTTAAATTCTGGTTCTTCTTCCTCACAAAATTCAATATCATCATCTTCTTCTTTAGATAGAAAACTCTTCCTCTACATTTTCTTTCCATATTTGAAGTCACCCTTTTTGAAAAACCTTTTTCGAGGCTTCTCAATGTCTTCAGCTTCGCTCTCATCATCATCTAACTTTCTTTGGCACAGAGAGGCAATGTGCCCAACTCTTCCATAATGGAAACATGCAAGAGGTAACTTACATCTAAATTTACCTTTTCCCTTTTTCAACTTCTTGGCGATGAGAGAAAGAATTTCTTTTTCTTCTTCATCTTCACCACCACTATCTTCTGAAATTTTCAGTTTTTCCATGGCTTTGAATGAAATTTCCTTGCTCACGCGAGTCGTGGAATCTTCGGGTTTGACTCTCATCTCATATGCCACTAAACAACTTAACAAATCATCCAGAGATAGTATAGATAGATCTATTTCTTCAAGGGCTAACAACTTTGCATTGTAAATGGGAGGAAGTCTTCTCAAGATTTTCTTTACTATATCAATGTCTTTGATTTCTTCTCCAAGACCTCGAATTGCTCCCACTAATTCAGTAATTCGATTAAAAAAAGAATCTGCATTCTCATTGGGATGCATCTTTAGAACGTCAAAACTGTTGTGTAAAACTTGAAGTTTTGCCTCCTTTACCTTGCTATCTCCTTCATAAATGTTTTCAAGTTTATCCCACATAGACTTTGCTGAAGTGCAACTCATCACCTTTAGATAGATCTGATCAGAAAGAGCTACGACGAGTGCATTTTGTGCTTTAGCATCTGCATCAAGAATTTTCCTGTCTGTATCAGTCATAGCCAGGCCTATTGGATCAGTGACTTGTATTCCTTGCACAGTAGAAAAAAAAACCTCCATTCCAAGTGATATTAGATGAGATCTCATCCTGTTCTTCCATATATGAAAATTACTTCCATAGAAGAGAGGGAATCCCCTAGCATTGACTGCATTCTCCATGGATACAATGGACAGATTCAACGCCAACAACCTCCCTCTGATACCACTTGTAGGACCCCGGGGCACCCTGAGAGGGGAGGGGTGAATCAGGGTGTCAACTTTTTCTTCTTAAAGTTGTGAATCTTGTTCCCACATTGGTATTAACTCGTTAAATCTATATGATGGATATGATCAGTAATGAAACATTCACATGCAGAGAGATGACACAACTATTTTTACTTGGTTCACCACTAAGGGATACGTCCAAGGAGCATATGCCGAAAAGTTTTCGATCGTACCTAATTCCACTAGTCCTCACTAGTTGTGGATTACATTTGTTCGGGCATAGTCACTCTGTCCCAGGATCACTGCCTTTACAAAGGTTCAGGGATAGCTCACAGCTTCCCTCAGGTCACTCCCGTTGACTCCCCCAGGCTCACTACCATTGGTGAAGTCTCAATAAGTTTATAGACGTGAAGTTCTCTTCATCATTGCATAAGAATGCATCCTCTGTTGTATGTAGATGCTCTATTGAAGTCCAATTTTCACCAGAAGATGAATATCAATTTTCCCCGAATGTATCGGGTAATCTCTCGACTTTTATGCAGCTCTAAACAGACCGGCGGGCTTTAGCAATACATGGCGTGCTTCACCAATCCAGGCGTGCAAGTCCCAATAGGGCATGCAAGTCCAAACTGGCGTGCAAGTGTAACCACAGCACCTGCGCGACGCTTCCTTCCCCAACTACAAACTTGCGCGGTCCACTTCCTTTCTCTCCCAAACTGCCTTGGGCGCGCAGCCAACAACCGGTGCACAACCTCTACTTGCACGACCGAACTACCACTTGCGCGTCTCAACCACCTGCGCGACGAGATCTCAAACAATCACTATGTCTTCAACTCCATGACAAATGAGGAGGGGTCAACCTGTATTTATAGGAAAACTGGACCCCCTGCGCAGAGGCGCGCAAGTCCCTCATTGGCGCGCAAGTCTCGTCTCCCGTAACCTCTGTCGCGCAACTCACTTGCGCGACCCAACCAATACTTGCGCGTCCTTATTTCCTTAGCCAAATTTTTAAGTTCTGTTCTTGGAAAACAATAAGCACACAAGACCGAAACTTTCTAGGTACCAGCGCACAAGTTCTTTCACGGCGCACAAGTCCACCTGCGCGACCTAACCAACACTTGTGCGACCCTTATCCCTTTGCCATATTTTGATGTTCTGATCCTCAAAAACATATGGAACGCAAGTTTCCTATCCTCCAAGACCTCGGCGCGCATGTCCCTTTGCCAAAAACACTTTTCTTTATTTGTCGATTTTCAGGCCCAAAAATTTGGCAAACACTGGGAAACGGCGCCACCTTCACTACTGTTGTCTTCTTGAACGGTATGATCTCTTTGCTGGTACACATTCTGAACTTCCACTAAGGATTGACAACAAACAAAAACCGTACGCCAAATAATGCTTAGAAGACCCTTGTTCCAACATCCATATTATGCTGATGTTTAACTTTAAAAGGCTTGTTTTTTTGTCATATACATTCCCTTATATGTTTATTTTTATTTATGAAAGTTTCCACTATATTTTTATCCTTACTAAGAACCTAATCTCACCCCTTTATATGTTTTATTTTTTCCAGGATGTGAAAAAGTATATTAGGACTGACCTGTAGGGATAGTCTAAGGGTTATGAATGTGTTCAAAGGAGACTATTTTATTGTTGTTTTTAATTTTATACTGTAATGTAAAACTTATGTATCTATATAGTACTTCTAAGGCTACTAAACTGATCGGTATTTCAGGATTTGATCCCTTGTGATCATGCCAATGTATTAAAATAATGCACTTACTTCGGGCTTTTAGGGTCGGGGAATTACATTGTTTATCACATGCTAGTTCGATGGTGCAGAAATATGACGTTTCCTAGTGGATATTTTCTACAAGATCAATCTCATCCTGACCCAAACACTCCACAATTCGGGGCTTATAGATTACAATCTAACTCTCTCAAACCTGAAAATTCAGGGGTATGATAGCATTGAGCAGAAACTGAGGGGTAAGATTTGGTTAAAGACTCAAATTTGTGAATTGTTAGAAAACACCAAGTTTACAGTCATATCCTAGGATACTACTTACAATGACCTATTAGGAATACCCTGGATCCATCTGCATATAGTAGTCTCCTAGTAAAACCATTAGTACCTCAAATACTTCTTTGATGTTCAAGTAGGGGTACTCAAGGGAGATGAATCCCCATTAAACTCATGTAAAACCCTCCATCTCGACACTGGGTACTACCAAAGGGAAGAAAAAATAATCCCGAACAATGGGTTAAAACTTATCAATTCCCCCAATGATCGAACATCAACTTCAGTGGATCCTTGGGAGGATTGAAAAGATAGATTCATTATTCCAATCCACTAATTGGATCCTATAACCCAAGGTCTATAAAGCTATTTCATAGTCTCTAAGAATAATTAGTGATCATAGATTACATCATACTCCTACATAGGATTGAATTTTACAATGTGGGAAATTATTACTCCTATATAGTACCAAGAGATTCATCCCATAGGCACTGATCTATGATATTAACATAATTTTTGAAAATTAGAACTAACTCAATGGGGGATGAATGGAAATCATTATTTTGATATCAAAGGTGGATTCTATAGTTAGAAACCAAGTCAGGTTAGATCATCATATTTTGTTGTTGTTGTCTCCACAGAATAGGAAACCCTCATAGAATATTCCACCTCTACCAAAGTAGATGACTATACCACTCTTGGGTCTACAGTACTAGGGGAGTTTTCCCCTCCCTCTAATCCTCATAATTAAGATGATGAAGAGGATTTTGATGATGCCCCTATATCCTTTGAGTAGGGTTTCTCCACCATGTTGGATGAGTTGACACATGTGAACCTCGACACCGAGGAATATCTGTGGCCAACATTGATTAGCATATTTATATCTCTAGGGGAGTAGTGGTAGTATATGGATTTTTTTTAAAAACATAGTGATGTGTTTGGATGGATCTACAAGGAAATTATAGGGTTCAATCCCCAAGTTTATGTTTGTTAACTTTTATTCCCAATGGGTCACCGAGTTCTCAAATAGCCTTCCAGAAAGATTCACCCTTCCCACAGTGCTATAGTTAAGGCTAAAGTTGATAATATTTTGAAGGAAAACTTTATTAGGAAGGTTCAATACCCCAAGTGGATGGAAAAAATTATCACAATCAGGAATGAGAATGAATAGATCAAATTCTACCTCAAATTCTAAGACCTCAATCCCCACTTCTTGAGGGACGATTTTCCCCTTCCAGTAACAAAGATGTCCATTAAAATAATAGTTGATTTATAGGCCCTATCATTCATGGATGGGTACTCTGCATATAACTAGATCAGGATGGGCCCTGAGGATCAAGAATTTAGCGATTTCAGATCACCTCATGGAACCTTCTAAAACTGAGTGATTCTATTTGGATCGAAGAAATATAGATCTAACTATAATAATTCATTCACCATAACTTAAAATTGATCCTCGATACATTGGTGAAGTGCTATGTGGATGATTTGGTAGTCGAATCCCAAAAATGTAGGGACTATGACACATGCCTATCGTGGGGTGTGGAAAAAACAATTATTTACTAAGTTAAAATATAGTATAGTGGTTAGCCTATGTTGTCTCCAGAGAGGAGCACACAACAATCGTGTTTGTCACTTTGTATTTGAATTTGTTTGATTTTGATAACAATGAAACAAAACTAAATAAAGCACCAACGTAAAATATTTAAAACAAATTAAAAAATATTTTGATTAAAAATAATGATAAGTATTTTTTTGATAAGGTCAGGATTGGTTTTCCAATTTCAAAGTTATCATAATTATTATTTATTCATTCCTCTTTTATTAAATCGATTAAAATGAGATTTCACAATCAATTTCTCTCACTTATTTGTTTAATGATGTTGGTGAGATTAAACCTTACCAAGATCTTAGTTCAGTATAACATCCTTCCTTTTGTGAAAGATTTTTAGTGAAAGTTTTCAATTGATTAAGGCAATTCCCAATCAGGTCTTGTTTATCCAAAAAAATCTTGAATACTCAGTACAAATCTCACACGTACTGACGATCGCCAAGTACTTCACCACTATGTTATGATCTATTAAATCATATATATACTAAAACATAGTGAGGGATATAATTTTCAATAAACAAATTAATTATAACAACAGAATATAAAATCAAATACAATCACACAAGATAATATAAGCTGTTATTACAATTGAAACCAACTTCATAACAGAGAAAACATTTTATAACTTTAATAGCATGAACTAAAAAATTACAAAATGGAAAACATAACCTTCCCCAATCACTCATAATATTTACCCCACCAAGTTAAGGGTAATTGAGGAGAAGGTGGAAGAAGTATACATTATAAAACTAATAATAACAAAAGAAAGAAATGAAAGAACCAAAAGTTTCTCCTCCAGAATCTGTCCAACAGAAAGATATCTTCTGTTCTCCCACACTATGGTCGAATAAGGCCGAGGTCCCTTCTTATAGAAGGTGAGAAATGGAGTTTTCCATCCACCCAAGAAGTGTTAAAGCATTTGGAGCCATGTGGAAGAAGTTATGTTCGATTTAGTAGACTTGACTTATTCTGGCCGCCAATCACTATTCCACCAACCCTACTTTGACCATTGTGTTGGAGGTTTTAATGAATGAATTCATTTATGATATTTTGTGATCCTATAAAACTTCTAGTAAGATTTCGAACCCAGCTGGAACCACTTCATTTGGAGGTCGTTAGCTCGAGATATTGATCATTGAATGAGTCATGGTCCATTCTGCCGGCCAGAATAACTTTTCACATTGACCGATTTTGTTTGGACTTTTAGAGTTCTAATTCGAACTTGGTACAGAAGAATAATTTGTATCCAATGAACCATTTCATCCTACAAAGAATGAATCAGGTGAATTAGATGAAAATGTAGGATTTATGCTCAAAATACAGATGAATCATAAATCTGTTTAATGTCCACAAATAACCAATTTTCACACTTAAGCTCAAAACTCACCAAAAATCATGAAATGATTAAAATAATATCAAATATAATAATTGGAAGGGATTAAATAATTTAAAAACTTATAATTAATTATGAAAATATTATCTCTGTCAATTCCCCCACACTTAGCACTTGGACTCTTGGACAAGTAAACATCGATATTAAATCAAAGTAAATTTAAAACACATATCCATGAGATCTAACAATTTAACACCAAGAAACAACAGATATCATGCCTCATCAACAAAAATTATTTAATGTTCTCAATTCAGTTCATTAAATATATTTCCTCTTCATTTATTCTCCCAAGGACACAAAACACTTAACTAACATGCATTTTTTTCTCATCACACAAATATCAATTTTCAACAATGCCTTTCTCATCCAATACTCATGCAAGGGTCACAATAGGCTTGATAAATTCCTACATCTCCACCCGATGTGAGTAAAGGACATATTCTTATCATGAGGACTTTATAGGGTTGTTTTGTGTCTTTAGGTTAGTAGGATTTAGATGTGAAAAATTCTAAGGCTGAATAAGGAGTGGCTGGCTCTTTTTGAAGCAAAATTGCATTATTCTAATTTTTAATCAAGTGTAGTCTCCTCATCACTCCCCTTAAGAGTAAATCAGCTCCAACAACATGAAAAATCAGTGAAATTTCACACCATTCATCATTTCTGCAGAAAAATTATCAGTCATCTCAAACATGATTTTTCTTGAAAGCTCCAGATAGTCACAACTTTCTTTCTCTATTGGAAGCTCCAGAAAGGCACAACTTCACGTATCATGAAAGCTTTATATAGGTACAGCTTCAAACAAAATAATTTTTTTCAGAAGTATATTATTCTCTTCAACATTTTATTTTCCACCCAAAGTATCTCCAAATGGGGCAGCACAGTACACGACAGCTTCCCCCACACTTAAGTTCAACTAGATTATGCAATTTCACTTCAAGAGCAGGTTGGATAGGGAAACTTGGCTTGTAATGTGGATAAACTAACATGTCGTTCCTGGCTTCTAAGGTCTACAAGGATTAAATGTACAAGGTGGGCCATTATAAAGTAGATTCATATGAAATAGGGGCTTTAATACCAAAGAAATTCCTCAATCATTTAAAACACATGTACCTCAAACCCTCAAGTTTTGACAGGAATGAATCGATTTCTGGTTAAATCAAGAATGGTATGGTTCTCTCAAGAAATGAGGTGAATGAAAATTATATGAAAATTAGGTTCATAAGCCTCACAAAAAAGTGATTTCAAATATAATGACAGTGAATTGTGGCATGAGATTCAAAAAATCAGAGTACTTTTCATGAAAGATCCAAATATTAGAACATGAAACAAAGTCATTTTTAGCATTAATTTAAGCTTAGTTTCATGGGATAAATTGTTTCACTCATTGAAATGGGTTTTAAAAATTTGTGATGATAATCATTTTAGCTCAAAAGTTTCAAAAACACACCAAAATTTGAAAAACAGACAAATTTTTTTGAAACAAATATTTGAAAATACTAAACTACAAAGGTTCCCTCCATCACACTTAAATGATATAGTGTAAAAAATGCATTAAAATTGATTTAACATGTAATTACAGTTTAAATTGAGTCACAACAATCAAGCAAGTGAAAAGGAGAGGTACAACTAGACTTATTGGTAGTTCAATTTTGATTTAAGCTCCTAAGTGTTATGCATATAAAAACCTTCAAACAAAGGTAGATAATAAAACATAATAAATTTATTAAAAGTAAAGAAAATAGAAATAGAATGAGAATAGAAGGATATATCTTGGTTTAATCCCCCAAGTGGGCCCTGGGTTTTGACTGCCTCCAGATGGGCAGTTTCAGTTGGTTATCCCCAATACGATGGTGGGTGAAGTTTCCTTAATATAAACCACCAGAGCTTATTCTTTCCATCTTGAACTTATTCCTTTTTGTTGAGGACTACATCGATATAGTATACCAAATACACCCCTATAAAAATTATATTAAACTTGAATGGTGTGGGTAGGACAAATAATGAGTCCTCCTCTTTCTTGGTTTCAACTTTCACAACTTCTTCTTCAATCTCCATCGGTTCCTCAAGGTATGTTGTATCAAAATAATAATGAATGGGAGAATCAGTAAGAAATTAAATTTGAACAAAATTAAAGCATGAAGAATCAAAATCAAATTATTCCCTTTTAGAGTATGCATCACGTGTATCTATTTCCTCATGGAAATCCTCTTTGGTATCCTCTTGAACTCCCTCCAATAAGTGTTCATCTAGTTCAGAGAGCCCCATATTTTCCTTATGATGTGTATCTTCTTTTTCTTCCTCATCCACCAATACAATACAATTGTTTGCCAAATCTGAAAATTTATACAAGGGTAGGTAATACCCAATTCATATTCTATACAATCATAATGAAAAGAGTTACGAAAAAGATTATCTCCCTTATGTGGCTCGACTTCAATTAATTATTCAGTGGAAAGTTCATCTTGGAGTTGAATTTAACTAGATATAGGTAGGCAGTCAAGCTCCTCCATCTTCTATTTAAATTCCACTTATTTGGTGGTGCCTTCCTTTAATGGTTCTTGATCTCCCACACTTATCTCTGTAGTAAATTCTTCCTTCTTAGCCTCCTCAGGTTCGTTCGTAGGTTCTGGTTTCTCCATCAATGCATGAACATATTCAAATGCTAGATCTGATTTTCTATCTAGTTGTTCTATGTCTTTTAGAAGTTCTTGCATCTGAAATATATCATAACCAGCCTCATCTACTTGTTTCTCTTGTGGATAATTGTTCCATGAATTAAAGAAATAATCATTTGAAAACATTATGGAAAAATATTATTTATGTGTTTTTTTAATTTTGAAAAGTGTCGGATATTTTTTATTAGATTATGGAACTACCTCCCCTACAACGACACCAATTTTTGACACATTACTATCATGGGGTGTCAAAAAAACAATTATTTACTAATTTAAAATATAGTATAGTGGTTAACCTATGTTATCTCCAGAGAGGAGCGCACAACATTCATGTTTGTCACTTTGTATTTAAATTTGTTTGATTTTGAAAAAAATGAAACAAAACTAAAGAAATAACTAACATAAAAGATTTAAAACAAATTGAAAAATATTGTCATTAAAAATAATTATAATTATTTGGGTGATCAGTTTAGGATTGGTTTTCAAATTCCAATGTAATCATAGTTCTTATTTATTCATTCCTCTTTTATTAAATCGATTAAAATGAGATTTCACAATCACTTTCTCTCACTTATTTGTTTAATGATGTTGGTGAGATTAAACCTTACCAAGATAGTAGTTCTGTCTAATATAATTCCTTTTGTGAAAGAGTTGTAGAGAATATTCTCAATTTATTAATGCAATTCCCAATCGGGTCTTGTTTATCCCAAACAATCTTGAATACTCAGTACAAATCTCAAACGTACTGACGATCGCCAAGTACTTTACCACTATGTTCTGATCTATTCCATCGTATATAGACCAAAACCTAGTGAGTGATATAATTTTCAATAAACAAAGAAATTAGAACAACAGAATATAAAATCAAATACAATCACACAAGATAATATAAGCTGTTATTACAATTGAAACCAACTTTATAATAGAGAAAACATTTTAGAACTTTAATAGCATGAGCTCAGACATTAAAAAATGGAAAACCTAACCTTCCCTAATCACTCATAATATTTACCCCACCATGGTAAGGGTAAGTGAGGAGAATGGGGAAGAATTATACATTATAAAACTAAGAAGAAAAAAAGAAAGAAAAGAAAGAACCAAAATTTTCTCCTCCAGAATCTGTCCACTAGAAAGATAGATTCGGTTCTCCGAACCTCTGGTCAAATCAGGCAGAGGTCCCTTCTTATATGAGGTGAGTAATAGAGTTTTATATTAACTCATGATGTTTGAAATCATTTTGATCCGTGTGTAAGAATTTATGGCCGATTTAGTAGACTTGACTTATTCTGGCCGCCAATCACTATTCCACCAACCGTACTTTGACCATTGAATATGCAGCCTTAATGAATGAATTTATTTCTAATATTTTGTGATCCTCTGACCATTCTAGTATTATTTCTAACACATCTGTAACCACTGCATTTGGTGGTCTTTAGCTCGAGATATTGATCATTGAATGAGTCTTGGTCCATTCTGCCGGCCAGAATAACTTTTCACATTGACCGATTTTGTTTGGCCTGCTGGAGTTCTAATTGGAACTTGGTCCAGAAGAATAATTTGTATCCAACGAACCATTTCATACTAAAAAAAAGGAATTAGGTGAATTAGATGAAAATGTAGGAGTTATGCTCGAAATACAGATGAAACATAAATCTGTTTAATGTCCAAAATTAACCAATTGTCACACTTAAGCTGAAAACTCACCAAAAATCAGGAAATGATGAAAATAAGCTCAAATATATAAATGGGAAGGGATTAAATCATTTAAAAACATATAATTAATTATGAAAATATTATCTATGTCAGACTATCTCAAGGATCTTAGGAAATTTTTAAACTTCCTTTTCTCCCATCACTTGAAGATGAACCCCTTACAGTGTTCAATCAGGTTTATATCTATACAATTCCTCAACTTCTCCATTTGGTAAATAGGCCTTGAAATTGATCTTTATAATATTATTACCTTTATACAGATGCCTCCCCCATGTAACCTCCAAGAGTTTCAAGGACTCCAAGGTCACCTAACCTACATCTAGAGATTAATTTCCAATATAGATAAAAAATAAAATCCATTTTCAAGGATCATGAATAAAGGAACCGCCTTCTAGTGGGATGAATACTACTAGATCGTATTTAGGGAAATCAAGAAGTATCTACTATATCCTTCGGTATTGATTCCATCTATCATAGGGAGGATTCTGGTTCTTTATATGATCACCTTGTAAAAAAATTTAGAAACCCTCCTAGATTAGAAAAAGAAATTATGGTAGGAAAAATATCATGTATTACCTCAGTTGTATGATACTCAACAAAGAGACCAGATACTATACAATTGATAAGATATTCCATGTCTTGGTCTTCATGATTAAGAATTTGTACCACTACTTGTGGCACCATGAGATACAACTAATATCCTACAACGATCCACTTAAGTACATCCTCTATAATCCCATGCTAATAGGGATATTGAAACATTGGGAAGTAATTATATAGAAGTTCAACATTTGGTTTGTTCCCTGGAAAGCTATCAAGATCCAAAAAATGGAAGGTTTCTTAGAGGTGAATTCAACTCTTAAGGAACTAACCCTATATATTTACTTCCCACATGAGGCCATCATCTCCATTTTATAAGTTTCACCATGTTGGTAGATGAACATCGATGGTGCCACCCGTAGCCCAATCGGAAGAAGGATCCATAGCCCCAAGCTTAATAGGGTTAGCCTTAGGATTGCATTCATCCATCCTATGAAGACTATATTTCTATATACATTCCAGTTATCGGATGGATGTACCAATAATATGGCCAAGTATCAAGACCTTATCATTGGTCTTGAGTTGGGTCTGGAGAATAATTTCCCCACTTTCATGTGAAGGTAGATTTTGATATAGTCATCCAGTAGGTTAATAGTGACTCTATCATAAGGAAGTAGGAACTCATCCCCCAACTGGAGTGGAATCAAGAGTTGATGACACATTTACCATCCCATAAAAAGGTAAATCATGTTACCTGATCGTAAAATGATTGAGTTGATGCTTTGGAAATCATAGCCACGTCTATTTCAAAGCCTGTCCAAGATTACATGGTCATTGATGGGGGTCATTAGAGGTTCATTCCCCCCATCACTTCTGATGATGATGACTAAAAGGTAAATTAGATGGCTACCAACACTACTGTAATAGGTCCCTTTAATTACCAAATGGACGAACACGCACTCGATTATATGAATCCATTTTTTGAGTATCTCTAGCAAGGAACTCTCCCTCCACACTGAGCTACAAACCCATTAACAAGAATTGTAATTTAACCTTCAGGATACCCCTAACCTAGTAAAGACCCTCTATAGGAATGGTTTTTATAGGATAATTATCTATTTCATCCAAGGTAAGTAGATGACTCATTTTGTTCAAAAAACCCATGTTTGAGTCATGTGGGGACCATCAAACATGATGGAATATTTTCACAAGATCCTGAGTTTGGGTTACCTCTATCCCACCATGGTTCATGAATGCATTGAGGTCACTAAAATGTGTCATGCATGACATCTCTATGAAAACTTCATGCAGAAGTGGGAAGAATCCATCCCCCTTAATGAGGTTAAGATCCGGTCTATCATTGATTTTTAGAAATCCCACATTATCCATCGATTTGGAATTCCTCACACCATTCTCAAAGACAATGACTCCACCTTTTGAGGTACTGAGTTGAATAAGTTGTGATCCAAGTACAAAATATTTTCTAAACACACCTCTCACTACCACAGAAAGGGGAATTGGAGGATTAAGGAATTAAAAAAAAACTCTCCCTAACATCCTGTAGAATATGGTGTTCCAGAACATGAATATTTAGCATGGTAATCTCTAAAATGATCTGTAGGCCTATAAGAAAACAACTCAAAATTCCACCCAAGTGACCCCACACTCCCTGGTGTATGGTAAAAAGTATTTCTTCCAATATAGGTCGAGATTTCATTCCTTTGTATATCCATTTATGATTAGTAGATGATGGCCAAGATAACCAAAGTCCATTTGGATGAGTTGGAATCCCTCAATGAAAATATTCATCAGGCATTGCATAACCTGAAAAAGTCAAATTTGAATGGTGTGATTATTCAATAAAAAGTCACCATATACTCCTTCTTTTAAGGTGATATGGTACCATTCCTCAGGATGTTGATGATACCTATAAAGAATCCATCAAAACAAGAACTCAAATGGTGAGTAACTAATGTCATTCATAATTTATAATCTAATGGTGGATACTCATTGATCACTATATATGGGGAGCACATCAAACATCCCACCAAAGCCAGGTTACTCAAGAAGTACTTCACATGAACCTTTATAGTTCAAGTTGTATAACATTAAATTGAAAACCCAAAAATCCTAATCACTTTACATAAAACTTTATGAAATAATACTAGATATATGACATTAAACTATGGTATACCCTATGTGAAGATCATAGGATTCCTCACATAACATGATGAGATGTCTTATGTGATAAGATTGAAATGATACAACCATAGCCTGGGAATATTTCACATATAAGACTTGATCATACCATCCTTTCTACAAAAAACACCTAGGTTACCGAGTTACATAATCCCCACTACCAAAGATTCTTTTTAGAAACAACAGACAAACCCTATTGTAACCCCCCTACAAATTTAGAGCCATGTGACTTTAAACTACCAATACCAACAACCAAAAACATGATATAAAACTTTATAAATTATTATTTGTTGAATGATTTTAAAAACCAATGAAACATCCAAGTAACATGAATTTAAACTATATGACACCATGGATAAAGCTATACAACCTTAAACTGCAGTAACCACATTTCCTCAATATATGAAATTAAATAGTGAATTTAACATCCTTTATACAAGATTTCAAATTTTATGGTTCACATCCATGTCATATGAATTAAAATTTCATGATACCTTGATCCCAAATTTTAGAGAGAACCCCATTATGGTGTTATTCATCTACTACACCATGTTCTAGAACTACATATGGATTGATTCCTCATTAAGTGGGACCCATAAAAATACCGAGATCTCCAATCCTAGATCTAGTACAACCAAAAAACTATTCCAAGGGACCCCCCTTGGGAAAATGTACAATCATTAACTTCCAATATTCCTATCCATTTCATTCAAGTAGATAGTGAAACATCTCAAAGAGTGTTTCACTTTCCCCTAAGCCTCCCAACATGTTTGCTTCCACACTTCATGCCTACCTCAATTTGGACCATAATCACCCTATAGAACTAAGTAAACCCACTAATGAAAATATTTCCTTGCTAAAATAGATCAACTCATATCCCGAGCACATTCCTCAAATGATCCTTGATGAAATATGCATGGTTCCCATGTTTTGAACATGGTCAATGGTAAGTCCTATATTTTTTCACCCCATCCTTAACCGATGTGGCTATAAAAATTGTTCTTAGAACATGGTCAATAGTTGTTACCTACCCATTGGTTACCCCCATTTTCAAAGTCCAAATTGGATGTCATGATTTACCTCTTATTCTACCTCCCATTATTTTAGTGGGATTTTAACACCCTTGTTGTTATACCCCCATTCATTCATTCATGATTCCCCAACAAGTTAGTATTAGTGGGTCCTTCCCAAGTTAGTTTCCCGCTGTTTTTCTATCACTTATGAGAATAGAAAATCCACATTTTTCATTATTTCTCAAACTAATCAAGGATAATGTGGTCTTAGGAGTTGTGCTGGAATCCTCTTCAACAAGGTTGAGATGCACAAGAATTTAAATAATAATTCCACCTTCATTTATTTTGATATTTATGATATGAATCTTGTAGAAACACTATATGGTACAAACATCATGACCTTAAACTTTGTACAACTTGTCTTGAAGATGATTTTTGTTTCACTAGGTCCCCTTTACACTCCTTTCATGTCATGTTAATGTTCTTTCATTCCATACAATTTTTTTTGAGACACATACCACCATATGGTCCAAGCATCATGTCCTTAAACTATTTACATGACCATTTTTTAATCTCTATAACATTAAACTAGTATCAGTCCCTTTTGGTCTTATCTACTTGAGCATAAACTACATAGCTAGTATCTTATTATATGACATATTTAACTACAGAATCAGATTCTCATCCTTGCATGAGAGGATAACCCCCAACTTATGGATTTTCTCTCCTACCACACCATATTATAAAGATATACATGGATAGATTCCCATTTCTAGTGGGATATGAAGCATTTCCTAGATCTCATATCTCAAGAACAACTACAAATACCCCTATTGGGTGTGACCATTCTCTCTAGCATTCGGCCCCAAGGACCTATGTTTATGACATATTTTTTAATAATTAGATGATGAAACCATATAACATGCACCAATGTTCTGAGCATCATGAACTTAGACTATGTGAATCGTAACCTAGAGTCATTTTAGTGTCACAATGGAGTTGTTAGACTTCTCTGCATGGTGAGTTTAGAGATCTTTAGAGCAATACAAAACCTTTCGAAAGTCTGGGATCCTTGAAGTTGAACTTGTAGTGTCCCCCATATGGTATGATCATCATGACATTAAACTATGTGCAGATTGTCTCATGGATGTTTCATGTAGAACTATGCTGCCCTAGAACTCTCTTCACATCCGGTTTATATTCCCCTATGTTGTAAAAACACCCACGAACACATTCTTCCCCTTGGTCTGATCTCTAGAACCTTAAAATTATCATAGCCTTGGACCAAGAATTAGAAACTTAAATTATATATAACTTCCCCCCAGTAGACCCCAATTTACAGTTGGTTCATGTCACTTTTGATGTTTTAGTAGACCAATCCCCAATTTCCATCACATCCAAACTCAAGAGGACTCCCCCTTTTAGTGTCTATCTTATATCTTACCTCTCTCTAAAAATAAAAGTGGTTTAATTCCATATTCAATGATACACATAGTAACATGTATATCACCTATCTCAGGCCTAACTACAAATATTATCATTACCCACACCTTTCTTTAGCTTCCATTTTCCCATGGTGGGACTTAGTTTCTTAACACATATTAAGGCAGTGTGATTCCTTGATAGAGGTGGTCTATTCTATACAACCTTAAACTAGCAGCCTTTTTCCAAGCATCATGACCTTAACTATGTGAAGTTATCAACAATAATTCACCTAAATGTGTACCTATCTATTATGAATAACATTGTATTGAATTATCCTTTCATGAAGGTATAAATTGTTTGTTTTTTAATTTGAATCCTTGGTTTAGTCTTGGTAATGTTTACCATGGTCTAAGAAAGGTCCCAAGAGTATCTAGGTATTATTTGGAGCCCATAGTTCTGAAAAGTGTGGGGTGAAATAGAGGTGCAATGAGAGTTGAATGGTTTGATGAAATCGTTTTTCTCTAGGCACATGACTGTGTGATAAACTACTTGTTTTTGATAGTTGTATTTAATACGGTTTGTGAACGTTTTGGGAAACTTTTCACCTTAAACATGTGTGGAAAATCATTAAGTAGTGACTTGATCACAGTTTTCGCACAATTTAGTAAACTATGCTCCTTAACCATGATCCCCCTAATTTTTGGGTGAAATGACATTTTCCCCTCATTTAATCTTATAACCCTATTTCTTATTCTACTCTCCCATTTCTAGTGGATGAAACATTTATTCTTCTTCCATGTATTCCAAAATACCTCGATCTAGGTATTGATATAACTCCCATGTTTGGTGTCCAATTCTAGATCTGAAGGAAGTATTAGATATCTTAAGACGAGATCTTGAGTCGTATACCTTCCTATCTAAGTCTATCTTTGTATCCATTGGGAAATTTAGGCGCGAGCTCTTTTTACCAATTTTTAGGGATTTAGATAATTTTGTCTATTTATATCAACCTATTATGAATCTATGGCCACCATCGGATGAGGATTCATCAATGTCCCAAAGGTAGGTGGTCTCGCCAACAAGCCCGCACCCAAGTGGTAAAGGCTCTTGCTTGGCATCCAAGAGACCCTGGTGCAAAACTGGGTAGAGGCTATTTTCTAGGTTACTGTAGCAGGTACTATAGTAGGCACTACTTACTACTTTAGCAGCCACTATTCGATACTATAGCAACTGTACTATTCACCTGATTTGGGCTTTCGGGCCACCGGTTTGGGACTGCGGGTCTCAGGGCCTTCGGGCCATCAAAGGCCTTTGGGCCATAGGGACATCGGGACATTGAAGACCATAAAGTAGCCCAGTTCACATAGAGTAGGCCCTAGATGAGGATCAGAGTACCAGTAGCAGTCACCAGAAGCAGAGCTAATCGGATTGGAAGAATGAGAGGGTATGGCATCCGCCAACGAGACCAGGCCCCATGCAGCTTTGTACGGGGAAATGCTAACCGATCAGCAATGCAGGTGGGGAGCTAAAGGAAATCAATGATGCAGAAGCCGGGGAGGGGCAGTTCTAGTGGGATGGGGCTACGGGTCATGTATTGGGCATGGTATGCCTCTGGGCCTTCGGGTCATGTATTACAGGTCATGTCGAGCCTTGTGCCTTGGGCCTACGGGTCATGTATGAGTTCCCCTTCAACCCTTAAAAGGGGGATTATCTATAATAAAAAAAATAAGGCCTTCGGGCCATTCGGGAAAAGGTAGGTGGTCTCATTATTTTTCCCATGAGTCTCTGTGTTTTGTAACTATGTTGTTGTGTCGCACACCAACTTTTGTCAAGCATCACCATATAATTTAGTTCTTCATATCAAATTGATAAAATCACCTAGATACATTCGTATTAATTCTTATATAGTATATTATAGAATTATGACTTCGGTTATGGACACCCCTTGGGTGTTCTATTCTAATTTTCCCTCTTTAATTAATTTTACAACTGACTGAAATGCCTCCTAAGTGTTTGTTTCGGGATGTAATTGAGTTTTCCACTCTTTTATAAGTGGTTATTGAATTAAGTTATCTCATAAGTGACTTTCCCAAAATATAATTATAATTTCTCATGTAGGTAATTTCCCAATTAATGTTGAAACCTTCTAAGTGCCTTTATGAACCTTATAACTTGAATTTCCATGCATTGTTTAATTGAATGGAATGAATTAAATTTAATGGATTTTATATGATGGATTTAACTTAATTAATTAAATTAAATGGATTATATGGAATGGTTTTTACATGATAGTTTCCGTATCATGAATGAAATAAATGGTTGAAATTAAATAATGTAGCAAGGCCACACCTTTATTGCATCTGCTATTGAATGCTTATATGAATTTTAATGTCTTATTGGAATTGGACTTGGATATTTAGATAAATGATAGGTTATTCCTAATGTATTATATTATAAATATGATTATGCCTTGATATAGGATGTGGTATGATGGTATGGTTTCTGTGAGCATGATTGTATCATGCTACCTCACATCAGGTGTTGAGCATGACATCTCTCACTATTGACACTATTAGGACAGTGGACCTGACACACCCCATCCTTTTTTTAGTGTTGTAATGATGTCACACTCACCATATTGAGTGACTAGCATGTTGTGTCCCACTAATTTTTAGATATAGAGAATGTAACCTATTTCTTAGTTTCATAGGATTGTTAAACTGGATTTGGATGTCTGAGTTATGCCCCAATCCGTCTAGAAACTAATATTCCAGGTTTATGGCCACATATATCTACATGTACATGGTTCATATAGTTGGATGAAATATATAACTATACCATAAATAAATATAAATATACTATTAATATATATATAATGACTAATTAGAATTCCATTCCCGCCATGAGCCAAAGAAGGTAGAGTTTCTAGGTGTCTTTTCAAAACCTGAGTGGGTGGTTATTTATTTATTTATAATTTTTAATTAATTAATTATACATGCACACTATTATGTTAAGAGAACTGATGGATTAATTCTAGATACCGTTGGTGGTGGTATTATAATATTTTATCTCACATCCTACTCCAGATTCCATTGGTACTAGAGAATATCATCTATCTATAGGAATTGGTAAAGGCTAGCACCCTAATACTCGACTTTGATATGATTTACCCTTAGTTGGAGCTTAGGAGTAGAGAACCGAGCATAGGCTTGAGATACTAGTGGTGAAGTTTTTTTTTCATTTTTTAGTTTTTGTATAATGTGTTTGTATCTAAAAATCCCTTGTTCCCCTTTTACATATCAGCATGAAATGCATCCGTGTATATAACACGACCTAGTGGATTTTTATTATTATACAATTGTTAAGTTATATATTCTTCCATTGTTTATCTATTTTATTTTTTTTATTATATGATTCTGTTGTTTCATGTTTATGTTTTTATCCCATGTTACACTATGATATGAGGTTATAGTCTCCCCATCATACAACCTTCACACCCTCACTTCTAGTCGACAACCTCTGGCATATGGGGAGGCATGCTTGAGGCCATGTGACCCACCAGATTTGGGTACAAGCTAAGTAGATCTTGGGTTAGGATGTTACAAAGTGGTATGAGAGATTTAATTTTCATTTTTATTAATTTTTGGGTATTAGACATGAGACAACGAGTAAAAGGAATTTGGAAATAACCCTATACTTAGATGTAGCTAACCCATGTACAGGGGAAACCCATATTACCTGGGATAAGAAATTATTATTATTTATTTCACCTGTTATAGTTAATATGACTTCACTGTTGCATGAAATAATTTTCTTATAGAGTAATGATATTGTTATTATTTAAATGTTGATCTATTTTACTTAGTCCTAGTGAAATGAGGGCATTGAATTACATGCATCATTATTGGCACAATAGGACTAATATTCCCTATATTTTTCCATGTTACGTCTAATTTTAGCATGCATTTTCCTATTTCATATTTTCAGTGCCTTGATTATCTATTGAATTTTGTTGACACTTCTTTCAGGGATTAGAAAACATAATTGACACTTAAAGTGCCTACCTTAAACTAATAGAGTTTTCCTAGATAGGTTAAAAGAGACACCTTAAGTAGTCAATTATGGAACATTGATCCATGAACCATTGGATACATGGGTTAGACCATGTTATGGTGTGGGTTAAGTGTATTACATATTTTAGTTCATAAGGCGTATGAGTCCTTATGTATCAGAAATGGTAATTTTCCTAATTTATCCATTTAATGTGTTTTACATTTTTGAATGAGAAAAAATCTAAAATGGAAATGACTTTTATAAATTTAATAGACATATTTTACATGTGAAACAAAGACTCATACCAGAACTCGGATATAATAGTGGGTAGCTAGGTGTCTTTTACAATTAATGGTATAATATGATATTTTCTACCATCTAGAACTAACTTTTGGAGCAGCAAGATAGGCGTGATCAATTATATAGGAAGGATATTATCCTATTATAAGGTTGAGGGCCTTAAGATTCCAATGATTCCTTATTCAACTATGACACCTATTCATATTTCTGATATGGGAACTGATGCCTAGTTTCATGAGGGATTTCTTCATATGTTACAGAATATGAAAGGTGTTTCTCGACCCGCCCTGAGTATAGAAAATTTGAATCAAGAAATCCATAAGCAATATCCCCACCTCTTCCAGGGATGATAGAACACACACTACCAATTCATGGATAAAATACATTATCTCTTTTTCAATCATCTGGAGATGCCTCCAAAGAAGTGGTTCAAGATTGTATCTTGTATGCTACACGATTTGGCCAAGCAGTGGTGGGACATTGTCACCCAGGTGAATCAAAAACATAATATGGTTTGGGTGGATTTCTAGATTATCATATATGAATATTGATTTCCCCAAACTCTGAGGGGTGAAGGAACATCAGAATTCATGAATCTACAGTAGGTAAGTATGTATGTAATGGAATACTTTGATAGTTTCACTAAGCTATAGTGGTTTACTCATACTCTATCATGTGATAATATTATGACCTCCAATCGATTAGAGGATGGGTTAGTATATGCCATCTGATCATAGGTCAATGTATTCAGGTTTAATACCATTTCCAAAATCATCAACTAGGCCCTTATTATAGAGAAGAATTTGAGGGAAGCTGAGGGTGTGAGTTAGGGAGGTTAAACACCTAGAGGTATGAGTGATTCTTCTTCTAGGAGAGAGATACATTTTGTGACTACTCATGGAGGTAGTAGTAGTCAGGATCCTCATGTAGTTAGTTTCTTGATATGTCACTAGTGTAGGAAGTTGGGGCCTATAAAACCAAAGTGATTATGTGATCCTATGGAATGTAGAGGTTGTGACAACATAGTACACATACAAAAATTTTGTATGACTTTTCTATTAGTTCTTAGAGAGTAGGGATCTATGCATACTCCATGTGTAGGATAGAGGATAACATGATCATTTCGAATACCACTGGCTGTTCAGGCCAATGTGGTAGTCAAGGAAGAGGTTTTTAAACTCATGATTCCTAGCTCCCAAACAGTGGGATTACTTAGGGTAGTAAGGTAGTGATTTAGGGCTATGGTATATACCAATTACCTGTAGTCTAGCCTATGATAGAGGAGAAGAGTTATATACCTTCTATTATATGCGGTTCAATTCTAGTAGCCTCTACTTAGTTTCTACTTTATTTGACTCATGCGTGCCTCACTCATTTATATATGATACTATTATGGGATGTCTGGGACTTGATTTCAAACACTTTCATAGAGTTATTACACTTAATACCTCGATAGGTATTCGATTAGAGGGAATTATCCATTGTAAGGAATTCCCCTTGAGATAGCTTGGTACAACTTCGTATGGAATATTTTCATCTTCCTCAAGATGGGATTTGATGTAATCATTATAATTGACTAATTGGATCCATATTGCGTCCACATTGACTACTATTATCAGAGGGAGAAATTTAAATCACTAGAGGGAATTAGGAACATGCATAAGGGAGTATGATATGTTAGTGCGACTCGACATAGACCTGAGCAGCAGAGGCTAGGTAAGGTGACAACTCAGATTTCCAGTATCTTCCTAGATGAATAGGGGTTATTACATACTATTTTACCTCTTGTAGTGGATAATTTAAAGGATGTATTTCTAGATGAATTCTAAGGTCTACCTATTGTGCGAGGGGTATAATTCACTATTGAGATTGTTCTAGGAGTAGCATCGGTGACAATTCCACCTAATAAAATGACACATATAGGGATTTTGGAGTTCAAGAAGCAATTAGAGGATCTGAAGTATAAAGGATTCATACACCCCAATACTTTTCCTTGGGGTTCACCATTACTTTTCTCTAAGAAGGAGGGAAATATCATCAGTATTTGTGTGGATTACCGCTGACTGAACTGGATCATAGTCAATAATCGGTATCCACTGCCTCAAATAGATTACCTCTTTGATCAGATCTGAGGAGAGAGGGTATTTTAAATGAAATATTTGAGGTTTTCCTATCATTAGGTGTTTTTAGGTCATAATACATACCTATTACAACTTTTAGGAGCAGGTATGGTCTATACGAGTACCTAGTCATGCTGTTTGGACTCATGAACACACTTGCAGTCATCATAGATCTTATGAATCAAGTTTTCCACCAATATCTCGATTCATTCATGGAAGTATTTGTTGACAATATCTTAGTGTATTCATGATCCAGAAACAAACATGAAACCCATATTGATATCATTCAAAATACACTGAAAGAGTATCATTTCTATAATAAGATCAATAAATGAAAATTTTGGATCAACAAAGTCAACTTACTAGGTCACATTATCTCAGAGTCAAGAGTTTTAGTTGTCCCAGATAAAGTGAGAGGTGTAGTTTTCTTAGAACATCCCAATAACGTTTTTGAAATTTGATGTTTCTTAGGGATTTATAGATATTAGAGATGATTTATCTAGGATTTCTCATATCTTATAGATCCTTTTATAGGTTTGAAAAAGAAAGTGTGAAATATATATGGTCAGAATCTTGTGAAGTATCCTTTCAGGAGTTGAGAGGCCATTTGAATTTATCTTTGATATAGATTCTATTGGAGCCAGGAAGGACCTATAAAATATATTATGATGCATCAAGTATCAAGTTGGGAGATTTTCTAATACAAGATAAGTGAGTCGTATCATATGGGACTTGTCATTTCAGGCCTCATGATCAGAGTTACCTGAAACACAACCTCGAGCTAGCTATTGTAAAAGAAATGTAGTAGTAGAGGCTCTAAGACATAAGACTCAGGTGAAGGCTATTCCAGAGTTCAATGGTGAATGGAAGTTCATGTGATTATTCTTAAAGATTCACATTGAGATTCATGAGGATCAAGGTCATAATATCGTCAAAATATTAGTAGTGACCTCTATTCTTTTGGAATAGGTAAGAATAAGGTAACTATATAATCCTGAAGGCCATGAACTAAGGGAAAGAATCTTAGATGACGATACATATTTATGTTAGACTGTGGATGGGGATGATAATTTAATATTCCATGGGTGTGTATGGGTCTCATATGACATCAGGAAGGAGTTGATGCAGGAATTCCATGCCTCAAAATGGGTAGTTCACCCCAGTGTCACCAAAACACATTGAGATCTATGGATCCAGTATTGGTGGCCAGATATGAAATGTGAGATTTTTGAATTCATCATTCGGTGTCCCAGCTGTCATAAGGTGAAGGGAGAACATCAACATCTAATAGGGATTTTATAGCTATTGTTCATTCCTTAGTGGAAATGAGATTATATTTTGATGGATTTCATGACTAGTTTACCTTGATCACCTCATGAAAATGATATAATGTTGGTTTTCATTGATCTCTTGAAAAATTTCACACACTTCTTACCTTTGTGAGAGACCTTATTAGATGAAGAGATAAGAATGATATATGTCAGGGAGGCTGTACATATTCATAGGGCACCATGATCTATCATTTATAATAGAGACACTAACCTTACATAATGGTTCTGGAAGGGGTTTCATAAGGACTTAGGTACATAGGTGATTCTAAGAACACCCTATCACCCACAGACTGATGGATAAATGATGTGTATGATTCAGGTTCTAGAGTACATTCTCCGTGCATGTGTCCTTGACTTTGGGGGTTCCTGGGAGAAACAAATTCCCCACATTGAGTTAATTTATAATAATAGATTTCAAGATACCATTGATATGGATTATTATGAATACTTATATGGTAGGACTTTATGTTCACCTCTATGCTTTCCATAGGTAGGGGAGGTATCTATGATTGGACCACATCTCATGTAGGGGGCTATAAAGGAAGTACAACTAATCAGAAAGTGTATGATGACATCTCAATCTAGACAATAGTCATATGCCAACTGATTCCAGAGACCTATCAATTTTGAGTTTGGAGAATAGATTCTACTATGAGTCTCATCGAGGTTAGGCTATAGACATATTCTGAATTAGGGTAATCTCTCACCAAGTTTCATTGGACCCCTCAAGGTTGTGAAAAATATTGAACTGATGGCTTACCAGTTAGCACTTTCTTAGAGATACCATTAAAATGCATGATGTATATCACATGTCTCATCTTCACCAACATAATCCATACCCATCACATGTATTTCATCTTAATGAGGTTTAATTGAATGTGGATGCTTCCTTTGAGGAGTATCTAGTTTTTATTGTGGATTGGAGTGTGAAGACACTCTGAGTAAGGCCAGTTCCTTTTGCACTTATTTTTATTGAAGAATAGATGAGTTTGGGATGATACTTGGGAGTAGGAAGTAGATATATGAGCTCAATGCTTGAAACTCATTTCTGATCATACCCTCTACCCCCATAAGGTAAACCCAGGGATAAGTTTCTTTAAGGAGGTGAGTTTGTAAAAAACTGTCCTTTCATGAAGGTAAAGATCATTTGTTATTCAATTTTAATCCTTTATTTAGTATTAGTAATGTATATTATAGCCTAAGGAAGGTCCCAGGAGAATTTAGGGCTTGTTCAGAGCCTAGAGTTTTGGAAAATGGGTAAATGACTAGGCCTCACAGTTAGTAGAAACTATGAAGCCCAACCGGCATGGTTTCTCCAAACCATGTGGGGAGAAATAGAGTTGAAACAATAGGTACATGGTTTTTTAAACTAGGAAACTCTAGGAACATGGCTGTGAGAGATATTATAGGGTTTTTACGGTGGTCTTTCTCATGGTTTTCACACAATTTCATAAACCATGCACCTTATCCATGTGGGGAAAATCCTCAAGTAGTTACTTGAGCATGATTTTCACATGCTTTAGTAAAACATGCACCTTAACCATGCACCCCCTATTTTAGAATAAAATTACATTTTACCTCATTTAATCATATAACCCAATTTATTTTTCTCCTCTCTGATTTCCAGTGTATGAAACATTTCTTCTTCTTCCATGGATTCTGAAATCCCTCGATCTAGGCTTTTAGGTAAATCCCACATCTGGTGTCCAATTCTGGATCTGAAGGAAGCATTGGATATATTAATTTGTGATCTAGAGTCCTCTACCTTTCTATATATTTTTATATTTTTATCCATTGTGCTACTTAAGTGTAATATCATTTTCTTTATTTTTATGGATTTAGACTGTTTTTTTGATTTGTCTCAACCAACTCTGAATCTGATGCCTCCATTAAATAAGGAGTCATCAATGTCCCTAATGTAGGAAGTCTCTTCATTTTCACCATGGTTTTTGGTGTTTTGTAACTATGACATTGTGTCGCATGCAAGCTGTTGCTGAGTGTCACCTTATAATGGAGTTATTAATATAAAATTAATCAAAGCACCTTGATACATTCCAATTGATCATTTTTAGTAGATTAGATAATTATGAATTTGGTTATGGAAACCCCTCTGGTGTTCTAATTTGATTTTTCCTCTTTAGTTAATTGATCAACTGATCAGAACACCTATAAAAAGTTTGTCTTGGCTTGTAATTGAGTTTTCCCACTCCTTTATAAATGGTAATGACATTAAGGCACCTCCTAACTTTATGTACCAACAATATAATTGGAAATTCCCTTGTAGTTAATCTCCTAATTAAGGATGTCAGCTTATTAGTGCCTCTATGAACCTTATAACTTGAATTTCCATGCATTGTTTAATTGAATGAAATGAATTAAATTGAAGGGATTTCACATGATGTCTTACCATTACTAAATTAAATTAAATGGATTATATGGACTGGTTTTTACATGATGGATGCCTTACCTTGATTGAACAAAATGGTTGAAATGAAATGATGTGGAAAGGACACACCAATTGTTGCATTTTCTATTGAATGATTATATGAATTGTAATATCTTATTGGAATTTTACTTGAAAAATTAGACACATGAGAGGTGATGCATCATGTATTATATTATAAATATGATCATTCCTTGATATAGGATGTGATATGATGGTAAGGGTTCTGTGAGAATGAAAATATCATGCTCCCTTACATCGAGTGTTGATCATGACGTCTTGTAGAGACCCGAAGCTTTACGTACATGGACATTACATTACTTTAGCGGAATACTAAATACATAACAAAAATAGACACACAAGGACCGTAATAGTTTAGTGTCTTTGGAAACTTGGAATGTAATCTTCTAATCGTGGTGAAAGATCTTCAACATCTCCCATAAAGATATTTCCATTTTTTTCTTACCTAAAACCTTTCTTTATATCCTGGGGAAAAGAAAACATAAAAAGGGTGAGCTAAAATGCTCAGTAAGGGTAATCATGGATAAAATAAAATATACCATATACAATTTAACTTAAAAACATGAAAATAATGTTTAAAAATCAAAATCTTGAGAAATGACATAAAACATGGAAGTACGTAAGGCATAGATCATAAAGAAACATTAATAATGACAAAATATCATGGGAATAAAACATGTAATTGTGGCATCCATTAATCACATGTAATGATTTCCATAGTAGCCAAGGCATTGCTGCCAAGACCATCTTAGTGGACAAAGTCCCATTCTGAATCGAGTTCACTCCTCGTTTCAATCCTGTAACACTGAACCGGATTGACTTACCATTCCAGCCATGTCTATCTCATGAGATATAAAATTTTTACCCAATGAATTGGAGGGAGATATAGGTCCCACCCATCTCATAATGAAATCATTCTTACTTGTGCCACAAAATAAACATACATAACCCAATAAATAAAATGTGTTTCATAAACCTCATCCCATCATCACATAATCCATATAAAAGAAATGTATATAATTTCATAATAAGAAAAGTGAAACCATGTAAATCATAGATACATTAAACTTGAAACATACACATATGAAATAATGTCATCTTAGATGGAAATGGTTTTGATAAAACATTTGAAATGAATTCTTGAGGAAAATATCCTTTCTTCTTCAAAATCATTTTCTTTTCACAAAATGACATGCAATTTTAAAATAAAAGTATTTTGTTGAAAATATTCATAAAATCTTTTAGAGTAAGATTCATGAAAATGAGGCATTATGAAACCGTAAAAATCCATTCACACCGTATAAGTTAAAAATAACATTCTTCATGTACTTTTGTCGGAAAAGTCAAAAAGTCCCTCGTATGGTAAACCAAAAAAATATTCCTTACATACCATGTCGTAAAAGTCGAAAATGGGTAAAAAGGACTTTCAAAATACAAGAAAACATTCTTAGAAAACATGGTCTTGGATGATAAAGATAACCCCAGTAAATACTTACGAATAAACAATATCGGATAAAAATGAGATTGATAAAATATCCCTTACCTTATGTCCGATATGCTTCGTACGTATCCGAACCTCCTGTATAATGATTTAAATAATGTTATTGACTTATTAAATAATCATATTAATTGTTATGATATCATATATGGTTCACTTATGACTTTATATTACCCGTTCTTTTGTAAATTCCATGTTAAAGAGCATTTTGGGTAAAATCGTTTCATTTGTCATCCGTGTTTTGACTTGTAATTATTCATATGATTACTTAGATCATGATTACATAATTCCAGAATATAAAAAATGATTTATAAATAATATATATTCAGAATATACATATATATAATAGATCGATAAATGGAAAGAAATACACCGTTCATGGAGACGGTAGGCCGTACGTACGCATGAACGCTGTTTTTGTTTCCTTATTGAGTTGAATGGAATTAAGTAGATGAAATACATATATAAATAAATCTAGTATCTTTATAATGTCATATATTTCATTATTATTGCTTATATATACTTTATAATCATTCTTAAATGGTTAACATGGAGAATGAATCTCATCGCGTCGTGGAGACGGTAGTCCGTACGTACGCACGAGCGATGATATCGTTTCCATAATTATTGAATTGAATTGGAGTGGATGTTAAAATATATCAGAATCAGTATGATGTTATAATAACTATGTATAGTTATTCTTTACACCATTATACCCATCCAGGTAAGGTGTTGGTGGAAAAACAGATTACACCACGGCGTGGAGACGGTATTCCGTACGTACGCACGCACGGTGATTTTGTTTTCCGTAGGATGGATAGAAGGTGAAATGGGGTTGTTTAATATTTATAATAACAAATCAATATATTAGTGATACTGATGTTATTACTTTATAATGAAACAACTAAATTAGAAGAAGTTGAAAAAGAAAGAAGCTTGAAATAATCGGGGGAAGAAATTACCTCTTCTTCGATACGCCTCTTTGAAACCTCCTCTTAGGGCACTAAGATTTGTCTTTAAAGTAGACCAAAACCTCTAGGATGTTTCAATGGAAGTGGAGAATATAAATTTTCAGGGGTTGGCCGAGCTTGAAGGCTCAAATTGGTGTGAGGAGGAGAGGGAGGAGGTGCCCTTTTATAAGGGAGGAGAGGGGCACCTTTGGAATTCTTAAAAATATGAATTTATAATAAAAATAACCCCACTTAAAAACCTCCAAAAATGTCTCATATTCGAATATTAGATGAGATAGGGTTGTAATATCATCAACCAAACAAATTTAGATATGTTTGGATCATATTTTAAACCTTATCATTTTTATTTATCCTTATTTAATCTATTTAAGTTTATTTGTGGTAATAAAATTCTAAATTTTAAATTATAACAAATAATTACTTATTTGTTGTGAATTTTCCATAATTATTTACTTTATAACATTATAGACCATATAAATTTAAATTTATAATTTTTAAATATTTTTGCGATTTTTAAACAATTTTATAATATGTTATTTTTATAAAATAACAATAGTGTCAATTTTGACACTATCCTTTTATTTGAATTTAAATAAAATATATAAAGAATATATGTTCGAATTAAAAGCTTTAATAGATTCATAAAAGGTCATATGTATCTATAAAATTAGTGGATCACATTAAATAGTTCATATAATATTTATTTTATTATTTTTAAAACCATTTATTTGGTTTATCTCTTAATAAAATAATTACTACAACATTTTTGTATAATTATTTAATATACTGATTTGTTGCATAAAAATTTAAAATATAATACTATGATGAATTTAAATATATTAAATTTCACAATAATACTTTTACTCTAATTTATCATCTTAAAATTACAATATTTAAATTGTTATATTTATTATATTATGAAGGGGACAACTTTGGCATCATTTAAAATAAAATAATATAAGTGTCATAATTGCTTTTATAAGACTCCAAATGGTCAAATATTCGACCATTGGATGATTATAGTATAAATTTACATGACAAATAAGTTTTGGTCAGGGTTTTGTGCCTTTTATGGTCACTATTAGTTTAATAAAAACTATATTCTTGATTTTTCACTAGATAAATAATTTCTACATCACTATTGTGTCACAATTAATGATAATTATTTATTCCAAAAAAATCTAAATAAATTCTCATGATGTAGATAATTTTGTTAACTTTCTGTAGAATGTTAATGTTCTAAGTTTCATGAAGTTTATCACTAACTTAAAATTATTATACTTATAGTATTTAAGAGAGTGACATGTTGTCACTTTCTTTGGTTTTAATAATAATTAAATTATTGTCATGGAACAAAGTCCATTAAATGAATCTAATACGACCCTTAGGTGATATGGGTCGACTGTTAGTCATCCAATATTATTTTTCCAAGTGTTAGGTTAATTTTATAATCTTATATTTACCCTTAATTACCCGATTTACCTTTAACGATAGTAAATAAAATTTACCGCAGTTACTATACACAATGCCAAAAAATAAAAAGTACCTTATTAACATAATTTGGACCCACTGATTCCAAATATAGAATCCATTTTTCCAAATTAAATACACAAACGTTGCAGAAATTAAATTAAAATTAATCCCGTTGTCGAAAGAAAACGTGGGTTTCTTTAAAACATTGCAAAAGATTGAATTGATTTAACCTACGAATTCAAGGTAAAATCAATGCTAATGACATACATTATATTAAATGGTAAAAATATATTCTATTTATAATTTAAACCCATTCAATATTATAATTTAACCACATAAGATATTACGATGAAAAAAGTTGTTTTTAATTAAAATATAGCGTGTTTTTACTATTCATTAAAATATGAAAGTCATCAGAATAAAATGAAAAATTTATCCAAATTAAAATTTTATTTCTTGATTACAAAGAATAATTTTTATTTGTAAAATGGAACTTATAAACATGTCAAAAAACTAGATTTAAAGTGGGTGCGCCATCAAAAGGCGGCAAAACTGCATTTTTTGAAAAATACTTATTTTACCCGAAAAATTTATTTTGTTCTTATACCATGTTTTAGAAAATGTGTAAGATGAATAATAATGTTATAAAATTAAAAATTTAGTTAATACTATTCATAACTGCTAGTTCATAATAATATTATAATAATATATCATTGTTTAGTAAAACCCGGTATTGCGTACAACACACGCTATCGAGGAAGGTCGCGATTGCGTGTAATGCAAGCCAAGTCAGGGTTGCGTGTTGTGAAAGAATCATTCATTGTTTCGTATAACAGAATCCAACCATATTTCATTTATACATTGAATATATATATATATATATACTCAATGTTGCGTAGAATAACTATTATCAAAATTGTGTGTAACACGATCCAAGAATAGTGTTGCGTATACTACAAGCTAATATGGAGTTGTGTATAGCGCAAGGTAATCTTGGTGTAGCATACAACACAAGACATTTAATGAAATTAAAAGAATATTTTTCATAGAATCTCGGGGTGTTACATTCTACCCCCCTTAAAATGAATTTCGCCCTCGAAATTCGTTGGGGTTATAAATGGTTTACTACTCGAAAGTTTGTTTAATAGAAACCCTCATCGTAAAAAGGAATCCCAAAACATGGCTTTAAAAACTAATGTATGAAATGTAACGGTTACCCAAATTAACTCATCACTGGGTTTCCACGTAGGAGAACACAGGTGAAAATATGGATATGGAAGAAAAATCTAACCATCAAGTTCTGATGGAGAGTGGTAGAGAACATGGCTATGAAAAGGCCAACAATAACAAAGCTATTGATTTGTGATGATCTAAGGTACCATCAGATTCATCGGATATAAGGGAACTAGGACAAAATTTTTGGTTTTCAAGATCATTTCCCTAAAGTTGATGAATTAAAAGATATACTTGCATGATTTTGGTACAATCTCACTGTTGTTCATGAATTGAACAATTTCCACTTCATCCCTTAAAGAAATGAAGTTGAATTTGTTATTCGTGATGTGTTAGCAGATCATGTGATAGAATGATGGGTCATTCCATCTCTTTCAAACAAAAGGTTAGCAAAAGTTATAAGTCCATCTTATGGTTAGATTAATTGTATATGGTTCCAAAAATGAACTTATACTTCATATATAATACCGCTTAATAAAATAAAACTAGTTTATAATAACCAGGGACTTCCTGTAGGCCAGTGGTAGGGGATAAAGGCCATTCGCACTTCGGTTGTCGGTTCGATTCCCACAGCCTTGTCCGACGCGATGGGCTGTCGCCCGTCCTGCAGGTTGTCCTTTTTCTAAAACTACATTTCTCTATCATCCCATCAATAATATCAAAAAAAGGTTCTATCCTTAAACAATACTAACTTATGTCCAACATAATCCATTCCAATCTTTGGGCTTATCCATAATATTGCAATCCACTCTCATAATATAGTGAAAACGATTACCAGAGATTTAATACCATCATTGATCCCCATATATCATAAGATATGTCTTGTTGGTCACATTACAAACGTTCGAAGGCCTTAATCATGTACTCTCTTGAAAAATGAATACCCATTGAACCATAGTGAAAACATGAATGCAATTAAAAGTTAATACATTCCACATACCAAAATCCTCAAAATTCTATATACGCAAACCATGATATCACTTAGTCCTTATATCAATCATTAGCTCATGAATACAATCAAACCTCTCATTATCTTCTTATTCCTTCATTATGCGCATATCATCTACTTTACAAAAATAACTGAATAACATTCCATGGTTACTGGTACCATTCAACATATACATTCAAATACTTTTAGGAAAAACAATAGTGTAACAATCTTTAGATGAGTCTTTATTCCATAGTACCATTAACTATACAACATAACTCTCGATAAACATACAATCATTCCACTACCTTCTAAAACAACCGACTGAGCTTCAACACTTCTTTCAGCTCATATATCATTTGTAGTCTCCTCATCATCATCCACATAAATACTACCCATATGACCATGCTGATTCTCTTCATGAGATTTTCCATTAGGGCATTGGTTTGCATAATGCCCGTACATTCCACATTTAAAACATCTAATCATTGTTGATGTCGTAGCAATACCATTATCCATGTCCATGGTGTTAACTGAACCTTTTCCTTTCCACTTACTGGCTTTGTGTCCTTCTTTTCCACACCCAAATCATCTTCCAGTTCCTTTGAAACAATCTCCCTGATGCCTCTTCCCACATGATTTACATGAGGGAAATTGAACTTTCTTTCCTCTATGATCATCATGAAACTCCTTCTTTCTCTTATTATCTAAGTCGGGAAACTTATCAAAGTTGAGATTATTGATCATATTATGAGATTGCTAATTAGGAATAATAACGATGTTTGGACTTCCAGATCCTGTTTCATTGGGTTTCCATTGAAGAAAATCATTCCATTGTCCGTCATATCCTCTATTATCATGAATCTTCCTATTTCCAGCCATTTTCTAAAACCCAAAAAGAATAGTGTGAGAGGCAAAAATCATGCTAGGGAAAACAACATAGTAAAGGGGGAGCACCCTCAATATCTAACATCTTAGGTTAAATTCTAAGATTGTTACCATAGTTCTAGGACTATATCCTATACATATTCTTATCCTTAGGTACATCCCTTGACATACCTTAGAAATATCTCTAGGGATCTCACTAACGTTTTCGCATCCTAGTTTCCAAAGGTTGACTAAACCTTTCCTTTGATACCAACTGTAGAGACCCGAAGCTTTACGTACATGGACATTACATTACTTTAGCAGAATACTTAATACATAAAAAACACAGACACACAAGGACCGTAATAGTTTAGTGTCTTTGGAAACTTGGAACGTAATCTTCTAATCGTGGTGAAAGATCTTCAACATCTCCCATAAAGATCTTTTCCTTTTTTTTCTTACCTAAAACCTTTCTTTATATCCTGGGGAAAAGAAAACCTAAAAAGGGTGAGCTCAAATGCTCAGTAAGGGTAAGCATGGATAAAATAAAATATACCACATACTTTTGAACTTAAAAACATGAACATAATGTTTAAACATCAAAATCTTGAGAAATGACATAAAAATGGAAGTACGTAAGGCATAGATCATAAAGAAACATTAATATTGAAAACATATCATGGGAATAAAACATGTAATTGTGGCATACATTAATCACATGTAATGATTTCCATAGTAGCCAAGGCATTGCTGCCAAGACCATCTTAGTGGACAAAGTCTCATTCTGAATCGAGTTCACTCCTCGTTTCAGTCCTGTAACACCGAACCGGATTAACTTACCGTTCCATCCATGTCTCTCTGATGAGATATAAAATCATTACCCAATGAATTGGAGGGATATATAGGTCCCACCCATCTCATAATGAAATCATTCTTACTTGTGCCACAAAATAAACATACATAACCCAATAAATAAAATGGGTTTTATAAACATCACACCATCATCACATAATCCATATAAAAGAAATGGATATAATTTCATAATAAGAAAAGTGAAACCATGTAAATCATAGAGACATTAAACTTGAAACATACACATATGAAATAATGTCATCTTAGATGGAAAATGGTTTTGATAAAACATTTGAAATGAATTATTGAGGAAAATATCCTTTCTTCTTCAAAATCATTTTCTTTTCACAAAATGCCATGAAATTTTAAAATAAAAGTATTTTGTTGAAAATATTTATAAAATATTTTAGAGTAAGCTTCATGAAAATGAGGCGTTATAAAACCGTAAAAATCCGTTCATACCGTATAAGTTAAAAATAACATTATTCTCGTACTTTCGTCGGAAAAGTCAAAAAGTACCTCGTATGGTAAACAAAAAAAAATTCCTTACATACCATGTCTTAAAAGTAGAAAATGGGTAAAAATGACTTTAAAAATACACAAAAAAATTATTAGAAAACATGGTCTTGGATGATAAAGATAACCCCAGTAAATACTTACGAATAAACAATCTTGGATAAAAATGAGATTGATAAATTATCCCTTACCTTATGTCCGATATGCTTCGTACGTATCCGAACCTCCTATATAATGATTTAAATAATGTTATTTACTTATTAAAGAATCATATTAATTGTTATGATATCATATATGGTTCACTTATGACTTTATATTACCCGTTCTTTTGTAAATTCAATGTTAAAGAGAGTTTTGGGTAAAATCATTTCATTTGTCATCTGTGTTTTGACTTGTAATTATTCATATGATTACTTAGATCACGATTACATAATTCCAGAATATAAAACATTATTTATATATAATATATATTCATAATATACATATATATAATTGATCGATAAATGGAATGAAATACACCCTTCATGGAGACGGTATGCTGTACGTACGCATGAACGCTGTTTTCGTTTCCTTATTGAGTTGAATGGAATTAAGTAGATGAAATACTTATATACATAAATACAGTAGCTTTATAATGTCATATATTTCATTATTATTTCTTATATACACTTTATAATCATTCTTAAATGGTTAACATGGAGAATGAATCTCATCGCGTCGTGGAGACGGTAGTCCGTACGTACGCACGAGTGATGATATCGTTTCCATAATTATTGAATTGAATTTGAGTGGATGATAAAATATATCAGAATCAGTATGATGTTATAATAACTATGTATAGTTATTATTTACACCATTATACCCATCCATGTAAGGTGTTGGTGGAAAAACAGACTACACCACGACGTGGAGACGGTATTCCGTACGTACGCACGCGCGGTGATTTTGTTTTCCGTAGGATGAATAGAAGGTGAAATGAGGTTGTTTCATATTTATAATAAAAATTCAGTATATTAGTGATACTTATGTTATTACTTTATAATTAAACAACTAAATAAGAAGAATTTGAAGAAGAAAGAAGCTTGAATGAATTGGGAGAAGAAATTTCCTCTTCTTCGATACGCCTCTTTGAAACCTCCTCTTAGGGCACTAAGATTGGTCTTTAAAGTAGACCAGAACCTCTAGGATGTTTCAAGGGAAGTGTAGAAGATAATTTGGCAGGGGTTGTCCGAGCTTGAAGGCTCAAATTGGTGTGAGGAGGAGAGGGAGGAGGTGCCCTTTTATAAGGGAGGAGAGGGTAACCTTTGGAATTCTTAAAAATATGAATTTATAATAAAAATAACCCCACTTAAAAACCTCCAAAAATGTCTCATATTTTAATATTAGATGAGATAGGGTTGTAATATCATCAACCAAACAAATTTAGACATGTTTGGATCTTATTTTAAACCTTATCATTTTTATTTATCCTTATTTAATATATTTAAGTTTATTTGTGGTAATAAAATTCTAAATTTTAAATTATAACAAATAATTACGTATTTGTTGTGAATTTTCCATAATTATTTACTTTATAACATTATAGACCATATAAATTTAAATTTATAATTTTTAAATATTTTTGTGATTTTTAAACAATTTTATAATATGTTATTTTTATAAAATAACAATAGTGTCAATTTTGACACTATCCTTTTATTTGAATTTAAATAAAATATATAAAGAATATATGTTCGAATTAAAAGCTTTAATAGATTCATAAAAGGTCATATGTATCTATAAAATTATTGGATCACATTAAATAGTTCATATAATATTTATTTTATTATTTTTAAAACCATTTATTTGGTTTATCTCTTAATAAAATAATTACTACAACATTTTTGTATAATTATTTAATATACTGATTTGTTGCATAAAAATTTAAAATAAAATCCTATGATGAATTTAAATATATTAACATTCACAATAATACTTTTACTCGAATTTATCATCTTAAAATTACAATATTTAAATTGTTATATTTATTATATTATGAAGGTGACAACTTTGGCATCATTTAAAATAAAATAATATAAGTGTCATAATTGCTTTTATAAGACTCCAAATGGTCAAATATTCGACCATTGGATGATTATAGTATAAATTTACATGACAAATAAGTTTTGGTCAGGGTTTTGTGCCTTTTATGGTCACTATTAGTTTAATAAAAACTATATTCTTGATTTTTCACTAGATAAATATTTTCTACATCACTATTGTGTCACAATTAATGATAATTATTTATTCCCAAAAAATCTAAATAAATTCTCATGATGTAGATAATTTTGTTAACTTTCTGTAGAATGTTAATGCGCCTTACTTCTTTCTCAATGTGTTGGAAGAAACAAGAAGGAAATTATATATTGAAAACTAGTAAATGTTTTAAGTGTGGAAGAGAAGATCATTAGGCAATCAAATTCCAATGTGATGAGAATAAGTTAGATAAAGATGAAAATAGAGAGAAAACTAGGCCTAATACACCACCCACAATTTAGTGATTCAAATGTAATGAGTATAGTCATTATGAAAGTAAATTCCTAAATCCAAGTGATAATAAGTATTATAATACAAAACAACCTCTAAAGAAAAAGAAAAAAATGGGAAAGCTTATGCAATCATGATGGTTGAAGTGAACCATGACAGTTAGTACACACTTATCCTCCATTCCCTTGTAGTGAATTTCATGTTTGATTTTATATGAATGATCCCTATGAAAATATTATTGTTTATCCTTAAGTTAAATCTCATGTGATTTATAGAATTTATTATCTTCATCTCAATGGATTATGTAATAATGAAATAAAATTTGATATTCTCTTGGTAAAAAGTTCAACCCAAGCTTTCAAAAGAAATTTTTCTGTATAATATAAGGTCATATATAAGGAATAAAAATTGAATTAACTTTTGTAATAGTACTTGTCTCCATGTATGATTGTCTTAAGAGTTATGGGATACCATCATGGTTTTATGATTTTAAGTTTGATCATAATTTCAAATTCATTGACACCTATTTTGAGGTTTATGTGATGAGATTTTATCAACATTAAGAATAAATTAAGAGGCATTTATTACAATACAAACCTTTGGTTTTGTATATGTTTTAGTGAAAAATTTATTTAAGGATGAATTCATTTACACTACGTGGACAAATATCTAAAAGGTAATGGTAACCTTTTGGGTTTATTTTATTTTTATGTTGAGGTAATTATGGGTTATAGTTGATCACCTTACAAAGTCATCACACTTAATTATTTTCAGAGAAAATTTCCCAATGGATCCTTTTTCTAGAATATACATCAAGGGAGTAGTAATTTTGTATGGGGTACCACATTCAATTGTATTTACTCGGGTGCTGAAGTTTACCTTAATTTTTTAGTGAAGTCTTCATCAAGATCTTAATATGGAGTTGAGTTTCAGCACTATAGATGGTTAATATGAGAGAAAAATTCAAACCCAATAGGATATGCTAATATCCTATTCTTTGGATTTAAAATGAGGATTGGATAAAAACCATCTTCTATTTGAGTTTACTTACAACAATAGCTTTCACTAGATAATTTAGATGGATCCTTATAGAGTCATTTATACGTAGAATAATGAAGTTGCAGAAAGAAAGCTATTGGGACCAAAGCTATCCGATGAGATGATAGATAAGGTTAGATCCCTTTCAAAAAATGTAAGCAATGAAAAAATTTGATTAAAATTTTATGATGATAATCATCAATGTGATATAGAATTTTAAGTTGGTGAGAATATAACAACCCTTATCTTTATTAAAAACTTAAACATGATTTATTACATAAACACACACTTACGAAAATTATGAAGATTGATAGGTCTAGTGTATTTGGAAAATTAGGAACATTACATAACAACTTAGAACATAAAACACAACAACATTATTACAAACTTCTTTTACATGACCACAATATTCCTTCATACTTAGCATTGAATGGGATAACCTGTGGACGTACAAAAGAAAAGGGTGAGCTACAAAGCCCAGTAAGGGACTAAAAAAGGATTAAAATTAAGAATAAATTACATGTTAGGAAACATGAATATCAATGGATCACTATATAATCATGAATATAAAGGCACGATATAGCATAATTATCATAACATGCAAATGTGACAATATTATTTAACATGATATTAGCATTAGCCAAGGCTCGTTAAACATAGATCCCGAGTAAAACCTCATTGCACTTGAATTATCATGAGTAACCACTCATTACAATTGAATTAGCATGAGTAAACCCTAATTTCACTTATGTATCATGATACTAATCATTACCCAATGCATTGGAGTGCTATCAGGTCACACCCTTTATAAACATTTCATTTCATGCATAAGTGTGCCACATGAATCATACAACACGAAATCATTCAACATCATCATTTATTCAATGATAAAATAATTTTGAATAAATAAATTAAACTCTATAATCAATAAGTAAATTTTTATAAAGGTGAATACCATTGATAGAGAAATGGGGATGGTATTCACTACACAATGACTCTGGCTTGGAAAATCACGGTGCAATTTCGACAGCATAACAATGTGACATAAGAATTAATAAAAATGGTTGATGAGAGATAAATGGGTATCTCATTATATTTAAATAAGATATAATTCAAGGGGGTAATATAGATACATGTACTTAAATATTTAATGGAATTTAGACGCATAATATAAAATAATTTCTTGAATGAAAATAAGAAAAGACAAATCCCTTACAGAATTTAGGCATGGTAACAGGTTTACAAGGGAGGGATTAATGGGAGATAAAGGGGTCTCTCATCATTTAAAAATATGGAGGTAAGTATGGGGGAGGTTAAAAATTATACCCCAACATTTTTACTTGAAAATAAAAGGGTATAACAACTTAAAAATATTTGGACAAAAAATGAGAAAGGAATAAATTGTTTACTTGGAAGTATGATCTCAGAGGCTTGGGAGATGATTGAGAGAGAATTATAGGGAGATTGGGTCTCCTTGGGAAGATTCTATAGAGATTAATTCATGGTTTAGTAAATCTATAAAGGCTTTGAGTGAAGAGAAGTGGGATCTTGGGTGTGTTTATATAGGAAAAGGGAGGGAATTTTTTAATATTTAGGTTTTGGAAACCACACATTAAACTAATCAAAAACACCATCCAAACCATAGGTTTTCCCATGGGTTTTTCCAAAGGGGAGTGACAAAAATTATGTTATAAGGCCAATGGATAAGATTATTAAACTATTAGATTTCTTATATGGAGGTGAGTCACGCTCTCAAGGAAATCATTTTAAAATGTCAAAATGTTTTATAAGCCTTGGAGGGTCCACTAAAGTTTTTTAAAATAAATCAAAAAAATACTAAAATAACTTTATTTTAGAGGTAAAACATATATTGTCTAAAAATCCAATTTATAGTATTTTATTACATCACTATTGGGTCATTATGATGTCATAAAACACATTATATATTTAAACGGTATTTAATTTTTACCCAAAAATTCGATTATCCCATAAAATTATGAAAAATTCACCGTTAGATAATTTAGACATCCTAAATCCAAAAATAATATTCATTTTTTCTAAATAATTTTCTAAATATGCGAATTTTCACTTGTAAAATAAAACCCAACATTTATTTAAAATGCATATGTTTTGACAAAAACTGTTTTCAAACGTTAATAAAAATTACAATTGTATTCATAAAAACTATATGATCATTTATAATTAATAAAAAGTGATTTAGTAATAATATTTTATTAAAAATCCATTAATTTATCAAAATATAATTCTCAATTGAATATTAACTAAAATATAATTTTTTCTTTAAAAACTATTTAAAAAGTAACAATAAAATGAATATATGTTATTTATTATATAAATAATTAATGCACATAATCATAGTGCTGGGGTGTTGTTATATAACCCCTTATAATAGCCACATATGACCTAAGGGTAAGGTGATCGGTGGTGATAGAATCTTGAGGTGGCACAGATAACATCGCTTGGGTGGTAATCTCTATTAACTTCCACTTCTCCTGTAGGTGGTTCCGTTCAAGCTTATCGTGTTGATGATCTAATTAGGATTGGTTAAGAGTGAAGCCCAATGAATCTACCTCCTTTACAAACTCTAAAAAATGGGCTTTGTATTAAGTAATTCTACTGGATGAGACCATCACATACTTTGTCTAAGAAAATTGGATTTGTTAAAGCCCTATATTTATACTAATCATGTGATCACTATTCAACAACTATATTAGCAATGATAAAAACTATTATCAGTATTTTAAAATCCAAAAAACATAAAACCAAGGAAGTGAATATGTCTTATATAACTATTTTACATTGTAAGACATTTAATCAGATAAAGAAAAATTTTCATTAATAAATGTTTGGGTCATTATAATCTTCCACCCTTAAGAAATTTCACCCTTGAAATTTTTCCCCAGACTAAAACAGAAGAGGGTAACATTGCTTCATCCCATCCTTTGATTCCCTCATTGCTTTTTTAAACTTGTGGTTTCTCCAAATCACATTGACGAGGGGCATTGTCTTATTTTATATAACTTTTTTCCTACAATATAAGATCTTCACCAAATTCTTTTTCTAGGAGAGGTCATTTTCCAATGGTACCACATATGGATTGAGTACATGTGATGAGTTAGGTATGTACTTCATCAAGATTGATACATGGAATACATCATGTACTTGATATAGGTTTGGTGGGAGTTCTAGTCGATAGGCTACTGTTCCAATGCAATCAAGGATCTCAAAAGGGCCGATTTACCTTAGACTAAGCTTTCCCTTCTTCCCAAATCTCATAAATATATTCCACAAAGATATGTAGAGGAATACCATGTCTCCAATATCAAACTCTAGATCTCTTCAACAGTTATCATCATATCTCTTTTGCTGACTCTGAGTAGCTTTAATGTGCTGATGGATGATCTTAACCTTCTCCACCATTTCTGGACCTAGGAGTTTTCGCTCGCCAACTTCATCCCAACATGCCACTATTCTGCACCTCTTCCCATAAAGGGCTTCATAAGGATCCATTTGGATGCTTGAGTGGAAACTATTATTGTAAGAGAACCTAACCAAAAAAATATGTTGATCCCATCCTCTTTTGAAGTCCATTGATTATGCTCCCAACATGCCCTCAAGTGTTTAGATAGTCCTCTCAAACTAGTCATTAGTTTGAGGATGATAAGCCGTACTAAAGTTAAGCTCAATATTCAGAGCATGTTGGAGACTCTTCCAGAACATAAAGGTGAATCTTTAATCTCTATCAGATACAATTGATAGTGGTACTCCATTCAACCTTACCAATTATCTAATGTATATCTATGCTAATTTATCCAATGAGAAATCTTATCAAATTGCAATGAAGTTTGTAGTCTTTGTAAGACGATCCACAACAAACCCAATATCATTGTTTCCTTTGGATGTATTCAGATGTCCAGTGAAAAAGCACATAGTTATGTTCTACCATTTTCATGTTGGTATGGGTAATGGTTGTATAATCCCCTTAGACACCCACATATCAGTGTTCACTTTCTGACATAATAATAACTTTGATGTATATTCAACGATATCTTTCTTCATGTTATCCCACCAATAATTCTCTCGGAGATCTCGATACATATTTTTGTTTCCTAGATGAATGGAGAAATTCAAACTACATGCATCATCCAATAGTTCCTTCTATAACTTTGTATTTGATGGAAACCATATTATAGACCCAAATCTCACAGTTCATTCTTCGTTAACATTGGACTTTGAGGATTTCTCTTTTCTGATAGTTTCCACTTTCTTTTTAATTCCAATATAATCCTTTTAAGAATCCTTTGACCTTTCTAAAAGATATTATTGGGAAATAATTTGTAAAGGATTGATGATGTTCCATTCTTTTTGATTCCCATTTCCATGTTCATCAAATTTGAGAAGATCATATCTTTTTAAATTCCCACCAATGATAGAAATACTGGGTCCTTTCTACTTAGAGTTTCTGTCACCTTTTTCGCTTTCCCCGGGTGGTAATGGATTGAACAGTCATAGTATTTTATCAGCTCTAACCATCTTCGTTAGTGCATATTCTACTTTTTCTATGTGAATATATACTTGAGGATTTTTTGGTTTGTATATATTTCACACTTCTCATTAAATTTCAATTTCCTTGAAGCATAGGCGATTAATTTTTCAATTTTCATCAACACAAATCCCATCCCCTTCTTCAAAGAATCACTAAATTCCACAAAAAGTTCTCTAGATGTGGGTAATGTAAGAATGAGCGCAGTGATAAGACTCATTTTGAACTCTTTGAAGCTATATTATCATTTATCACTACAAGAAATCTTTAATCCCTTTCGAGTTATCTTGGTAATAGGGTTTTACAATCGTGAGAAATTTCTCACAAATAGGTAATAATATCCAGCTAACCCAAGGAAGCTACGAATATCCCTTACCAATGTTGGCCTCATCCATCCTTCAATTGCAACTATCAGGGAGGGATCCATAGATATACCATTTCTTGATATGATATGACCCAAGAAAGAGACTTCCTTTAACCAGAACTCACACTTGCAGTACTTTGCATAGAGGTTCTCCTTTCGTAAGGTCTCTAGTAAAATCCTGAGATTCTCCTCAGTTTTAGAGTATATTAGAATATCATCTTGAAATAGTTCCAAAAGTTTTTCAAGGTAATCTCTAAAGACTATGTTCATTATGTCCATAAAGATTTCTAGATCATTAGTGAGTCTGAATGGAATTATTATTAATTTAAAGTGCCCGTACCTTGTACAAAAATTAGTCTTGGGGATATCCTCTTTATTCACCTTTACTTGGTAATATGCTGACCCCAAATCCACCTTAGAGATGTATTGTGCCCCATGTAGCTGATCAAAAAAGTCATCAATTTGGGGCAGATGATACTTGTTCTTTATCGTTATTTTTTAGCTCATGTTAATCATTACAAAGGTGAAATGACCCATCCTTCTTCTTAATGAAGAGGACTGGTGCACCCCCTGGTGAAGCACTTGGGTATATAAACCATTTATCCAGATTCTCTTGTAGTTTCTTCTTTAGCTCTTCGAGCTCCACAACAACTATTCTATATGGAGTCTTAGATATTGAAAACACCCCAAGAATAAGATATATTGAGAATTAGACATCTCTACTAGGAGGAAGACTAGGAAATTCCTCAGGAAACACTTCAGTGAATTACCTCACAATTGGCATGTCTTCCATGAAAGTTTCTTCCTTAGACTCAATCATTAGAGCAAGATACACATGCTTTTAGGGTAGTAATATCCATGTTTGAGATGATAGTGCTAAAGAAGATTCATCCTCATATTTACACTTGTACTGAATCGGGGGTCGATTCACCATATGGAGAGTGATTTCCATATCATAGAAATTTATGTTGGATATATATAGGGAAAGCCAATCCATGCCATGAATGGCATCAAATTCCACCAGAGGGAGTATGACGAGGTTCTATGGGAAGTTCAATCCACATATTGTGATAGGGAATGAGTTATATTTATGGGATGAAATGATTTATCCATTTAACATTCTCACCAACATCTCTACTACCACGATTTTAGGTGGTGTTGGGATTGTTCTCATAAACTTTCAGGATATAAAAGAATGTGTAGAACCTGAATAAAAAAGTACATTCGATATTCTTTAATGAATAAATATAATAATTATCACCAATTCATTGTCAGGGTTTTCTTCGGTAGTGGTGACGGAAAAAGATCTGCCTTTCTGCCTTGGAGGTTGTTGGTTACCTCCAAAAACCAATGGATTAGGAAAATGGTTTGAAAAGTGCCCTGATTCTTTACTGTTGAAGAAATGAACAACGTGTTGAGGGTCGAATATAGTGTTCCTTTACTCTATAACTATAACTAGTTTTTTTGTTGGTAATTTTTGGCTAGGTTCCTTTCTCTACCACACCTATAACATTTCCTTGTCCCCTTAAGGAAATATCTGGGCTTCTTCTTTCCACACCTTTGGCATGTGGGGTGTTGGAATTTATTTGAAACATTGGAATTATCGATCAGACTACCAGAATTAAATTCCATATTATGCTTCTTATCCCCATGATACCCCTGATATTCTCCGATCTCTATTTTTAATTTGAGGGAACATCAAACAATTTCATCATAGCTCTCGAAGTCAAGGATCGCTAGGGATTTCCATAGCCTAGGTTTTATCCCACCAAAGAAGTGGTCAAAATTTTATTCGGGGGTAATGAAAAAGCTAGAGACATATCCTGAAAGCCTTGTGAAGTTTTCCTCATACACTCTTATGGATTTGTCATATTTTTTCTTTAGTTAAAGGAAGTCCCTTACCATCTTAAGTCAGAGGGTGCATGGAAAATATTTATCGAAAAACATTTTCCATAAATCCTTCTATTCTAACATGTCAATCACTTCCTCATACTTTTTATTTTTGATCATTGTCCCCCATTTATCAACTTAACCTTCCATATGATAAAAATCCAGATGTATCTTCTCTTGTTCAGAACATTGAAGGATGGAGAAGATCTTCTCAATGGAGTTTATCTATTGTTCGGTGATTGAGGGATCAAATGATCCATTAAAATTAGGAGGCCTTTGTCTCATGAAGCCTTTGATTCTGACTTGTTCTTTCTTGAGGGGGGGGGGTGAACATTTCTATTGACCCATGTTTCTATTCAAAAAAAGAGTTAACTGTGAGACTATCATGAAAAATTTTGTGATTCTTGCTCGCATGGGATTGGGAAACTCATTAGAACAGTCGTCACATTGATCTTCACATAGATTGATAGCCTGAGTCCTCTTATTACCGACCATTGGATGGAATAAAATTAATGTTTGGGGTAACAAATAAAGGATAATCCAATAAAAAAAAGGATAACTTATAAATTACATTTATTTCCTTAACATATGAATCTATAGTATTTAATATATGTTATCCATGATCTACTTCCTAACATATATTCTTAGGGATATTTTTTTATTCACTTAATAATTGTTCATATTGAGATTTTGAATTTACAAGAGAATATCGCCTAGGAGTTTCATAACCAAGAGTGAGACAAGGCCTAATTTTATGCATGAGTTCCTGTTTGAGTCTATCTCACAGCGGTGTTTTCGGGTTTTACCCCTAGATACATATGTTCCAGAGCCGCCTCTACCCACTCGTATCTAGATAGGAATGTATTTTGTTGATAAACCATTTACTCAGTGCTCAACAAACTTTAGGGATTTTTTTATTATACTTACTATTATCCCTAAGTCTTTCACTAGGGGTTTCTAATCATAATCCCAAAAATAAATAAACCTATCCTCTAATACCAACTATAACAACCTGACTCTTTATTACACACTTAAACATGATTTATTATATAAAAATTCACTTAATAAATCTTTGAGGATTGATAGGTCTAGTGTATTTGGAAAATTAAGAACATTACATAACAACATATAACATAAAACACAAAAACGTTATTGAAAACTTCTTTTACTAGACCATAACATTCTTTTGTACTTAGAATTGTATGGGATAACCTGAAGACATGCATAAGAAAAGGGTGAGCTATAAAGCCCAGTAAGGGAGAAAAAAAGGCATAAAACGAAGAATAAATTACATGTTAGGAAATTTGAATATCGATGGAGAACAATAGAAACATGAACATAAATTCATGATATATCATGATTATCATAACATGGAAATGTGGCAACAACATTTAACATGGTATAAGCATGAGCCAATGGTAATTGCACATAGAGCATGAGTAAACCCTCATTGCACATGAATTATCATGAGTAAGACCTCATTGCACATTAATTAGAATAAGTAAAACCTCATTTCACTGGACGTATCATGATACTAATATTTACCCAATGCATTGGAGCGTTATCATGGCACAACCTTTATAAACATTTCATTTCATGCATATGTGTGCCACATGGCTCATACAACATGTAATCATTCGACATCATCATTTATTCCATGATAAAGAAATGTGGAATATATACATGAAACTATATAATCAATAAGTAAATGTGTATAAAGTTGAATACCCTTGATAGAGAAATGGGCATGGTATTCACTATACAATGACATTGGTTTGGAAAATCGCAGTACAATTTTGGCAGCATAATGACGTGATATAAGAATTCATAAAAGTGGTTGATGAGAGAGAAAGGGGTATATAATTATAGGTAAAATAAATGGATAGTAATGGGGTCATATAGATATATTCCCCAACATATGTTATGGAATTTAGATGCATAATATAAAATAATTGCTTCAATGTAAATGAGGATAGAGAAACCCCTTACTGAATTTTGGCATGGTAATGGGTGTAAAAGAGAGGAATTAATGAGAGAGAAAGGGGTATATAATCATTCAAAAACAAGGAGGGAAGTATGGGGGAGGTTCCAAATCATATCCCAATATTTTTAATTGAAAATAAATGGGTATAACACCTTACAGAAATTTGGACAAAAAATAAGAAAGTAAGCAATCCTTATGTGGAAGTGTGATCCCAAAGGCTTGGGAGAGGCTTGAGAGAGAATTATATGGAGATTGGGGCTCTTTAGGAGGATTAGAGTGAAAGGAGGGGTGGGTTTGGTATATCTACATAGTTTTTTAGCGAAGATAAATGGGCGATTGGGGTGTTTATATAGGAAAATGGCTGGAATTCTTTACTATTTAGGTTTTAGACACCACACACTAAACTAATCAAATACAAAAACCAACCCATGGTTTTTGACCCTGGTTCTTTCCAAATGGGAGTAAAAAAAATTATATTATAAGGCCAATATCCAAACTTATTAAAATATTAGGCTTGCTTATGTGGAGGTGAGTCACACTCTCAAGGTAATCATTTTAAAATGTTAAAATGTTTTATAAGTCTTGGAGGGTCCACTAAAGCTTTGTAAAATTAAAAAATATACCAAAAATATCATTATTTTAAAGTTAAAACATATATTGGCCGAAAATACCATTCATATTTTTTTATTACATCACTATTGGGTCATTATGATGTCATAAATCACGTTATATATTTAAATGGTATTTAATTTTACCTCAAAAATTCAACTATCTCAGAAAATTATGAAAAATACACCATTAGATAATTTAGACATCCTGAATCCAAATATAATATTCATTTTATATAAATAATTTTCTAAATATTTGAATTTATAATTTTAAAATAAAAACCAACATTTATTGAAAACTCATAGGTTTTGACAAAAATAGTTTTCAAACCATAATAAAAATTACAATTGTATTCATACAAATTATAAGATAATTTATATTTAATAAAACGTTATTTAGTAATAATATTTTATTAAAATATATTTTAAATAAAAAATACATTAATTCATCAAAATAGATTTCTTAATTTAATATTTATTAAAAATACTATTTTTTCTTTAAAAACAATTTAGAAAGTAAAAATATAATAAATGTATGTTCTTTATTCTATACAAAAATAATGCACATAATCATAGTGCTAGGGTATTGTTGCATAACATCTTATCACAGCCTTATATGACCTAAGGGTAAGATGTGCGATAGTGACAGGCTCTTGGGGTTTCTTGGATAACATCACTTGAGTGGTAATCTCAATCAAATTCCACTTCTCCCATATGCGGTTCCATTCAAGCTTAATGTGTTGAATCTCAGCTTGGGCTCAGTCAAGATTGAAGCCCAGTGATGCTACCTCATTTCTGAGCTCCAAAAAATGGGCTTCGTATGGAGAAATTCTAATAAATGAGTCCATTACTTGCTTTTTCTGAGTAAATTCTAGTTTTTAAAGCCCTATATTTATACTAATAATGTGATCACTATTCAAAGACTATATTAGTAGCGGCAAAAATTCTTAACAGTATTTTAAAATCTAAAAAACATAAAACCAAGGATGTTTAAAATTCTTATATTACCATTTTACATAGTAATACATTTAATCAGATCCAGATGAATTTTAATTAATTAATGTTCAGGTTGTTACAGAGAAGGCCTATCTATAAATTTATTCATGAAAGAAATAAAACAAAACTAAGGCCTAGATATATCAGTCCCAGTAAAATACATGATCATATTAAGATAATAGATTACTATTTGGAACTTCTACCAAACATCTTTTAGGTTTGTGATGTGTTCCATGTATCACTCTTAATGAAGTATATACCCGTTCTATAACATGTGTTGAACTCAGAGGTCATACCACTGGAACATGATATTTTTTATGAGGGATAACCACCAGAGATTATAAATCAAATAAGGAATGTTATAAGAAACAAGATCACTCACCTTGTCAAAATATTATGGGGAAATAAAAAACTTGAGGAAGATACCTGGGAACTTGGGGATGTAATTAGGTAGAAGTATCACTATTTTTTGGTACCAAAGTGAAATTGTTTGAGGAAAAAGTTATTTTTAAGGGGGTAAAATTTTACTCCATGAGATTTTTGGAATTTATTTTTCAAATAAATTTAATCTTTTATATATTTTTTATTATATGCAACACTAATTTTAGCTCTTATTACATGAAAAAATGAGTTTATCTTGTGTTATACACAATAATGAGCTTAAATTAATTTTGAATTATTATTAAAATATTATTCTTTAATATAATAGTTATCACCAAGCCATTGTAATAAAATGTTCAAATATGATTAACTATATTATGAAATTATATGGGTTAAACATTTATATATAATTAATTCATTGATGACTTTTAAAATGAAAATCAAAACTATTTTAAAATAAAGGAAATGTTTTTTTGAAAAACTGTTTTTAGGCACACAAACGTGTTTTACCGCAATAAATAAATTTTTTTTGGTGAATTATTTTAATGAAATTTATATATTATTTATTCAATAAAATCTTTAGCATTCATCTTATTTGTTTTCTAGAAAAGATATAAGAATGAATCTAATTTTACGATTTAAAACTCTATTTTTCTAAAAAGTAGTTTTGTCTCCTTTTTGAGAACTTATTTTAAAACTATGTTTTTAAAATTTTATAAAAAATATTTATAAATATAAATTTTATATTTGAAATCATCATTTAAAATTTATCTAAGGGTAAAATTTTTACAATTTCTCTAAAAAGATTAATTTTTTGATGAATAGTTAAAAATATAGAATTCTAATTGAAAAATTCCTTTAAGTTTAAAATATTTATAAAGATAAATTACATTTTAAAATGGGTTTAAAGTTAAATTTTCTAAAAAATATATATATTAATCATTTTCAGGTCATTGTATTAAATTTTATACTTAAATTTGATATGAAATCTTTTTAAACTTTGGAATATTTTTTCTTTGAAATCTCACTTTCTCATCACATCAACGAGATTACTTTTAAATCATAATGTTCTACTTCATTGAATATAATTTTTAAAAATGGATTAAATATATGTAATAATTATAATTTATATTATCTAAAAATATCAAATTTTTTTTTTTAAAATTAGTTGTGAAAAAAGTAAAAATTAATTACAGTTAAGGTAAAAATGGGCTTACCGGGGGTTTAACTAAAAAGATAAAAATTACAATGATTAAAAAATTTCCTAAAATCTAAACGATATCCATATTTGTAACCTATATTTTATAATTATACATAATACACTATTTTAATGATTTTTTTTCATGATAAAAATGTGGGTACATATTTTTATTTACAAAAATTATTAGTGTGGCACTCACCTCACTTATAAAAGGCCACCCACTATCCTCTCTTATTCACAACTTAAAAAATAATTGGTTTATCAAATTCCTACCCAAATCACTTCCCAAGTTCCATAATATCATCCTAGAATAATTATATTTGGTATAAATTCAACCAAGGAAGGTTTTTGGTGAAAACATAATGAGGTTACATAAAGAAGAGGAAATATTCATCAACAAGTGTTTTTATTTTATATCTTCATACACCTCATTAAATTATTATTAAACCAAAATGGTAAAATAACCTCAGTATCTTAAATATACTAAGATGTTTTTATGTTGTTTTTATAACCTAAATCCATCCCCAATTCCATATATTGGGATTCAAAATTTATTATTCATGTGTTCGATGGACAACTATATAGTGAATTGATGTCATTTGTTTTTCCATTACCACCTATCAGGGTTGGGTAAGATGAGGGATATAAAGTATATATATATATATATATATGATATTAATAACATAATTATACCTTCATATCAATTATATAATATATACCTTTCTTATTTTTTATTTCATATGGGATACGGTAGTGTAGATTGTTTGTATGGTGGACTACCATTTCACGAAGTGATGTGATTCATTTTCACTAACACTTTAAATGGAAAATAATAAGGATAAAGTTAATTAATATATGTTATATACATAAAATAATTATAATATTAATGAAATTTTTATCATTTTTAATAGATAATATATCATTTTCTTTCATACCTTTTCACTCATTGGAAGATGATAATGTCATTCATGTACATGTGGACTACAACCTTCAGGAAATGATATGACTCTCTCTTTTCATCACCACACAATATGGATGATATTTATAAGTATATTTAATTAAATAATATGGTATTTATGATATAATTATAATTATGAAAAAAATAAAATATTACTTACTTTCTATAATGATCGTTGAAAAATGGAAATGTTACTCATGCGTACATACGACCTACCATATCTATGATCATAAAATACTTAATTTATCAAACCCATAATTAATTATTGGTATTAAAAGTAAAATTGATTTATAAATATGATATTTATTTCATTATTATTATTCTACAGTTTATGGAACCATGATTAATGTAATAGGACCAACAATAAGAAATCAAAACTTACATGAAAAACAAAGCAGTTATTACCCAAAACACGACTTTAACATGAAATTGGTAATAAATGGGTAATAAAAGGTCATAAAAAATTCATATATGGTATGGTATATACTATTATGTTTCTTTAATATATTTATAATAAAATTATATTTACTATACATGAGGTTCAAACATTTATGAAGGAAATTGAGACTAATCTAAGAGATTTCCTGTGTCTCTTCTATTTTTGCGAGACATATGAAAATTCCACACTCATTTATTTTATGTAGTGAATAAAAAAAATATGAATTTATTTTATGATTATTATACTTAATATTATTGGTATTAACATACCCAATTTATGATCTCTCTTTCATGGGGGTTTTGGTTTTAAAGTTACAAAATATGAAATGAATTTTTGTCTCAATTTTCCTTCTTTGAGACATGTTATTATGTTATGCAAATTTATTCTTATAAGAGGTGTATATACTTCCCCTTCGACATGTTATATCATGAATATAATTATTTTAATTAGATTATTAGATTAATTAAATTTTATTATTTCATGTTTATTATGATTCAAATTTACCAAAGTGGTAAGAGTTTTATGTTACAATCTCATCGTTTATTGGGCTTGTTTATGATTATGCATCAAATAACAAAGTAATATGATATATATCTAAAGAAACCCATGAATTGTATTATAACATGGTTATTTCATGATAATAAATTTTTTCCATTCATTTCCATCTCTTTATGTACTCAATAGTCCAAAATATTTTTTTTAATAAAAATCATCTTTTCGGTCAAAAAAACTTTTTCTTCAAAAACCATTTTTTCTAAAAAAGTTTCAAATAATTATATTAACATAAATAAAATGATTTATAGAAGACATTTTTACAAAAATTTTACTTTTTTAATGATTTTTAATGAGTATAATTTACACGTTTTTTCAAACAATTCCCAAATGAATTTTACCCAAATTGTGAAGGGAACAATTATTTTAATGTGTACGACATAAAGGGAATTCCTTACTATCTTGAAAATTATTTTATTTAAATATTAATTTTCATTTTTCAAGGTTATTTTCAAGGAAAAATATTTTCAAAAGGTTTTAGGATTTATATAGTTTTCTTTTCAAAGTGGAAGGGATATCTTCCTCAAGAAAAATTCCAAGTGATTTTTCTTAAAAAATCATTTTCCATCTATGATGAAATTCTTTAATGCTGCTTATTATTTACTAGGGATATTATACAAGGACATCAATAATTTTACTAAAATAAATGGTTTATTTTTATTATGATAATGTGTTTTTGAAACCCACATCTTTTCCATCGGTTATGCTGTGATGAAATGACTTATGAAACCCATTTCTTTTCATGGTTTTTGATATGATAAATGTAACGACCAAAATTTAATTAATGAAATTGCCTCTTGATCCAATTAAATGTCTTATTATTTAATATTTTTATATGAAAAAAATGAAATTATTTGGTTTTATGATTTTAAAATACCGTTAAGAATTGTCACCCTTTCTAATATAGCCGTTGAACAGTGATCACATGGTTATTTTAAATATAGGGCTTTAAAAAATACAATTTACTTAGACAAAGGAAGCGATGGCCTCATCTAATAGAATTTATTAGTACCAATACCATTTGTGGGATCTTGGAAATTAGGTAGTGTCATTGGAATTCTCTCTTGGCCAAGCCCAAGCCAAGCTTCAACATGTTATGCTTGCATGAAACAACCAATGGAAGAAGTGGAAGCTGATGGAGATTACCACCAGAGCGATTGTTACATGAGCCACCCAAAGATCCTATTACCATCACACACCAAACCCTTATGTCTTATGTGGGTGTTTTGATGGGGTATGTAACAAGAGCATAGTAATATTATTATGTGCAATATGTTTTTATAAAGAATGTACATTCATTTTATTATTGTTACCTTATAAATAGTTTTTAAAGGACAAATATTATTTTTAGTTAATATCCAACTAAATAATTGATTTCGATGAATTAATGAATTTTTTAATTAATTTATATTTTAAGAAAATATTATTACTGAATAAATTTTTATTAAATATAAATTATTGTATAATTTTTATGAATACAATTGTAATTTTTATTAAGGTTTGAAAGCTGTTTTACCAAAACCCATGAATTTTCGATAAATATCGGTTTTTATTTTAAAAGTAAAAATCAACATATTTAAAAAATTATTTATATAAAATAAAAAATAATTTTGAAATTAGGACATCAAAATTTCCCAATGGTAAATATTTCATAATTTTCCGAGAGAGTTGATTTTTTGGGTAAAAAATACTTACTGTTTAAATATATAATGTGTTTTATGACCTAATAATGACCCAATAGGGATGTAATAAAATAATATAAATTGGATATTTAAAAAATATATATTTTAACTTGAAAATAATGTGATTTTATGTTTTATTTATTTATTGTAAAATTCCTTTTCAGACCCTCCAAGACTTATAAAACATTTTAACATTTTAAAATCCTTTTATTGATAGTGTGACTCACCTCCACATATGAAAGCCTAATATTTTAACAATTTAGGAAATTGGACTTATAAAATAATTTTTTACAAACCCATTTGTCAAAAACCATGGGAAAAAACAATGGGTTGGTTTTTGGTTGTGATTAGTTTAATGTGTGGTGTCCAAAACCCAAATAATAAAGAATTTCCTCCTCTTTTCTATATAAACCCCCTCAATCTCCCATTACTCTTCACTCAAACCATTTGGATCTCGACCAAAACCTGTAATCCTATATCTATAATCCTTCCAAGGTGCCCAAGCTCCCTAAAATCATATCTCAAGCCTCTTCCAAGCCTTTGAGATCACACATCCATGTAAGGGATTTATTCTTTTCTATTTTTATCCAAATTTATTTATATTGTTATGCCCTTTTATTTTTAATTAAAAATATTAGGGTATGATTTCTCACCTCCCCTATACTTTCATTATTATGTTTTAATGATGAGATACCCATTTATCTCTCATTAATTCCTCCCATGTACACCCGTTAGCATGCCAAAATTCCATTAGCGATTTCTCTCTTCTATTTTATATTCAAGAAATTATTTTATATTATGCATTTAAATTCCATAAAATATGTTGAGAAATGTATCCATATGACCCCCGTACTATAAATATTGTGTACATATTATTATATACCCTTTTATCTCTCATCAACCATTTTTATGAATTCTTATGTCCCACCATTATGCTGCCGAAATTGCACCGCGATTTTCAAGTCCAAAGTCATTGTGCAGTGAATACAATGCCCATTTCTCTATCATGGGTATTCAAATTTATGAACATTTACTTATTTATTATATATTTTAATGTATTTATTCCACATTCCATTATTTTGGAATAAATTATGAAGTTTAATGATTCTATGTTGTGTGATCTATGTAGAACACTTATGCATGAAATGAAATGATTAAAAAGGGTACACCCTGATAGCGCTTTAATGCATTGGGTAAAAATTAGTATCATGATACGTCAAGTGCAATGAGAGTTTAATCATTATAATTCAACTTCAATGAGGGTTTAATCATTCTCCCTATAAAATGAACCTTGGATCATGCTAATATCATCTTAAATGTTGTTTCCACATTTCCATGTTATGATAATCATGCTATATCAGCCCTCAATGTTCATATTTCTCTTATGATCAATTGATATGATTTTTTTATAACATGTATTGTTTCTTCCTGTTACTCCCTTTTACTCCCTTACTAGGATATATAGCTCCCCCTTTTCTTATGAATGTCCTCAGGTTATCCCATGCAATGCTAAGTACGAATGAATCTTGTGGTCTTGTAAAATAAGTTTTCAATAAATTTGTTGTGTTTTATATTCTATGTTGTTATGTAATGTTCCTAATTTCACAATAAACTAGAACTCTTGACACTCATAGTTTTATTAAGTGAATTGTTATGTAATAAATCATGTTTAAGTGTGTAATAAAGATTAGGGTTGTTATAGTTGGTATCAAAGGATATGTTTAGTTATTTTTTGGGATTAGGATTAGAAAACCCTAGTGAAAGCCTTAGGGATAAGACTAAGTATAATAAAAACATCCCTACAATTTTTTCTGTATTGAGTAAGTGGTTTATCAAGAAAATACATCCTTGTCTGGATACGAGCAGGTCAAAGTGACTCTCGCATATATGTATCGAGGGGTAAACCTGAAAACACCAATTTGAGCCAGACGCGAATGGGAACTGGCTCATGAAAATGGGCCTTGATACACTATTGGTTATGACACTCCAATGGGATATGCTTTGGTAAATTCATAAGCCTAGTATGAACCATTATTAAGGGAATTAAAAAAATGCCCCTAACAATATATGTTGGGAAGTAGATCATGGAAAACATAGATAAGTTAAGGAAATAAATATAATTTATAAGTTATCTCTTTTTGTCATTAGATTTCCATAAATATGTTACCCCTAACATTCCTTTTATTCCATCCAATGGAAAGTAATAGAAGGACTCGGGCTAAAATCCAATGCGAAGATCAATGTGATGACTATTCTAATGAGATTCACAATCTGATGGGAGAATGAATCAAAAACGTTTTCATTATACTCTTTCAGTTAACTAAAGTTTTGAATAGAAACATGGGTCAAGTGGAATGTTCAACCCTCTAAGAAAGAACAAGCCACAATCAATAGCTTCATTCAACAAAGGCCTCCTACTTTTAATGGATCATCGGATACCTCAATCACCGAACAATGGATCAAATCCATTTAAAAGATATTCTCCATCCTTCAATGTTCTGAACAAGAGATGGTACTTTTATATGCTTATCATATGGAGGGTGAATCTGATCATTGGTGGACATTGATAAAAAATAAAAATATTGAGGAGGAGATCCAGGCATTGGAATAGAAGGATTTCCAGAAAATGTTATTTGATAAATATCTTCCTTGTACCCTCCAACTTAAGATAGAAAGGGAATTCCTTTCTCTCTTAAAAAAGGCGAAAAATCCATCAGAGCATAAGAGGAAAACTTTACAAGGCTTACACGATATGCCTTTGGTTTTTTCGATACCCTCAAATGTAAGGTTGATCACTTATTTGGTGGGCTAAAACCTAGACTATGGAAATACCTAGCGATTCGTGACTTCAAGAGTTATGAGGAAATTGTCCGATGTGCCCTCAAAGTCCATATGGAGATCATTGAATCTCAATGGTGTCATAGGGATGAGAACCATAAGGTGGAATTTAATTCTGGAAGTCCGATGGATAAATCCAACGGTGCTATGAAATTCTAGCACCCCACTTTCCAAAGGTGAGGAAAGAAGCACCCCAGGAATTACCAGAAGGAGACAAGGAAATCTTTTTTGTATGGAAGAGAAGGGCACCAGGCTATTAACTACCCACCAGAAAAACCCTATGCTATTACAGAGGATAGGAACACTCCATTCAACCCTCAATGCATTGTTTATTACTTCTACTGCAAAGAACAAGGGCACTTTAAAACTAGTTTCCTAAGCCAAGGGTTTTCAGAAGAAACCAAAAACCTCCAAGGAATTAAGGGATATATTTTTCCATCACAACTGCCGAAGAAAACCCTAAAAATGAAGTGCTGACAGGTATTATAGTTATTCATTCAATAATAGTAAACGTACTTTTTGATTCTGGTTGTATGCATTCTTTAATATCCTGAAAGTTTAGTAGAAAAATCCCAACACCACCAAAAATCATGGAAGTAAAGATGTAGACGAGAATAAAAAATGGGGAAATCATTACAATGCATGAATATAAATCCTCCCATATCACAATTTGTGGAATGAACTTCCCAATGAACCTCATAATACTTCTTATAGTGAAATTTGATGCAATTCTTAGCATGGATTGGATTTCCTTATATAGATCCAACATTAATTTCCACGAGAGGTAAATCAATCTCCATGTAGAGAATCAACCCCCGATTCTATAGAAGTGTAAGGAAGAGGATTGATCTTCTTTTACACCATCATCTAAAGCATGGATATTACTACCCTATGAGCACGTGTATCTTGATTAGATGATTGAGTCTATGAAAGCAACCATCCTTAAAGATGTGCCTGTTATGGGGGAATTCATTGAAGTGTTTTCTGAGGATTTTCCTGGTCTTCCTCCTAGAAGAGATGCTGAATTCTCAATTGATATTATACTTGGGGCATTGCCAATATCCAAGAATCTGTATATAATGGCTGTTTTGGAGCTTGAGAAGATGAAGAAACAACTACATGAGAATCTGGATAAAGGGTTTATACACCCAAGTGCTTCACCATGGGGTGCACCCGTCCACTTCATCAAGAATAAGGATGGGTCAATGCGCCTTTAAATTGATTATTGTGATCTCAACAAAATCAAAATATAGAACAAGTATCATCTACCACTAATTGATGACTTTTTCAATCAGATACATGGAGCATAATACCACTACAAGGTGGATTTGTGGTTGAGATATTACCAAGTAAGGGTGAGGAAAAGGGATATCCCCAAGACTACTTTTTGTACAGGGTATGGGCACTATGAATTCATAGTAATGCCTTTCAGACTCACTAATCCTCTAGAATTATCCATGGACATAATGAATAGAGTCTTTAGAGATTACCTTGAAAAATTTATGGTAGTATTTATATACGATATTCTAATACACTCCAAAACCAAGGAGGAGCATAAAGATAATCTAAGAACTATACTAGATACATTGGGAAAAGATAGGCTCTATGAAAAGTATAGCAAGTGTGAGTTCTGGTTGAAGGAAGTCTCATTCTTGGGTCATATCATCACAAGAAATGGGATATTTTTGGATCCCTCCAAGATAGCTATAATTGAGGGATGGCCAAGGCTAAAATCTATGATGGATATCAATAGATTCATGGGGTTAGCAAGATATTATCACCATTTTGAAAAAAATTTCCCATGGCTGTCAAACACACTTACCAAGCTAACACAAAAGGAAGTCAAGTTTTCTTGAAGTGATGAATGCGAAGAGAGCCTCAAGGAGTTGAAAAAGGGGCTTATCACTGCGCCTGTTCTCACCTTACCCACAAGTGGAAAAGTTTTGTGGTATTTATAGATTCTTTGGAGAAGGTATTGGGATTTGTGTTGATGAAAAATAAAAAAGTCATTGCCTATGATTTAAGGAAATTGAAAGTTCCTGAGAAAAACTATCCAACACATGATCTGGAGTTGGCTGTAGTAATCTTTGCATAAAAAATTGGCTGCATTAACTATTTGGGGAGAAGTGTGAAATATATATGGATAAAAAAATCCTCAAGTATATATTCACATAGAAAGAGCTGAATATGCACTAATGAAGATGGTTAGAGCTAATCAAACATTATGACTGATCAATCCATTACCACCCTAGGAAAGAGAACAAGGTGGAAGATTATCTGAGTAGAAAGGACCCAACGATTCTATCATTGATGAGAATTGAAAAGGATACAGTCTTCTTAGATTTGATGAAGAAGAAAATTAGAATCATAAATAAGGGAACCTCACCAATACTTTGACAAATGATTGCTCAAACGACTCTTTTGGAAAGGATAAAGGATGGTCAAAAAGATTTTGTGGGAATTTAGAAGAAATTGGAAACTATCAGAAAAGAGAAATCCCCAGAGTTCGTTGTTCATGAAGAACGAATTGTGAGATTTGGGAGACTATGTGTTCTGTAAAATATGGAGTTAAAGAATGAAATTTTGGATGACACACATAGTTAAAATTTATCCATTTATCCAGGAAACACAAAGATGTATCGAGATCTATGATATCATTATTGGTGGGATAACATGAAGAAGGTGATCACTGAGTATACATCAAAGTGACTGGTATGTCAGCAGGTGAAGGATGAGAGGAAGAAGTATAAGGGGATGATGCAACCATTACCTATAGTAGCATGGAAATGGGAGAACATCACAATTGACTTTGTTACTGGACTTCTGAAGACATCCAAAGAAAAAAATGCTATCTGGGTTATTGTGGATCATCTTACAAATACTGCACACTTCGTTGCAATTTGAGAGGATTTATCATTGGATTAACTAGAAGGTATATATATAATAGAAGTGTTAAGGATGTATGGAGTACCAATATCTATTGTATCCGATCAAGATCCCATATTTACCTCTATGTTCTAGAAGAGTCTTCAACATGCTCTCAATACAGAGCTGAACTTCTGTACAGATTATCATCCTTAAAATGATGTCCAATCTGAGCGGACTATCCAACAGCTTGAAAACATGTTGAGATCATGATCAACAGACTTCAAAGGAGTATGGTATCAACATATTCCTCTGGTTGAGTTCTCTTACAATAACTGTTTCCACTCAAGCATCCAAATGGATCCTTATGAAGCCATATATGGGAAGAGGTGCAGAAAACTGACATGTTGGGATGAATTTGGGGAGCGATAAACTCCTAGGTCCAGAAATGGTTGAATAAATGGTGGAGAAGGTTAAGACCATCCAGCAGTACATTAAAGCTGTAAGAGTTAACAAAAGAGATATACTAATAATCATCGATGAGACCTATAGTTAGATGTTGGAGACATGGTATTCCTCCTCATATCACCATATAAGAGAGTTATGAGAATTAGGAAAAAGGGAAAGCTTAGTCTAAGTTACATAATCCCTTTTGATATCCTTGATCACATTGGAGCTATTTCCTATCAACTAGAAATCCCACCAAACCTGTCTCAAGTACATGATGTATCCAATGTATCACTCTTTATGAAGTACATACCTGAACCATCATATATACTCAATCTAGAGGTCGTACCATTGTAGATTGACCTCTCATATGAAGTGAAGCTGGTAAAGATCTTAGATCATAGGGAAAATGTTCAACAAAATAAGACAATTACCCTCATCAAGGTGTTATGGAGAAACCATATGTTTTAAGAAGAAACATGGGAATTAGAGGAAGTGAGGAAGAAGAGTTTCCCTCATCTATTTTAGTTTAGGAAAAAGAAATTTTTAGGGTGAAGTTTCTTAATGGGGGGAGATTGTAATGAACCAAAATTTTATTAATGTAAATTACTCTTGATCTAATTAAATGTCTAATTATGTAAAATGGTTACATAAAACATATGGATTTATTTGGTTTTATGATTTTAAAATACCATTATGAGTTGTTACTGTTTCTAATATAGTCTTTGAATAGTGATCACATGATTAGTATAAATATAGAGTTTTAACAAATCCAATTTACTCAGAAAAAAGAAGAGATTGCCTCATCTAGTAGAATAGCTCCGTATAATTCCCATTTTTCAAAGCTTGGAAAGGAGGTGGGGTCACTAGACTTCAGTCTTGTCCAAGCCCAATCTGATCTTTAACATGTTAAACTTAAGCGGAACCGCCTACAGGAGAAGTGGAAGTTGATAGAGATTACCACCCGAGCGATGTTATCCGAGCCACCCCAAGAGTCTGTTACCATCACACACCTTACCCTTAGGTCTTATGTGGGTGTTATAAGGGGTTATGTAATAATACCCTAGAACTTTGATTGTGTCATTATTTTTTATAAAGAATATACGTTTATTTTATTATTTTTACCTGGTAAATAGTTTTTAAAGCACAAATAGTGTTTTTAGTGAATATTCAATAAAGAAATATATTTTGATGAATTAATGAATTTTGGAATTAAATAATATATTAATAAAATATTATTAATGAATCACTTTTTATTAAATATAAATAATCATATAATTTTGATGAATACAATTGTAATTTTTATTAAGTTTTGAATTCTGTTTTTGTCAAAACCCCTAAATTTAGGAAAATTGTTGGTTTTTTTTGAAAGTAAAAATTCACATATTTAGGAAATTATTTAGATAAAATGGATATTATTTTTGGAATCAGGATATCAAAATTATCCAATAGTGATTTTTTCATAATTTTATGAGATAGTAGAATTTTTGGTCAAAAATTAAATACCGTTTAAATATATAATGTGTTTTATGCCACCATAATGACCCAATAGTTATGTAATAAAAAAAATATAAATGGGATATTTGGACAATATATATTTTATTCTTAAAATAATGTGATTTTAGGTTTGTTTGATTTATTTTACAAAGCCTTAGTGGACCCTCCAAGACTTATAAAACACTTTAACATTTTAAAATGATTTCTTTGAGAGTGTGGATTACATCCACATAAGTAAGACTAATATTTTTACATGTTCATACATTATCCATATAAAATAATGTTTTAAAATACTCTTTGAAAAATACCATCAGGGAAAACCAGGGGTTGGTTTGTGGTTTTGATTAGTTTAATGTGTGGTGTCCAAAACCTAAATAATAAAGAATTCCATCTCCTTTCTTATATAAACCCACCCATTCTCTCATTCCTATTCACTCAAACCATTTGAAGCTCGACCAAACCCTGTAATCATCTCTATATAATCCTTCAAAGGCACCCCTTGCTCCCTATAAGCCTCTCTCAATCCTCTCCCAAGCCTTTGGGATCACACTTCCATGTAAGGGATTTCTTCCTTTCTATTTTTGTACAAATTTCTCTTTATTGTAATGCCATTTTATTTTCAATTAAAATTGCTGGGGTATGATTTTGAACCTCCCATATACTTCCCTCTTTATGTTTGAATAATTATAGACCCATTTTTCACTCATTAATGCCTACCGTGTACACTGGTTAGCATGTCAAAATTCCGTAAGGGATTTCTCTCTCATAATTTACATTCAAGAAATTATTTTATATTATTCATATAAATTACATTAAATATATTTGGAAATGTATCTATATGACCCCATTACTTTCCATTTCATTTACATATGATTAGATACCCCTTTCTCTCTCATCAACCATTTTTATGAATTCTTATGTCACACCGTTATGCTGCTGAAATTACACTGTGAATTTCCAAGCCAATGTCATTGTTTAGTGAATACCTTGACCATTTATCTATCAAGGGTATTCAACTTTACACACATTTACTTATTTATTATAGAGTTTCATGTATTTATTCCTCATTCCATTATCATGGAATAAATGATGATGTTGAATGATTCCATGTTGTATGATATATGTGGCACACTTTTGCATGAAATAAAATGATTAAGAAGGGTGAACCTAGATAGTGATCCAATTCATTGGGTAAAGATTAGTATCATGATACATCAAGTGAAATAACGGCATACACATTCTAATTCATGTACACTGAGGGATTACTCTTGCTCCATGTGCAATGAGCCTTGGACCATGATAATATCATGTTAAATGTTGTTGCCACATTTCCATGTTATGATAATCATGGTATATCATGCCTTTATTTTAATTTTTCTATTATGATCAATTGATATGCCTTTTCACTAACATGTATTGTTTATTCATGTTATTCCCTTTTACTCCCTTACTATACATTATATCTCACCCTTTTTATGCATTTCCTCAGGTTATCCCTTGTAATTCTATGTATTATGGAATGTTGTGGTCATGTAAAATAAGTTTTCAATAAAGTTTTTGTGTTTTATGTTTGAAGTTGTTATGTAATGTCCCTAATTTCCCATGACACTAGACCTCTTGATCCTCAGTGTTTTCATAATTTCAATTTTATGTAATAAATCATGTCTAAGTGTGTAATAATGATTAGGGTTGTTATAATGAATGTTATATGACTACATTGTACACAAATTTATGGATTATGTGATGGGTGGGACCTATATATACCTCAAATGAATTAGGTAACGATTAATGTTATATGAGATAAAATGGTACATGGGAGGTTATAGCAATCCTGAAATAGGGTACACAGTAGGTTATCACAAGCCCAAAAGAGGGTATACAAGAGGTCATACCAGGCCCAAATAAGGTACAAAGGTGGGTATCCTAATCCTACAATGTTATGAATCTCTTGGTGGGTAGCCTTGTCATAAGATTTTCTATGCTTATGTGTATGCTAGAATTCCATATTTATTTCAATTTGATGATCTCTGGGATCATGTTATTTGATTTACTTTTGTTTCATACACTATGAACTACCAATATTTATGTCATGACTCAAGATTATGATATTTTATATGAAGGGTATGGTTTTCAAATATTATACTCTTGTTCACTTAACCTTATATTCATGTTATGCTTCTATATCTCCTTTTCCCCTTAATGACCATATGAGCTCACCCTTTCTTATTTTTTATTTCCTTAGGTTATGGAGAAATGTTTTAGGAAGGGTATGTTTTCTGTAGAGTAATAAAGGGAAGATATTTATGGGAGATATTGAATATATTTCACCAAATTAGAATATTGTGTACCTAGTCTCCAATGACAATAAACTATTACGATCCTCAGACATGTTTTTTTTTGTAATGTATTGAATATTCATATAAAAATGTAATATGTATGTATAAAAATCATTGGTTGATATAAAAAACACCCTATTCATGATTAATTAAATCAATATTTCAAGGTGTTGTGAAATTCCTACACAATATTAATGATATAATTTAGGAGGATGGGGTGATGAACAGAATGACTAAGATTATACTATTAGAAAATTATGGACGTAGTAATTTATCGTTTTTGTAATATAGTAGTCCCACACCCATATAATATACTGTTCATTTTTTCATGATAACATGTTTCCACTCTACTTGTACTTATAACATGATTTATATTAATGAATCAATGAATTGAATTTCCTAAGAACAAAATGTAGTTGAATTTCCAAGAGGGGGTGAAATTTGTAAAAACACATAGGCTAATGTACTATTTTATTTACATTTAATGTATGTTTATATGTAACTTCTCAGCCTAGAAGCCACTAAAATGGTTCCCCGAGATGGTTTTACAAACAATTTCCAGCACCCCTCCAAATATTCTAGAGGCTGAAGACTAGAAACCAAGTTCTAAAGAGTTAATGTGAGGATGATATACTCCATATCAGAGTAAGTAATAAAAATAAAAATAACCAAACATTATATACATAAGAGTATAAAGAAAAGAAAAATATACTTCAACATCTAAAAAACCATTAAAAAAAGAATGTAAATATAACATAACTATATCACTAATGTAATGTAGTATATCTTAAAATACAATAACATCCATACAACTGATCTCCCACTAGGTCGATTGCATAACATTCTAGAATAAAATAAATGCTAGGAAAAGGGGCTCTATTGCATCTCCAAGTTGCACCTCCTCCAAAATACTGATACCATCTAATCAATCTTAATCAATCATGAAAAACTAACCATTGGACTTAACTTAAAATTTTTACTATAATAATCATATGATATTTTCTTGGGTACCCATGTCCACTGACAACCCACGAAAGGTGTGAGTAAAACATAGCAGGCCACCACCAATGTCATCTAAAGAAAATTCCAGTCATAATAATAGTGTATACAGATAAATAATGGGATAAAAATAGTGAATAAAAGGTGAATAAAGTTTCCAAAAACCATTGGTTATCTAAAATTTTGCCCTTGGGGCCTAGAGTGACACCCAAGCCATTCAAACATGATTTAGAAACAATATTCATAAGATTCATAAGAATTGGATGAAACATACTTTAAATAATATATGGGTATTTTAATCTCATAAAAGAATAAATTATCAATAAAACATCTTAAACCTCAGATACAAAGTTCCATGATAGAAATCTAGAACTATAAATCATAAAAATAGTTCCTATAGCATCATTATAGAATCTACACATACATTAAAATAATAGTTCTTAGAACATGAGTCCAACACCAAAACCATGAATAAAGGGCATATGTCTAAGATCCATTCCATATTGTATAACAAAATTCCCAAATAATTTGTTTGGAACCTAAACCATAGATAATAATATCAGTTCCTAGATACTCTATTTTATGCAAAGTCCAAAGTATACCACCTAGTCTTGGAGCGTTATCCTATCACCTAACTGACACAATTTACTACTAGTTCCAAGAGAATTAGTTCAGAACATAAAACATTCATCATTTCACAAAATACTAATCCTCAATATCTTAAACTTAAAAAGAAATTGAAACACCAAAAAATCCATTTTGAAGTCAAATTCATTTATTGGGGTCCCTATGGATCTTTAAAAGTAAAAGCAGGACAAATCCTTTCTTTCCATCTGAATCCTTAAAATTTCCGTCAAGGTATTTCACCAAAGTGGAAACCACACACCCATTTCAATCCAACCTTCAAAATCCATTTATAAAACCCATTTTATAAACCACTTGGAGTTCAACACTACATTTTAAAACACAAAACATTTCAAAACATAACTTTCCCACTTTGATAACCAAAACTGGGTCAAATCCCAATATACAAGGAAACATAATTTTGAAGGCCTCATTAGCATTATAATAAATGTTTAACACATGTAGAAAACCCATTTCATCCTATTACAATCCATAATCCATTTCTTTCCTAGCTATACCCATTATAACTTTTCCCATGCTATTTAGATACCCAAGGAGCCTAACTGGGTTAAACCCATAAGTGAAATAATTTAGACTTTAAAACCCAACATTACCATTTTCATAAAACATCACACCCCTAGGCGATTATAGGTTTGGTATTATAAACACTAATGAGTCTAACAAGATCTGTTGAAGATCTATGTTACCAATTATAATCCCAAAACCTATTATTTAAAATTTGGAAGAAGACATACCACACATGGTATTTAAGGTACATACCACATACCATTGTAAATAAATTATCAAGTCTACGGTTAAAGCTCTTAGACCCCCAACCTCATTAACAAATATTTTAAAAAAAATTCAAGTCCCGACGACCATACCAAAGCCCATCCCAGCCTCGCCCAAACACCTCGTAATCCAAACACAATCTCCATAAACATTCAATATATAACATTATATTAATAAATAACAATAAATTAATTCTAAAAATTATAAATAATTAACTATTTAAATCCCATATTGGCATACTGTTGGAAAACTTCTAGGGATATATCTTATTATCGAAACTCACCACAACACCCATGAGGGTCTTTAAAAGAATCCCGACACCATTCCTAAGAAAATTTCTAAGAAGAGAAACAATTAAAATAAATAATAAAATTAATTAATTAGGTAAAAAAAATAAAATTCACCACAGTCGTATACCTTATAAAACATCATGTATTGACTTGTGGAAGTCATCTTGGGATCTCCTCTATGTAAAAAGACCAAAATCCTCTTGATAAATGAACGATTCCAACATGCTCCATTGGAATCATAAAAAACCATATCTAGGGAACTTTAATGTTAGATAGGATCAGGAAGAATTGGAAAGGAATCCAACATATGTTGAATTTTACCTCAAATACCGAATAATATCCATGATCACACCCCAAATAAAGGGGTTGATGAAGGAGTAAGGGGTAGGGAAGACCCCTAGATCATGCACACCAAATAGAGGATAAAGGGGGTGGAGTGGGCTAAAAATGCATGGTGTGGTTTTGAAAAATATTTTTTTTAATGATGTTCTAGGTAGTCACACGGTATGGCCGTAACCTTTTTCAAACCCTATGCAAACTGTGAACCCCAAACTATCTAAAACCCCATTCCCCATATAGTTAGATTGCATGGTTTGGAAAATTGTGAACCAACTGTGACCACCCTAATATATAACACCCCATTCCCCACATGGATAACCCGCATTGTTAGGAAGATTATATGATAAATCTTCCATCAAAACTACCTCCCTTATAAAGTAAAGCACACACTTTTCTAAAAACATGCACAACCCATGCGTCATGTACCATTCTCTCCCCCACTTCACATGGTTTCCCCTTTTCACTCTCCTAGTTACCCCTAAACCATTATCTAACCATGAAAATTAACCTTGATTAGATCAAAATGAACTAAAAATCCTTTTAGCATCAAGGAATCACATAGTTTATCCTAAACCATGCACACCAAATTGTTCTCTTGACCAGAAATCTCCAAAACTCATAAAACTAAACTTGAATCTTCCAAAGATAATTTAAACACCTAATATACCAAGGACAATGTTATGATATTGGACCAGATAATCCCTAGACTAAGAGTATGCTAATATGTTATTATTGAATTCCATAATAACCTCTCTATTCCCAATTTCATATCTAACTACAGGGGCATGAAAAACTCATTTAAAACCCCTAGGCCTCCCTAATTTACGGTTTCCCATAACACCCACATCATTTCTCAGCATACCCATGGATATCTACTTAACTCAATCACTTTGGAAATATGCTCCCATAACATCTTATCCACATTCCAAATGACATAGTGCGTTATTATGCATTCATACCTCTAGGATCCCATTAAAACTTAACTGTCGTACTATCTTATGTAACCCAACCAAAAAAAATATTTTTTTCTCAAATAAGTCACATATCATGAAAACATAGCACACAAGACCTATCCACTGGCCATTCCTACCCTGAATTTCTATCTCACCTAATATAGTTCACCCATGGTTCATTCCAAAAACATAAGAAACTCACCATGAAAAAACCACTTGCACAACCACTTAAGACACGAGTTTCATTCAATTTTTTTTTTCAAAGTTCATATTATTCACTCATCATGTTCCGTAAAATGCATCCATAGTTAACTTGGATAGACTCTTAACTATTTATGTTCTTAGAAACCGCATAAACTATAAAAAACCATCACTCTATGTTCTTTTCATCTCAAGGGAACTAGTCATATTCACATATCTCACAATGTGATCATACCTGGTTTACCTCACCTGTATGATCACCACTGAAATCAAACCTACACATCTATAACCACATAACCAAGAGCACCTCTTGTGCTCCTCGTCCATCTTATAACCATCAGGTACATCCCACCTACATAACCATTTCTTGAGGTAGCCACCTAATAGAGTCTTCCGCTCTATAAATCAACCATAAGGCTAAAGTACTAGTGAAGAAGTGATCCATCTTAAAAGAAATATAATGTGCCAAAACCATATACTAGGTTGCACCCTTCATGAACCATTATCAAAAGTATAATGCATACTCCCATGGCTCACACACCTAAGGGAGAAAACATCTCATTAGACCCCTCTTATAGGCCACCCTTGAAAAATACATGACACCAACTCCCTAAAACAGAGTCACTTATAGAAGCTCACTAGGTTACCACACTCAGTACCACCAGTTAATCCTTATAAAAAGTCACTAGGTGAAGCCACCTAGTTCTATGCTAACTCATTGAATGTTGAAACTCATAGGGAAGAAAATAATATTCCTTACTAATGTCACATGACATCAACATGTCAAAAATAACCACCTCTAGGGTATTATATATATAAAAAATCACAATCCAAACCAACCACTCAAAACAAGCGAACTCATCATCTCTAAGAATTTTCACATCAGACTACTTCTAGGTGGACCATGCCATGCAACCAACTTTGAAGAAAAACCACCCAAAAGGTTCCAATGATAATATAACAATACCATACTGACCTAATAGGGTCAGTGCACTTACTATGTAGAAAGACCAAATTAGGGTTCTCAATGTTGATCCACTCACCATAGATTCACATAGCCTTCCATCATAAAATATCCTTTTAAAAGTTGTATTAGCTGAGTAGAATTTCACTAAGTACTTGTAGACGCCGAAAAGTGCGTAAGTGCCAGAGAAAGTTCTGTAATGAAAAAGCGATGTCATATTTTGACCCAGAGGCCCAGTCTGGAGGGCCCGAAGTTGTTTCATGGAAAAAATGGAGAAGTGCATGAAAAAATATGTTCCATGCAGAAGGTATTGGGATTCTAAAAAAGTCCCAGCGCCGATGCGAAATAATTTTGCGCCTGTGCCCCGTGTGGTTGACATTTCTCGCCACCGAATCGGTCACGCAATTATTTTGTGCAACCCTAGAATTCTGTGCCACCGGTTGTCTATAAATAAAAGACGACCCCCTTCCTTTGGAGTGATAAAAAATTCAAACCGCCTCTCGTGCGCATAATTGGTTTTCCACGCGTGCAAAATATGGCCTTCAGGTATGGTTATTTTTCGCACCAAGTCGCCCCAGGGTCCGCCTTTACATGAGATCCCTGTTGTCTTAGACTAAACTCCAACCCCTTCGGGGTCTACCCCTTGCGCTCAATCCCTTCCATGGCGCGTAAGTCAGCCAGCTGTGCGGAATCCTCCCTTTGCGTGCATACCCTTTCCTTTGTGTGCAATCCCTTCCCATGCGTGCAATTCCTTTGAGTCTCATGCAAAACCTATTCCCCCAATTCCACGCCAAATCTCCCCGATTTTGCGCCAACCAGGTGTTTTCTGTGAAACAGCCTCAATTGCGCTCACACCTGCCCTATTACGCACATGCCTCCCTTATTGCGCGTAACCCCTGCTTATTGCACGTAGCCTACCCTGCATGTCGCTCCTATTATGTGCAAAAGTATATAGGCTTACGCCTGCTGGTCCATACCGCGGGGGCTGCGCCCCTGTGCCCCTACTCAGGGTCATTTCCGCACTGCGGTCTCAGCCCTCCGGGCCAGTCCCTTCGCTACCATCACTGACCCCCTGAAAAATGGAGAGTCGCACTGCGAACTTTTCAGGCCGGGATGTCAGGATTTTCCATTGCACACCCACCTTCCACCTTTGGAATTACATGATTTGAGATACTCCTCCGCACACCATGAAACACCTTGAGTTGATGTATTCCTCTTGGTTTTTTTCCTATGCCGTGAGTTTAGATTCTCATCATCAATTCTCCCTAATTCCCTTGAGTCGAATCATTCCTCAACCAACTCATCCAAACCCCATTAACTGGATCCTATGCCAGGTCAAACCATAGGGACACCTTTTTGTAAGACCCAACACAAGACATTTCTAGGAGCCTTATGGCAGCATTCCTATCTACATGACTATAAACTGTAGTAATACATGTGTTCCAATCATAGGATGCCTCTTGCTCCAAACAAGAGATGCCTTATGCTCCAATCATGAGATGCAAATAGTCTTATCTACATGACTTTAAACTGTAGTGATCCATATGTTCCAAACATAGGATGCCTCTTTCTCCAAATGGGAGATGCCTTATGTGAAAAGCATAAGATGCCTAATTACTTGATTATAGTGGCGTAATTTCAAGAGCGTTGGAATCCATTCAAACATTCCACCACTCCACCTCACGCTTTGCGTGTCCTTCATTCGGATCTACATCCACTTCTATGTATGAAGGGACCCCCTAACGGCCTAGTCCCATGCCGCATCGGCTCACATACAATCCTGGGACAACGCCCCGAAAGACTTTGGGAGACACCTTGAGTCAGGTCCTGTGTTTCAAACATGATCAGCATTCGACCCTCCTTTGTTTGTCCTAATTTTAGGCTAACGCGACATGGATACTGTGTTTCGAACACAGTCAACAGTTATCCTCTATCGCCACACCACCCTCATTGCACTCCGAATACTGGGCATGTGATTAACACTTTTCAACTACCTTTGTTTGGGATGATTCCAACACCCTCGACATTATCCCGCTTATGCACTAATGCATAGGTGTAGGCATAAATCATATACCTCAACCCACCAGTGAGTTGGGATTCCCTCATGAATAGACATGAGGAAGACATTACGAGTTGCTTCCATGCGTAATCCCCATCCATCATTGCCACTCCTTAGTGGCACCTAGGCATCTTCCTTGCGTAAACCCCATTAACCATTGCCGCTCCGTGAAACCACCTCAGTACGGCCTGGGTAATTCCTTCCCTTCCACAAGGGGTAGAGGGCACCGTTTATGTAAGTCCTAGGGGTGCGGAGCCAACCCACCTCGTCTGAGCTACAAGATGTTAAACTGCCAAGCACCCCAACCATAACACATGAAGTTAAACTGTGACCTGGCCCCATGCCTCGTAAGCAGGGTCCCCCACCTTAGATATTCTCCACACCCACTCGTCTCCATATAGATGGGATCATCCTTCACATGGGGTGATTTATTGGAGTGGCGTTTATCCACAAGGAACGACAACCACCTTGGTATAAGCCCCTAGCCTTCCTTCCAGGAGTCAGCACCCATGTTCCTCCTCACTCCCTCAACACCAAGGCCAGCCAAGGGTGTGGTGGGGAACGGTGCTCCCGCCTTTCATCTTGGGTCGCCAAGGCCAGTGGAGGACGTGATAGGGAATGAGGCTCCTACTTTATTTGGTCCCAATTCCCTCTCCCACTATTCTTTGTCACCCTTGGGCCTCTATACTGGAGTAAGTCCCAGCACCATGGGCCGCTCAACGTGTAATCCCCTCTTCGCTTCCCACGAACACACCCTTCGCGACGTGATCGTCAGGTCCCTGCAACATCTTTTTTCTCAAACTGAGCATGACTCCCATGAGCTTAGAGTGAGAACTGACCATGACACACCATGGGTCACCACAGAGCGTAAGCTCCCAATGCCCCCATCCCACATGACGTTAAAATGTACACCCAAACTACGGGGAATTTGATCCATGCTAAGGCATGGTATGTAGGAAACCTCCACGAGGTTCAAGCCCCACCAAAATGGGTCGTCTCAGAGCGTAAGAACCATCCTCCCAAACTATGGGGACATTGATCCGTGCTAAGGCATGGTACATAGGAAGCCTCCATGAGGTTCAAGCCCCACCATCATGGGATATCTCCGAGCATGAGCCCCATCATCCCGAACTACAGGGACTTTGATCTATGCTAAGGTATGGTACCTAGGAAGCCTCCATGAGGTTCAAGCCCCACCATCATGGGTCGTCTCAGAGCGTAAGACCCATCCTCTTGAACTACAGGGACTTTGATCCGTGCTAAGGCATGGTACGTAGGAAGCCTCCACGAGGTTCAAGCCCCACCATCATGGAATGTCTCAGAGCAGAAGCCCGATCCATCCCGAACTATGGGGACCTTGATCCGTGACATGGAATGGTACATTGCAAGCCTCCACGAGGTTCAAGACCCACCATCATGGGCTGTCTCAGAGCGTAAGCCCCATCCTCCCAATCTACGGGGTCTTTGATCCGTGCTAAGGCATGGTACGTAGGAAGCCTCCACGAGGTTCAAGCCCCACCATCATGGGCCATCTCAGAGCGTAAGCCCCGTCCTACCAAACTACGGGGAATTTTATCTGTGCTAAGGCATGGTACATAGGAAGCCTCCACGAGGTTCAAGGCCCACCATCATGGGTCGTCTAAGAGCGTAAGCCCCATCCATCCTGAACTATGGGGACTTTGATCCATGCTAAGTCATGGTACATAGGAAGCCTCCACAAGTTTCAATCCCCACCATCATGGGTCGTCTCAATGCGTAAGCCCCATCCATCCCGAACTACAGGGACTTTGATCCATTCTAATGCATGGTACGTAGGAATCCTCCACGAGGTTCAAGCCCCACCATCATGGGCCGTCTCAAAGCGTAAGCCCCATCCATCCCAAACTATGAGGAATTTGATTCGTGCTAAGGCATGGTACATAGGAAGCCTCCAAAAGGTTCAAGCCCGACAAACCATCGACCCCAAACATCTCTGTGATGGTGTGTCAGGCCCCCATTTCAAGCTTGGGCCGCCTTAGAGTGTAAGCCCCAATCCGTCTTGACCCAGGTTCCTCTTCACGTCGGTTCACCGACCCCACCACCCTGGGTCATCTCGGGGCATAAGCACCAAATTACCTCGTCCCTCAGGAAATTAAACGGCATTCCATCCTGAACTACGAAGAATTTGATTCCCCGACACAGGGATACGCAGGAAGCCTCCACGAGGCTCAAGCCCATCACTCATGTCTCATCCTAATCTCTCCCTCGAGCCCACATATCTTGGGAATCTCATGCCCTAACTCATAGTTTCTACTTTATCTGGGTCCCATCCATGTGTTCATTCCCATGGTTCGCCTCTTTAGGTGTCCCACCGTATCATTGAACTACACAGACTTTGATTCCCTGCCACAGGGATATGTAGGAATCCTCCATGAGGCTCAAGCCCAAATCCATCGTCCATCCTGATTCTTACCCGGGCCACTACGTCCCAGTGAGATCATGCCACTCCTCATTCCACTTCACAGAATTCGGGAAGCTGCCCACGCGCTGGCCCCAACATAAGGGTTCCCTCCAAGGGGTTCTTCAATCTGATCCACTCGAGCTAGTGTTACGATAAGTCTGATCCGTCTCCGCTGGACGTTATTCTTGTGGCATACCCTGTGTTAAACATGGGATGCTGAGGAAAACCTCAGATACATGCCTATGGAATACAATTCCCCGTGTTCGATGTGGGATGCATCGGGATTAAACGCCCTCGAGATGCCATATCATAAGGGACAAAAGACATACATGCCAATCCCCAACGTCAAGACACACCAGTGATGCCCCAACGTGACTACTATCCTAACTGAAGGTTGCTGCCCTGACCGGACTGCTTGGAAGGCCCTGACAGAAGCAGCGTAATTAACTGGTGTCCATGAAGATATAGTGCCGGGAAGAGCTTCACGAACCACATTTTAAATTTATGAGGGAGACCCGGACTAGGTGACGAGATCCGAGGAGGAATCCAAAGATGGAAGAACCGATATCCCATCATCCCGTTTCGATCAAGGAGCAGACATCCCTGAATAAGGAGCGGATGTAGCCCGCCTTTCGAAGGCGGGAATACAGGGCAACAACAGCGCGTCTTCTGCGTGACAGATGCGCGTGCCCCGACGAAAGCATCAGAAATAATACTTATATAGGAAAACACTGTATGATAATTTTTTGACACTTTAGACAACTGGACCCTATCATAAATAAAATGACACACTATTAAGTCTATAAAATTCAGATCCAACATGCCTACCATGATGCATGTTATGCCTATTGCCTCTATATTCTAAGAGTCAAAATTGAATCACTGTCCTCTTGACAATGGGGATAGATCCCGATATCCATATAAAAAATCACATCCAAACCACATGTGCACCTCCTAAGGAATAAATCATATAAAATGATAACATCATATTCCAAGAACATCAACCCATCCCATGGTAACCTAGTCTTCCTACTAGAAAATGTGTTCATGATGCACCAAAATGATATCCATCAATGTCTCTGAAACATTCCTATATCTCCATTATACTAAATCCTAAATTGTAAGGCAGTAGGAAAGTAACTCTTATGATGCCAATTTTTAACATCTCGGCCCAGATTCAACTAAACTAGTGCCCTAATCCATTTTTACTCATGACCTTAAGCACTCCTCCTTACACGTTAGAGGTTTCCGACTTGTAGCAGGGGTCTAAGGTGATAATGTGAGGAGACTATACCCCTATATTAGAGTGTGTACTAAAAATAAAAATATCCAATCATCATATACATCAAAGTACATAGAAAGTAAAAATAGACATCAAGATATCAAAAATATTCAGAAATAATATCATGTAAATATAACATGATCAAACCACAAATGTTATGTAGTAAGTCCTTAATACCCATAAAAACCATATAACTAACCATCCATTGGTCTAGTTATATAACTCTCCTGAAGAGAATAAAATCTAGGGAAAGGGTAATAATATATCTCCAAGCCTTACATCAACCAAAATATTGATACCATCAGGGAAATCGTACTCAATAATGAAAAATTCAACATGGGACACATCCCAAAAATGTGATTATAATAAACGTATGGGAGATTCTTGGGTACCCATGTGCAACAGAGACCTGATTAAAGTGTGATTAAAAATTATTAGGCCACAAAAAATGATGTTTAAAGAAAATTCTAGTCAGATAAACAATGTTTGCTGATAAAATATGGGATAAAAAATGATATAGAAAAAATAAATACATTTTCAAACAACCATTGGTCATCTAAAATGTTGAACCTCAGGATATAGAGTGACACATAGGCCAACCAAACATGCTTCATCCAACACCATTAATCTAATTCATAAACATAGGGTAAAACAAATGTTAAACAAAGGAAGGGGTTTTTATCACATGAAAGCATAAAGAATCAATCCAATTTTCTTAACCTCACATGTGGAGTTCCTTCTTAGACATACAAATCCATACATCATAATAATAGTTCTCAAAGCATTAATCCAACATAAAATCATACATTAAAACAATGGTTCTCATAGAATCTATCTAACATCTAAACCACAGATGCCGAGCATCATTCAACCTTTAATTCCATATTGAAGACTACTTTTCCTAGAGAACAAGTTTGAACATAAACCATAGTGTATACTATCAGAACCTAGAGACTGAGTTTGATGCTCAGTACATAGTATAATAGTTGTTATTGGAGAATCATTTCAACACATAACACATACATTTTACTACCAATTCTTGGAACATCAGTCTGACACCTAAAAAATTAATCATTTCATAGAATAATAATTATAAACATCTTGAAATTACTAATCATTTGAAAACACAAAATAAATCCCTTTTCAATTCATTTTCTTTTACTAGTATCCTTATGAACCATTAACACAAAAACAAGGAAAAATCCTTTATTTTCATTAAATTCATTAAATGCATCATCAAGGTATTTCACCAAAGGAGAAAACAAACACACATTTCAAAAAAATATTTGAAATACATTTATAACACCCTTTTTATAAACAACATGGAGGTCAATACCTAATTTTAAAATAAGAACCATTTCAAAATATATCTTACCCACTTTGATACCCAAAAACGGTTCAAACCCCAACATACATGAAAAAATAATTTCCAAGGCCTTATAGTAATTTTAATAAAATATTAACATATAAAAAAACCCATTTTATCCTCTTAAAATTCATAACCAATTTGGTTCCTAGTTATACCCATTAGCCCTTTAAGCATGATATCGAGCTATCCAACGATCCTAACAAGGTTAAGATCATAACCCAACTACTTTACCCTTAAAAAAACCACTTTTATAATTTCAATAAATAGTGCACCCCATGGGAAGCCATAAGTTTGGTCTTATAAATAATAATGAATCTAACAGGATTCAAGAAGGATCTAAGGTACCAATTTGAAGCCGAAAACCCATTAACTAAACCAGTGAGGAATGAGCACCACACATGGGATTTTATGAACATACCACATACAAATGTAAATAATTTTTCAATACCATGGGTAATGCTCTTAGACTACCTACCTTATTAAAAAATATTTTACAAACATTTCCAAGTCCTAACGGCCTTTCTAAGGCCTATCTAAGACTTAACCAAACCCCCCAGCATCCAAATGAGCTTTCCAAAACCACCTTACATCTATGATAACATAAGTCAACAATAACCAATTAATTATAACAATAATAACTAATTATAAAAATTATAATTAATTAATTAATTTAATAAACCCCATATTGAAACAATACAAGAAAACTCAATAGACACTCTCATCTTATTAAAAATTAGTGAAAAAAACATTAGGGGTATACAATGGAATCTAGACACCACTCATAATAAAATAAAAAATAGGAGATACCATTACAATAATTGATTAAATCAATTCATTTGGGAAAACCAATGAAAATTCACCATAGTCTCATACCTTAAAAAACACGCAACAATGGGAATAAGTCATCTAAATATCTCCTCTATATAAGCTTCAAAAAATCCTCATTTAGAAGGATGATTCCAATATATACTATTGGAATTGTTAAAAAAAATCCTAACTAGGGAACACCAATGTTATAGAGGAGTAAGAAGAAGTGGAAAAGAAGCCAATTGCGGTTGAAGTTTTCCTCAAAACAATGAAGAATATCCATGAACACACCCCAAATCAAGGGGTTCAGTTAGAAGCAGGGGGTTAGGGACACCCCTGGTTTGTGTGCACCAAATGGAGGAGAGAGGGGGTGGATTATCCTAAACACCCAATGGAGAATTTTGTTAAAACCACACTTTTAATGATGTTTTAGGGAAAAAAATAGTTTGGGTATAAAGTTTTCTAAAACATGCACCAACCCTGTACCCCCTATTATATAACACCCCATTCCCTACATGGTTATGCTACATAGTTTGGAAAATGATGTTCCAACTATGCAACCAGCACTACCTCCCCTCTTTAGTAAGGTGCATGAATTTTTTAATACCATCAACAACCTATGGACCATGTAACATGATTTCTACCACATTACAAATATTCCCATTTGGATCACATAGTTTACCCCATACCATTCTTTAACCATATAACTCAATCGAAATTAGTTCAAAATTAGATAAAAACCATTTGAGCGTCAAGGAATCACATGGTTTCTCCTAAATTATGAACATCAAACTGTGCACCTTGTTCATAAATACAAAAAAATCCTAATTTTGAACCTAATACCTTTGAAGCTCTTCAATACACTTGGGCTACCTTTTTAGAATAATTACCCATCTAAAAACACAACATGAGGTATTCCAACTTTCAAAAAACTATTCCAAGTCTCACTTCCAAATTTGACCTGTTTAGTAATGGAAAATTATAATTCTTTCTGAAAATTTTAACTCATACAGATGCAGGATCATACAATATGTTAGGTTATAAAATAAATGATCATATAGTCATAAATGATATCAATGGTCTAAAAATAATAGTGGTTAAATAGTTAAATGAATATTTGGTATTTTATAAAAACAGGACAACACCTGATTCAACCTCCCTTAAAGAACTATTTTGATAGATCTAATGGAACATAAAATTAATATTAGATATCAGGTTCTATATTATTAGATGTATTGTGAAAAAAATGATATCATAGTAAAGAAGATCTCTTATAGGATTTTTTTGGCCTTTATTTTTTTTACGTGAATACATAATGTTCATACTTGAAATGTTTGATGAATTGCCTTAGATGGATGAATTTGTTCCATTCTTATCAGGGATAATTTTTAGGTTTTAGTCAATAATATGAAAAATATGAAGAAAAAAGATTCAAAGGAATAAAAAATATATTAACAAATGAATTTTATGAACCTCTAGATGGATGTTTTTAGAGAAATAAAAGTCATGATAAATCTATTGGTGATGATTCCTATAGAGTTTCAAGTTTATGTTTTGAGAATGAATGAATTAAATTTATTGAATACCTCTAACTTGAGGTTAAATATTATAATAATAATGTATTTCTTGAGGTGGTGAATTATATATTCAAATTAATCTTGATAAAACATAATGAAAAATCATAGCTAATATTATAGGCTTATGGAATGTAAAATGTATTAGCAAAAATGTTGAGTGGTTGTTAAAGCCTCCAAGGAAAGTTAATTCCAAGGAATAATTTAAAAAAATTAAATTTATAGTGTTTCTGTAGATGAAATGGAATTTTGAGGTGTTTTTTTGTGGGAAATAGGTGTATGAGAATGTTTTTAGGGAATTTATCCACACACTAGATAAATTCCACAATGTCTATATGAATATTAAGGATGCACAACTAGAGGTAAAATCCAAGAGGATAATAGAGGTGGATATTTACTTAAAAGTGACATGTTAGATACATAAAGATCATTTGAGTACTATTAAAAGAGATTGTGTATCATGGTTAAATACACATAAAGACCAGAAATATATTATATATATGAAATATATTGAGTTCAATGTATTGTTGAGAAATTTGGAAGTACCCATACAAAATATTCACAATATATTGGAAGAAAAAATACTACCAAACGTTTTACCCAAGAGAGTCTTAGTTATAAAAATATATTTATTGATGAAAAAATGATAATGCAATTATATCATGATTAACCCAAAAACAATATCTGAGATAATGGTAACCAATTGTCTAGTTAATTTAGTTTGCACTAATTTTTTAAAAGAAATATTCTTGGGGAAACTCAAAAAATGTACAAATGTGGATGAGTAAAAATATTCAAAACAACCAAAAAATAATTAAATGTGTATATTATCATGATATAATAATATTACCTCCAAAATAGAGCCTAAAAAGTTAGGGTATCAACACAAAAATTGTAAGGCATGAAATCTGGGAAATCTAGAAAGCCTACACTTAGAGTGAAAATAAAAACATTTATTGGAATTATTTGGTTATTTTTAATGTTTGTTTATAGAGATAATTAATTAAGAAAAAAATTTGTGTGTATAAGTTTTATAATCCATAAATTTGGTGGGGAGTATTAAATTCAGAAGAAAACCCGCTGTATAGATTTCACTAAAAAACAAAAAAATTAAAGCATGAATAGATGTGAATATTTAGAAAATTTATTTGAATATTATAAGAATGTTGGAAAATATTTTGAATGTTACTCATATGTACCAAAGAAAAAACATATATTGGTGAGTATATATGGTCACCTAAAAAGAAGGTAAATAAGGAAGAACAACATCCCTTGAGGGGGAGTATTCAGAAGAGGTGAAATCTAGAAATTTATCCATTTATTTTGAACATGAAATTATAGACACCCCCTTTAATAATTTTAGGTCGAGGTATGATATTTTTAGTTCCCTTTTCTATTATTATTATTTTTTGAATATTTTCATAAAGGGGGAGTTATTATCTAACAAATTTGGAGTATAAAATTAACTTTTACTTAAATTTTTTGGATTTTTGTGTTCAAGTGAGTGTTGGTTCTTAAAATTTCTTCTAAATAATTTTATACAACCCATAGAGTATAAAATCTGTGTTGGTATCAAATAGTTGATATATTATTGAAACATTTACTGAATAAATTGACATCTCTTATTTTATACACTGAGTTAAAGATACTATAAGAAGTTTGGAACACCTTATTTTATACACTGGGTTAAGGATACTATAAGAGATGTCAACAATATATCGCTGTTGAATTTTTAAGATCTCTAAAAATTGACTGTGTCAAAATCCATATGTTATATAAGAATTTTGGAACACCTTATTAAAATATCATATATGACTAAAAAATTACCTAGATTAGAAGACATATGAGACTCTACAATAATATATCAACTATGTGATACCAATAAATTTAAATATGGATTTTGAGGAATCCTATTTTGAGAAGAAAAAGTTGATATTATTATTTCCAATAAATAAATTTTTCCATGAGAAATAAGAAAAATAAATCAAGTTCATTTCAATAACTCAATGTGGGTAATTGATCCATGTTATATATTTTTGAGAAGCACACATATAATCAAAGGTAAACAGAAATTGGTTACTTTATTATTATTATTTTGGGATGGTGGTTCTTTTAGTAAAAAATTATTCTATTTATGTTTATTGAAAATGAAAGGTGATATTAATAGATCCACATGAGAAAGTTATACTATTGAGGTAGAAGGAAAGTGATAAGAAGGAGGATCTACATCTATTGTGTGGTGAGTAAGTGATTATGATGAGATAATACAAACTCTTGATAAAGAAGAAAGATAAATAAATCAATGAAAAATAGAAAACCAGATAGGTTTTGATGAATAAGAGAATGAAAAAACTATAGGAAAAATCCAAACATTACCCAAGTAAAACCAATGTAGCAAAATAGTGAGAAAGAATAAGAAGAAAAATAAGCATACCATTAAGGATTTGTATGAATTGCAAGAAGAAGAGACCTAATCCTTTAGTGTTTAATTGGTAAGTGATTCACTAAGTAGTATTATATAGGACTATGTTTTTTGAAGTTTCAACTAAGAGCTATTCATATAATGATTCTAAAGAATAATTGGAATAAAAGTAAATAAACTGAGATTGAGTTGGAATAGTAGTGTTTGAAGAATTTAAGTCAATCTAATACACTATTATTGAGAAAATTAAATATTTTCTAATGTACTGAAATAATTGAATAATATTAGTGATTTACTTCAAAAATAATAATTTCCGAACTGATCTAGGGAGATGATTGTATAAATAACCCATGAGAGGTAGTGATTGATCACTTGTGTAATATAGTGATCCCACACCTATGTTATATAGTTTAATGGTTAAAAAAAATACTCTACCACTCCCCTTTTATTGATAATAAAATTAAAATAGAGAATCTATGACTTAGATATCCTGAGCACACTGAGGTGTTGGAATCTCTGGAGGGGATAAACCTTAGAAAAAATCTATGCCAATTTACTTCTTTATTCGTATTTCATATAGGTTTATGCTAGGATAAAAAACAAAGGATCCAATAGTAATAATGAATATGAGGGGCTAAATTAATAAATGGGTTAAATAACTAAAATAATATTATGTAATTAGTAAAAATTGGAATACATTTGATTCACTCCCTTAAGTGTCTGTACAGTTCCAACAGAACTTCTCGTAAGAAAATTTCCTAGTCAAAATTTAATAAAAACATATTTACCTTAATAAATATGTGATATATATGATTTTTCCAATATGTATGATACTTTTCTTGGAATAATTTCATTATGTAATATATTTTTTATAAGTATGATTTTCACCTTAGTTAAATATCCACATGTAACATATTTTAATCCATTTGTAATGTTTCATATGAATGGGTTTTCCCAATTGGAAAGAACTTACATAATATATATTTTCAATATGTAACATTCTTAAGTAAGGAATGTTTTCCTTTATATGATAGTTTCATCCATGTTAAAGATAATTTTCCATATGTATAATAAAATTTCCTAATACCTGATATATATAAGGTTATATACTTATAGACTATGAAAAAATAGTCAAAGCTGAAATATAAAATATTTCCCCAAATTCATCCCAACCAATTAAAAAACACTTAGGTATTCTCTAACAACATAGTTGTAAAAAATAGAATCCAATCACTTTTTAAATCTATATAATTTTCAAGATTCAATTATCGACTAATTATAACACTCAGAAGACCTCCACCGAGTCCTAATTTCTATTGTTACAAAATCAATCCATCACATCGAACCTTATCCTACATTCAACCATGAACTTGAGGTATCCCATAAGAAATCAATTGTATCCAAAAATAATTTTCAATGGTGTTGTAACTATTTAATTCTCAATTTGAGTCCTAATTCTCAAAATTTCCCCTATTTGAGATTACAATAAATCAAAAACTCCAATTTACCCTGATTTTACCAACCCATAAAAGTGTGGATAATTACACAACTATATCATATATAATTTTAACAGTACCTATAAAACATCAATTCAGTTTTATATTATATATAACAAGGAATAGTATGTGATAAATAAAAAAACATAGTGAATTAGGTCTCAATTTCCAGTGATAACCCAATGTAAAATCCATAACCCTTGATGGCACTGGAACTAGAAAAACCTAAATGTATCATCACCACCACTCCATGAAATCAAAAATTTAAAGAATAAGAAAAATCATTACATATTACAAAATTTTTCACCACCCAGGAAATGCAGACCATTCATAAGAAACATTCTACATTGAGACAAAATACCCATCAATAGTCTTTGGGAAATCTTTTTCTTCTATATGTAAAAGTGGTAATATGTCATCGTCACCTGGAATTGGTGGAATATACAAAAAAACTAGGGAATATAAATGATGAAATTTTACATAATATGATGAATCATGAACATAAGAAATGATATGAATAATTAAAAAAGAAAAGAAAAGAATAGATATTCCAAAAATGTATGTTAATATTACATTTGTGGGTTTTTACACTAAAATTAAATGATATTTCCATACTATTATAAATAAAATAAATAAATGAAATTATTTTTATTCACAATATTTAAAATCACAATTATTTTTAAATACAATCATTAATAAAACTATTTTTTGTACTTATGTAGTGGAGAGTTAGTCATGACACATGATATAACCACCATAAGGGAAGTGTTCCGAGTTCAAAATTATTAATATTATTTTGTAAATGAAAATAAACCATGAATAGAGAGGTGAAAAGAAGTAGAGAAAAATTCATGATTGACTTAAATCCAAACAACTTTTGTAATGTAAATGAACATAATTCATTTACATAAATTGGCTCATGTTAGATATATTTTTATGTCAAGAACACCACCCTACAAATTATTTATTATGAAAAAACAATCATGTTACAAAATATAATTAATAAATAAAAGGAAAACACATTACTTGAAGAATAATTTTAAGAGTAGTCTTCAATAAACTAATTGGCATCGATGAATAATTCCATGAGGAGTTAACATTTGATACCATATAGGGAAAACTCATTCAACACACCCAAGTGACTAAGACTACTTAGAATAAATATATATAACCCAAAAAATGAAGAAAATTTATAGAAATAAGTTCCTTTAATAAGAACCTAGTTTAGAATTAAAGATGCAAGCACACATTTAAGTCAATGGTTCCCTTTCTGCATTAATATTGTCCTCCATTAATCTTAACTAGAAGAAATCCTCCTCCAAATACCCACTAGATCAATGCACTATAATTTAATTATATAAAAAATATGATCTTAGATACAAGACCTTTCCCTCCCTCCCTCCTTATCTATTGGAAGAAAGAAAAACCAAAAGGTGAAGCTACAAAAGTATGGATCAACAGATCACTCCTCATGAAATTAAATGGTGGAGAAAGGATGGAGAAGAAGATGTTGCATAATCCTTGGTAAAAAATGATCCATATGTATGATCAAGAGTAAAAAAATGGATCACAAAGATGCTCATTGAAAAAAATAAAAATGGATGCTTGCAAATACAACATTACTTTGTTAGATACCATGATTATAATGTGAATTATGTACAAAATATAGGGTGATGAAACACATCTAATGCACAATGACCATTTGGAAGTTCTGATAGAATACTCTATAAATATTTAAAACATTATGGGCATAACATATGAGGCTAACCTCTAGGATCATTCTTAGAAGAGTATTGATGTTTGATCATGATTTTTTATTCATTTACCACATATGTTTATTTTTATAATATTGAATGCTTTTATATTTTTGTATAGAATAAAAGTAGTGGAAATCAATGGAAGTGATGGAGAGTGAAAAAATAAAGTTAATATGATAGATAATAGAGAATGGATAATGCAATTAGGCGATGTAATGTAATTTAATGGGAACAAATATGAAAAAAATTACACTAAAAAATTATTCACAATAGTTTATAAATTGATTATTATTCTCTAGAAATATAATACATTCAAATCAATGAGGTCCTTATTTTATCAACCAACTTCATCCTTTTAAAATTATACCAACTCCCCACTGAAATGAATCCTAAATCAATGTGTTGTCTTCCAAAAAGTGTAGTGGAGGCTCCTCGATGTTTTAGAGAAATTTCAAAACACCTCTCTATATACTATTCACTTTGACAAGGTAAACCACAATTTAAGTTAAGTAAGAAATTATAATGAATAATTAGTGGTCTATAAATAGATAATTATGGTGTATATCTTAGTGAAATGAACCGTAAACATAAATATTTTAAATATCTAGATAGATAAACAACGAAAATATATTTTAAAATCAAAAACAAATTTTCAGCATTCTCCCACAACATGGAAGTGTGGGTTAATCCCCCATTGAATGATGTTTTAGGTTACATCCCAAAGGGAAATTGAAAAAATAAAAAAAGGAATAAATAGAGGATAAGTATAGAATAACACACATAGTTGATGTGGAAATACATTTCATGGAGGATGAAACACATCATATGACAACATAGAAAGTAAGTAGACAATATGAGGGAAAATAATAACACAAAGAACATGATAATAAAAATAGAAAATAGAATTGAAAAATTGAAATAACACATAGGTTGGAGAAGAAAAAGACACAAATATTATGAATCAACATGAGGTTAACATTGAAATAAGAGATATGCTTAAGCATAAGTAAAGAAGATAAAAAATATTAGAAAAAACCTATAAAATGTAATTATATTCAGAGTAAGAAGTATAATAAAAAACAACATCCCTCAGGAATTTCCCATATAGTGGGAATGGATAACTCTAGAAACCAGACCCCTTTAAATATAAATATATTAAGCCCCTGTTGAGAATTAATGTGAAATGAAATGAAGTACAATATTTTGGTTCTCCCTTACTTGTGTAAGCAACTTCTTGAGAATATTAATAAAAAAATTCTGTTTTAGAGAGTTATAGTATTTTTTATCTACCTTCCATATTTTTTACTTCCCATTTAATAACTACACCACATCAGATCCAATAAACTCTAAATGAGATCTTAATATTTCATAGGGAATTGGATCACTAACTTATTACACACAGACCCAAATCATTGGGTTTAAGAATATTCATAAAAAAATTCTTGTTTTGGAGAGTTATAGTATTTTTTCTCCACCTTCCATCTTTTTTACTTCCCATTTAATAACTACACCACATCATATCCAATGAACTCCAAATGAGATCTTAATATTTCATAGGGAATTGGATCACCATCTTATTACACCCAGATCCAAATCATTGGGTTTGATCCAATGTCCCAAATGACTTCATGTACACCTCCCCATATATAAGAGGCTAGCGATTAGTGGTAAGGTTCTAGAGGTAACTTAGGGAGAAAATACCATTTGTAATCATAACAATAAACCAAAACATAAAAATATATATATGAGGAAATTATCATCAAAATATAAAAATAAGATAATCAATATGCTCTAATAGATTTCATGTCAGATCATATGATAGTAACCAAAACAAACCACCAATGTTGTAGGTCAATAAGTACTATTAGTATAATTAAATATAAATAAATAAATTATATTGTGATATCTATCTAGATTCCATCCTAGAACTGCATCTATCTCTAACTCCAAGCTCCGTAAAAACCTTCTGCTAGCCCCATGACCTTTTTTGGGTCCTTGATATGGAGGTCTGTATGCACATTGTTATTTTTGTTCAGGTTTGGAGTATAAACACATTAGGACACCACTAATGTGTATTTAACACAATTTTACATGTATATATAGGTTTATGTCATGATTTAATGGTAAATTTTCATTCAAGAATACAACCAATGACATACCAAGTGATCATGCACTAACTAAGCTTCTATGAACCCTAAACATACATTTTCAGCACTATACCCAAATGTCAGAAGAGTAAAATGACATAGATCATGATATATGACTAAACACTTCATTTAAAAAAAATTCACATCCTTTTAGAAAAGGAAAATTCACATCCCACCTTTAAGGAAAATACATGTTATGTATTCAAGTAAAAATACCCACCCAAGACCCATGACTATCCTCTGATGGTACACATGCTTGGAATACCAGTAACAATAGAACTCTACACATACATAAGGATATTATATTTTCTACTGGCCTACAAAACCTATTCCGATTCCTTGTTTATTATCCTTGTAACACCCTAAGAATTTATTTCTTATTTCCTTTAATATATATTATATTTCTTAGATATCTTTTTAGACATAAAAACCTAAGTCTAAATGAACCCAAATATAGTTATAACCTAGACATGAAATTAAATTTATCAATAGGAAAAAACAAATTTTGAAAACATGTGTATAAATATTTTATATAATTCAATTATATTGATAAATAATAACTCAATTTTATATAAATACATTTTATGATTCAAAAATATATTTTTCTTCAAAAATGGTTATCATGAAATCTTGTGCATGTATATTATAATTAATTTATAAATCTTTTAGAAATTTTACTTTATAAAATTAACTTCATTTATCAAATTATAATTTTAAAATTATCTTAGGGTTAATATTTCGGAATTTTCTGATTTATTTCTTGAACAGTGAAGATATAGATATTTTTAAAGAAAATATTTTTTTTTCAGTATTTTCAATGCCCCATTTGGATTTGGATTGGTTTTAAAATTTATTTAGTTTCATTTTATTAAAAATTATTAAATTGTTTCCTTTTTGTTCAATATAATACTTGATCTTTCTATAAAAATACTTTGAAACATAAAAATGGATTATTGATAAAACTTTTTTTTTCATATTTATAATAAATTAATTTATAAAATTTCTATAAGATGAATCTTGAAAAATAGATTCAATTTTTGGAATAATAATTCCCAAATTTATTAATGAGAATAATTTTATTTTTGGTCATTATGAATTGTAATTAAGGTAAAAATATTACCACATCAGAAAAAAGGGTCATTGTGAATAATAATTATGGTAAAAATTTTACTACCTATGGGATAAGGTTGCAACGTTTTATATTAATTATTTTTGGATAAATTTATAATTAAACTTATTAAATTAGTCTAAAAATTTAATTATTTATGGGACACTTGTCTAAGAATATGATTTATAAGATTTTAATCCTTTAAAAAAAATTCAATGTTTGTCCATCCCCCCAGTTATAAAAGGAAACCCCAAGTTTCTCTTATTAACAACACTTTGACCCCCATAGACAAAAACCCTACCTAAATATATTCTAACAATCACTATTCATAAACTAGAGTTTATGGTATTCTTAAAATACAATTCCAAATTTCATTAGTAATGGATCTGAAGGAGATCTACCGAAGATGAGGTAATCGTCTTACCAGAACACTTTAAATTTATTTATTCTTCTAAATACTCTAAATATATGGTATCCATTATTAAATAATTAACTTAATATCATAAATATACAAAATTTTTATTATGATGACGTATCAACCCTTTTACACATTATTTCCGTCAAATGGGAAATGAAAAGAATCTATCGTGCATACTTCTAGAATACCACCTTGATGTAGAGATATGATTAATTATCCATCACGATAATTACTCTATAGTTATTATGATAGATTAAATATTAATATATGATATTTATTATATATTTATTATTTTATAATTATAATATATTTACTACAATTTTACCTCTCCATCCATTGAAAAATGATAATGTCACTCGTGCGTATGTGTGGACTACCACCACTATGAAGAAATTTGATTATTTTTTTCAATTATGCTTTATGTGGATAGTAACAAGGATATATTTATGAATAAATATTATATATAGGAAATATTAATGATTTTATATATGGGAATTATTATTTACATTTCTTTATTTCATCCATTGAATGATGTAAACATCACTCATGCGTACATATGGTCTATCATCTCTAGGGAGTGAAGTAATTAATTTTTCATATATGATTTGTATGAATAATTATAAAATTGAATGTGATGAATAAATATGATACATATTTCATTATTAGCATTCTAGAGATGATTAAACAGTTACCAAGGTGCAAGTATCAAAAAAATAAAACTGAAACATATATGAAAAATGAAGTAGTTGGAACCCATAACATTGATTTCAATAAAGAATTGTTAATAAATTGGAAATAAGATATTATAATTAAATCATATTCATTATTATATGTATGAATATTAGTTTGGAATATATCTGTAAAAATTATAAATTTATTTCATTATATACTTTAATTCGTATGAAGAAAGATTGAATTTGAGGAAAGGGATTTATTTTTTAATACTACTTTAATTGGAATTGTTTATGCTTGAATTTCGATTGAGGAAATTATATGATAATTATATGATAAAATCATTTCACTTTTCTTATCCTCTAGTTATTTTTTTAATTTTTAATATTTATAATTTTTTATTATTCTTTGTTTCTCAAAATTATTTAGAAAATTTTAATAAGAAAATACGATGAAATTTCTTCTCTTTCGGTCAAAAAACATGTTTTTACAATATCTATGTTTTCAAAAAAAAATTCAGTAATGTTTTTGAATATTCATTAATAATTTTTTAAATTCAATGTTACTGATGTTTAAATTTTTACAAAAAAGTTTAGAAACAATATTCTTGTCATTTTATGAACCTGATACTTTTTACAAGAGAGGAAAAAATCATTGTTTTAACAATTATGCTATGAATGGAATTTCCCACCATCATGAAATCTCAATTATTTTAAGTTTCATTTAAAACTTTATATTTAACATTTAAAATAAAACGTTTTCCAAAATAATTCAGAAATATTTTGATTTCAAATAAGTGATTTAAAAATTAAAATGGTATTTTTTCTTAATAAATATATCAATGACTTTTTAAAGAATTTTTTTATCTATGATAACATCCTATGATGTTAATTATGATTTACTAGGGATATGATCCAATGAAAATATCCTTATTATTTATATTGAAATTTAATTATTATGATGATGATATGTTTAAAAAAAATGTTTATTTTCTATTGGATATTCTATGATGAAATGATGAAATGTTTATGAAACTTATTTCTTTACCTTAGATTATGATATAATTATATATTGAATCTAATATGATCTTAGGATACCCATATATATGATTTTAATTATGATATGGGTGGGACTAAAATTATATTACCCTCCAATGCATTGGGTTAATATGGATACCTCAAAATATAATAAGAACTATATTGTAGACTGAAACTAGTACATTAAGGGGATCTATCCAATATAATAGTCTTGGGAGTGAACCATGAAAAAAGATATTATGAAATGAGGTGTGAAATCAGTCTACTATGATAGTATTGTAAGCGATTCCTGATTAGTAAAATGATTTTATATGATTATGTGAAAAGCAAAAACTTATAACTTATTCTTATGATGTGTGCTAATAGATTTCGATTGACAATTAATGTTTCTACACACTTCTGACTTATTTCATTTGTTAAGAAAAATATTGAAGCCCCGATTTATTATAAATCATAATTGAATGCTTGTGTTTGATTATTGTAAGTTATAATCATTTTATCATAACATTATACTTATCATATTCTTACTTATGATCGTTTATTGATATATCTTATGTGTACCTATATTAAGAATCTGAGATCACCTTTTCTTATTCTTCCTTCCCCCAAGTTACGATGATAGGTTTTAAGTAGAAAATGTATTAGAATAGTACTATATAAGAATATATTTATCTAAGATACAGAAGATATTTCATAAAATAAGTTGATTATTTATCTAGTATCCAAATATAATAAACCTCTGTTATTTTGGCATGGATCATATTGTTAGGTAATGAATATTCATATAATAAGATGTAATATTTATATTAAAAATTATGGGTTTCTATAGTTTGTATCATAGATGGGTTTAGTTAATATTTACATATTATGATTAATTTTTTTAGAAAACCCTAGGGGTAAGTCTTATTATTTGATAACATCTTAATGTTTTGTTAAGGTAGATATTATGTGGTTTTCATAGCAATACATCCCTATTTATATATTATAAGTGGACATGGCTTTAGCCCATATGCATATAGGTGCAATAAACCTAAAAAGAGTTGGTTGTGTATATCTCGGTCATCATTATATTACATAATGAGTGGTCCATTTCTATGTATTTTGTTTGAAACTCCTAGGGGGATATGCTTGGGTTAATTCACCTTTTCCTTATGAATTATTTTGAAGGATTTGAATTGATTATAACCAAGGATGTGCCAGGTTAAAAAATGGTGATATAGATTGTAAATAAGGTGTTATAAATAATATATCCTATAAATTATTTTCATGATTATTTGGTTTCTCACTATGATTGTTTTTTTTAAACTATTATATTTGGTTTTAGTCAATGGCTCAAATCTAAACAAACCTTATCAACATTAAATGTGATGGATAATGAAATGACTCTCCTCATGAGAAATCAAATGAAATGGGACATGGAATGTGAAACCTTGTTACTATAACCAATCGACTATCATGCTATATAATTAACAACCGCACCTTTTGTGAGATTCCTAACACACTTAATAAGAGAAAAATGGTGTTTTATTAGAGTTTTTTATGAATATAACCAATAAATGAAGATTCAGCTTCCTATATTTCATGAATGTGGTAAAAAGTACCTAGGTAAATGTCTCAAAGGAACAAAAATATGTTTCATGTGTTAAAAATAAGGGCATATATAAAGTAATTGTTGAGAAAAAAAAAGAGTTTGGTAAATATAAATAAAGTACATCCAGAAGTACCATATACAATTTAATGTATTATTTTAATGGAATATGGGAATTATCTTAGTCAATTCACTAATCCATAAATTAGCTTCTATAACAAGTATGGTTATATGATTTTTTAATCTATAATGTTGATTATGATGTCCAAGGCACACTTATCCTCTCTTCCATAATTGGGGATGACTTGTTAATGTTTGTAGGAATGTGACCAATGAAAATATTATTATTCTTATTATAGTTGAATTTTAAGTGATTTTGAGAATTTATTAGATCTCTATACATATATACCTTATAAATAACCAGAATAAATAAATAAATTCTGACATTCCAAAAAAAACCCCCATGATAAATATAAAGTTCCAATAGAAATAATTTTTTTTATAAGTCTTGATTCTAATTTAAAGGCGGTATTTATCTTAGATGGCTCAGGAGAAACTAAATTTTGAAGATATTCCTATTATATGAAACTTCTGTGATATTTTTTCAGAAGAGTTACATAGTCTTTCTCCCAATCATGAAGTCAAGTTTTCAATGTAACTCATACCTATTACTACACCTTTTTAAAAATACTGTATATAGAAAGGCCTAAATTGAGTTGTAGAAATTAAAGAAGAAAATGTAAGAGAATCTTGACAAGGGATTAATTAGGCTAAGCATGTCACCATGGGGAGAACCTATTCTTTTTTAAGAAGAAATATGGATCAACAAGACTCTACATTAATTACTGGGAACTGAACAAAATCCAAATTAAGATTAAAAAGATAAATATTTTTCCAAGATTAATCTTCGATCTACTTACTATCAATTGAGGTTAAAAAGTGAAGTCATACTAAAGACATATTTTCCTAAGTGGTGTGGGAAATATGAATTTATAGTGTTTATTTTAGTATTACTTATTCCCTTTATATATTTATGGATTTATTGAATATATTATTTATAAATCACATTTATAAATTTTTCGTAGTATTTATAGATGATATTGTTATATTCCTTACGATAAAGGAATAGAACAGAGATCAATTGACGACTATACTAAATACCCTAAGGAAATATAGGCTACATGAAAATTTTAAAATGTTTGAATTTTTATATATAATGTTTCTTTTTGGGGTCATATAATCACAAGAAAGGTTATAATGGTGGATCCATAAAATATAGAAGTTATGGAATGTTGGGATGAACCATCAATAGTGACTAAGGTCCATAGTTTTCTTGGTTTCGTAGGATATCAAAAATTATTTATGAATATGATATCATATATATATAACAAAATAAACTCGTTGACTCAGAATGGAACCATGTTCCTTTGGACAGTTGAATGGGAATAAAATTTCAATGAACAAAAGAGAAGGTTGGTTAGTGAACCTATTCTTACACTACCCTACATTGGAGATGGGTCGGTGATCGTTAATGGTGCATAAAAAAGGTACATGGATGATTCCTTATATAGGATGATACGGTGGTAGCTTATGCCTCACTGAAAATGAAAATTTATTAGAAAAATGAATCAAATCATGATTTTAAGTTGGCAACATTAATTTTTTCTTTCAAAATAAAAAGGCATTATCATAAAGTTGAACAGTGTGATATATATATTGATAAAAAAATACAAAAGTATATATTCTTGTAAAATTATATAAATATAAGAAAAATTAGATAGTTGAAGTTGAATAAATATTATGACTTCTCAATACATTACCACCCTGGGAAAGAGAATAAGGTGGTTGATTATTTGAGTTGGAAAGACCATGCTAGTTTTTCAATGATGAGGATTGAAAGAGGTCCTTCATTTATGGATTTTCAGAATATGGATACTGAAATCATGAGGAAAGGGGACACATATATCTTAATTAGATGAATGTTTAAATATCCATCCTTATGAGTATTAAATAAGCACAAAAAAGGATGTGAAACTATATAGGAAGGTTATAAATATTCCTAATTTAAACCATGATTATGGAGGAATGATAAGGTTTAGGAACCAGGAATGTGTCCCATCAATACTAGATATAAAAAATGAGCTATTGAATGAAGATTATAGTTCATTATTCAATATTTATCGAGTATGTATGATGATGTATATATATATATATATCTAAAAGTGTATTTATTTTGGGAAAAAATAAAAATATATATTGCTGAGTATGTATCCTGAGGATTAGGATTTTAGAAAGTTAAGACAGGAAGAAAAAATTCTAAGGGAATGTTACAACCATTCCCCATACTAGAACTGAAAAAGGAAAACATTGCCATGTATTTTATCAATAGACTCCCAAAAACATCTAAAGTGAATAATACTGTTTGGGTTATAGTTGAATGACTTATGAAATTTATAAATTTAATTTCTATTAGAGAATATTTCCCTCTTGATTATCTTGCAAGGATATACATTAATGAAGTGGTTAATTTGCATGGAGTACCAAATTCTATTATATCTGATTGGGATTTTAGGTTTACCATGATGTTATGTAGATGTATTCTATAGAATATGGATATAGATTTGAGTATTAGTAATGAAAAACATCCTCCAAAATATGGTAAGTCTGAAAGGACCAATTAAACACTATAAGACATGTTGAGAGATTGATCTATGGACTTCCAAGATGATTGGTATCGACACCTAGCTTCGGTAGAATATTATTACGAAAATATATTTCACTCAATAATATAAAAGGTTTTTTATGAATCCCTATATCATAGGAATTGAAGAACTAAAATGTGATAGAATGAATTTGTAGAAAAAAGGATATTGGGTCCTGAGTTAGCTGAGGAAATGGAAAAGACTGTTAGATCTATTTAGAAGAACATTGAGGTATCTCTATGTCAAAATAAAAAGTAGGCATATTTTTTTTGATTATATCCTTATTTTGATGTTTTTGAAAAGTTATTCCTATGAATATCTCCATGGTAGAAGGTAAAGAGATTTAGAAAGATGAGAATGTTGAGCTTTAGATATGTTATCTCTTTGAAATTCTTGAACATATCTGGTCAGGATTTTATTGATTGGTGCTTACATTGAATATCTATCAAGTTCCTGATGTGTTTCTTGTATCTATCCTAAGCAAATACATACCTGATCCTTCCAATAAACTAATCTCAGAGGTTATACCATTAGAGCATGATCACTCTTATGAGGAACAACTGGTAAATATTTTGGATCAAAGAGGGAAAGTGTTATGAAACTATAACACTTAACAAGTCATTATATTGTGGTAAAACAATAAATTTGAAGAAGCTATATGGGAACTATAAGATGTGATGAGGAAGAAGTATCCCTGGATTTTTGTATCAGGATGAAAAAATTATAAAGTAGAAATTCTTATAAGGGGGTACATTGTAACCCCCAATATTTTATCATATAGTTCTCTTCAAATTAATTCAATTTCTTTAATATACTTTGATACATGAAATCCCAAGTCTAAAGTAACCATAATATAGTTATAACTGACCTATTAAATTGGAGGTATGAATAGGAATAAAAAAAATATTGACAAATATGTATAAAAGTTTTATATAATGAAAATATATTGATAAATACATACACATTTTTGGTAGAAATTTTATGATTCAAAAATAAGTTTTTTTCTCAATAATGGGTTTTATTGTATTTTTTTCATGAACATTATAAATAATTTATATTTTTTTAGAAATTTTATTGGATAAAATGAAATTTATTTTTGAAATTATTATGCAAAAAATATATTTGGGGAATTTTTGAAAAGTTAATTTTTGGGTGAGTTTTGAATGTACATATTTTGTAAAGACCCTAATCTTAGTATCCTAGAGTCGATGGTTAGTTTATTATATTGGTTCTAGATACAAGCAATGACATCCCAAAGGACTTAATAGTTTAGTAGTCTCAGAAAACTAGATTCATTTTTGAAATTCAAATTACAATTGGAACATAAAATACAACATCATATTTTCTTTGATTATACAATTATTTCCTTTATCATATACCTTCATATCAATCATAATAAATTTCTTAGCCTCGTGAGGAATTGAAACATAAGAAATGGGTGAGCTATAATACTCTGTAATAGTATACATATAAGGTAATCTATTATGAAAACATAAGTCATAGTCAAAATGGAAAGGTAAATAATTGAAACCCATTCTGTATAATCGACTACATAAACATGAAGAATAATATGGAAGGAATAATTTAAAATACAATAATTTTATATAAATAAACACATGATCTTGAAACTTATCTATATATATTCTAACTAATCGAATAATCATGTGGACATCATTAAATAATCTCATAATGAGGGAATTAATAATGCCTAACATCATAACAAAACCATTATTTCCTCATGCCAATACATCTTATATAAGTGAGTAAGGCCTCAAAAAAATAACCAAGTTAGTTTGTCTCATGAGACCTAATGATGCATCAAGGGGATATAGTTGGCCCAACCCATCACTTACTAAGTCTAATTAATTTTTTATATGAAATAAGAGAAAAAAATTCAATGTAATTTTTTTTTATTGAAAATCTTGTATATGAAATCTTAACGCTTTCACCAATCAATAAACATAATCATAAACCATCCAAAGTAATATGGATAATGGTATCAAAATAGTACATCCCCAATCAAACTGATCACAAGACATGTAAGGAAATAATAAATATTGTATCATTAAAACATATCCCTACTTTATCTTAATTATAATAAGCATTATTTACTTTGATTAATAAAAATTCCATAAGGATATCATTAAAAAAATTCTTGAGGAAAATAAAATTTCGACATTGAAAATCACCTTTTTAAAACTAAAAAACCCATAAAATATTTTGAAAAATATTATCTTGGAAAATAATTTTTATAATTATAATAAAATATTTAAAACATTGATTAGTCATGATGGTGGGAAATTCTGTTCATGTATTACTAGTTGAAACCAATATTCCATTAAATGTTTTGTAAGAAATGTCAAAAGGAACCCTTTTTAGAAAATGAAAGGAAGTTTCCTTTTAATTTTTTTTTAAAAATAAAATACTGGGTCAAAAATTCTTTAATAAATAATTAGTTTAATTTTAAAAACATTTTTGAAAAATATTTTCATAAAATATGGATTTGGATGAAAAATGATTTTTGACCAAAGAGAGAAATAAATTAGGCTTTTATTAAAAAATATTTATCAATCATTTTGGGGAACAAAGAGAGAAAAATCAAAAAATGACATAAAAAATTCCTAGATAACCATATTATAAGAAACTTCATGATTTTCATGAGATTTATATCATAATATTTTATCACCTAAAACTTAATCATAAAAACTCCCAATAAACAATGAGATTGTAACATTAACCCTGACCACTTTGGAAACTTTTGAATCATAAATCCTATGATAGAAATTAATTCAAATGAAAATTTAAATACCATTAAGATAAACAGATTAATTATATTATATATAAAAGGGGTTTTATGTACACCAGACAAAATAAATTAATGGTAAATATGGCATATGTCTCATGGAAGTAAAAATGAGATGATAAACCCTTACCTCAGGTCTGATTTCCTTTGTACATAATTATAAATCTCTTATAATAAATATATATTTATTATAAATCTATTAAATAACCATAATAATATATTTCATGCCATAAATTATTTAATTATAGTCTTTTATGACCCATTTATTAACAATTCATTGTCAAAATCACTGTTTTTGGTGATAATTACTTGGTTTTTCCTTCTATGTTTTGGTTTGGTAATTTTGATCATTTTACATTAAATATGGTTATATCATATAAATTTTTCTAACCATGATATAAATATCATATATAATAATTATATATTTATTTATAATAGTTCATAATATTTAGATATGGGAAAATGAGTTATATTATTCATAGAGATGATATGCCATATGAACACAAGGGCATTGTTTCTATTTTTCAATTAGATGGAACGTATGAAAGGTAACTAAGGTTTCAAATTTATAAATAAATTATTATATTAAATATTTCCATAATATTAATTAAATATATCCTTATTACTATCTATATGAAAATAAAAGGAAAAACATTTCACATCACTACATAGAGGCGATAGTCTACATGTACTCACGAGAGGCATTACTATTTTCCCATGGATTGGAAGGTTGGGAGGTATATGTGGTGTTATAATTATATAAGTATATTAATTTATCAAATATAATATAAATATATTAAATCCATCATTATATCTAGTTGGGAGAGATGGTGATGGAAAATGAATTACACTGGTTCACGAGGTCATAATCCTCCATACACATTACCGACATGTTCGTTTCCAAATAGATGGAAGAGGAGAGGGTTATAAAATTTGATATTAACAAAATAATATCTCAATATATGGGAGATAAATGGTTTATTATTTCTTCATATATTGATAATATTTTAAGGAGAATGAATAAGAAATTAAATGAAAATGAATTGTTAAGAACATTACCTCTTATTTGGACAACCTCAGTAAGTTTATATCTAAAGCCTTATTATATTGTCCTTATGATCAAACCAGGGTGAATACTATGTGGGTAAATATTTACCAAATATAATTTGGTAGGTTTGGGCTAATCCAAAAGGCTCTGGGAGTGTGAAGTGGATGGGATAGGGGAGGCCTTTTATAATCAAGGGAGAGGATACAACTAGAATATTTGAAAAGAAAATGTGATACCCATTTTGTTTCATGAAACATCGCTCCAAAATGTCTCATTATCTAATCATAAAATATATAAGGTTTTAATATTTCCATAAAATATGAATTGGACATATTTCTATGTCATTTTAAACTTTAATATTTTAATTTAACCCCCAGAAAACCTGTTTTAACCTTAACTACAGTAATTAATTTTTACTATTTATTCAATTCATTATGAAAACAATTATGTTGAACATATTAAATAATATTAATAATGATGATTTAAAAAATGGAATAATTTTTTAAAAAGTAAATTTATAGAAGTGAATGAATTTTTTTTAAAATTAATCCAGCATATGCGATGAAAAAGTTTTTTTCATAAGAAAATGTTTTTATAAGTATTGATGGTTTTACTATCCAAATTCAATATGAAATTGAATAAAATGAAATAAATTATATTTAATATAATATAATTGAACAAATTTTACTTTTAAAACAATTTTAAAATATAATTTAACTTTTAAAGGCTTTAAAGAAAATGGAAATTTTCAACATAAACCATTATTTTTCACTATTCATCCAAAAATTAACATTTTCAGAAAATTATCAAAAACTAAATCTATGATAATTTTTACATGATTAATTAAAAATTAATTTTTTAAATAAATTTTCTAAAATTAGTAATCATTAATTTTAAAAAAATCACACAAAACATGACAAACCCGTTTTTAGAAAAAATAATGTTTAAAAAATTATCTCTTTTACTTTTAATTGATTTTGATTTTTAATTTTAATAACTTAATAATTAATAAAAAATTTGACCATATAATTTTAATAATTAATTTATTTCTATTCATACTTGGAAATATAACATCTAGTTTATAATGATATATTATATTATTGTTCATTTAGACTTAGTGTTACGTGTATCATAAGTTATAAAAAAGATTAAATTTTAATGAAATATATTTCATGGTTACTTTAAAATCATAATTGCGTGTCACATATGATATGAAAAAAAATTATTCTCATATAATCTCAGGGTGTTACATTCCCCCCACCTTCAAAAAATTGTGTCCTCACAATTTTAACTTGTGCTCCAAAATCAAGGGTTTTCTATTTGAAAATACCTTTTTTGAAAACCCATACCATATAAAGGTTTAATAGATATTCTCCTTAAAATTCGTAAAGGGAAATGAAAAGTAAATAAGGAATAAAATATTACAAGTTTTCCAAATATGATAACATTAGTGAGATGTGAAAATATGTACATTAATGAGAAGCATCAATAATTATATAGATAGATAGAAATCATTGATCAAAACAAAGTGAATGATCATGTGAAAGTTAATGAAAAAACCATAAGTATATAAAAAATTATTATACAAATGATTCATGTGATACACATTTAATAGGATAATTTTTTTGGTTTCTAGATCTTTTTTTTAATATTTAAGGGATTCTTTTACTATCATGATAGAGAACATTATAAAATATACTTATAATTTCATCCTTTTTTTGTGCTTAGATAAATTTATACTTCATTTATTACTCTAAGAAATGAATATCTAATAAAAAATTTTAATGAATGAAACACTAAAATTATTTTTTAATGGATCATAAGATCCCAAAAAGCATAAAAAGTCCTTCAATAAGCCTCCAAATATTTACCAAAATCAAAATGGTCAGCATGAGCTATCCAATATAATAAATAAATCTCAAAACCTCAATAATAACACTAAAATTTCAAGTTAATACATTCCATAATTATTTATCCATAAAATAATTTTAGTAAATACAATTTCATAATAATTTTAACATCACATAGGTTCATGGTACGAACTATACCCTTATCAACATTTTTTTGTTGGTTTAAGCCCTACAGCCTTACCAGATGTGACAAGCTGTCACACGTCATGATGAATGTACTTTTTCTTAAACCATATTAATATAATTTTCATAATTATTACAATAATATTATGAATATCTTAAAAATAATACTGGTCAATAAATCAATTTTTATCCACAAGGTTTTAATATAAAACATATTTTCTTCTTTAGGAAATGAAATAATCTTAATTGACTATTATTACCTTAACACCGATGGTAATATTGAACCTACAATTTATCAATACTATTGATCTTATTTACATAAAATATAAGGTTATTCATACTTAAAAATAACTTTTCACTAAACAATATACTAAACCAATGGGTTTTATTTCCATAAATATCTTCAAACACAACCTTAAACATGATAAAACCCAATCCAATAATGCCTAAAAAATGGATGCTTATGAAATTGATCTTATGATCCACTTTATACTCGAAAACCAATTATGGTATTTGTAACTCTTAAGTTAATATTAAATGAATAAATATATTCTTCCTAAATTAACCCAATTGTTAGATGTTTTATGATTCTTAGAAAAAATATCACTCACAAAAATAATTATACAAAATAATTCTTGAATCCAAATTGACAAGAACATTTATAATTCCAATTCATCTATATTAATTTCACAATCTTTACCTTGATCCCATAGATTCCTCTATGTTATTTTCCCTTGATTCTTGGCATATTTATTTCTGTATTTCTTTATCTCATTACAGCTAACACATAAAACCATAGAGGTTTTTTTTCTTACCACTGAATTCACACGCCTAATGTCCTTTCTCGCCATAATTGATTAAAACTCCCATCCCTTTGAGAAAGTAGAAGGGTGTTTCTTTACACAATTATCACATGTGGGAAAATAATTATTTACCTTATTCCCCTTATATGTTGTTTTCTATTCTATTATCTTATTTTCATTATTCCCTTTGAATCCATTAGACTTGGAAAATTATTTATTTTTCTTGATATTACGTGATACAATGTCCTCATAGGATGAGGAGGTTTGGGATACTAGTTCCCTTCAAATGATTATATTTAACACATCAAATAAATGGTCAACATTAAACGTTGAATTATTTATATAGTCTGAAACATGCCTCTAGATCCTGGTAATTATGGTTCATACTTAGAAACATTTTCATTTTACTTTTATCTTTGATTCTTGAATTTTATCTCTATATTAAATCAATTATCAGGAGGAAAATATTTTTACAAGAATAGTACCTTAAAATCATTCCACTCCACATTTTCTATTTCTTCATATTTTTAAGTGTTTTCAATCAATGATCACCATTGATATAAAAATCCTAAGAGATGATAAACTACCTTGATAACCTTCACCCTTTCATAACCCCCAAAATAAGAAATATATTTTCTAAAGAACTTCTCCATTTCTCATCTATAATTAGATTTATGTTTCTATTTAATGATGGAGGATGTAGATGCATGAAGTGGTCTATCATTATTACACTGCATGGTGGATCAACATGCTTCTATATAAGGGAAGCGTTATTTCCCATAACCCAATTCCGCTTCCCCAATATGTTTATAATTTGATCATCTCCTTTTTAACTCCTGGTCCAGCTTCATTATCTCACCTAGGATGGTAATCCTTATATGTATTACATATATTGACATGGTTTCCATTCCTCCCACTATGTTCCATTTCTAAAAAATGATATACACTATATTAGATCAAAAAATTATGAAACATAATGTATAATCCCAAAAATAGTGAAATAATTAACATAAATTGAAACATTTATGCATAGTTAATCTCATAGTCATAAATAATATTTTTTGGGGAAAATTTTGAAATCCTTCATAATGGTTTGTAAAAAAATGTGAATTATCCCAAGCATATATCCGGAGAGTGTAAAACCAGGTGTGCAGTAAAACCCATTTTCATGAACTATGTGATAATCGAGTCAAATACCAATGTTCCCTTTTTAGAGTTATTACCCCTAGGTAAGACTATCCATGAACCACACCAACTTGTTTTATCTAAACAAGGATAAATTTCTAGGAAAAACACATAATATCTTCCTTAATAAAACTTCAAGTTGTTTCTTCTATACTTATCCTCAAAGTCTATCATAGGTTTTTTTACCCTAATCTAGGTTTTCATAAATCTAGATCCCAAGGTTTCTACTAAAATTTATCTCACACCAACAGTAAAGACCTTAACCCTAGTTTCTCAGAGTCATTGGTAACTTTATTACATTGGTTATAGATAGAAGATATCATGTCCCAAAAGAGTAAATAGTTTAGTAGTCATGGAAAACATGATCTATATTTGAATCTCATAATACAATTGAATCTTAAAATACATCATAGTATTTTCTACATGTACACCATTATTAACTTTATCACATACCTATATACCAATTACAATACACTTCATGGAATCTTGAGGAAAGGAAACATAAAAAAGAGGTGATATATAATACCCAGAAAGGGTATCATTATAACATAATATATCATGAAAAAATTATACACAATCAATTTGAAAAGGTAAATTATTGAAAAACATTCCATTTAATCAATAACATTAACATAAAGAATAATATTGAAGGAATAAATAATGATCAAGTAATACTATATAAATAATCACATTTTCTTTAAACTTATCAATGGATACTATAACTAATTGAATGATCACATTGACATCAATAACCAATCAAATAATGAAGAAATTCATAATTCATGACACTGTAAACACACCTTAAATGGGTCATTAAAAGTCCTAATATATAAATGGGTATGACCTCATATAAGTACCCAATATAGTTTGTCTAATGAGACCTACCAATGCATCGAGGAACTATAGTGGGCCCGGACCATCACTTACTAAGTCCAATGAATTATTCATCTTAAAATGGTGAAACATAATCAAAATAAAAATTCATATTGAAAATGTAGCATAAAAAATGTTAACAATTCCCCCCATCAATAAACATAATCATAAATCATATAGTGTAATATGGTGAATGGTGTACATCCCCATTCAAATAGATCATAAACCATCTAGTGAAATAATAAGGATAGTATCTTTATAATATATCCTCATTGGATCTTAAGTATTATAATTTTTTATGTTGAGGAATATAAATTTCATAAAGATACCATTAAAAATATTCTTGAGGAAAATAACATTTTCACTTTTAAAATAACCTTTTTAAAACAAAAGATTTAAAAAAATACTATTAAAATAATGTTCATTGATAAAATATTCTTAAAATTATTAATTAATCATTAAACCATGTATTGTTCATGATTTAGGGAAATTATATCCATTCCCTATATGTTAAAAAAAATATTCCTTTCATATTTTTGTATAAAAAGTCAAAAAGTACCTTCTTCAAAAAACAAAATTATATCCCTTTTAATTTTTAAAAAAAATAAAATAATGGGTAAATATGTATTAAATAAATCATTTTGGGAATGTAAGAAATTTATTTTTTTAGAAAACATGGATTTATAATAAAAAGGATCTTTCAACGAAGAGAGAGATAATGCTAGATCTTAAAATGTTTTCTCAAAAATTATGAGTACCAAAGAGAGTAAAATGGTATATTAAATTAAAAAATTATTGAATAACAATAGTTTAATAAAATTCATGTGTTTATTTTAGAGTTTTATCATAATATTTCATCATAAAAAACTAAATAATAAACAATGTCGATAATCAATTGCATTATAATATAAACCCTTACAACTTTGGAATCTTTTGAATCATATTCCCCATGAAATAAATAAATTCAAATGAAACTATAAATACCATGAATATTAAGATATTTATGATATTAAATTTCAAATGGGTAGTATATACACCATACAAAAGAAATATGTGGTGAATATAGAATATGTATCATAGAAGAAAAACTGAGATGAGAAACCCTTACCTTAGGTCCAATTCTCTTTGTACGTGTTTGTAAATCCTTTATAATAAATAAATAAACATATTATAAATATATTATTGAACCATGATAATTTATTTAAAACCCTATATGATTTAATTATAGTATTTTATGACTTATTTATTATATATTCTTTGTTAAAATCACTGTTTTGGATGATAATTGCTTCGTTTTTTAGGTATGTTGGTGTTTGGTAATTTCGGTCCCCTTAATTTGATCATGGTTCCATAATATCCTGAATTATAACTGTAACGACCTGAACCTGAACAACCACCCGAACAATGATAAATGGGTCGGTATCTACTACCTTAGGCGCACCTCCGTGAATGCCAAAGGATGCCGACTAACATCGAGGGTCTGATAAGTATAGTGGGAAGGCTATACCCTCTCAGAGCATAATAAAAAGGTATTGGTCCAAGTATAATAGTAGAGATGCTGAGGAATAAAAGACTCAGTAGACTCGAACCCGACCCGCATAGTGGAAGCACATTCAATATCAATAAAAAGCGGAAGCAATAAATACAAACAACAACAGTGGAAAGTAAACTCAACAGCATGCTAATCACAGGTAACTACTAAAAAAACCAAACATGCATCCATATCAAGTCACTAAACAAATGGGGCACCAATGGATAACCAAAAGTAGCTACAGATAAGTAAGCATGCTGATACAAGTAAAGAAAACAAAATAGAGTAACCCCACCTAGGTAAGACCTTAAGTTCCATACCATCTCTATGCAATAACTAACGCAACCCAGCTCCTGAATCTGGCCTCTTTCTTGAACGTAAATCCATAAAGTCTGCACGCATCCCGAAGGGACCGTGTAGGGTGTGAGACAAATCTCTGTAGAATACCACCCAATTTTTCATACCTAATATGAGTGTTTAAGCAGTCATGAATTTGTAAGGAAAGCAGTAAACAATACAATGCACAAATAAACACTAACTCCACCGGTGCTCAGCATCCACCATGGAGTGTCACCTGCTTCGTCCAATGCCAGAATCTCTGTCATGTAACCCAGCACCATGTACCCCCTAACACCGCGTGTCTCAAGTTCCGACGTCTCGAAGGCACACCCAAAAAGTAACCTGGAAGAACAACGATACCTATACTCAATAAGAAACCGGAGGGACAATGAAATTTTCCCTCAAATAATATAACTGGAGGGACAATGATGTCTGCCCTCAAATCACAGAGAGCCTTAGCCCCCAACCCGATAGTCTCGATGCTATCCCCCGAAGGCTCCTCACCTTCCACGTGGCTTCCTACGGCAAGTACCCCCAACCAAAAGTACCTAAACCGCAACTAACAGGGGCCTCTACCCAAACAAGTGGTCAAAACCACCTCATCACGAAGTATCTATGTGTGCACACTTCTTAATGTTTCTCGTGAGTGGTAATAACCAAAATAGTACCCAAGCCACAACACCTTGGACACCTCATGCCCCTGCGACCTTGTTGCTCATGTCTGATGGCATCTCCATCCCAGTAACCTTGGACATGCCCAACCTGACAGTAATCCTACCTCAAACCGACGTCCATGACGCCCAATCCTGTGGGTAGAACCACCCAACGTAACCCGGGCCAAGCCCAACCTATGATCATCATCACTCAAGAATATCCGGGCCATGCCCAACACAACCCAAAGGGTCCAGAATGTGAAATTCAGTAATTTCATATAAAACAAATTTAAACAGGACACATCAACAGGAAAAACATTCCAATAGTAGAATTTCCCTAACCCAATAGTTATCAGTCAACAACATCGAGGTCTTGAATGCATCTAAAAATTTACAGTAGGCTTAATAATTTAAACTCAACAGTTTAAAACATTAATATTGCAATTTAAACCATTTTGGAATCCCCCAGCCAAAATACCCCGATGATCAACGAACCCTCACCTGACCCTGCTCAAGAAACACTGGTAATAGGTCATACCAAAAGGAATTCCATAGGTCTAACAATCAATTCAATATGAAACGAAAAATAAAATGGGTCCCACTCAAAATACCCAAAAACACGCAGAAGGCCGCGTCGACCAAAAGGACACAGAAACACAAAAAGAGGTATGCACCACCTACATGAGACTAGTATGATATTATTCCTCCATTAACAACCTCAATTTTGGCCTAAAACATGGTAAATCTACAAAAGAATTGAAACCGCTCAAACCCCTATAACTCGTTCTAGAAAAGAAATCAGACAAAATGATTCAAGAGGAATCGAGGCTTTACCTAGGGTGTTCCAACGCATCTATCGGTGATTGAATCGGACTTCAGAAAAATATCCAAGGAGGTAATTAAGGTCCGTCCAGCTTGGTTCACAAAACCGGGAGACATATATGAGGTTTTACCTCAATACAAGGCTACTGCCCATTTTAATGAAAAAAAAGAAACTACACAGCATATACCTTAGGAATACACGCTGTGTATATCATTTAACTTTTCATATGATGGCTATAATTCCACCAACATACTTTATAGAACCTGCCAACATTAGTACATGACGTGTACCTAGGGGTACACAATGTGTACTTGGCTTCTCTTCTCTTCCTCGCTGACTTACCCACAGATCATGTATATCTCTCATACAAGGCCAGACTACATGGCGTGTCTAAGGGGAACATGACTTGTACTTGATTTAAACGACTCTACCCGGCCAACAGGCCTACACACCATGTATAGCCGCCACACGGACAAGGGTACACGACATGTTTAAAATTACATGCTGTGTAGTAATAAATTTCTACACTGTCATCACACGACATGTACTCGGCAAGAACATGAAAAACACTCTCTTAAAATATACATGGTGTGTACTTAAAGTACATGGTGTGTAGTCTATAAATATCTAGAAACTAACCATTTTATCTAGTTTCCTTAGAAACAAGTCAAAAATTCAAACAGGGTCGAGATTTTGACCAGTTCTAAAAACTCAGGTTCTTAAAATCTCTCCACCTTAACATAGCTCGTCCCAGAGCTATCCAATGAAACCCGAAGATAGCACCAAACATATCACCCTGATCAAAGTAACCTGGACTTCCCTGGCCCCAAAGTTCCTGGCTAAATTCCTCAAGGGGGCTCCACACCTTAGGAATCACCTAACCCAGTCTCAACCCAAATAAACTCAAATCAAACAAGGTTTACTAACCTATTTCATGGACGCATAGTCCTTCTGTGGCACATCGTCACACTTGCACCTCATTGGTGCTCCTGTGTCATTCCCGACACCCAACGTATCCTACACTGCATCAGTGTCTACCCCCACGAGGTCCTGGTGCCTAGCACCTCAAGTAACCCACATCCTCGATGCCCCGATGCCCGAGGAACCTCAAGTAACCTATATCCTCGATCCCCTGATGCCCATGAAACCTCAACTAACCTGCATCCTCGATGCTCTTGATGCTACGCATCTCATACACACATACATATATATATATATATATATCGCACCAGATATGATACCAATCCCACTGACTAGCATCTAGTCAGCCCACATAAATCATGTGCATCACATGCACTCAAAACGAACATTCCTCTACAGGTCATGCCAAAAAAGAAACATGGAATCATGACCATACCTGTGGTGTACCTCTAACTGTTGTCGGATCACCAGCCTGCTCAGCCTCTGGTAGCTCCACAACGTGCACCTGGCCTAATGTACGACTGCCTGATGCCTGACCTCCCTACGGTACTGCTCCAGTCACCGGCCACTGACCCCCCATCTGGGTCCCGTTGTCTCTATCATGTCCTCTGTGTGTAGATGAACCTCGACTACCCTCTCCTGGTACCAAACCCTAACCAACTCTGGATGCCACTGTCTGTCCTGGTCCCTATCTGTCGGCTGTCTGAGAGGGATGCCTGCAAAACCTCTCAAGATTCCTGGCCTGTCCACATGCCCGACACTCCTTTGGAGGCCTATCGCACTGAGTCCGAACATGTCCCAGTCGTCAACATTGAAAGAAAATCACTAAAGAACTACCACGAGGTGGTCTAGCTAAATCACGGGCCAGACTACCCTATTGGAACTCATCTTGTCCTCACTTCCTACTGTCCAAACCCTCATCTGAAGCTGGCATCTGAACCACCTGTGGCCTATCAGTCTGGTTTCCCTCCTCTATGAGTGCCTGATTCACCACCTCTTAAAAAGAATCCAGCCTGAAGATATTCACCTGGACCCGAATGGCGTGTCGTAAGCCATCCTCGAAGTGCCTCACCCTAGCTGCGTCATCGCTTACCCTAGCAGGTACAAAGCTAGACAGCTCAGTGAAAGTGGCTACATAGTCCATGATGGACATGTCTCCCTGGTGAATACTCAAGAACTCCCGAGCTCTCTCGACCCCCTGGGTCTCCTGTAATACCTTGGTTGCCTTCCCAGCACACCATAGGCCATTACAGGAGACCCATGGGGTCAGATGATAAGGTTCATGACATAGAGAGGCAGTTCGTAAAAATAACCATGATATAAATATCATTTATAAAAATTATATAATTATTTATAATATTCCATAAAATTTAGTTTTGGGAAAATTAGTAACATCATTCACGAAGATGGTATGCGGACGTACACATGAAAAATGTATCTATTTTTCCAAAAGATGGAATGTAAGAAAAGTGAAAAATAATTCAAATTTTCAGAACCATTATATATAAAATATTTCAATTAAATTAATTAAATCTATCCTTATTACAATCCATTTAAAACTAAACGGAAGAACATTTCACATGGTTATGTGGAGGTGGTAGTCGACACATACACATGACTGATATTATTTTCCAATGGATTGTAAGGTAGGAAGATATATGTGATATTATAATTCCATAATTATATTAATTTCATTAATATCATATATATATGTTAAATCCATAATTATATCCATCCGTGGGAGGTGGGTATGGAAACCGAATTATATCTGTTCTCACGACGGTAGTCTGCTGTACACATGATCGATGGGTTCGTTTACCATTTTAAGGAAGAGGAGATATATATAAGATATGAAATCAATATAATAAAATATAATTATTAAGTATATACACATTTTTTATTTAATAATATTTTGTGAATATTTTAATGATTTATAAGAAGAAGTAAAATTAAAATGTAGGGTTAAGAACATTACCTCTTCTCCAGACAACCTCTTTAGGTTTATAACTAATACCTTCTTAGATTTTCTTTATGATATAAAATTATGTTTATTTTTTCAAATAAAATTTCTAAAAGTGTTAAATATTAATTTTATCATAAGCACGAAATATGTGATGAAACAATTTTTTAGAAAAAATACTGTTTATGAGAAAATTCATTTATTTTTCATTCAAATATATTTTATTTTTATTTATACTTAATTGATAATTTATAAATTTATTTACCATATAATTTTCAGAATTTGTTTAGTCCTATTCATTTCTGAAAATTTAACGGTTAGGTTATAATGATATACTATATTATAGTTCATTTAAACTTGGGGTTTCATGTAGCGCAAACAATAAAAGTGATTAAATTTAAAGAAATATATTTTGTGAGTTTTAAGCTTGGTTTTTCATGTCACATATATTTTTGAACATAATTTCATTATTTTTGAATCTGAGGGTGTTATATATTTTTTTAAAGAAAACTATATTTTATATTTTATTATTTTTAAAGATCTATTTTGATTTGGATTGGTGTTAAAATTATATTAGTTTCATATTGTTAAAAATAATTCAATTTATTCCTTTTGGATAAATATTATACTTTATCTTGGTATAAAAATACTTTTATACTTAAAATGTATGTTTTTAAAAACATCTTTTATTATGTTTTTATATTAAATCAATTTATTCCATTTCCAGAAATTTAATCTCTAAAAATGGAATCCATATTAGGAATCATCATGTATAAATTTATTTGTTAGTCTCATTTTATTTTTTTCATTATAAATCGTCAATTTGGTAAAAATATTACTATCCCAATAAAAGGGTATAACAAGTAAATTAAGGTTAATCTATGTTAAAGGACATAATTGTTCATATAAATTATTATTGGGTGAATGGATTCAAAACCTTATCAATATAGGATCAAAATTGAAATTTTTATGAGATAATTATCATTGAATTTTACTTAATATTATTCAAATCCTTTAAAAATTCAATGTGTATTCCTCCCCCAAATTATAAAAGGACACCCAATTCTCTTTTATTTACACAAATTTGATTCATATAGCGTGAAAAAACCCTTTGAAATTATCTTCTCTACTTCCATAGTAATGATTTATTGGTTGAGGTATTTTTAAAAGACCATTTTAAGGGTCATTATGAAGAGATCTAAAGGAGGTCTACTAAAGAAGAGGTAATATCCTTACTATACCTATTTCAATTTATTTCTTTTCTACCACATATAAATATATGGTATTTATTAGAAAATAATTAATTTAATATACCTATTTTTTATTATGATTTTGCTTAGACCATTTCTCACATCATTTACATCTAACGAGAAATGAAAAGTATTGCTCGTGTGTATGTGTGAACTAACATCTCCATGCAGTGATATGATTCATTCTCCATCATGGTAATTCATTGTTGGATATTATGATGTATTTAATGTTTATATATGATATTTACGAAATAATTACATTTACTTAATTATAGTATATTTGATACCTTCTTACATTTCCAACCATTGAAAAATGATAACATCAATCATGTATATGTGTAGACTGCCACCTTCACAACGGAATGTGATTTGTTTTTAATTTATTATATTAATGGTTTCTATTAAGGATATATTTAATAAATAAATAAACAAATATATATGATATAATAGTGATTATGTAAATATGAATTATTATTTACCTTTCCTTAATTCCAACCATCAAAAAGTGGAAACATCACTCACCTGTTTGTATGGACTATCGTCTCCGCAAAGTGATGTAATTAATTTTTTATCACATGTTTTTATGAATAGTTATAAAATTTTATATAATGAATAAATATTATACTTATGTCATGATTAGTATTTTGAAGATGATTAAAACATGACTAAGTTGAAAATAGTGGAACTATCTAACCGAAACATACATGAAAAACGAAGAAGTTATCACCCTAAATAATGATTTTAATAAATAATTGTTAATAAATCGGTTATAAGATGTTATATGTAAATAATATTTGGTATGATATTCATGAATATAGTCCTAAATATATTTACAATAAATCTACATTTATTTTATAATATATTTTAATGTGTATGAATCACGACGAGACTTTAGGTCAGGGATTCTTGTGTCAATCCCATTTTAATTAGGAGTGTTTACACTTAAACTTACATTAAAAAAATAAAATGATACTTATTTAATAGATCCATATAATATTTATTAAAATAATTTTGATATTTTAGTACCATTTTTATCTCTTTGATTAACAATTGTTTTTAGAAAATGTTTTTATGAAAAGCTGACCTTATTTCTCCTATTTCCATTGAAACCAATTTGCATCCATATCCAAGTTTTTTAAAATATTTCGATGAATTTTTTGTTCAAATTATTAAATTAATGTTTAAATTTAATTTTACTCATTTTTTAAATTTTATATTTTTTTAAAAAGAATCATTATATTTTTTTTCTGAACAAGGTACTTTTTACTAAAGGAGTGAACAAAATTATTTTTAATGATTGTAATAAAAATGAAATTTCCCACCATCAGGACCACTAAATGATTTTATTTATAATTTAAAAGTTTACTTGTTTAATTTCAATTACAAATATTCTCTAAAATATTGTTAATATTTTTATTTTAAATAAGCGTTTTCAAATTGAAAAGGGTATTTTCATCAAGATATATTATAATGATCTTTAAAATAAAATGTTCATATATAGAAAAATCCTTTGATGTTAATTATGATATAATGGGGATATTATTCAATTAAACCATCATTATTCTTTTCCTTGGATGGTTTTTAAATGTTATTATGAGATTTTTATAGAATCCATTTTTTTCATGGGTGATGCAATGATGAAATGATAATTTTTTAGGAAACCCATTTATTTTCCTTGAGTTAGATATGATGAAATAATGAATGTCTTATAGTCTTTTGAAACAAATATATATGGTTTTAAATAAGTTCATGATGGGCGTATAATTATAATTCTTTCTAATGAACTGGGTAAATATGGATATCTCCTGATATAATAAGAGTTGTAATGGGGAGTGAACCCAATTCATTAAGGTAATCTGTCCACTATGGTAGTCTTGGGAGTGAACCTTGACTAAGTATGTGATGGGATAGAGTGTGATCCCAATCCACTATGATAGTCTTGGATGTTATTATTTTCTAAGAAAATGATTTTATATTCTTAAATATAATCCAAAAACACATCTCGTTTACTTATGATGTGTTCTCTTATGTTTCGATTGATTATTAATGATTCCATACACTTACAAATTTTGTCTTTTGTTATGAAAAATCATTATTTTTGGATTTATTATTAACTATCTTTGACTAATTCAATATGATTATTGAAATTTATTATCCTTGTATCATACCCTTATTCCTATCTTATACTCACTTATTATCATTGATTTATATCTCTTATTTTTACCATTACTACGTATATAAGTTCACCGTTTATTATATTTTCTTTCCCTAGGTTATGAAGAAAGGTTTTAATTAGGGAATGTCTAATAAGATTATTAAACATAGAGATATTTATTGGAGATATTGAAGATATTTCATGAAATAAGATTATTATGTATCTAGTCTCCAAATACACATAACCTTTCTTCTTAGAGTGTGAATTTTAACGTTATGTAATGAATATTCTGCTCATAAGATTTAATATTTATGTACAAAAAGTATGCGTTTCTATAATTCTAACATGATGTAATCACATTACAATCTTTAACGATATCCATCATGTATCCAAATCCATAACCAATGAGTCATGTCATCTAAGATCCCTCTCTAAGGTGATGCCTTTTTCTACTAGGTCTATCTATCAACTTGAAAAACCAATACATGGTTCCATTGGCTAAGTAGAAATTCACATGTAAGGAATAAAAAATCTAAGAGACAATAATGAAAATATGTCATTTAATAGTGCTAATAAAACATATTTATTAGTGCTATAGATTCTCAGATAATGTGAGAAATGTTAAAGGGTTTCCTTTTATAACACTTTTTAGCATTATTAAGTCACCTTTAACGGTGATTTTTTTCACTTTTAAAGGCACCCTTTAATTATTTCTAAAAAGACATGTTAAAAGGACCACTGATAAAGGAGATAATTTTTTTCTATCCCACCTTTTATTAGTGATTCCCCCCCTTTTATCAGTACTTTAGATAATCTGACCCTTCTGCGCACACCCTTTCCTCTAGTGAGTTTTGAACCTGAAACCTCCAACTTATACACCACCCCCTTTCCCACTCCCCTATTTTATTTTGTTTTACATTTTATGATATATATATTTATTCATATATGTTTTGTTACATTTTTATCCATATATTTATATATATGTTTGTATATATATATTTAAATAAATATATAAAATATGCTTTTTGGTTTAAGTGTTTGTTTATAAATACAGATATATATATGAATCTATAAATATAATTATACACGCTTATATTTATTTACATATATTATATATTAATATTTATATAAATATATTAGAATATATAGATTAATATATATCTGTTCTTCAAAACATAGACACAAATATATATATATATATATATATAAACTTTATAAATACATTACTTGTATCAGTATATATGTTTTCATATAGTTGTATTTCAAAATAAAAGGATATTATTTTTATTTAGATAAATTTTACATATTGAGAAATATATTTTATATTTAAATATGTTTAAATATTTATTTATAAAATTAAATTTGGAAGTGTGAATATATACAAAAATATCTACATATTTTTATATATTTGATTATAAATAACTTTATATTATGAAAATTGATAAAATTACAAAACCATAATATCAATATCAATGTAATCTCTGGGAATAAATTCATTCCCCACTAAAAATGTCCACAAGACCCCCTTAAACAAGGCTAAAAATCCACCAAATGTTAAAATTTTAGGATACCCTGCCTAAAAACTCAGTTTTGGAGGCATTTTAGGATTTTGTTTCTCCTATAACACTATTATAATGGGTTCTCCACATCATTTGTGAATAGATCTCATCACAGACATTGAATTGATATGTGGTAGAGTCTAAATGGACACTCGGATCAATAGTTGTTACCGTTTGATGTTCGAGTTGAGTTTTCAACTTATTTTAGATCTTTTATTGTTATTATTTATTATTTTTATCTTTTAATTGTTATTAAAGGACTATTACTCGATAATAATTAGAAAACTATTAATTAAAAATTGTGTTTTAATTATTTTATAAGACATTATAATGAAATATCTTATATATTAAGTGTAAATTCCATTTTAGACATATCTAAAACATAATCTAAAAATATATATTACATTTATTTCAATATAAATATATTATTTTAAATATTGTTTTTAATTATATCGTTTATAAGTTCTTTTTTACAAGTGACGGGGGGGGGGGGGGGGTTCTTTATCAGCACGTTTTTCGAAGCGTTGATAATGTGCCCCATTTAAGAGTTCTTTTTTACTAGTGAGGATAAAGGGAGGGGGCTTTGGAGTTATTTTTATAAGTCCTGATAAATGACCCTCTTTAACGGTGTTTTTAGAACTATTAAAGACCCCCTTTAAGAGTGTTTTTTCTAGCACCGATAGGGGGGGGGGGGTTAACAAATCTTTTACCAAGTGTGAGACAAACCCTGTTTTGTAGTAGTGAATTTTTTTTCATAATAGGTATTATACATGTTATTAAATAATAAAAAAGAAAGAAACCAGATATCTAAGAAAAAACATGGAATATTAAACATTCCACGAGCTAAAAAATAATACATAAGTGAGGCATAATATAATATGGAACAAACATGTCATATCAATCATTCCACAAGCTATGAAATAACAACATATAAGGTTTGACATAGTAAAGAATACACAAAATGTATCAAAAAAAAATGTCTCATGGGCCACCCAAACATGCCAATCATATTTTAACATGTAAGATTATCTACTCTAGGCATTAAGAAAATATCACATAATTCCAAGAAACACCAAATAATGACCCAATAGGGTAAGTATTTCTTACCTTTAGCATGTTGATGCCATTTTAAAAGTCTAGTTGAGGGTTGATACCTGGATCATGACCACAAACCAACATTCACTTGAAAAAGACCCAATACATTAAGATTGAGTCTCTAAAATTATAATTCATGGAAGAGATCATTCCAAGTGATGAAAACAACATTAAATTGTCGAAATAGATTCATTGTCATATGAAGATCTATGTTTAATAAGGTAGATTCCCCATGTTCCCATAATACTACACTAATCCATCAATCAAGCATGAGTCCTCCCATATAACCAAGTGAATATTCATATATATGGTTAACATTTCTTGGATCTATAATCAGTTATATAGAAGGAATGGGGTTTAGTTTTAGTGATGATACATCTTACCTTAATTGATGCCAATAGACTAAACAAGATTAATCACCCAAGAGGAGAAGAGAAGGAATCCTAGAGCATCACGGAATGTCTAGGTCAAGCTAATGTGAGATTAGGATAAGATCTATGGTTTAGATAAGATAGTTTATTTGGGTAATTTTATAATTTTAATAAACCCATATGGTTTACATGGTTAGGACACCTAGTTAGACAAGTCGTGCAACAACTATGCAGTCCCTACTATCCCTTGAAAATCAAACAACACAATTACATGGGAAATGGTTCACGATTAGTCAAACCATGTGAAATAAATGCACCCATATTCAAAACTCAAAAAATATTTATGGACCCGGCCATGGATAGAAAAATGTTTCAAAAACTATGAATAAAATCACTCAGGTTGACATAGCAATGCCACATAGTTATCACACAGTTACTACTAACTATACACAAACCATGTTCCTAACCTACTTATCAAAAACTCCAAATTATTGAACCATAACTCTTATAAGTATTTATAAACTCATAAAAACTTTATAAAAAGGTCCCTATCACATAAGACACACCTCCAAGGGAGAAAAACCGGACACAATATGTCAATTTTTTTAAAAAAAACATACCTTGAATGTATAAGAAGTTATAAATCTTCCCCTATAACGACTTATCATATTTAAAACGTTTTTCTAGAGGACTTAGTCAAATAGATATGAAAACTATTCCTAAACATCATATTCATGCTCCCATGTCTCCACTTGAAACTAACCAAATTACTATAAGAATCTGACAAATGGGGCTTTCTTTCCTCGGAACACTTTCTATGTTTGGTCTATGATCCACATTGGGTTTTCCGAAAATAGTGCATTAAGATCCATATCAACATATTCATAGTTGATCACTTTTATGTGATTGTGCATGTACCTCAATATTTTAGACACATATAACACATCATGTATACCTTAGTACCAAATATGAAGATGTAAATGGTAGGCTAATATCCTAATACATTATAAAATATTGAGTGTTCTATCAAATCTTGGAATTAAATTCCATTAATTCCATAAAATGTGTTTCCTTAATTGATGAATTGCTTTCTTGAAAACATAATCACCCACAAAATACTCTAAAGGTCCCCTCCTCTTATTAGTATTTGATCAATATTTTCTCTAAGAATGGATTAACAACGTATATATTAGCTACAATCTCTAGAAGGTCTTATGTACCATACTTCTCCCTAAAACTATTACCTCCACGAAAATGTACTAACATAGTGGTGGTTGACATATCTAATAATAAAGAGCCTCAAAAGGTCCGTTCTGAATTGAAACCTAGAAGCTGTTATTGTACATAAACTCAGAAATGTAAATTTGATCATCCCAAGATCAACCATAGTCTAGAACACATTCTTGAAATATATCCCCTAATATTTGGATCATCATCTATAACTATCCATAAATCTACATATGAAATGATATACTTAGTTTCAGATGGAATCCCAAATCCTTCTATAAGCCCTTCCAAAATCATGACAAGAAACATTAGTCTCTATCTGACATGATTTTCAAAGTAACACCATTAAGGGACATATTTTATTATATATACATATTTGTAAACTCATTTACTAAATGGGTTTCTAAAATCAGAAAACAATAAGGATGTTTTATCAACCAATCAACTACCACCCAAAAAATATCATGACTTCTTATGGTTTTGGGTAAAACTATCATGAAGTCCATTATCATGCCACCCCATTTCCATTTAGGCCCCAGAAGTTTCTGAATCTAAATTTTAGGACAATAATTCCCCACCTTTAGCCTCTGGCAGTTAAGGCAACATGAAACAAAAACGGCGATGTCCCTCTTCATACCCTCCCACTAGAACTGATATCTAATGTCATGGTGCATCATTATCAATCATAGATATACATCCCATTTTGAAACATGAGAATCTATAATTATCTACTCCCTAAAGAATATGGAATTACTATGATCCTATGAATGTAAACAATGTTGTCATCACCTATGGACCACTTTAAAAGAAGGTTACTCCGAACCAATCATCCCAAATCATCACAAACTCAAGATATGACACATGTATATCTTTCACAAAATTCACAAAAAGTATGTGATTACTGAAGGAACACATATAATTATTCCATGATCCTTAGATGAATCCACTAGACACTAAACCATAAAACTTATTAGATTTTAATTCTCTTGTGAAGGATTTTATCCGAGATACCACTTTGGAAATTTTCTTACCAAGTGAATATACAAAGAAATTTAATTTCCCTATATCATAGTACATCCTAAAGTTGAATTTCTAAAGATTATGCCCCCAACTTCTCTTCCTCAAATTCATATCCCCCTGAAAGAACATGTATCACATGCTCTTGTGATTTTTGTTGATGATATAACAATAACTGAAGTAATAATTTCACCAACATTTCAGGGTGTGTACCATATATAATAACTCTAAGTCATACTTAAGGTAGTTTTACTCATGGTGTTTTAGAGGTAGTGACCCATATTCTACTATCTAATACATCTGCATAAAAAAAATCCTTACTTAATACCCAAGGCATCAAAATACACTGGGTATGTAATCCCAAGCATTGAAGGAATAAAAAATGTATTTATAGGTAATATCGTATTCAAATTTAGGATGGCCTCCTCACACTGATCATACCCCCAAAAAGTCACCCCATTTTTGGTCACTTTAGTCATCAACACTATCTATTAAGAGAAATCTCGAATGAAATGTAGAAAGTACCCTAAAACTCCAAGGAAACTCTCAATCTCAAACACATTACTAGGATGTTCCAAAGACTTCATAATATTTACACCTCTCATGGTCAATTAAAATTCTCACCATATAAATTGTATTCCTTAGGAATCACACCTCCTAAATATAAAAGTGAAATATAGAATGTTTGGAATAAAGACGATGTTCTATATGTGTACATAAAACAATATCAAGGTTCCTAGAATTACATATAATGTACTCAAATATATTAGGATATGATAATTAAATATAATGAATAATGAATTAGGTTATGGATGTAAAATATGGTTTATTAGATCCATAAACACCACTGGATAATTTTTAACCCAGAACACATGACAAGATACTCATACAGACCATATATTCTACTAAACACTATCTTGATAATATCCTCATATATTAATTGTAACTAATGGTAGAATAAACAACTATCAATATTGAAAAACCATTTTTCTCCCTATAACTGATGAAAAATATCATCAATCCAGGGTAAAAGGTACATATTCTTCCTCAATACAAGATTCAGCTTTCCATAGTCCACATAGAGCCATATAATTCCATCCAAACTATTCGAAAATAATACTAAACCCCCTACGATATTCTCTATATCAGATATATAACCTCACCTCCAAACCATCTAACTACACTTTTAACTCTATCAAATCAGCTGGTTCCATATGATAAGGATAAATAGATTTCAGTTTCAACCAATGTATAATTTCAACCCCTAACATAATTCCTTTGTTTAGAGGAAGACTAGAGAATTCATCTCCGAAAACATCCTGATAATGATCCATCATTGGAAAAAATATAGAGGGGACTACTAATGATTCATCTATTAGAGTAAAGTCTTTTACTTTCAACCTAATAAATATAATATAGATTAGGTCTGACCCCATTCTTCCATCTTTGATATCCCATTCATCGATTAACACAAGTCTATCTCCTTTAAGCATGGTGAAAGATACATGTCTCTAATAGTAGTCGATATGAGCTCTATAACTGTTCAACCACTCTATTCTAAATATCACATCAAAACTTATCATTTATTATATCATTATATCCCACAGGTGTCTGTAGCCAGTGAAAACTGCCGGACACCCAGTTCATCCTTGGAGATGCTGTACTTTCTTTCCCAAAAGAAATTTCAAGAGGGGGTAGCTCGGAAGACAACTTAATCAATAAATTTTGGTTGATAATGAATTGAACATATATAAAATAATTGGAATCTCCTAGATTAAAAAATCAGTAGATATAATTGAGGTGAGCAAAACCATACCTCTGACTATAGAAGGTCCTTCTCCACTGAAGTATGAAACCTTGTACATTTCATACATATTACCTTACTCATGAGCATGGATTTTCATCTATGATGCCTAACTCATTTGAGTCAGCATGGTCTATAGTGCCTGACCCTACTACTGAGGACCCCTTCCTATATCCTGAATTGACATCCTTGAGTCCAAAAGTGACAACAACAAATACTACCAATATTTAAACATCAGGGAAATTACCATGGTGTATTCTTGAATGACATATCAAAATATCCATTTTATCCATAGTTATAACTCCTAGTAGAACCACTTCCCATAGAGGGAGTAGAGGAGGCCCTACTCTTTACTACTTGTCTACCACCAAATTTTACCTCCTAAAACTTCCTTTTACAACCTCTAGAAGAGGAACTCACTGTAGAACCATAAATTCCATTCATCAAGGCATTGTAGGCTAGGATAAAACCATGAATCCATCCTCATCTAGCCCCATCTAAAAATTCAGGGGCATGTAAAGAGCCTCTGTATATGTCACTAGGTCAAAGTTCCTAACATGACATCAAAGATCTAGATGAATCAAAATATGAAACATCCAAACATTTTTCACCTCATTTCATCCAAAATTGGATAAAAGTTCAACAAATTCATATAGTGAGTGGAGTAAGTAGAAACCAACATCATTCCCTACTAAAGCACTATAAAATCATAAGCTGGATCTAGATTTATTGTATCTGGAAAGAAATGTTTTAATAAAAGATCTTTTAAGTCCTCCTATATAAGACCATAAATCTTACTGGCCTTTACCATAATGGCTCACTACCATATGGATGGTGTTTGAAGCATATAAGTTTCAAAATTTACTATACTATCCTCATGAGTGTTAACTATATCAAAGATTCCCTAAAAAATGTCAACGATTACTAAAAATCCTATGGACCACTAGTTCCTTAGAGGGATGATAGATACTAGAGATATAAACCTTTTTCATCATCAAACATCATCCTTTACTCCCCTCTCCCATGAGCAGGAAAAAAATTTAGGACATCAATTTGTGGTGGGTTTACTGCTCAAACCATCAGTGAATGCATATGAGTAAGGTTAGGTGTACCATACTATGTAGCTAATGGTTGAATCATCACATCCTCTACAGTGGGAGAATTCTAGATTTATTTCTAAGGTGGTATCATAAAACATACCTAAGGAAACAATTTCTAAAATGACAAGTGAACACTTAGAATGCCTATAGCAACTTACATACGACAAAAACATAAGAATCTATGAGGAATATATATGGGATAGCTATATGAAGTCTTATCCAAGGAGATACCCACACAGAGGGTATAACACTCCTAATTCTACCTAAGGATTAATCCCATACCACCATAATTGAACATTAGTCAACATCATGTATATAATTCATAATTTCATACACATGTTCAACTAAGTAATTGTAGACTAGATAAATCACAAATGTAGGGAATGCTGATATATCACTGAATAGAAATAAAAAATTAATATAAGTAATTAAACAACTACAATTCAAAAAAACATGTTTATACATGACATGTGATCCTTCGTGCAGATTCATGATGAATTAACACACCCCAATCCCATAAACTGTGAAAAAAATCCCATCATTGTAACTCGGAAGTCTGTTACACATGATTTGACCGTTATCATGTAATCTCCCCTATTCATATCACACACATCCTATATCTTTTCTAATATGATACCAAATAAGTAATAAGAAGGGAAAGTAAAGATTAACATTTAATATAATTTGTAACACCCTGACCTGAACCATTAGCTTTGAGTTGAGGTTCATTATGATGTCAGGAACACCTCCCTATACGAAAGAGGCTACCGACTAATGGAAAAGGTATATATGTGATGTGGATAGATTATACTCTCAATAATAATATAAATACACCATAGTATAATAATATATGAATGATACAACTATTATCACTGTGAAAAATAATGTAATTAAGATGCTAGAATAGATGTCCTATCAAGATATATTACAGTAAACCTAATGGAACCAAAATGTGGAAGGTCAAGAAGTATAAGCAGTACAATTGGGAATAAATAAATTAATGATATTGTGAAAACTATTCAGATTCCATCCTATTATTGTGAACATATCCTACTCCAAGCTCCTTGGTTACCTGCCTATGGGCCCTTGTCCATATTTGGATCTATGATGATATGGTCTGAATGAACGCTATGATTCCCATGTAGGGTGTGAGTATAAACCTAGTAGGACACCACTATTGTGACCTTACCAAAAGTGCACATATATATAAAATTTTATCTAATGATGTAAATGTAACATCCCCGAATGATAAAGGGTTAAATGACTAAATGATATGACTCTTGTCAACAAGGTGCACCTTCCTTTTCAGGAGCCAGTCTGATTAGAACTCCATAGTTAAGCGTGCTTGGCATGGAGTAGTGATCAGGATGTGTGACCTTCTGGGAAGTTTCCAAGGGTGTGTGTGAGTGAGGAAAAAGCACATTGGAAAGGACATGTGTCGGCTGGTGGGGATAATCATTAGTCAGATGACCCGTTCTGGCATGTGGGTGGACCCTGGGGTGGGCCCCCCCATGTCTGCGGGGCAACTGGTGGAACTTGGTAGGCCAGGACCCGACGACCATGATAAGGCGGGGTGGTTGTGCTGTCACCGAGACCCAGTTGTCACATTTGGTATCAGAGGAGGAACCCAGCCTTAAGTGCGGTGCACTGCCTAGGATGAGATGTAGGGCCCACAACGAGGACATTGTGCTCTAAAGGGGGGGGGGGGGAGGGGGGTGATTGTAACATCCCCAAATGATAAAGGGTTAAATGACTAAATGATATGACTCATGTCAACAAAGTGCACCTTCCTTTTTTGGAGTCTGTCTGATTAGAACTCCACAGTTAAGCGTGCTTGACATAAAGTAGTGATCAGGATGGGTGACCTTCTGGGAGGTTTCCCAGGGTGTGTGTGAGTGAGGACAAAGTACACTGGAAATGATATGTGTTACCCTATGGGGATAATCATTAGTTAGATGACCCGTTCGGGCATGTGGGTGGACCCTGGGGTGGGTCCCACATGTCTGCGGGGCAACTGGTGGTACTTGGTAGGCCAGGACCCGATGACCATGTTAATGCGGGGTGGTTGTGTTGTCACCGAGACCCAGTTGTCACATTTGGTATCATAGGAGGAACCCAGCCTTTACTGCGGTGCACTGCCTGGGATGAGATGTAGGGCCCACAATGAGGAAGTTGTGCTCTAAAGGGGGGGGGGGTGATTGTAACATCCCTGAATGATAAAGGGTTAAATGACTAAATGATATGACTCATGTCAACAAGGTGAACCTTCCTTTTGGGGAGCCTGTCTGATTAGAACTCCACAGTTAAGTATGTTTGGCATGGAGTAGTGATCAGGATGGGTGACCTTCTGGGAAGTTTCCCAGGGTGTGTGTGAGTGAGGAAAAAGCACACTAGAAAGGACATGTGTTGACCTGTGGGGATAATCATTAGTCAGATGACCCGTTTGGGTATGTGGGTGGACCTAGGGGTGGGCCCCACATGTCCGTGGGGAAACTGGTGGTTGTAACATCCCCGAATGATAAAGGGTTAAATGACTAAATGATATGACTCATGTCATGGAAAGGACATGTGTTGGCATGTGGGGATAATCATTAGTCAGATTACCCATTCAGAAATGTGGGTGGACCCTGGGGTGGGCCCCACATGTCTGTGGGGAAACTGGTGGTTGTAACATCCCTGAATGATAAAGGGTTAAATGACTAAATGATATGACTCATGTCAATAAGGTGCACCTTCCTTTTGGGGAGCCTGTCTGATTAGAACTCCACAGTTAAGCGTGCTTGACATGAAGTAGTGATCAGGATGGGTGACCTTCTGGGAAGTTTTCCCAGGGTGTGTGTGAGTGAGGACAAAGCACACTGGAAAGGACATGTGTGGGCATGTGAGGATAATCATTAGTCATATGACATGTTCGGGCATGTGGGTGGACCTTGGGGTGGGCCCCACATGTCTGTGGGGAAACTGGTGGTACTTGGTAGGCTAGGACCTGACGACCATGTTAAGGCGGGGTGGTTGTGCTGTCATCGAGACCCAATTGTCACAGTTGGTATCAGAGGAGGAACCCAGCCTTAAGTGTGGTGCACTCCCTGGGTTGAGATGTAGGGCCCACAACAAGGACGTTGTGCTCTAAGGGGGGGGGGGGTGATTGTAACATCCCGAATGATAAAGGGTTATATGACTAAATTATATGACTCATGTCAACAAGGTGCACCTTCCTTTTCGGGAGCCTGTCTGATTAGAACTCCAAAGTTAATCATGCTTGGCATGGAGTAGTGATTAGGATGGGTGATCTTCTAGGAAGTTTCCCAGGGTGTGTGTGAGTGAGGAAAACACACACTGGAAAGGACATGTGTTGGCCGGTGGGGATAATCATTAGTCATATGACCTGTTGGGGCTTGTGGGTAGACCCTAGGGTGGGCCCCACATGTCTGCGAGGCAACTGGTGGTACTTGGTAGGCCAGGACCGACTATCATGTTAAGGCGGGGTGGTTGTGCTGTCACCGAGACCCAGTTGTCACAGTAAAGGTTAATTCACATATAATCTTATAACCGATGATATATCGAGTGATCATGTGCTAAAAAAGATACCATAAACTCTGATCATACCTACTTAGATGCTATTAAAAAATGCCACAAGTAGTCACTATATAACTTAGAACTTTCTATATGAGTCTATTCGACCTTTAAAGACAATAAACTTCCCACCTTTGAGGAATAATACACATTCCACCTTTAAGGGATAATATATACCCCTGGACTATGACGATCCTATAATGGAATTGAATCATAGAACACCCCTTAAAATGGAACTGTACAAATACATAAGGACTCTCCCTATCACATAAAATACCTACCTATAACCCCTCTTCCAATGTCATATATCATTCTACTCTAAAAAGATATTCACATGCAAAGCTATGGTGTTACCTATCCTATATCCAGAGCCACAACCGAATAGTCACTAGTATGTACAAATTCATACCTAAGGTATAACATAACAAGAAGAAATATATCCCAATAAGTATTCAAGAGGTTATGAAATAATAAAAAAGTCATGAAAAACATAGCAAGGAACATGTATAGAATATCAAACATTCCATATGGAATTAAATAAAACACAATTGAGTCATAATGTAACACAGAACAAACATGGGACATAAATCATTCCAAGGGCTATGAAATAAGAACATGTAAGGTGAAAAACAGCAAGGAACATATAATCATTAACAATAAAAAGTCTTAGATATTAACCATAGGGAAATCATATTATAGAATGAAAGGGTCAATAATCTAAGAACAAACTCACAATCCAATAATTCAAAACAACTCCATACAAAGGCCCTCTACGGTAAGAACACTGGTGAAAAAACACGATTTAATGTGTGTTTATTATTCAATGTTAATGTTGATTTTTAACTGATTTGTACAAAGCTGAAATAAAAAACATTGTTTTTGGCATTTGGTTTTTAAAAACCATTATCGAAAATGTGAACGTGCTTCCTTTTCAGCATCGATTTTCATAAAAACTTACACCATAAACCATTTGATTTTTTTTAAATGATTCAACGTCAGTTTTTATGAAAACTAATATCAAATGTTAATTTTTTTAGAAAATTATAAATATTACACCCGCATACGAATTTAGAATCCTTGAAATATGAAAATTGTATACAACCATCAAATAACATTTTTCAGTGACTAAAAATATATAAACAAATACATAATTGTAACATGTTAATCAAATAATTATCATTGCCTTTGTATTATAAAGTATAATTAAAAAACACATACCTGAAATTTACAACATGATCGTTGTCGGTTATTTTTAAAGAATTCATTTGATATCATTATGTTCAAATACCAATTAAAATAAAATAATTCATTTTTGAAAACATATTATTAGGAAAATGTAATACTAATTAGATACATTAGAATATATGTACCATAAATTGTAATCACACTTAACAAATAGTTCGCAAACAAAAATTAAAGATGGTTAAGTTCACATTTCATGTACAAATCAACATAATTGTATATCTATAATAATGTTGAACGATATAAGACTAAAAAATATAATCCAATGGTATAAAATATAAAATAATTAATATGGAAAACTTTATCAAAATCTGTCATTACCCCAATTGTGATAATCTCATACATGAATTGGAGAACCTAATTACAACATTAGACATGTCTTTATTGATGATGAAACTGTATTTAATAGAAACATAACTTGATAATAAAATCCAATATATATATATATATATAAATCAAAATAATATCTAATATAAAAAATAATTACCTTTAGTTTGACATAGTTTATTGCATTTGGCTTCACCATTGAAAAGTGATCTTTCTTAAATTTTTTCCATGAATTGTATTTTCATATATATTATCTAATAATACATGTATAAAAATTGATAATTAAACATAATTATCTTATAAATAACCAATAAACTTAATTTTATAATATGGTGGAAAATTTGATATGAACACCACCTAGTAAAGAGAAAAACAAATATAATGTGTTTTCACATGGAAGGAATAATCCGAACATCCAATTCCCCCTACAATAAAAAAAAGGTTCAACAATTAATAAAATTATAATAAAAATTAGTTCCTAATTATGTTCCTATTTGACCTAAACCGTCGTTAAAGCTAGTAAAAGTTTAATATTTTTATTCCTACTAACTCAATATATGTGGAAAGCAGGTTCAAACCCACAGGGAAGACTAATTTGGTCACTAATCTCTAAAAATCTAAGTAAAGACCCCACTGTTGTCAGTAGTGAGGTTGAATTTCTGATCTTTCTAAATTTTTTATATTTTTTTATAAGGCACAAATTAAACAACACATTTTTTTAAGTTTTTGTTCTAAACTGCATTGAAGCAAGAAATAGGCTCAAAATAGGAAGTAACAGAGAAACAATGCACTAAAAGTAAACAATCTGGAGAAAAACGTCCGGGGAGAATATCAACTCTACTGGTTTTGAAAGTATTCCTTCTCACAAAAGTAATTACAACTAATAAAACCAAGAAGGAATGATTTATTTCCCATGCCAGGAGATAAATCACTCAAGATGACCAATTTCAATGTTTTCCACCCTTAGATTAACCAAATTAGAATTTCTGGTTTGAAAAGATTACAGAACTAACTCGCCGTTTGTTCTATAGTCTTTTATTTCCATTAAAATGTTCATGAAAATTAATCCACATTCAAACTCACCGTTTGAATATAGAATTACAAGATTAAGTGAATGTGATACATTGAAATTGAATGTAATCAGAACTAACCTCGCCGATCAATTCTGATCACATTAAAATGATAGTGAGAAAAGAAAAGATCGATAACCAATAGACTTGATTTTTACCCCGAACTATAAGTATTTATCTAAACATCGCTTCCATTAAGTATTTTGAAAACATTCAATTACAGAAAAAGAGAATTAAAAGAGAACATAGGATGAAAAATCCCTGTTCCTGCATCGATTGCTACTGCTCCTGGCCCTCGGGTCTCCAAGGAATGGTTCTCCAAAAAATGCTCTAAGTTCTCTACTATGCACCGATGTGTTTTTTTCGAGTGAATCCGTCTGTTCAAAAATTACACTGCTTACTCTGTTTTATATCCCCCGTCATCTGCTGCTTGTCACCAACCAATTCAACCGTATTAAAAAATACCTCAGTTGTGCACTAGAGATGTGCGCTTCTTTCGCGACTGGCACATCACACTACAAATTCCCTCATAACTAACTCCCGGTTGGTTAGTTAGATAAATCTGGACAAGAACTCACTTCCCCTATGAACCTGCAATGTTAAAACAGAAAATAAATAAATGAATACAGAAAGAAAGAAAAACAGTTTTCTTTTTAATTTAAAGTTATGTTACTAATTAAAAGTTAAATAACCGACAAATAATAAAAAACTTAATTGATAAATATTATGAAATATTATTATTATGATTATTAATTTGTTATAAAATATAGAATTATTAAGTTTTAAAATTTATTATTAAAACTTATATTATTAAGTATATTTCATAGTTTATTTATAATTATTAATAATCATATATTTACTATAAACAGTATATTAATTATTTATTAACATTCATTAATAATTTAGTTTTATATTTCAATTAATAATTAACCTATTTATTAACAATATATTTGTTTAAAATTATAACTTTAATAAATTCTATTATATTCCTTTGACCTAATTAAAATTTAAAGTTTAACTTTAACTTTTAATTATTTAAATATTTTTTGTTTTAATTTACTTTCATTTTTATTTTTATTATTATATCTTTTTGTTTTACTTTGTTTTATTATTGTTTTTTAAATTATTTTTCATTATTTTTTTATCTTCACTACTTAGTCCCCCAAATTTGGGCGCATAGGGGGAGGGTTTGCTGTTTTGGGTTAGGGTTCTGCTGGTGGTGAATTCTCTCCAGTGAAATTGTAAAACTCTGCCTTCACCAAGAAAGGCAGCGACAGACAACAAGAGTGGTGATGCAACATCCAACAGTACTGGCTGCTCCTATCGTGTAGATCCTCTAGCAGTGGACATCCCTGCAGCAGAAATCTTGGCACGACTCCAGCAGGTGCGGCATGATGTGGTCTTCCCTCAGTGTCGGTGTGGCGCGGTGTCTTCAGTAGGTGGTGTAGGGACCTCCTCCCTCCATCCACGAGAGTGTGGTTCAATAGCAGTGGGAATCATCTTAGAATTAAAACCTCAACGGTGGCTGTTCAAAAATTCAGACGACACAAACTGAAATGGGGTGCAATGGGTAGCAACAAGATCACCCTTAGATCAGTAGTGCGACTGCGGTAAGTCTCTGGATCAGTGAAAAAGGATGTAGTGACTTGTTGCTTAATAGATATGAGTAATTTGATATCTGCAAAGGATTCGTATAAAATGAAATTGATGAATTTGAAGATCTGGATTTAGTTTGAGCAGAGTTAGTTTTGATTCTGTATTCCTGGGATGAAGCTGTGGAGGATGACACAGTGCATGAAGAAATGGAGGAAGTGAAAACGGTGTGTCCGTAAAAAGGGGTTATAGTGGCTGTGTAAGAGATTTCACGGTGGGACTATTGTGATGAAAAGAATGGTTCCATGGGAGTTACGGTGCCACCGTAATGATATGAGTCAAGGAGTCACGTTGCGTCCATAAAAGAGAGATCATGGTGATATAGTGAAGAATCCAATTCCAGGTGAACCGGTGGCAAAGGAATGAAATCATGAACCTGCAAAAAATAAACAGAGTAATCAATTAAATTAAAACTTAAATAAAATAAGAACAAAATAATTAATCAAAGCTAAAACTGAATTAAAACAATTGAAAACTTAAATAAAATGTAACCTTTAATAAATTAATAAAACCAATTAAACTTAAGTTAATTTATTAATAACTACAATTAGTAAAATTTAAATTTCTAAAAAAAATAAAAACTAAAAATTAAAAATCAACTAACTAATTAAATATTAAAGTAAAATTAAACATTTATATAAAAAAGTAAAATTATTTAAATTAGTAACTATATCAAATTAAATTAATTTAAGGTATAAAAATAATTTATATTATTAATCCATTATATTAATTAATGAAATATAAATAAGACATAATAATACCAAAATAAATTTATAATGTTATATTTTAATTAAGGAATTATTGAAATAAATCTATTAATTAGGTCATATGAAATTAATTTTTAATACATACAATGTTAGATTAAGAGTACATTAATTATGTGCAAAAGCAGAATTAATTAATTAATTAATTTTATATCATTAGATATGCAGACAAAGATACCATACTAAATAAAAAGTGATAATGCTATTAAATTAATGTAAGGAATAAATTAGCTATTATAAATCTTATAATACTTGATTAATTACAAAAATTTATTAATTATTAAAATTAATAATAAAAATACAAAAGAACCATTATTTATTAAAAAGTATTAAAACAAGTAATTAAATTGATAAAAATTAATTAAAAAGATGTGACAAAACATGTGTTTTTAACGCCACATCAAATTCCCCCACACTTAAACATTGTTTGTCCTCAAACAGTCCCATGATTTATTATCTTTGAAAACAAAATTATGATATTCATGATTTAGATCAAAATGTAACATGTCTAGAACTTCCAGCAGAGGACCTCAAGGCTTTCATTAGGCTTAGAGAATAAATTGCTCAAATGAATCTTGCTTAGAACAAATAATCAAAGGTAGTTAAGGAAGCTATGAACCATCAAGAAATGAAGATTTCATGCCTCATATGTGACACAACTTAGTGAATAATTTTAATCCAAACTCAGATTCTAAATCGAAGAATGACAGGAGATAAAATATCAATGGAATTATGACCTTAACCAAATAACTTTGTACTTTGACTTTTTCACCTGGGTTCAAAAACAATTATTTTTTTTGAGAATCACCTCAATGATACAACCTAAATGATTTCTATAAAAACCAATTGACCCTTTATTTATTTGGCATTCATCATTCCCTTCACCTTAATGAACTCATTTTTTGACCCTGGACACTTTATTTAATTTTCCCAAAGCCTTGTATCATTGTGCTAATCACTATTCAAAGAACTTATTCAAAGTAAACATAGGGATTACAGTAAATAGAAACTCACCCAGAATCTAGGGTCTCAGAGACTCACCGTGGGATTCCAGATGCCCAAACTACTCTAGTTTCAACAGATTTCTATGTAAACCATTTAAATTGGCTCATTAAGCTAATTAATTTTTATAATTTAAAGAAAAAGTGGCCCCTAGAATCAGAATCAAACTACAAGTTCCAAGGCTATGATCATAGTTCCACAGACATGTAACCCATATCACCCCAGAAGTAATTCCTAAACCTAAATTTCCATTAGACCACTAAGATAGATCACTCAACAATCATCCATTATCACTAATTTTAGATTCAAAACAACTCTCAACTATCAGCAAAGCACTGTCCTTAGGCAACACCCAATTGAGTTCAGTGTAAAACCTAGAAAAATAACAGGATTTTGAAAACATTTAACATTTTTTTGACAAAAAGTTTGAATTTGCAGTGGGAATTAATGAGCTTTCAATAAAGCACCGTTTATCACAGTCAAGAATTGACCCCCTCTCCCACACTTAAAACCCAACTTTGTCCCCAAAGTTGACTTCTAAAGTGGAGAAGAACAATAAAACAATTAAAGTTCAAAACAGATTTTCAATTTAGTAGATATATGAAATGTATAAAGGGTCTCTTTCAAGTTCAAAAATATTTTTTTTCCACAACGAATAAATAATCAGCAGGTTCATTAGCATGTACATGCATTAACATTTAGTCCAGTGAAAAAAAATTTCAATATAGCTCAAGAAATATCATGTAATTTTTGGGTTCACAATTAATTGGGTGTAAACATTTTAACAAAGTATGATTCAATTAGATGTTCTAAAAAATAGTAGAATGCATGCTAAACACCAAATAGAATAATCGATTCCAATGAAAAACACAATTACAAGTGACATGTATCCCCCCACACACTTAATTTCAAGTAGCGGATGATTTTAAAAATATGTATAATTTTAAAAATTCAGTAGCAAGAAATGCAGCAAGAATTTTATATAGTAAAAATGTAGCAGAATTTTCCGTACACATGTAGCAGATTCCTTTCAATACAAGCAGAATTTTTTAACAAAAACAGGAGCGGAATTTTTTTTCTAAAACATTAAGGAGAAGAGAGATGAAACAAAATTCAACAGTAAAGTACTTCCTTGACTTAATGTTTTTTTATCAATCCTTCATTATGAGAATTCCACTCCTCCAAGAACCCAATAGCAAAAACCTAGAAACACAGAGTATGTAAACCAAGAACAAGAATCCAGCAGATACAGTGCATACAGGAGGCAGCACAACATGACTTTATTCAAAGTAAAATAAGAACAGAACAAAAGTAAACACAAATAAAAGAACATGGGTTGACTCCCAAGAATCACTGAATTTAAATTATTCAGTTAGACATTATTTAATTACAAATTTTTTTATTGAAATAAAACGAAAAACCATGGTTTTATTCCCATGCAGTGCTAGGTTTAAAGACCCCAGCCATACTTTATTCAAGAACAGTTTTATAGCACAGTGAAGGCAGCCAAGCCCTTTGGCTGTCCCTCAAAATAAAGTTTCAGTCTCTGCCCATTAACTAACATGGGTTTTTTCTCTTCACCTACAATTTCAACAGCTCCATTCTTCAGCACTCTCACTGTAATAAAAGGTCCAGACCACTTCGACTTCAGATTCCCAGGAAAGAGTTTAAGTCTAGAATTAAAAATAAGGACCTTCTGTCAATATTTGTACTCTTTGTTTTGAATGATAGAATCATGAAAGATTTTAGACCTCTCTTTATAAATTCTTGAATTATCATAACTCTCTCTACTAATCTCATCAAGTTCACTCAGCTCAAGTAACCTCCTCTCACCAGCACTTTTGAAATCAAAATTAAGATCCTTAAATGCCCAATAAGACTTATTTTGTAGCTCCACAGGTAAGTGACATGATTTCCCAAAAAGTAGTCTATAAGGATACATCCCTATCAGAGTCTTAAAGGCAGTTCTATAAGCCCATAAAACTTCATTCAGTTTGAGAGACTAGTCCTTCCTAAAATTTGAAATAGTTTTTTCAAGTATTTGTTTAAGTTCCCTGTTTGAAATTTCTAGTTGTCCACTGGACTATGGATGATAAGGAGTTCCAGTTTTATGAACACAATAATATTTCTCCATCAAAGCTTTAAATTTATAGTTCTTAAAATGTGTTCCATTATCAGTGATAAAAGATCTTTGGACTCCAAATCTTGTAAAGATATTCTTCTTGAAAAATCTTATTACAGAATTTGCTTGATTGTTGGGCAAAGATACTGCCTCAACCCACTTTGAAACATAGTCAACAGCAATAAGAATGTACTCATTCTCATGAGATGATGGAAATGGACCCATGAAATCTAAACCCTAGACATCAAAAATTTGAACTTCTAAAATAACCTTTTGGGGTAACTCTTGTTTCCTACCCACATTACCTAACCTTTGGCACCTATCACAGCTAACCACCAAACTTCTAGTATCCTTAAAAAGGGTAGGCCAATAAAAACCAAATTGTAAGACTTTTTGAGCTATCCTTTCACCGCCATGGTGACCTCCCCACGGTGAAGAATGACAACTATCTAAGACAGGTATCATCTCTTCCTCAGGCACACATCTCCTAAGAATACCATCAGCACATCTCATAAACAACAAAGGATCATCCCAGAGGTAATATTTATGTTCAGAAATGGATTTCTTTCTTTGATTATTAGACAGATTTTTGGGAATGACATCTACTGCCAGAAAGTTGGCAAAATCCGCATACCAAGCAGAATGTCTGACTGAGACAGTGAGCATATTTTCATCAGGAATGGAAGATTTAATTTCCCTAGGATTTTTAGAATGGGATTAAGTAAAAGGAAGCCTAGATAAGTGATCAACGACTAAATTTTCAGCTCCTTGTTTATCCCTTATTTCGAAATCAAATTCTTGTAATAAAAAAAATCCATCTAATTATCCTGGGTTTAGTTTCCTTCATTGGAATAAAGTACTTTAAAGCTGAATGATCAGTAAAAAGGATGACTTTTGAGCCTAAAAAATACTGTCTAACCTTCAATAGAGAAAACACAATAGCTAATAATTCTTTTTTAGTGGTGGTATAATTCTTTTCGGAATCATCTAGAAGTCTACTATCATAATAAACCACATGCAATTTCTAATCTCTCCTCTATCCAAGGACAGAACCTACAACCATGTCACTACCATCACACATAATCTCAAAAGGTAATTTCCAATCAGGTGCAGTAATGATAGGTGATGTAGTGAGTTTCTCTTTAAGCAGATTAAATTATTTCAAATAGTTCTTATCAAATATGAAAGGTGTATCCTTGACCAGCAAAGAACACAAGGGCTTAGTTTTTTTTGAAAAATCTTTTATGAACCTCCGATAGAAACCGGCAAGCCCTAGAAAACTTCTAACACCCTTGAATTTAACGGGAGGTGGCAGTTTTTGAATAACATCAATCATAGTAGTATCAACTTCTAAACCTCTCTTCGACACCTATTGGCCAAGAACAATAACATTTGTAACCATGAACTGTCATTTATTCTAATTAAGAACAAGGTTGGTTTCAATGCATCTCTCTAAGACTAATTTAATATTTTCAAGACAAGTATCAAAAGTACTACCCACAATAGAAAATTCATCCATGAAAACCTCAATAATTCACTCAATTATGTCTAAAAAGATAGCCACCATACTCCTTTGAAAGGTGGATGGAGCTCCACACAACCCAAAGGGCATCCGCCTGTAGGAAAATGTTCCAAAGGGGCATGTGAAAGTAGTCTTTTCGTGATCCTATAGATCAATAGGAATCTGGTTGTAACCAGAATACCCATCCAGAAAACAGAAAAATTCATTTCCAGCAATCCTCTCAAGCCTTTGATCCATGAAGGGAATTGGAAAATTGTCCTTCATAGTGGCTGCATTAAAATTCCTTCAATCTATACAGACTCTCCATTTTGTGGCTTTCCTAACTTGTACTTATTCATTTTTTTCATTTCTAACTACAGTGAAACCTCCCTTCTTGGGGAAAACCTAGACAGTGCTGACCCAAGCACTATCAGAAATAGGATAAATTATTGCAGTGTCCAACAACTTGATCACTTCCTCTCCCACAAATTCTTTCATATTTGGATTTAATCTTCTCTGACACTCTACCCTAGGCTTATAGTCAGGCTCCATAGGAATATTGTGTATACAAAATGAGGGACTAATACCCTTGATATCAGATATTTTATAGACTATGGCAGATTTAAATTTTTTCAACACATTCAAAAATCTTTGTTCTTTATTTTCATTACGATCAGTAGAAATTATTACAGGCAGAGTGGAGTTCTCACCCAAAAATGAATATTTAAGATGAGCAGGAATGGGCTTCAGTTCAAGATCAGGTGGTTCTACACTAGAAGGAATACTATTAGTACAAGGAGGTACAATATCTTCAACATATTTCTTGTATAATGTTTTGAAAGATGAAAGGTTTACAATTTTGTGCTCAGATACAGAGATAACAGTATCACTGCCCAAGGTGGACAGCTCACTGTCTAGACTTTACATATCAGAATTCAATAGGTTTATCAATGTAGAATCATATAATTTTTTAAAAAATTCTCCCTCAGTAATATCAAAGTTATCATAAGTGTTGGTGCTAATAGAAACAACCTCAAATTCACTCAGAACGCTCCTAAGATCAGAAACAGAATACTCTCCTATAGTAGAAACTGGAAATTTGTCCAGTTCTGGAAGATTTTCCTTATTGGTTGTTACAGAAGAATTTTCAACTTCTAGAATAGATTCACCAAGATTTTTAGCTTCACAATTAATTTCTTCAGCAGAGGATTTATTTCCATATTTTTCAATATGTTCAAGTTGATTTTTATAAGAACATTCATCTTCAAGGAACTCAATTTTTGAATAGTTTTCCGAATAAGTTGGTTCCTTAATATTTTTAAAAACATTGAACTCTTCTTCTTGTTCACCAATTTTGAATATCAGTTGACCCTTTGAAACATCTATGACAGCACCACCTGTGTCCAAAAAGGGCCTACCCAAGATGATAGTAACCTCTTGATCACACTGCATATCTAAGACAAGAATGTCAGTAGGTAAAAACATCCTCCCAACTCCAACTATCAAGTCATCTACCCTACCCACAGGATTATTGAATGATCTATCAGCCAACTGGAGAATGACCATTGTGGGTTGAAGGTCACCCAGCCTCAACTGTCGAAACAGTGAGTATGGGAGTAGATTAATACTAGCACCTAGACCGTACAGACAATTGAGCTGACCAGAATTCCCTAGAGTAAAAGGGATTACAAAGATACCTGGGTATTTCAGTTTAGGTGGGATTTTCTTTTGAAGAACAGCACTGCACTCTTCAGTGAGGCTGTAGGTAGCAAATTCTTCAAGTGTATTTTTTTAAACAATTTTCTTCCAAGATTTCAGATAAGATGGGATTTGAATTAAGGCTTGGATAAATGGGATGTTCACTTGTAGCTTGGACAGAGTACCTAAGAACTCAATAACTTTAGACTTGGTATTGCTTTGAGGTTTAAGTTTTTCTGGGAAAGGGATGGGTGGGGAAATTTTTTTCAATATAGTAGGTATATCCCTCACCTCTTCAACAACGTTTTCTTTTCCATTATTATTTTGATTTTGATAAGAAGTTTCAGCTTGAGTTTCATGTGAGAAGTTCATATTTAGATCATTTTCAAGACTTTTCTATGAATTTCCAGCATGTGTACAAAGCAGATTTTTATTTCCAGATTGAAGCATATTTTCATTTTGGGAATTTTCATTGTCTTTTTCAGCAATATATTGAGTATTAAGGCCACTTCTAGTGACAACAGCCATGGAATTATCCCTAGGGATAATTTCAGTGGTACTTGGAAGTCTAATATTTTCCCTAGATGAAAAATCTCTAGCAAGTTGGCCAAACTGTGTTTCCATGTTTTGCATTCTAACATCAGTTTTCATTTTATCAGACTCATATTGATTTTGATGCTTGGTTAACCGATTCAATATTAGATCAAGATTAGAAGACATGTGACTATCATTGTTTCCTTGTGTATTTGAAGACTCACCCCTCTGTTGATTTTGAAAGTTTGGTCTTGGTGGATTAGAGTAATTAGGGGAAATGGATTGTAAAAATTAAACCTTGATCTTTCCAGGACAGATTTGGATGGTTCCTATAGCCTTGGTTGTAAGTTTTTGAAAAAGGATATTCTTTTGGAGGAATTCTAGGTCCATAGTTAACAATGTTTGAGTTTTCTTGTTGTTTGGCTGACATATAAAAGTTAGGACAAAAACATTCAGTATGCCCAAAAAAACCACGCTGGACACACTGTTCCGTGAAATATTGGTTGGTATTTTGACATACATGTTGATTAACAGTTTGTTTAGAATTGTGATTCATTAAAGATTGAAGTTGGTTGGTGATTTCAGCCAGTTGAGCTTGAGTTTCATTTATTGAACCCGTGTTAGCACTCATATTCACTCTCTTTATTCTTGAATTTTTGTGTTGAGAATTAAGGGAATGATTATTAAAGATCTGTCTAAGTTCTTCATCAGTTTTATCATTGTAATTACCCCCAATAGCTTGGTCAACTAGATTATATCCATAGGAGGACATCCCTTCATAAAACGTATCTATGAGAAGGTGTGATGGGAGTTGATAATGAGGAAACTGCCTAAGTAGGTCCCTAAATCTATCCCAAGCTTCATGAAAAGCTTCTCCATCCTCTTGTTAAAAACTAGTGATCTTAGTTATCATTTCTCCATTTAATCTTTGGGGATAAAATTTCATAATGAATGAGTTGTAAACATGATTCCAATTCTAAAAAATGTTCTCATCTAAACTTAAAAACCAAATCCTAGCATTCCCTTTAAGGAAAAAGGGGAATCCTTTCATCCTTAGCTCATTTTCAGCGAGTCCTAGTAAGGAAGTTGCTGCACAGTGTTGTAGAAACATCTAGTGAAGGATAAAGAGTCATCATTAGAGAGCCCATTGAATGCAAGCAACAATGATATGTGGGATTGTTTCAGCTCATAATTTCTGGCCCTAGAGATAACCTAATAGAAGAAAGACTGCTTGATACTTGAGGAAGTTAAAACTCCCTCATCCGAGGCCTTTCATGTTCATCTAAGAGTTATAGATGGTTATTTTGAATGTTAATATGCTCATGAACTCTATTATCTAAATTTTACATTCCAATTTTGTTCTTCTTTCTTATAGTAGTTAAATGTTTGTCTAATTCAGGGTTCTGGGGCTCTAATCTTGCACCAGATGTTCTTGTGCTCATAAAAATAGCAGTAGACTGTACCTAACAGTAACAATTCAGCAAGTAGTGACATAGTTTTTTTTTTAATTTTTATATTTCATAATTTTTTTTAAATATTTTTTTATAAAAGTGTTTATTATAAGTTTTTTTTGAGTAATGGCTCGTGCATTCCCCGACAACGGCGCTGAAAACTTGACTTAAACCATCGTTGAAGACGTTTAAAGTTTAATATTTTTATTCCTACTAAATATAGTATATGTTGAAAGAAGGGTGAAACCCACAGGGAAGAATAATTTGGCCACTAATCTCTAAAAATCTAACTAAATACCCCACTTTTGTCAAGAGTGAGGTTGAACTTCTAATATTTCTAAATTTTTTATATTTTTTTGTTTTACTTTACTTTATTTATTATTTTTATTATTATATATTTTTCTTTTACTTTGTTTTATTATTGTTTTTTAAATTATATATCATTATTTTTTTTATCTTCACTTCTTCCTCCCCCAAATTCGGCGCACATGGGGAGGGTTTTCTGTTTCTGGTTAGGGTTCTGCTAGAGGTGGCTTCTTTCCAGCGAAAATGGCGAACTCCTCCTTCTCCAAGAAAGGAAGCGGCGGACAACAAGAGTGGTGATGCATCCTCTAACTATACTGGCAGCTCCTCTTGTGCGGAACCTCTAGCGGCAGACTTCTCTACAACATCGGTCTTGGCGCGACTCCTGCAGGTGCGGCATGATGTGGTATTCCCTCAGCTCCGGAGTGGCGTTGCATCTTCAGCAGGTGGTGCAGGAACCTCCTCCCTCCATCCATGGCAGTGCGGTTCAATAGCGGCAGGCATCAGCTCGGAATTCAGACCTCAGCAGTGGATATTCAAAAATTCGGAGGGCACGAACTGAAATGGGGTGCAATGGGCAGCAACAAGCTCATCCTTAGATTAGTAGTGCAGCTGTGGTAAGTCTCTGGATTAGTGAAAAAGGATTCCAGGACTTGTTGTTTAATAGATATGAGTAATTTTATATCTACGAAGGATTCATATAAAATGAAATTGATGAATTTGAAGATCTGGATTTAGTTTTCGTAGAGTTAGGTTCGATTCTGTATTCCTTGGATGAAGCTGTGGAGGATGACACAGTGCGTGAAGAAATGGAGGAAGTGAAAATATCGTGTTCGTAAAAAGGGGTTACGGTGGCTCTGTAAGAGGTTTCACAGTGAGACTGGTGTGAGGAAAGGAATGGTTCCATTGGAGTTACGGTGCCACCGTAATGATACGGTGAAAGGAGTAACGGTGCGTCTGTGAAAGGAAGATCATGGTGAGACAGTGAAGAATCCAGTGCGTGGTGAACTGGTGGAAAAGGAATGAAACTGTGAACCTGCAAAAAATAAACAGAGTAATCAATTAAATTAAAACTTAAATAAAATAAGAACAAAATAATTAATCAAAGCTAAAAAAGAATTAAAACAATTGAAAACTTAAATAAAATGTAAACTTTAATAAATTAATAAAACCAATTAAACATAAGTTAATATATTATTAACTATAATTAGTAAAATTTCAATTTCAAAAAAAAAAATAAAAACTAAAAATTAAAAAGCAACTAACTAATTAATGATTAAAGTGAAATTAAACATTTATATAACAATGTAAAATTATTTAAATTAGTTACTATATCAAATTAAATTAATTTAAGGTATAAAGATAATTTATATTATTAAACCATTATGTTAATTAATGAAAATTAAATAAGACTTAATAATACTAAAATAAGTTTATAATCTTATATTTTAATTAATGAAATATTGAAATACATCTATTAATTAGATCATATTAAATTAATTTTTAATACATGCAATGTTATATTAAGAGTACATTAATTATGTGAAAAATTAGACTTAATCAATTAATTAATGTTAAATCATTAGATATGCAGACAAAGATACCATACTAAATAAAAAGTGATAATGTTATTAAATTAAAGTAAGGAATAAATTAACTATTTTAAAGCTTATAATACTTGATTAATTAAAAAAATGGATTAATTATTAAAATTAATAATAAAAATACAAAAGAACCATTATTTATTAAAAAGTATTAAAATATGTAATTAAATTGATAAAAACTGATTAAAAAGATGTGGCAAAACATGTGTTTTTAATACCACATTACTATTCTTACCCATCATGTAATGGAAAAACCAACACCTAATATAATTCATTAATAACCCCTCACATTTATATGCCTCTCTATATTCAGTAGACACATATATCACAACCATTGAAATGAAGTCTAGATCTATAAATCCATAAATTCTTGTGGTGTAATTTTGAACAAGGAGTGTGTGTAGAAATGTAACTAAAAAATTAATATAGTTAGTCAATTTAAACCATCCTTATTTAAAAAAAATAAAAAATACAATATTAATTTACTCACATCGAAACCAACTGCATCCCATGCACACTATACTCTTGAAAATTAATTAGATCAATGATATATTTTTCAAATATTATTAATCGATATTCTCTTCCACATATGTTGGATGACATACAAAACTCATAGATATTATTCAAGTAATAACACACCTAAGATAATCTTTCTATCCCATAAAAAATATATGATTTATCTACAATTGTTTATTGTTGAACCTTTTATTTCCACTCTATCATTTCTTAGGATTTTAGATACTCATATATAAGATAAATGTCAGAAAACATTACATGTAAGTCTTAATCAGATGTGATTAATATTAAGAAAAATCACACCTCATATGAAATATGACAAAGAAGGATATATGGATAATGTAAATAATGACCCATACAATCCCCAACTCTGGTAACCTCCATGGTATGGAATGGTAGTAGAGGAGTAGGATCAATAATATCATGTACCAGCACTATAACCTAACCCATTTGAATAGGATGGTGATGTACATAATCTCCCAAAACATCAACAACTCCGAAAACTACAATATGTACATCAGGATCTCATATATACAACTCATAGTATAAGGTTGGGTCCAAGAGAGGAGGTGGAGGATCTGAGTAAGTAGGATGTGTATATTATGACTATCTTTTCAATTGTTCTATCATAGCCGACTTCCCAGCTTCATGAATTTGATTTCCCATGGAATATTTCATATCTTTCAATGGAACTTTTAAGGATTTGATTTTTGGGTCTCATGATTGTTTACTTTGATGATAAAAAACTTTCCAAATTCTAACACCCGTCTCATATCCTCTTATGGGTATGGGGTGTTAAAGCTTTCCTGAAGTAGTGGTTAGGATTTCCATCCTAACCTCAGGCATAAATGTTCCCTATATTGATTTCTCATGATGTTCATCTTGAAATGAAAAAAGAAAATGGTATATTAGTGTTGTTAATTTATAAATTACAAAAAAATTTAAACAATTATAATTATTGTCTCACAATTCTTTCAACCACTTCCTTAGATTTCCCGATAAGATACTTTTCATTTTTACTATTCTAAATCTTTTCCAATTCTCATGGAGGGTGGGTGGGGATGGGGGACCGAATTGGACCTCATTAGAACCACTAGCGGAGTGAGCTCTTTGTGCTTTAAACTTTTCCTCAATCATTTTTTTCTCTAATAAATGATACCTTCCACTTAATAAATTATGAGGGTATATATTCAATAATTGGATGTATTGAATGGATTTCCTTGAGTCTTATTATATAAGAACTAAACTATTAAGTAATTAGGTACATATAAAAGAAATTTTATAATATAATATAATATAATATAATTATCATACCTAAATGATACATCATTTTAATTGGAAAGAAATTTCTTCCATGCATATTCATCTAAAAACGAATACTTGAGGCATGGGATTTCATTTTGTCTCCTTGCAAACACATAATTTTTTATAAAATGTTTTTTGAAATCCCTCAATCGAACTACTGATAAAATAAAACATATTTTCAGAACTTCTTTTGCCTCTTAAAAATTGAATGTCATCTATAATTTTATAATATAAATGTTAGTCATTTAAAATATATCATATTCTAAAAATGAGATAAAATAAATTGATTGAGATATTATATCTTTATAGCCTCCCAAAGATGATATATCACCACCTTGTCGATAGACTTCCAATCAAGATATAAAATACTAATCCATCAACGAATCTATATGCAAATATAGATGATAAATTGCATTTCATTTTGGCCAATTACATTATTATTATCATCGAAACTAATATGTAATTTCTAGAATCCCTGAGAAAGTGACAGTTTTGGTAAATGTGTAATTCCATGGTTTACAACTTGATAATTAGATTTCTATATACTAAAAGTAGAAGACTCCCCTACTAAAGTCTCATCAGCAATCCTTCAATTATTATTTATATATTAAAATTTTTCTTTCATTAAATATTTATATTACTAGATATTTAGTAACATGAAAAAAATACCTCTGAAGATGTTATTCTATCTCTATATTTGTATCATTCATTATAATAAGAAAATGTAATGAAATTATTATGTACCTAAATATTATTAGACAATTCAGTAAATAGAAAACAATTTAACAGAAATATGTATGTAAAAAAAGTGGCATTCATGTTTATGTTAAAATAATAATAATGATGTTATGATTCTTAACCAAACAAATATCCAAGGTGGAATATTATATATAAACATTAATTATATAAAAGTATAAACATTTAAAAATTTAAATATCAAGGTTTGAAAATGTTTTCTCATATGTGTAAATTAGACCAAAATATAATAAAGTATGTTGGGTATTTCAATGAAAAAATATTTAACCATAATTGGGGAATATCAAAATTTTACACTAAAAAACAAATACATAATCAAATATATATAATTAAATATCCAATAGATGTTAAATAATAATGTATTTACACATGTAAATTTGAAAGAAGACATATAATTAAAATAATTAAAAAATTAATTAGGAGAGTTGTTTAGTGTTTTTCTATATATGTTCTGCATGATCATTTCATAATGCATGAACTATGTTTGTGTTTTAGTCATTATTATACAAAAAACACGTAATAGATGAAGAAGCCTCATATGAATAAAAAAAATCATCATCATCCTCATCATCCAAATGGATCCTTTCTATTGAAAAATGATTGAACATTGGTCATTCGATGAATCAGTGACAAAAAATATTTTCTTTGCATGTGCAACCACGATAAATCGTTCCTCATCACTAATAAGTTTTTTAAATAAACAAATATAAACCCATATTCACTATTATTCATGTAATTTATCTAATTTTATCCATGTGTTATTTTAATATTATGTGGGAATTATTTCGAGACCAGTCGTCAAGACGGCGTGCAGTTCTGAGGCCCAGAACAAATGTTTGAATTAAATTAAATAATTAAATTACGCGCGCATGTGGTTTTCCTGAAATAGTATAATAACTCCTGAACGGGTGATCAAATCTTAAATCTGAGGGTACCGTTGTGTTCAGAATAGTGATTTTACATTAGGCTAGGCCTAACATCGGCTGACACAGGTCGGTGGTGAAATCTAGTTTTTGGACGTAACTGTAACAAAATATTTAATAAAATATTTTATTAAATCCTTACTATAGAGAAATCTTTTAACTTTTTAAATACAGATTTCGAAAGGCATCAGGGTTACAATTCCCATAAACCTGAATTTTACTGGAGGCTTTGGAAAGCTCTAGAGAAAACCTCCCAACGCGGTGACGGTGTTCTTGACGAGCTCCGCCGACGACAATGACGCGACGACAAGATCTTCGCCAATGAACGCCATGAATACAGGAAGGGTGTTTGATATCTTTGTGAATGCTTTCCCACTCTTGATTCCTACGACGAACGTGGACTAATCCACGAACAGATTATCCCACAGATCTATCATACTTTCGGGATGGGATTTTTTGGGGATTTTTGGGATTTTGATTCTTGAGTTATTTTGGTTTTGTTCAACCTTCTAATGGTGACGAACCAAGATCGACACGAACATCGATAGTGGTTCATCCCTCTCAATTGTTGTACTTTTATTCCCTGGTTTCTACGCATTCTTCGTGTGCGTTCTACGTGTTCTTGGAGGAAACCGATCATTGTGAATTCATTTTTTAGGTGCAATGATCTAAGATTATAGATCTGACACCGGGATGAACCAACAAATCTACAATGACGACGACGATGGACAGATCTAAGTGATTCGAGAGAAATCCCTCTACGAGCGTATTTTCATCAGAAGATCAGATATTGTTCATCAAACTAATTGATGGTTTGAAACACCTTGATTCGGTGTTAGGATGATGAAACAAACCAGCGCCTTGTGTTACGTGGGGAACGGATGACAGAATTGAGATCCGGAAGATCGGCTGAGGTGTGAGGAGGATGACGTGGTTCTAGAATTTTCTTGACTACATGGCGTGTAATATGGGCTACACGGCATGCGTTCTTCGGCGGACCACCTGGCGTGTACTCCGGGAGTACACGAACACGGGTTGGGTACACGGACAAGGAAACGACATGTATACCCTTCCCTGGCCAGACACGATCAGATACGCAGGACACCCCGTGTAATGTTACACGGGCAGGTGACATGGACAGACACTATGTACGGGCATACAACCAGGGTACACGGGTGTTTCCCATTTGATAGGACACATCGTGTGCTTTGAATTACACGACATGTATATTCTTTCCTACATAACTTCGACTTATGACAGGGTCCATTTACACGGGCAGTACCTGGAGTCAAGGAACACGACGTGTAACCCTACTACACATCGTGTAGTCTAGTTTTGCATAGCTTGGATGGATGACACGGGCCGCTCACACAGGCAGTACCTTGAGTCAAGGAACATGGTGTGTAACCATACTACACACCATGTAACCTGTTTTACATGGCTTGAGCCAGTTGCCTTCTATGACTTGGACTAGTTTCCTTAGGGTTCGTCTCCTTGGTCTTTCTCCTGAAGGTTTTCAATATCATTTCCTACATATAGGAGTATGATCCCTTCAGCAGGACTTCCTGAATAGAGTTGTTGGAATCCCCTATGTGAGACTTGGAGCCATATCCGCTATTCATTCCCGGTACCCTAGGTAGAGTTCTTGATATTGAAATGACCAAATTTACCCAGGCGTCGATCCTCTACTTAGAGGATTAGTTCAGACTGAGTTGTTGGAATCACCCCATGGCTATTGGTTGTGATCCTCATATGAGAATCATGTTCTCAAGTACTTGTGGAGTGTTTTCTCTCGAAACGAGTACTTCTTACCTCTATCTTCAGACCTAGGAGTGTGTTGTCCTTGTTACGTTCTTAGTGGAATCTTTGAGTTGGATCCTAGTGGTGGTATCACGATAGTCGACCGTGTATGTGTATATCTAGATATTCTTGTTATATGTTCGGTAGACATATACTGTGTGGAGCTGACTGTATCTTTCCTTTGTGGTATTTCCCTTGTTGTATTTCCTTTGTGGTTTCGGGGTGTCCTACTAGGTATTGTTATACTCACCCCTGCACAGGCTTTTCCCGTGCGTGTCATGTCTTGTGCAGACGAGCGAGCCTTTGACAGGATTCTAGGTGGACCAGGACCAGACGGTGCTCAGTGAGATCAGGTTGGCCGAGGTGTGTTCCTACGGCTATAGATTGCAGTCCCAGTACCTTTCTTTACAGGTTGGACTTTGTTACAGTCTTTCTTTTGGTGGGCTTGTACCTTTGGCTCAGGGTTTTACATTAATTTACTTTACTTTCCTATCATACTCTGTTGGTTGGGATTTTTAGTAGATGCTTGCATTTCCCTTTTTAGTAGTTTTTACTTTTCAGCTTTGTGGGCTTGAAGATGTGTGTGCATGTGCACAGGTTTATAGGAAATGCCTCCCATGTTAGTGATATGCCTACTCAGTGCTAGTCACCAGCCCCTGGCCTTTTGGAGGCGGGCTTGGGGAGTTGCAGCTTGGGCCCCAGTAGGACAGGTCATGAAAGAGTGGTATCAGAGGTGGTCAGTTCTACCATAGGACCGAGAGTCCGTGAGTTAGTTTTGGGCAATAATGTTAAGTGTTTTGAGTTCATATTTTAGGCCAGGGACCCCAGTATTGGTGCGGGCGGCTGACGTATCCATACATCAGGACTCTGATAACTTTCTTTTCGACTTGGAACATGAGAACACTAGTTGTAGGGGAAAATAATAGTACAATAATCATATAGAAATGGGTTGTGGTTTCCATGTCCTTCTTGAGTCAGCTCTCCAGATATACTCACCAACTGAGATACATCTTGTTTATTTATAGGATTCCTCCACGACGCGCACCAGCTAGGATCCAGCAGCTTAATCATGAGGATGACCCTCTCAGTTATGAAGCTTCGATTCAGAGACCAGATCCCCCAGTTTTACCTTTGGGTGGTGTTCCAGTTATTCCACCACCTGTGGAGTAGTGTTTAGTCCCTGCTGTACCAGTAAAGGAGGAGCACAGGCTGAGCGCACTCCATGACTTTTAGAGACAGAGACCCCTCAGGTTTTGAGGCAAGCCTGACCCTCAGGCAGCAGAGGAATGGCTTGAGGATGTGGCCAGAGTCTTCTGTTTGGTCAGGACACTAGCAGGCCAGATGGTGATCCTAACAGCGAGCCTTCTACAGGGCTCGACAGGGCGATGGTGGAGTTTGGTTATCCAGACCCACGACGAGGCGACTCTTGCATGGTCAGAGTTTGAGCATCTCTTCAGGGAGGATTTTTCACTGGTTACCCTAAGATCAGTACATATATAGGAGATTCTTCAGCTCCAGTAGGGTAACATGACGGTGGTTGACTATTCATTGAGGTTTACCGACCTCTCACGGTACTCGATGGATATGGTCAGGGATCAGTACTTCAGAGCTCGAACTTTTTAGTGGGGCTTGCGTAGACACATTCGAGCTAGCATCATCCCTATGAGAATTAATACTTATGCTGGGGTGCTCAAGCGGGCTTTGGTGGTCGAGAGATTCTTGGAAGAGCAGAGATAGCTGGCAGTTGTCAGTAGTCAGCAGGGGGCCAGCTTTAGGGACCTAGGCGTGGGATACATTTTTGATGATATCCCAGGACAAGGGATCTGCCGTACAGTTTTAACAGGGTGCATCCAACCAGACTCAAGAGAGGCGATGATACTCATGTGATGTCTGGGGAAATCTCACTTGAGATTGCCCAACCAGCCATACTACTGACACGGGAGTAGAGGATGGACCACCGAGGCAGAGGTAACGTGTGGAGTAGACAGATCTACAAGGCAGCGGATGTGGTAGAGGAGTTGGGAGAGCAGCTGGAGGTGGTGGGCGTTTTGACCTTTTGCCACCAACACCACCAGGAGGTCCACCCTAGGCTCAGGGAGCTAGTGGACAGAGGCAGGGACAGCTACAGGTAGTAGAGTTTTATGACCCAGGTACTCCCAGAATAATTTGAGGTACAATATGTGTCTTTTCTACTTTGGTTTCTGTACTGATAGAAACAAGTTTTAGTCATTATTTTCTAGCTTCTTATCTTGTTCGCGACCTTGATATTCTTGTTGATCCATTGACTCGACCCTTACGCTTAGAAACACTGACTAGAGAAGATTCAGAAATCACACATCTTTGCAGACAGTGTGGCCTGACCCATGGAGGCGAGAGTTTCGGTTGGAACCTCTTGGTGGTAGCATCGAGGCCTTAAAATGTCATTCTTGGTATGGATTTTCTATCCATAGTTCATTCCCAAATTTACTGTTTTAGGCGAATGGTGTGGTGTGTCCACAGTGATGGAACGAGGTTCTCCTTCGTCGGAGAAAAGGAGACCCAAGCAGTGCTGGATGGACTTGTGCATAGGAAGGTACTACCAATTTCATATAAGTTGGCTACCCTAGCCCTTGGCACAGCAAATATTACGAGTTTCTAGTTTCCAGTAGTAGTGGCTGAGTACAAGGACGTCTTTTCGGAGGATGTCCCCAGACTACATCCTCATTGGGATATATATTTCTGCATTGAGTTGCAACCCGGGACGACACCGATATCAGCATTAGAATATCAGATGGATCCTACAAATCTTCATGAGCTGAGGGTGGAACTGGATGACTTGTAGAGGAAGGGATTTGTGAGACCCAGTGTTTCACCCTGGGCGGCCCTAGTGTTGTTTTCCAAAAAGGTAGACAGGAGCATGAGGCTGTGTGTGGATTACCAGCGCTTGAATCAGGTGACCGTGGAGAACCGATATCCACTATCGAGAATCGATGACCTCTTAGACCAGTTAAGAGGTGAACAATGGTTCTCGAAGGTTGATCTATGATCAGGCTATCACCGGCTGCGAGTACGGGATGAGGATATACTAAAAACGACATTCAGATGTCGTTACGGTCACTATGAGTACTTGGTGATGACCTTCGACATGACGAACACCCCGACAATGTTTATAAGAATTGTGAAATAGTCTTTCAAACCTATCTAGATCAGTTCGTAGTGGTCTTCATCGAAAATATCCTTGTGTACTCTCCGTCTGAGGAGGATCACGCGAGGCACTTAAGGATGGTTCTGGACACACTCTGAGAGCACCAGTTGTATGGGAAACACTCGAAGTGTCAGTTTTGGATATAGGAGGTCCACTTTCTGGGATGTGTTATCTTAGAAGATGGTGGAGCAGTGGACCCAGCAAAGGTAGAGGTAGTGCTAGCATGGAAGGCACCCCAGAACATGATATAGGTGCAAATTTTCCGTGGATTGGTAGGTTACTATCATAGATTCATTCTCTATTTCTCCAAAATTTTAGCACCCCATGATAGCTTTGACCCGAAAGGGTAAGCCTTTCATTTGGACCGAGAGATTCCAGCAGGCTATTCCGCAGTTGAGATAGATTCTGACGAGCACCCCGATATTGAGATTACTAGAGGAGGGTGTTGAGTACGTGGTGTTCTGCGATGCATCAGGAACCGGGCTTGGTTGGGTCCTGATGCAGAGGCAAGCAGTTATTGCCTATGGCTCACGTCTGTTGAGGCCACATGAGCAGAACTACGTGACCCATGATCTTGAGTTGGTAGCGGTAGTCTTTGCATTGAAGATGTGGAGACACTACCTGATGGGTGAGCGGTTTATCGTCTACTCTGATCACAAGATTCTCAGATATATCTTTTCACAGAAGGATCTGAATTTGAGACAGAGACGGTGGGTTGAGTTCCTATAGGATTACGACTTTGAGATCGTTTATAATCCTGGGAAGTGGAACATTGCAACAGATACTCTTAGCAGGTAATCCAGTTCGCAGTATCTGGATGAGGTGACAAGACGGTTGGCCTCTTTACAGTTATCCTTCGTGGATAGAGATGAGAGATCTTACCTTCAGTCGATGGTTGTTACCCCTCAACTCTTACAATGAGTCAGGGAAGCACAGCTCAAGGATGCTAGCTATGAGACTCTGTGTGCTCAGATATCTGCAGGTGATGCTGCCGACAGATATTCAAAATCTGGGCAACACGTTGTCCTTTTCTGAGGGTGCACGATAGTGATAGTGACGTTACATGAGGAGGTTCTGAGAGAGTTCCATACACCTCCTTTGGCGGTGCATACAAAAGTGGGAAAGATGTAACAAGACCTCCGATGTCAGTTCTGGTGGCTAGGAATGAACAAGAGTGTGGCAGAGCTTGTTTCTCGGTGCCTTACATGTCAACAAGTAAATTCTGAGCACCAGATTCTAGCAGGTTTGACTCAGCCCCTTGATGTGAAAGAGTGAAAGTGGGACATGATATCCATGGACTTCATGACAGGTTTACCTCATACGTCCAAAAGAAACGATGCCATCTGGGTGATCGTTGATCAACTCACCAAGTCATCCCACTTCCTAGCCATATGAGTACAGAGTTTGGTAGAGATCCTGGGACTCCTCTACGTGTAGGAGATAGTTCAACTTCATGGAGTTCCGTACACGATCATCTCAGATCATGATGCTCGTTTCACATCCCGGTTGTGGAAGGGATTACATGAAGCTTTTGTGACTCAGTTACACTTGAGCACAACGTTTCATCCTCAGACTAATGGTCAGACAGAGCAGACCATCTAGGTTCTAGAGGATTTGCTACGAGCTTGCATACATGACTTCAGTTGTAGCTGGGAGGATCACCTACCACCGGTGGAATTTACTTATAACAACAGTTATCATTTCACTATTGGTATGGCACCATTCGAAGCTTTGTACATGCGACCTTACAGGTCACCACTTTGCTGGACTGACCAAGGAGAGTCATCTCTCATGGACCCAGAGATGGTGCGAGCTACTACAGAGAAGGTGCAGGTCATCCAAGAGTGGATGAAGACTGCACAGAGTCAAAAGAAGTATTATGCCGATAGGAGACAGAGGCCATTAGAGTTCGAGGAGGGAGACTGTGTGTTCCTTCGGGTCTCGCCTCGATGGGGATTGTAGAGATTTGGCCGAGGCGGCAAGCTATCCACGAGGTTCATCAGACCTTTTCAGATTCTGAGTAGAGTTAGAAAGGTGGCATACCGCTTGGCTTGACCACCTCAGATGGACTGGGTACACAATGTCTTTCATGTGTCACAGCTGTAGAGGTACGTGGGTTATCCATCATACGTTATTGATTGGGGTTAGCTGGACATCGATGATAGAGTGACCTTTACCGAATAACCACTGGAGATCGAGGATTGGCCGGATAAGATCCTTCATTGGAAAGATATTCCCTTGGTGTGTGTCTGGTGGGAGCACGAGAATCTCCAAGAGAGCACGTGGGAGTGGGAGGCTCAGATTCGTGTGCAATACCCACATCTTTTTGAGTAGCCTTTGTTTTGGCTTTTTGAGGACGTAAAAGCTCTATGGTGGGGGTGATGTAATGTCTCAGATTTTATCCACGTGTTACTTTAATATTATGTGGGAATTATTTAGAGACCAGTCTTTATGACGGCGTGTAATTCCGAGGCCTGGTGAGCCCGGAACAAATATTTTAATTAAATTAAATAATTAAATTACGTGCGCGTGTGGTTTTCCTGAAAAAGTGGAATAACTTCTGAATGGGTGCTCAGATGAGAAATCTGAGGGCACCGTTGCATTTATAACATCTATTTTACCTTAGGTGAGGCCTAACATTGGCTGACACAGGTTGGTGGTGAAATCTAGTTTTTGGACGTAACTGTAATAAAATATTTAATAATTTTTTTTATTAAATCCTTGCTAAAGTGAAATCTTTTAACTTTTTAAATAGAGATTTCACAGGGGATCAGGGTTGAAGTTCCCATAACCATGAATTTCCTTGGAGGCTCTGGAAATCTCTAAAGAAAACCTCCCAACGCGGTGATGGTGTTCTTGACGAGCTTCACCGGCGATGATGATGCAACGAACAGATCTTTGCCAACGGACGCCGCAAATCCAGGTAGGGTGTTTTATCTCTTTGTGAATTATTTCACGTTCTTGATTCCTACGGTGACCGTGGACTAATCCACGAACAGATTAGCCCGCGGATCGGTTATATTTGCAGGATGGGCTTTTGCAGGGATTTTGGGGATTTTAATTCTTGTGTTATTTTGGTTTCTTTCAACCATCTAACAGTGAAGAACCAAGATCGACATGAACATCGATCGAGGTTCGTCCCTCTCAATTTTTGTGCTTTTCTTCCCTGGTTTCTATACGTTCTTCATGTGCGTTCTACGAGTTTTTGGAGGAAATCGATCATTGCACATTCTTTTGTTAGTGAAATGATCTGAGATTATAGATCCGACAATGGGATGAACCAACGAAGTTGCAATGACAACGACGACAGACAGATCTAAGCGATTCGGGAGAAATCTCTCTTCGAGTGTATTTTAATCGGAAGATCATATGTTGTTCGTCGAACCAATTGAAGGTCCAAAACACCCAGACTCAGTGTTAGGATGATGAAATGAACCAGATCCTTGAGTTTTGCGGCAAACAGACTACAGAATCGAGATCCAGAAGATTGGCTGAGGTGCGAGGAGGAAGACACAATTCTTGAATTTTCCTGACTACATGGCGTGTAGTATGGGCTACATGGCGTGTGTTTGCCAGCGGACCACCTGGCCTGTACTTCGGGATTACATGAACACGGTTTGGGTACACAACCAAGGACACGATGTGTATACCCTTCCCCGGCCAGACACAACCAGATAAGCCAGACACCTTGTATACTGGTACATAGGCATGCGACACAGACATACACCATGTATGGGAAAAAAACCAGGGTACACGGGTGTTTCCCAGTTGACAAGACACGGCGTGTTCTTTGACTTACACTCCATTTATATGCATTCCTACACGACTTCGACTTCTGACACGGGCCATTTACTCGGGCAGTATCTGGAGTCCAGGAACTTGTCGTGTGACCCTAGTACATGCCGTTTAGTCTAGTTTTACACAGCTTGGAAAGATGACACGAGACATTTACATGGGTAGTACCCAGAGTCAAGGAACACGACATGTAACCATACTAAACGCTATGTAACCTGTTTTAGATGCTTGAGCCAGTTTCCTTCTGTGACTTAGACTAGTTTCCTTAGGGTTCGTCCCCTTGGTCTTTCTCCTGAAGGTTTCTGGTATCATTTCCAACATACATGAGTATGATCCCTTCAGCAGGACTTCTGGAATAGAGTTGTTGGACTCTCCTCTATGAGACTTGGAGTCAAATCCTCTATTCATTCTTGGTACCCTAGGTAGAGTTCTTGGTATCGATGTGACCAACTTTACCCAGGCTCTGATCCTCAACTTAGTAGATTAGTTTATACTGGGTTATTGGAATCACCCCATGGATACTGGTTGTGATCCTCATATGAGCATCATGTTGTCAAGTAATTGTGGAGTGTGTTCTCCCAGAATGAGTACTTGGTACCTCTCTCTTCATACCTAGGAGTGTGTTCTCCTTGTTACGTGCTTAGTGGAATCTTCAAGCTGGATCATAGTGGTGGTATCGCGATAGTCAATTGTGTATGAGTATATCTAGATATTCTTGTTATATGTTATGTAGACATATATTGTGTGGAGATGATTGTATCTTTTCATTGTGGTATTTCCATTTTTGTATTTACTTTGTGGTTTCGGGGTGTCCTACTGGGTATTGTTACACTCACCCATTCACAGGCTTTTCCCGCACGTGTCGTGTCTTGTGAAGACGACCGAGCCTTTGACAAGATTCTAGGTGGACCAGGACCAGACGGTGCTCAGTGAGATCAGGCAGGCTGAGGTGTGTTCCTACGACTATAGATTGTAGTCCCAATACCTTTCTCTTTAGGTTGGACTTTGTTACAGACTTTCTTTTGGTGGGCTTGTACTTTTGGCCCAGGGGTTTACATTACTGTACATCAATTTCCTGTCGTACTCTGCTGGTTGGGATTTTTAATATATGCATGCATTTCCCTTTTTAGTAGTTTTTACTTTTCAGCTTTGTGGGCTTGGAGATGTGTGTGCATGTGTACAGGTTTATAGGTAATGCCTCCAATGTTAGTGATATGCCTACTCGGTGCTAGTCACCAGCCCCTGGCCTATTGGAGGTGGGCTTGGGGAGTTGCGGCTCGGGCCCCACTAGGACGGGTCGTGACAATTCAAACCAATATTACTTGCAACCTTATAACACTTAAACATGGTGACTTGAAATTTAATATAATAAATTTTCCATATGTATTAAAGAACTCTAAAATATGGCATTTATGCAAAAATTGTGTTATTTTATTTTTCACTCAAAAAATGAAGCACTTCAGCAACAACCATTACAACACTATTTTGAATGGTACTCTTTTCATCCAGATTCTTTGTGTAAAATGTGTAACCATTAATATTAAAACTATATCATGTGATCAAATTAAGATATGATCCCCTTTCGAACCATTTAAATGTTTTTATACAGATATATCTTTGACAAAATTCTCTTTAAACCAGGAAAAAATGTCATTTTATGCTCAATAATAATCAAATTTTCATTTATCTTCGGATATCATTACTTTAAATTTTGAATATGTGATGATATATATTATTGAACCTCATTTTTGTTGTTCAAAATATATATATGTTTCTACATCACTTCATCACGTGGAATGAACTTTGCCTTTAAGCCTCAAATCCCTCCAAATTCACTATCAACTATCACATGTTGAGATATGGGGAGACCAATACGCTACACTTCATATAAATAATTAGTATATAACAAAATAAACTCTTTCAATACATATTTTTGAACAATAGAGGCCTAGGGTCAATAAGAATTTTTAACACATCCCTTTAAAATTTTCATATATCTTTTAAAAGAATACATCCATTATAAATATATAGGATCATATATTCTTTTCTCATGCATGAAATAAATCACCAGATGAACCGTTATATAAAAACCTATAGGTGGTAAATACATTTATAGTTGACAAATAATAATTTTAGATTCATTATCCAACAAATCTAACTAATTTATATCAACGAAATTGCTTCAAATGGATTTGAAAAAATTTCATAACCTTATAATAGTCTTTTTATTAGCTGTCGACAATATAACACATAGTGCAACTAGTAGAATTTTTTTTCATTAATATGTGAAAATGATGATATTACATATCTATTAATTTAAAATCCTAAAATAATACCAAATCCTTATCATTTTAAGTATAACCACTAGGTACTTTAATACCAAGAAGTCACTGAAAAAATTTCGCCTTCTCAATATTTCTTAATGCATGACAAGCCAAAGGTAAATATGGTTTATTTACTTCCATAATGGAAGTTAACTGCAAATGTATTCCCATTATTATAAAGTCCTATCCATCATGAAATCCATATTTTTTCTTTCCTTTTATGTATAACAATGTTCTAATCAAACCGTCACATATTGTTTTCTCAACACACATGACATTAATGTTATGTTTTATCTCCAAAAATATCAAATAAGGTAGTTCAAAAAATATTGACAATTTCTTACAGATATTTTTTAGAAGACCAGAAGTTATTTTATTTCCAAATGCAGAATCAATATTTTTTACATTATTGTAATTTTCTTCAACTGAAAATAGTCTTGGGGGAAGATTTTATTCTTGTAAACCATTAAATGATTTTTAAATCTATGATAAGGATGATAAATTCACAAAAATTATTAATGTAAAATGTACAATATCATTCTTCCATTCTTCAATAGATAATATGCAGTCTATTCTTCACAAAAGGGACATGCTTCATGTATTTTAATAGTGTATCCATATATGTTTCCATATACAGGAAAGTCATTTATAGTGAACATTATCGTACCACTCAAAATAAAACACTCTTTCTTGTATGCATCAAAAACATTAACACCTGTCTCCCATAACTGTTTCAAATAATCATTTAATGGTGAATGATACACATCAATATCAATTCCCATCTATTTTGATCCAAAAATCATCAATATCATCATAAAATATTTTTTATTCATACAAATATGTGGGGAAAAGTTGTAAACTACCATGAAAAAAATCCATGAACTATGTAGGATACTTAGGCTCCGATATGGATTCATTTCATCAGTACACAATCCCATTATGAGACTTCAAGCTTCATTTCCATAATCATGAAATTGTTTATCAAATCTCTTCCACTATGGTAAATCCACTGGGTGACGAATGTTACCATCAGATTTGTGATCATTTGAATTCCATTTAAGCTTTTTGCATCAATTGAATTTGTAAATAGATGATTAAAATGAGGAATTATTTGATGGTACAAAATTTATTTATCAGATGATTTTATTCTGGTACCTAATAATGAATCATAATTAAAATATAATAAATTTAAGAAGGAATTATTGTATGATATCATTACAAAGTATGAAATTGATTTTTCATGGGGTCATATTTCAGTACCTGAGAATTAATATGATTTTACTTTTTCATCCATCTATAGTGTGAAGTCCCACATGTAGGAAAAATTGATAAATATTCATATTTGTTCTTATACAACACACAATCATTACGGAAATCATGTATCTTTTTAAACCACAATACCATTGAGAATAATATTTTCTTTACCTCATAATTGGAATTTGGAAGCCCAATTACTTATAGAATTATCTCTTTTAAAATATTATGTATTTTGGAGAAACTTTTATCACTTCACCCATTTCATACTTTCAAGTTAACTAATCTCAAAACTGCTGATAATATTATATATTAATTGCAAATTGGGAATAACAGTTTCTCAGAATCTCTATAAAATAATTTAAAAAAAAGTTGTTTTTTGATGGTTTGAACACATAAATCATGAATTAATTCTTCAATATTATCCAATGCCTCATTAATAATATTTTCATCAACATTAGATGTTGAATTTTCACTTCTTTCCCCATGTGAGATCCAATGTTTAAAATTATGCCTAAAACCCTAAAAAACGAGATGAGCCTTGATTTCTCTAGTGTTTAACTTTATTACATTCAAACACTTCACACATGGATAGAAAATAAAATATATGTTTTGAATATTTCTTTTAACAAATTCCAAGAATTATTTAACTCAGTTTTCATATTGACTTGTGGTTTTTCGTGAAATTATCCAATTTAGATCCATTAAATACATGATATCGAAATATAATCAGTGAATATATTTAAAAATATAAACATTTAAATATATATATATTTATTTATATAAATTGTAAAATTTTAAACATAAAAACATTCAACAAAAATGATTGGTAATCAAATAAGAAACATCAAAAGAATATGAAAATTAATTAATGCTAAAATTTTATTTCAAAAGTATATGAACATTTGAATTTTTATTATTTTTAATATTATTTGAAAATAATATAAAAAATAATTAATTATAATATTTTATTCCATATATGGAAATATTGTTTCAATATGTTAAAAAATTTTAATTTAATTTATTAGGGTCAATTACACAATATCCTCACATATTTAATTTCAAAAAAATCCCTTTTTTATATAAATTATATATCTTTGGAATTTAAAAATAGTAAATTTTTTATTTTTTATTATATACATATGGTTTATTGATATTATAATTTAATCATTTTGAATCATCTAACATGTATTAGTTCATATTACATAGTTGTTATATTAGTTAGATGTCACATGTGTCAAAATGTATTGAAGATTATATTAATTTAATGGGTGAAAAATATGGAGTCATTACAAGTGATATACATTATATTGATGAACGATGAAAGAATATATCATTGTTCCATGAATAGTATGTAACATCACTATCATTTGATAATGTCATCAAATAAAAAATTTATCAAAATAAATAAACTTTAAGAATAACATTTATAAAGAAGAATTAACTACATAAAAATAATTGAAACAATAACACAACAATATAACTAAAATGAAAAATAATTTAACATCAAAATTTAAAAAACATACAAAATTTTAATTTCCCCAAGGAAAATGGATCCCGAATTCATACTTTCTCCCTCAATTTTTTTGGATTAACAACAATGCAATATCTAAAAAAAATATTGTTGAAATGAATAATAAAAAAGTACAACTAAATAAAATCAAATTGTGAATTATGGTCAACATAAAAAAAGTTTCATAAGAGAAATAATTCTGTAGATGATGAAATAATGATAGAAGATGAAAAATTGAGATCAGAGATTGTGGAATTATGATAAATATCCATGAAAATAAATAATAATCATTGTTAGGATCACCAGGTCACCATCGGGCTCATCACGATATAAGAGAGGGTTTTAATGTTCTAAAAAAAGGAGGGTTTCATGATCATGGTTTTTTTAAATAAATGTTTTGTCATTGGTTTTTGTGAAAACAAACATCAACAAGTTTTATTTTGATTTGTGGAATGAGTTTTTACTGAAAACTGACTCCATAATTTAATTTCCATGGTGGTTTTGGTGTCTATTTTTAAAACAACTGATGCCAAAAGTCAATCTAATTTTTTTCTGCCTGTTAATGTTAAAACCAATTCCAAGAAATTCCCATATATACATTTTTAATTAGTTTTTAAAAAACAAATTCTATATCTTCAACATTGAATACATTATTTCTATAAGTGGGACTTCTTACCTTCAACATGTTGATTCCAATTTACAAGATCATTTTAGGTATGATACTTGGATCATTCGGACGCACCCACTATAGTGGCCCAATTTTTTCATATATAAATAAAAAATCTTTTTAAATGAAAATTCAATATATTTCAAAAATATATGTCTGAGTACTAAAAATTATTAGTGTGTCTGGAGTCTAGAAACACAATATTCTTATTTCATAAAATATTTTCTACATATCCAAAAAATATCTCCCTATTTATTACTTTTTATAGACATTCCGTACTTAAAATATTTCTTCATAACCTTGGGAAAGGATACATAATAAAAGGGGAGGTCATATTATTAGTAAGGGTAAAAAATGGAAATATCAATCGATGATTATATTAATGAATAAGATAAGCATAAGGGAATGGGATATTGACCATAAATTGAAACATTTATGACCAATATTTAGGAGATCATAAAAATGATTCATGGAATAAATCATTATCATTTAGAAGGCATGAATCATAAGAGTTATAGATCAGCATAAATCAATCACGAACCATATGTTCATTTCATAAAAGCATGGAACCAAGTATAAAAACCATTTTATTATAAGACGAGCTCAAAAAATAAGACCATAAAATAAAAATGGATTAGGAATCCATAATTATTTCTCATATCATAATTAATTATGAATCCCCACCTATAGTAGATCATACACATAAACATTTTTCCAATATTAGATCAAGCACATTGATTTTTTTCTCATAGTATTTTCATGAGATATAAATTATTACCTAATGCATTCAAGGGATATATAATTATGTTCCCACACAACATATAACTAAAACTATACATATGTGCTCCATACAATAATTAAAAAAATCATCAAATCATTATATCATAACCCATGAAAAGAAAATGGGATTCATAAACATTTCATTAATCTATAATAGTATAATCCATGGAAAATAAATGGGTTTCATAAAAATAAAATCATCAGAATCATAAACCATATTGAGAAAGAATAAGGATGGTACCACTGGATTATATCCCCTGTAAAACACAACCACCACCAAAGATTTCTTCCATTGAGGAATATAAATACCATGAAAAGACCATTAAAAACATTCTTAAGGAAAATACCCTTTCCCTTTTCTAATAAATTACTTAAAATATAAAAATTTCCAAAATATTTTGCAAAGAATTTTATTTGAAAATAAATATGGAAACATATAATGGAATATTTAATTAATTGTGTGGTCGTAATGATAGGAAATTATGTTCATGCTGTATAAGTTAAAATAAATATTCCATTCATATTTTATGTAAAATAAAAAAGTACCTCATTCAAAAAAGACCATAAGATTCATTTTAATAATATTTCAAAAAAATTAAATATGAGTAAAAAATATTTTAAAAAATAATTTTATAGTGGTTAAACCATTATTGAAAACATTTTTATAAAACATTTAAATGGAATAGAATGTACTTTCAATCAATGAAATAAGGTCTATTTTCATTAAATAAGTTCATTTAATATATTTAGTACTTAATATGAGTAAAATGAAAGGAAAAAATGTAATTTCCAAAAATAACCATAGGATATTAATATTCATGAGAATCTTGAGGGTTGTATTAATAAATTTAATCATTTTAAGTATAATTAAAAATAATCCTAATAAACAATGAGACTGTAAAATAAATCACTTACCACAAGTCTCAACTTTCTTCATACATGTTAAAACCTAAAATATAACAAATATAGGTTTATTATACATATATTTAAAAAATAATCATAAATATAATACCATATAATATTTTATTATAACCTTTTATCACTTTTTTATTAACAATAATTTATTAAAATAACTATTTCAGCTGGTAATTGATTCGTTTTTCATGTATGTTTTGGTTCGGTAGTTTTGGTACATTAATTTTATCAAAGTTTCATGATCTAAAGAATATTAATTACGATATAAATATAATACATACCCATTTTTTAAATATTTATAGTCATATATAAAATTTATAGATAGGAAAATTAATATCATTGTTCATATAAATGGTAGGTCGTATATACACATGAATGTTGTTTTTATTTTTCAAAGGATGGAAGAAGGGAAAGGTAAATATTAATAAAAATTTAAAGAATAATAGTTATTTCATACATATCATATATATTAATTAAATATATATTCATTACCATCCATGTAAATAATAAATGAAAGATTAATCACATCACTTCGAGGAGGTGTTAGTCTACACATACACACATGCGACATTATCAATTCCCAACAGATTGGAAGGTAAGAAGATAGATGTGATATTACAATTATATAAGTAACATTATATAATAAATATTATATATATATATATATATATTAAATAAATCATTATATCAATCAATGGGAGGTGGTGATGGAAAACAAATTATATCGATCTGCGAGGTGGTAGTCCGTCGTACACACATGAGACAATTTCATTTCCCATTTGTTGAAAGAGAAGATGGATACAGTTGATGAAATTAAGATAATAAAATATAATTATATTTGTAATACTTATTTTATTACATCATAAATGTTGAATAAGATTTTGAGGAGGAAAAATAATAAATAAAACAAAAATGTTCCTGTTAGAACGAAACCTCTTCTTCAGAAAACTTATTTAGGTTTACAAAATAATGCATCCTATTAGTGTTTTATAACACATAAAAGGATGATTGGACATGATAATGGATATAAATATGTGATTTGGGTTGGTATTTCATAAAAAAATGTTTTTATGTGTGATATATAGAGGAGACGAGGTTCCCTTTTAATAAAGAGGTGAGGGGAACTCGTGGAATTTTATAAAATATGTAATAAATATAAATTAATTTTCATATTAAAATCTCCCAAAACTAAAATGATATGAATATAAGATGAGGGGAAGTCCAAATACGCTCATAAAATAAAAAATGTACAAGTGATTCTTATTTTTTTACCCTTATATGGTTTATTTTAACCATTATTAACCCCTTTTGACAATTACTGCGATATTAATGTTTTTACTATTTAGGAGGTAATAAAATTTATATTAAAGGTAAAATGGCTCATAAATGAACCATATTAGATATTATGAACCATATAACATTTTCTTGGTCTAATATAATATTTTTATTCATTTTTAATCATTTAATAATAATTATTTATTAGAAAAGATCATTAATGTCAATTTTGACACTATTCATTTAATTGGACATTAAAAACATCAAGAAAAAATGGACTTCAAATTTAAACCTTTCACTCTCAGAAAAGATTCTATAATTATAGTTTATTTTTAATAAAATAATTCATTAAAATTATATTACTTTTAATATTTATAACATCATAGATTTTATTTTCCATTTAATTAAGAAAATATCATGTGAGCGTTGCATAAGAATTTATGTTAATTATATAATTACTAAAAATTAAAAATAAATTACCAAAATGAAAATAATTATATTTTTATCAAAATAAACATTATTATTGAATCATAACTTTCTTTTTTCTCTTTTGTGAACACATAAGAGTTATTTAAAATCAATAGGGTGGATTATGTCATTTTCTTTACATAAAAAATATGGAGGTCACTTTTATGGACAAGTGTTACATAAAATATAAATATAAATACTAAGACAAACAATACAGAAATATAATCAATCAATATTATTGAATATAATTTTTTTGACCTCATCACTTAGTTTTAACCTAAGTTAACATGATTTACCCTTTTACTATTGTAATTGTTTTTACTATTTTTACTTGTCATTATGAAAAAAAATCAATCCAACATTACAAAAAAATATTAATTATGATGATTAAAAATATATAACCAATTTTACAAAGTTAAATCTTTATAAGTGTTAGAAATTAATTTCAAAATTAAACTTTCAAAGAGTGATGATTAGTAGTTTCAAGGAAAATGTATTTTAAAGGAAAAAATGATTTTACATTTATTCTATGTGTAGTAATATTTATTAAATGAATTAAAATTAATATATATATATATATTATACATTTAATTGAAACAAATACATATTATAGGTTATTTAAACTAATTAAAATAAAAAAAAATTATGAACTTAAAATAGTTGTATGATTTGTTTTAAGAAAAAAACAGATTTATACCAAAATCACGAAGATTTATTATTAAAATAAAACTAATTATATTATTAAAAATAAAATGGATAATATTTAATATTCATAACACGTAAAAAATAAAATTATACATTAAATTTACTTGATTTAGTGAAAATAAATGACAGTTTTACAAAAATTGATATTTCCATAATTCACTAAAAACCAATTTTTTAGAAAAAATTAAAAATTTAATCCAAAGACAATTTTTTATGATTATTTAAAAATTGATAACCTTTAAAAAAATACAATTTCTAAAAGTGTTATAAATTAATTATATTATCCACATAGAAAAATACAGAATTTGTTTTGATGAAAACATATTTTTGAAATGTAAAATGAATTTATTTAAAATTTTATACTTATTTATAAAGAATTCAACAATTAATTTTATTATTTATGAGAAAACTTATATTTATTGAATAAGGTTTTTAATTTTATTTATACTCATAAATTTATTGACTAGGTTATAACAGTCATATTTAAATAATATATTCAATGGGGATTTTATGCTTGGTGTTTCATGTCGTATATTCTATTGAACATAGTGTAATTGTTTTAAAATATAAAAGTGTCAGATTATCCCCCCATTTAAAAAATTTCATCATTATAATTTTAATTTGATCTTGGTAATCAAGCGTTTTAAATTTGAAAATACATTTTTTGAAAATCCACATAAAAAAGGGTTAATAAAACTTCCTCTTTGAATGAGGGGAAGGAAAATATGAAGCTCAACTAGATTAACACAAAACAATGTTTTTAAATAGGTTTAAATTAATGGAAAGTGAAAATATAGACATGGAGTAAAAAACTAATGACTAAAGACTAACAAAGAGTGATAAAAAACACAGTTAAGAGAAAGGTAATGAATACAAAGTTATAAATCTATGATTGGTGAAAATACTATTTGTTCAGCAGAAATGAATGTAAATATATAAAATTTTATTAGAAGATCCTTTTTCCTAAAGTTGATGGATTAATTTACTATCATAATAGAGAACAACATAAAACATACTTTTTGATATATTTTTATTTCATGTGCATAATTTCATCTTTTGTTTGTGATTATATCAATTTAAAATTTATTTATTACTCCCAGAAATGAATAAAAAAGATTAATCTTATATTACTTAAGTTATAAAACCATGTTTAAATTGATCATAAGATCCATAAAAGTGTGAAAAGTATTTCTTTCTATCTCTAAATATTTTACAAAACCAAAATAGTTACCACAAGTGATCCAATATATAAAATTAATCTCTAAAATGTTAACATAAACACCCAATGATCAAATTAATCCATTCCATAAGTATGTATCCTTAAAAACTTTACAAAATACGGCTGAACAAATTCAAATTAAAAAAATTAAAAAGCAATTTCACTAAATTTCAAAAGAAATCATGAAATTAATCCACTATACATTATCAAGAAACTCTTAATGTCACATAACAAATATTTGAATACCATAATCACAAAAAAAACTCAATGACATGTTAACTGCTTACAAATTTATCAATATCCTAATACCTTAAATAAAATCATATATTATCAAATATATTCCATCAATCCAGAAATATAGAAAACCCCTTCATAAATAATATTTTTACCAAATAACTAATCATTTTTATGGGCACCAAATACTATAAAATTTAATTTATGAATGTGAATAAATTTTTTATCCAAACTAAACATTGTTTCTATAGAATGAGGCATATATTAAGCCTCATTTTCTCTCTAATCTTGTGTTTTCAATAAAATATAACTTTACATATATATCACTTTTCTAGTTAATTATGAACATTCAACATATGATTTCAAATCTTTAAAGAAAACATTTTTGGATCAATCATTAGATGTTTCATGATTTATATGACCAAAATATCATTGATATTACAATTATACAATATAATTATAAAATACCAATATATAAACACTTCAATCCTCCCACTTAAATTATTTTTATGGAATAGTTCCTTCATTGGTCTAAGAGTAAACCCTTGGATTAGGGGATTTAATCGAATAATTCCCATTTCCCCTCACATAAAATATTAAAATCCAAAATAATTCATTACTCTATGTCCTTTATTTCCACATTGAAAACATCTTCCCATTCCATTGATATGTTACATGAGGATTCTCTTTCTATATTTTAAACATGAAGGAAATTATTTCCTCTTTCCAACGCGGTCTCCACTGTCTAATCTATAAGAAAACTCTATCCTTATATTCTTTAGAGAGTATAATAATTGTTTAAGAATTTTTATTTATTTATATATTATGATAACTGATTAGGAATAATCAACATATCTTTCTCTCTATCCATTTTCTAATTTAGTTTTTCATAATCATCATATTATCCATCACATTCAGTGTTAACATGATTCCTTTTAGTTCCCCCATTGGGTAAAACTAAAAAGCATGGTATGAAAAATAATAATCATTTTGGGATACTAAATAATCATTTAAATAAAATATAAATCATGAAAACTTATTTTCAATATAAGACACCTTATCTTTAAAAAAATATATTCATTATCATCATCTATTAAAATCCATAGAAATGGTTCAAAAATAAAAAAGGATTAACCCAATCATATCCCTCAAAAGTTTCAAGCCATGTGTCAAGTAAGAAAAAAATCACCATGCACTACAATGATGAAAAATATATACTCAACCAAACCTTTTTAGGTTTGTAACCCCGATATGCATGTATGGTAAAACTAAATCCACTTGTATTATCCTAACATGTATTGTTTTCTAATAAAACAATATAATCTCTATATTACCAAAGAATTATAATGTTATACTATATTTAGGATTATCCCGAAGGGTTTTACAAAAGTTTTGTAAACCAAATATCCAAATATTTACTACAACTTTCTCTAATAAGAATCTCCCCAACCATGGATTTTCATACATAAATATTATATCTTTTTAGATGAATATTTAACATATTTCTCAAATAAATTCTCAAGGACCATAAAAGTTTTGTGTATATGGATACTAGATACACAATATTCTTATTTACTAAAATATATTTAACATATACCATGAAGATATACCCATTTAGAACTCATTATAGTCATACCCTACTTAGAACCATTCTTCATAAACTGGGAAAAAATACATAGGAAAGAGTGAGCTCAGATTATATGAAAGGGAAAACATGGGAGATATCAATCAATGATCTTATGAAAGAATAAGTTAAGAATATAGTTATGATATCATGAACATAACCAAAAAAGTTCATACCCAATCATTCAATGATCATAAACCTAATTTATGACATAAATATTTATTATTTAAAATTAATAAATCATAGGAGTGAGAAATCATCATAAATAAGTTATGAACCATATGATCATGTCATAAATGTGTGTCTCCATCATGATTATAAAAAACATTTCATATGTAAATATTATCTAATGAGACCATATAATAATAGTGGATCAGAAGTGCCTAATTTTTTCCCATAACAAAAAAATTAGACATCCCACCCGCATCCCATATTGGATCAACCAAATTAACTTGTTTACTATAGTTTATTTGGTATAAAAACTTGTTTCCCATAGTGGATCAAGTACATAAAAATGATCTCATAGTAATCTCATGATATATAAAGCTTTTCCCAATGGATTAGAAGGATATATAATTCTAGGACCACCCTTCACATAATGAAAACCATACATATGTGTGTTATAAGATCATTAAACATTAATTATATCACCATACCATAACCTGTGAAAAGAAAATGGGTTCAAAATTTTTTTAATAATATATCATAGTATAGGCCATGAAAAATAAATGGGATTTATAAACATCTCCTCATTATAATCATGAACCATCAAGATAAAAAATTAGGATGGTACCATTGGATCATATCCCTGGTAAAACATATATAGCAATAATTTTTTTTGTAAATGATGAATATAAATATAATAAAAATATCATTAAAACATTATTGAGGAAAACAAAATTTCAATTTAGAAATAAATTATTTAAAATCTATTATTTTTACAAAATTTTATGAAAAAATGTTTATATAAAAAGAACTATGGAAACTCATAAAGGAATATTCAGTGTATTGAGAATTCATGAGATAGAGAAATTCTGTTCTTGTGGTATACATTAAACCAAAGTTTCCTTCCACATTTTCGATAAAAATTTATAAGATCCTCATTCAGAGAATGAAAATAAAATTAATTTAACTTTTTTAAAAGTAAAAAATAGGTAAAAATGACTCTAAAAATTCATTGGAGTTTATTAAAAACATTTTTGAAAACATTTTTATAAAAAATAGATGTGGAAGCTAATAGATTTTTAATCAAAGAAATAATGTCAATTTTCCTTAAATACCTTAATTTGGTTTCATTAGATCTTAAAGAGTGGAAAATGAAATGAAAATACTTAATTGTACAAAAATAAACATAGAATAATAAAATTAATGAGATTCTTAATAAAGAGACCAATAGATTTTATCACTAGAAGCATAACAAAAAATAATCCTAATAAATAATGAGATTTTCACATAAATCTCTTACCTAAAGTCCCTACTTTCTTTATCCACATTAATGAATCATTTATAATAAATTTAGGTTTATTATAAATCTATTAAATAATAATAATAATAAATATCATGCCATATATGATTCTATTATAACCATTATCATCTGTTTCTTAAAAAGGCTTTGTTAAAATAATTATTTTAGGTGATAAATTATTCATTTTTCATGTTTGTTTTTGTTCGGTAGTTTTTTTATGTGTACTTCTATCACAGTTTGATTATATATTTTCTTAATTATGATATAAATATCATATATTTTCATTATATACATATTATATTCATCCATAAAATTTAGATATCGAAAAATGAATTTCACTTTTCAAGGAGACGGTATGCCATACATACACATGAATGATGTTTTCACTTTTTAAAGGATGAAATGATAGAATGGTAAATATTAATTCAATATTATAGAAAAATTATTATATAAAATCTATCATATATATTCATTAAATATATCCTTATTACCATCCATCCAAATAAAAAATGAAAAATGAATCATAGTGCTTCGTGGAGGCGGTAGTCCACACATACAAATGAGCGATGTTATCATGTTACAAATGATTTGGAAATAAATAACTTATATTTGTTATTATAATTAATGAAGTATAATTATTTCATAAATATCATATATATAAATTAAATCCATCATTATATCTATCTGTGATATACATTGATGAAAAATGAAATATATCGGTTCATTTGGTGATAATCCACCATACACACATTTGATGGTTTCATTTCCCATTTTACGGATGAGTAAATGGATTTAAGATTTGAAATTAACATAATAACAACTCATTATATGTTATATATATATATATATTTGATTACCTAATAATGGTTAAATAAGATTTTTAGGAGGTGGAAAAAGAAATAATATAAAAATTCTTGGTTAACAATAAAACCTCTTATTCAGACAACCTTTCCAGGTTTACAATAAAATGAATCCTAAGAAGGTTTTATAATAAAAAAAATGAATCGAGGTCATGTCATGTTAATTAATTAATGGATTTGGATATGTATTGGCAGAATCAAAATGTTTTTAAAGTGTAAGGAAAAGATGAGAGGACGTACCCTTTTATTAGGGGGGTACTCTTGGAATTTCTTAAAGTATTAAATTGTTTTAAATTAATTTAAATAATAAAATAGATATAAATTTATAATATTAGAATATAATATGAGTTTTATTAAACATACTCTCATGAAATAAAAAATGGACAAGTTTAGATGATGTTTTCATACTTATATTTTTATTTTAATTTGTGTTAACCCCTTTTGACAATACATCGTATTGAAGTTTTCACTCTTTAGGAGTTAAGAAAATTACTATAAAAGGAATAAATATCCATAAATAGAGTATGGATGATATTATAAACGATATAATCTTTAATTTTTTCAAAATAATATTTTTTCAAATTTTAATTTATTTAATAAATATTTTTCATTATAAAATATCATTAATGTCCATTTTTCAGTATTAATTTAATTTGACATTAAAAATTCGAGAAAAATATGTAATTAGATTATAAAAATTTCATACAATAAAAATAGTTTTTAATTATATAATTTTTTTAATACCATAATTCATTCAAATTATATTAATTTTAAAATTTTTCACATAATTTATTTTGTTTTCTTTTTAATTAAATAAAAACCGCATCATCGTTGCGTAAGAATTTAAGGTAAATGAGTAACTAGAAAAAATTATAAATAGATTCCCATCATAAAAAATATTCCTTTATTCTAAAAATGTCCATTAATATTCATTCATAAATTTCCATTTTCCCTTTGTTAATACATAAGGGATTTTTAAAAGCAAGAGGGTGACATTTAATCCTTATCTTTACATTAAATATTATGTTTGTCCCTTTCATGGAGAAGTGTACCATGCAAAATAAAATGTCGAGCCTAAGAAGATAATGGTAAAAATAACTTCATCCAACAATATTTATGATGAAAAAGAGTCTCCTTATCACTTAGTTTTATTGTAAGTTAATGGGATTTACCCTTTTATTATAGTGATGAACTTTTACTAGTTTTTCTATTCATTATGAAAAAAAATTAAGCTGAACTTATTAAATAATATTAATTGATCTGAAAAAACATGGAATTTATTTTACCAAATGAAATATCTATAAGTGGAATAAATTTATTTGAAAATTAAAAGCATAAATCTTGATGAAAAGTGACTTTATAGGTAAATACATTTTTCAAACAAAAGACGATTTGTGTATTAAGTCTATGACTAATAATCTTCATTATATGAATTTAATTTCATATAGGTAAATATAATATATAGATTTTATTTAAATAATTCCTTATTAGGTCATATTTTTATTAATTAAAAAGGCAAAACATTGCGCACTTAAAATAAGTGTTATGAAAAATGTGTTTTTAAGCATAAAAATAGATTTGTACTAAAATCATGATATTTGCAGATTAAAATGAAATTAATAGTATTATTTTAAATAAAATGGATAATATTTTAGTTTAGTACTAAATATATATTATAATGGTAAATTAAATTACTTTATAGAATGAAAATAAGTGATAATTTTACAAAATCAATATTTTCACTATTCACTAAAAAACCAATCTTTTAAGAATAATTAAAAAACATCATCCTATGATAATTTTGATTTGATGATTTAAAAAATTATTTTATTTTTATAAAATACTATTAATAATTTTTTCATAAATTAATATTATTATCCATACACAAAAATCAATAAATATCCCATTTTACAAAACTTATTTTTGAAGCAAATAATGACTTTACTAAAAATTGTGTGCTTAATTTGTAAGAATTGATCAATAAATTTTTATTCATTAGTACCTTAATAAATATTTCATAATTAAATTAATATTATTTATAACCACAAATAAATAAATATATTATAAGTTTCATATATAAATAATATATTATGTGGGTTATTTATGCTAGATGTTTCATGTCATATACACTACCGAACATAATATTATTCTTCTTATAAAATATCATGTTGTTACACAAAATATCACTGAAATAAGACCCAATAAATCATTTTTGAGTATCCTGAATTGTAATTCAAGGGGATTTCATTCCATTTGAGGAATACTACATCATTGTAGAAAACAAATATTCATCACTAAAGGATGATCAACGATTGATTAAGGAGAGGCCACCAATTCTTGTAATCCTACACCAATCAATCAATAATGTATTAATACTCAGTTAGATCTACGTGGGGATTTATAGTTATAGTTAACATGGATTGGATAATAAATTTCATAGAAATAATAAGGATTGAAATTATAATAGATACATATTACATCCGTTGATGGAAATAGATTGATATTGATCAAACACCCAAGATGAGAGGAAGAGGAATCCTATAGTACAATTGGAGGGAACCTCTTAGATAACAAGGAATTAATTGGTTGAGATAATGAGATATTAATAGGATATTATAGTTTAAAAAAGAAATGTTTTTAGGGAAATTTTATAATTTTAGTAAACCCATATGGGTGACACAGTTATGACACACAATTAAAAAAACAATGCACTAACCATGCACTCCCAACTATCCCTTCATAATCAAACTACATAGTTATCCAAAAAATGTCACATGGTTATTCAATACCTATTAATATTTTCATCTATACACCAAATTCAAATGGTTTTAATGGACTATTTCATGGTTAGAAAAACCAAGAAAAATGCAATTGGAGTTAATAGATATATACCGTGCAGTTACCACATGGTTACTACTCACCATTCTCAAACCGTGCACCTGACATGTTTCTATCAAACTCTAAATTATCAACCCTTGACTCAGAAAATCCTTTAGATCCCCAAAAAACATTAAAAGAAAGCCTCCAAGCCCATATGGTGCACTAACAAGGGATAAAAATAAGACAAGATATGTTATTACATAAAAAATGTACCTTGATTGTTAAGGATATTACAGTTTTTCTTAGATTTAACATATTCGATATGCAAAGTGGGATATAAAAACCTGAAATTTTCATTTAAAGTTGAAGGAATTAGAAAACCCACTAATCCCTTATAAATCATCAGATTTCCAAACTCCTGGGGATTAAAGAACAAAATCTCCATATATATAAATACCCTAACATATTCTAATAGAGTATAAAAAACTCCAAAAAAAATCAATAATTATAGTCCATAGTGAATAAAATAGCTTAATATTTAATCAAATATCCTAATATCAATAGAAATTATTCAAATTTATGAACAATTATAAAGGATACAATGTGTAAAATGGAACTTAAATTGGTTTTCAATAGTGTCACTAACCATAAGCTATATCAAGTGATTTCCTCTTCTAAGCAATTTGTTGTGTATAAATCATTCATACTTGTATACCTTCAAGATCAAACAACCCTAAAAATTGAATCTCCAAGAAAATATAAAACATATTCAAAATAATGAATTCTAGAGAATATGAATCCTTCACTCAAAATCCATGTCCATGAATATTCTAGGAAAAAATGAAAGCATTAATAGGGTGGCTGATTTTGGTTTCTTATCAGCTCCAATAGATAATATCAGAAAAACATGACAAACACATCCTTGGAAACTACTTGATAGTATATTTAAAATTTAATTTATAATTAATTTAAAAATATAATTAACATGAAAGTGATAATCCTTTTTCATTAATTTCCACTACTGCTCTTATCATGTCAAAATTGTGATAGAAAATACAAGGGAGAATCCTTGTAGGTATATCCACATGTTGTAAACAAATGACTAAAATGACATTGAATCTCTAAGTGATAGTGTAATTGAGTCAAGTTCTTAACATCATTCATTTTTATCAAAAAAATGGATACTATTGTTTTATTTATGATATTGAGAGGGATAACATATGAAGAATGTCTCTAGGGATTCCGAGAAATCATGAGATTTTTCATGATGCACAACAAGTATCACTCTATAGAAAATGATATAAAATATATTATATAATTTTGGTTAAAAAATTGATAATTAATCACACACCATTATCTATATATATAATCTTAATAATACATCATTTAAAATAATAATAATAATATTATTATATCCCATTAAATTCACTTATTCAGATACCATTTTGTAAATAAATATAATAATATCTATTTAAATTTTATTAAATAAAATATATTATTTTCATCAGATCATTAACTACACCTATCAATCCACCATGGAATTTATTGAATTTTGAACAATAAAACATATAATCAAATAAATACTATTAATTCAATAAATAAATAAATATTATATTACCTAATCTAATGAACAAATATTTATTTTGTATCCATATAAATAAATAATTTTTTGGTTAATTTATTCACTAAATTGGTGAATAAATAAATATTTTTTATTACCTTGTGAATAATAAGAAAGATATGAAAATGAACTCACATATTTTAAAATGAAATATTTTAGGATTGAATATTTATGTCCAAATTTATATAAAAAATTATCATCACAAAATTATAGAATAATATTTACAATTAAATATAAAATAATGGGATTTTGGATACACATAGCATGTAACCCTATAAGATACTTTTTCAATGGAATTAGATAAAATTACCTGAAGTCTATGATTAATATCTAGAAATATGTCAAGTCAACCATAGAGAAGTAAGGTAATTTCATAATAATAACAACCTTCATATAAATCCTATTTTGTAATATAATCACTTTCTCTTGATATATCATCCATTAGGGTTCATACATGTATCGTCACCCTATATGCTACATTTGTTTTCTTTTACTATTCAAAATGGGATTATTTATGAATTACCATGTCCATGGAGTTATCAGAATATTTTATTTCAATCAAAGGGCCTTAGATATGTTATCCCATTAAATAAGAATGAATACATTTTTTTGTCTTAGTAAATTAATTCCACATCACTTATGATTCACCCAACATAAATGATGTGCGCCAAAGGCATCGTTATTTCCTACGGGCCTAGATCAAATTATAAATTAATATTATAATGAACCATACTAAATAAAAAGATGTAGTATGGTAGAAGTGTGGGGTAGAACCCATATAGAGTGGGGAATGCATCGATTAAAACTCTAGACTAAAGACCAGGTCTCTCCAATTTATGATAGATTCAATGAAAAAAATTATTCAATTGAAACAACTGAATTCAAATAGAAAAATATAAGATAGGGGAATCAGTTTCCATGGGTTGTTTTTCTAAAAAATATATCATGAAAACACTTGAAAAACAATAATACTGAGTGGTTTCACAATAAATTATATTTAATATATGGGAGATATGGTGAAACCCTATCAATATACACTAGAATATTAATTCATGGTGGTATGATGAATTAATATAACTATAGTGAATTAAGATCTGATTAAAATTGCAGAAAAATAATCATATTCCTTGTCCATGAACTAATTATATCAATCATGTTGGTTTTCGTCCACTATTAAATACACTTAATATATAATTAAATAAAAAACATGATAATAATGAGTCTCAACATGATAATAATTTAATAGAATTATTGTGCAAGAGAAGAATGAAATAAAAAACAATGATACATACCCATTTTGATTTATTCCTCTCCCCCCTAAGTATTTTGATAATGATTGTTGTGTGATCACCAATGATGAATAAAACGCATTTCATAGGGAAGAGAATAGATGAGGGGGAATGAGAAGGATATATAATTAAAAAATAGTTTTTAATTAAAGTAGAAATAATTAAATGATTAAATTAAATAAAGGAATACAAAACAGAAAAAAACCTATCTACGGAGGAACCCTACGAAAACCTCTCAGTTTTCGCACCTTTAACATGGAATAAAATACCTGAACTCTTGGATGAACCTCATATAAATAGGAATTAAAATCAGCACCAGGCCTCCTATGGTCAAAAATGACTTTCAATGGTTTCTAATGGTCAAACGATTTTATAAAATCCCATTGGAAGATCCACTGGAAATCAGTGTTTTTTGCTATATCAGGGAATTACATGACATGTAATGGGTATTCATGTCATGTAATTATAATAAAATATTATCTCAATAACTTTTGAATCTACACATTTCTCTTATAAATCTTATCTGATATTTTGAATTTTGACCCTTCTCATGTAATGCAATTGGATTTAACATCCTATAATGATAATTCATGGCTTACAGAATGTGGGGAAATGGAATTACATATCATTTAAGGATGTTTCATGACGTTTAAAATGTTATTTTAGCACCAGAATATACATTTCTTCATGATTCACATGTTTTGTTCCTCTAGAAGTTCTCAATGATCATTCCCAAAATTTGAGGCCACGCCGTGAGAGATGCTTGCATTGCAAAGTGTAATTTGGTTCCTTATTTCCCATGTTATCCATTGTTTTTCTACAAATATAAATATTATGTAAGAATAAAGAAATAAATAATATTGGGAAGACATTTTATATTAAATTAATTACTATTAAATGAATTCATATATAAAAACCCATAAAAATATGTATAAAAACAAGCTTATCGGTATACTTCCTCACCGTGAGTAGATGTCATCATGGGTTTTATCCATAAACCAAAGTATATTATTCATAGAAAACACTAATAATAATATCAAGTATGAATTACTATAGACATACTCGTAGATAAGAATATAGAATAACACATAAGCATATTGAATTACTATTGAAATTTCTATCGTCATAACCTCCAAGCCTCTATAAGTGGGAGCTTTATGAGACGAATTCTCAATGTATTATGAGCCTATGAAACCTAATACTCAAACACCATATGTTTTCTAATAGAAAAGTTTTATCTATACCATAGAACACATATTGAAGAATACAATTATAGTTTCTCTAAGATCTCATTATTGAGGGGAAATATTATAAGCTTTCAATATGATACATACTCTAAATACATTGTCACATTAACATTAAAATAATAAAATCAATATATAGTTTTTGATATTTATTAATATTATGATAATTGAAAGTAAAAATTAAATTGGTTCTTTGGAACCAAACCAGACTGACACCCACTTTCACTAGAGCTAACTATTAAAAAGTTTAAATCTACTAACTCACACATGATATTCAAGGTTCTTCTAAGATAATCCTTTAGTCAACTACTTAGTTATATTCTCTTTTATAGATTCTATACTTAACACGACTTCAAATCTATAATAAAAATACATTAAATGATAATACATATAATGTATATTTTTTATCATTTAATGTGACCTTAACTCTTTGGATAAAACCTATACTACAATATTATCCTAATACAGAGTGATAAAATCATTATTATTAGGTGCAACACAAAGCTCCTAAATATATCTGAACTACTACTATAGCTACATTATTTTGATAATATACTCAGACTCTATTATAAAATTAGTCACCATTGGATTTATAGAACTCTTCCATCTCACATATCCTATATTAATAAAAAATAAATACCCCGATTTCATTTTTAGGTCATTTTGATATGTTTATAAACTTGCATATATGTATATCCTCACAATTATTTCATCATCTACTTTATAAACTAGGTTCATATCCTTTGTATGAGTTTGGTATTTCAATATAGTCTTTATAACCAACTAATGTGGAACACATTGGTTATTTATATCTTCCTACCATAATCAAGGATAAGTAAACATCAGGACTAGTTCAAATGATGGTATATATGATATATCTAATAACATAGGTGCAAGGGATTATACTCATTATTTCACTCTATTCTTCTTTACAAGGACACATTTTCTTAGCAATATGTATACCATGTGACACATGAAAAAATCACCAATTTGACTATTCCATATTGAATCTATTAAATACATTATCAATGTATATAACTTGAATTAGTTCTATAAGCCTCTTAGATCAATCATGATAGATCTTGATCCCTAGAATGTAGGCTGATTCACCAAAGTCTTTCCTGGAGAATAATTTATTCAACCATGCCTTAACTGACTGTAAAACTAATATCTCATTTTCTATTAGTAATATGTCATTAACATATAATAATATGAAAACTACCGTACTCCCACTAATCCCCTTATAGACACATGGCACACATTCATTCTTTATGGAACCAAATTATCTTATGGATTCATTGAAATGGGTTTCCTTGATATTGATGGTATCTCAAAACTATAAATAAACCTCTACAACTACTATAACTTACTGGAATCCTTGGGTGTCACAAACCCTTCTAGTCAAGTCATGTTGATATATTTCATAATGTTTTCATTATGTAAGGTGGTCTTGAAATCCATTTTTTAAATATTATAATTACATAATGTTGTAATATAGAAAATAATTGTAATTTATTTCAGAATGATAACTAGTGAAAAGGTTTTTTCATATTTTATTCGATGAAATTTTTTAAACCCTTTATAAACTAATCAAGCCTTATAAGTACTAACATTACCATCTATTTAAATTTTCTTATTTAATTACCATTGGAAAACAACATGATTTACATCAATTGGAGCATCTTACAACAACAAAAACTGGTTTTGGTATATGGAAACCATTTTTATAATTTATGGATTCTTTTAACATTATTACTTTAAAGTTTTTTAGTTATACCGTATAGTATATGAGTTCATTATTTTTAACTATTAATGTATCAACTTCCCCAATTAAAAGAAAAACACATTACACCAATTTTTAACCTCTTTGGTTCTCTTTTAGAATTTTTATTTCTTTTTAATATCTTTTCCCACTAAGTCATTTGATATTTTTTTCATATGAAAAAATTTTTAAATCATGATCTATAACTTCAATATAGTCTACCTTGACCCTAATATATCCTTTAGAGATGTGTTCCCTTTTAGAAAATGTGTAACATATGTCGATTGGATATAAAATTGAATATGGATACATTATATTCTATGACATATCTAAGTCATATGCTATGATATTTATGCAATTAATATTGTATTATAAAATATACTTGTGTCATAAAAATGCATGTGATGCATATATTTTCCTAATTTATAGTGTGTGATATGGTTATGACATCGATTTTTCTATCCATAAAGTTACCTCTATCATAGATTAATTTGTTGTAATATAATGGGATTTGTTTATTAATGTTATAGTTCCTGATAATTAAATTGTTCTAAGAATTAAACATTAATGGGAACTAATATATGGGTTCATGAGATGGTACCAAATAAAATGAATTCTCATCATTAAATGAATGGAGGAATTTTTTTTTCTTTTTATTAGGTGGTCTTGATCGAGCATATAATAAACAGAAAATGATATATTACTCAGCTATATAGGTGAGCTACACATGGTTTCATTATTTATTTTCATATTATATCCATCTGTTGAAGATATATTGAGCCATATTCTTGGGTTTATTTCCCTAAAATTTCATTATATGGACTACCTAAATCACTTAAGTTGTATCAAAGAAAGGATATCCAATAAATCATTATATAAATATTATGATTTTTTGAAGAATATTTTTGTTGTAATAAGTTTTTTTCCATGTTGTAAAATAAGATACAGAAAGAGTGAATGTCACTGATCGATTTTTTTCCTAATCATAGAATTTAAATGGGATATATCATAAATTATAATATAGTGTAAATTCATGGATTATATTACTATTGTAGGTTATGATATATGGCATCATAATCCATTATTAAACTAGGTTGAAATTAAAAACTGAGTATTATAGCATAATTATAATATATAAAATATAGTATAATATTATTGATGTATTAAAATATTAGTTTTCATAACCAGTGATAGAAATTTGGGTGTATGATTAAATAATATATTATAGAATTTCATTAATACACACACTGAATCTCTTTAGTATAAATTGTAATTTATGATTGATAATACTTATTATTAGTTGTAAAATATAATATATAGGAACAAATTAATAAAACTATATTTCGAAAAAAAATTATGGTTTACAAATTTTTTACAACATATATTTGTTAATCCATGTAAAATATAAATTTACTTACCAAAATTAAATATGAAAAGTAAATATTTATATCTCATTTTTTTAAAAAAATTATTTATTTATTAGCTTTTTTCTAAGAATATTCATGTTTATGAAATTAGAATAATTTGTATTGTTAAGTTAAGTGATAAATTGATTCTAGAGGACTATGAGGCCTTTAATTATATGTTATGAATAGTAGCATAAAATTTAGTTTTCATCTACCTTGACCTCAGTTAGTAATTAATGGTATAAAATTTAATATATTATTTAAATATAGCTTGTGTATTTTAGGTTTTAGAATACCATGAATTAAATTTTCTCATAAGTAATGTTTCACCGAGTAGATGGATTTTTGGTTATACTAATCTTAGGTATGGGGGATTATGCATTATTTTAGAAAGGTGAGGATTGGATATCTAACACTCGGGGCCTACTAATGTGGATATTTTAAGTCTCACATATCTCTATTAATTTACAGGAAGAGTTCATGTACCTGATACATGAGTTACATTTATATATGTATGAATATGTTTTTATTTATGGGTGAGTGACACGAACTTGTGAAATGAGTAAAGAGATACACATTAATGTGGCGCAGACACATTAATTTTCAGTATGAAATAGGGATTCAAAAATTAAATTGTTTGAAACATGCATATGAAAAAGAATAAAAAATGAGGTAAAAATGATTACATGAGATTAAATAGTAGTGAATTTAATATGAATTTGATGTATATTTATTTGGTGAGATGTTTTTTATAAAATCCATTAAAATTACAAAGTAGAACATGTCAAGAACCTAATTATCCTATTTGGTAGGTTCTTTAATGATAGTATTCCCTTGGATTTTCTTGTGTAAATAATGGAGGAAATGAATAACCCAAATAGTTAAGAAGCCAAATTACATTATTATCTTTGAGTGAAATTTAGCTAGAAAACCTTATACTTAGTATACTAGAGTAATATAGTTGAGTTTTTCCATATTATGGATCATAGTAAAGTGTTTCTAAATCACCTATCCAAGAGTTATATCTATTATTAAAAGAATGATTCCTTACCTAAATAATTAAATATTTATAGTAATTCCATTAAAGAATAAATACATAGTTAGATATGGATCATGGATCACTAAATAGATATGATTTATGGGATCGTTGTGTTTGTCTGATTACATTCATTAAATGTTCATGATGAAGAGATATAAAACATTATACACACTCAATGATATGTATTTCATTAGATTATGGAATAATTCATGATCCACAATATAATTCTAGATTTCTATATTTTCTTGAGAATTGTTCTGAAAGATAAAGATTCTGGGTATATGAATAGGAATTCTATAGAGCATAATTTCACCAAATCTAACTCATGGGTATTGGAGATCAGTTTTTCACCATACTTTTGTGATGATAAGCACATACTAAAAGATAATAGGGAATTAAAAAATGTTATAGTATATATTCATGTAATAAATAGAGAAATAATTTATATATTATATTTATAAACTAATGATCTAACTATATAAAGGGTATTAGTACTTTCATATGAGAATAAATATTACGGTCCCAGTTAAACTGAAATTTTATTTACTTTTCTTATTTAGAAGAAATGGGGTTTTTCATTCATTATTATGGACATATATAAGAATGATCTTTAATGGAATTATGAATATGATAAATAGATTATATATTCTAGATATGGTTAACATTTTCTTTAACATTTAGATGAAGAATTCCAAGGTTTATTCTAATCCAACCTACCTTTATCATTACTTCCATGGACATAAAAATGATAAATGCATCTAAAAATTCCATGGAGATGGTTTATTGGAATCATACAATGTTGAATAATTTAATACATGTGAATCTATTTTATCAGGAAAAATGGACATATAAAATTTTATTGTAAATTGGGAAAGTTATTTTGTATTATTGGATTTATTACATAATAATTTATGATGACTAATGAGTATAAAATGAAGTGGTAGTTTTGGGTACCACATAACTTTTACTGATGAAATTAGTTGGTATGTATATTTGAATTTTATGGGACATTTTTTTGAAACTTTTGAAAGGTTTAGATATTTATATAATAAACTATAGAATAAACTAGACGAAATTATAAATATCTTCTGATTAGATCAAGATTATATATACTTTAGAAAGAACTTCACTGATCATCTGAGAGATTTTTTTTTTAATTTTACACAACTCACTACTCATAGAACATAAAAGTGGAATAGTGTGACTGAGAGGAGGAATTATACCTTATTGGACAAGGTTCGGTCGATGATGAGTTAGTGTGATATTCTAATTTCATTTTAGGTTTATGATTTGGAGGATTTTTCATTCATACTTAACCATGTTCCATCTAAAGAATTTATGAATAAATTATATGATATATGGTATAGAAATTTTTTACTTTCTTATGTTTCTGAATATTTTTGATTGTGAATGATACATTTTATGTTTATCTTTTGATAAACTTAAACCCATGTATAAAAAATACATATTCGTTGGATGTCTCAAGGAAATAAAGGAAAAATAATTCTATAATCCTATAGATCAAAAAGTGTGTGTGGATTGATTTCTTATATTCCTTAATAATTAATATATCTATCATATATCTATTGGAATGAAAGTTGAACCTAGATAAATTAAAGAAAAATAAAAAAGTAGTGTTCTAGAGGCCGAAGTTGTGTATGCTCCATAAAGAGTTACGGAACAAGAACTGAAACAAGTTACATAAGAAACTAGAAGGTCTGCTAGGATTTATCCAGATATATTTTGATGTATATTTCTCATGGAAAATGATGATGAAGTAATGTTTATAGGAGATGTACCTACTACCTACCAGGAGTCCATTGAGAGAAAAGGTGTGAGTGCCATTGGCTGTAAGTGTAATTTCTATAAGAAAGTAGAAATGTACAGTAGAGTGTATACTAATAAAGAATGCATGGTGGAAAAAGGCCACACAAAAATTCATGGTATTGAATATGAAGACACCTTTTCATCTATTGTGATGATAAAGTCTATTTAGATATTAATTTCAATGGAATTTTATTTAGATTATGAAATAAATTAAATGGATGTCAAAACCTCTTTACTTAATTTGATTTTTAAGTAGGTGTATATGATATAGTTAAAAGTTTTTAAAATTAAAAATTAGTCTTATATGGTATGTAACATTCAATGATCTATTTAAGGATTGAATGAATCTTCTTGGAGTTGGAATATCAAGTTTTATGATTCAATAACAGAGTTTCGTTTTAATAAGCATACAAATTATTCCTGTGTATCTTAGAGGATTACTGGAAGGGTAATAGTGCTTCTATTATTTTATGTGTATTTCATAATTATTATCCCAAATGACATCCCAAATTTACATTCTATAAATATTTTTTTATGAAATTTTTCTATAAGGATGGAATGGATGATGAAACCAATATATTAGGTATAAAGATCTATAGAGATACATATAAAAGGATAATTGGAATCATTCAGGACACAGACATTAGTAAAGTGTTAAACCTGTTTAGAATTGTGAACTCTAAAAAGAGATCTTTACTAATGTTGCATGAATTAATATTAAGAATATTTACTATAATTATAAGGAATTTTAAATGGAAGATATAATTCCTTATGCCTCCATTATAGTATCTATCATGTATATTATGTTATGTACTTGACCTCATGTCACCAATTCTCTAGCATAATGATTGGATTTATATCCAATCCTAGATAAATCACTGGGCTAATATTAATAGCATACTTAAAATATTAATAAGGGCTAAGGATATATTTTTGGTCTTTAGAGAAGAGGATGAGATATGTGTAATGGGTTTAAAATATGATAACTTTCAATTTGATAGAGGTTACATGAGATATAAATATGTTTTTTTATTTTTTCTAAATCGTGAAGATATATGTTTGAAGAGTTCTATGTAAGAAATAATGGTATAACCAATTATATAAGTGGAGTACATCACAATAGTAGGTTTTGTAAAGGAAAGTGTTTAAATTAGGAAGTTCACATCTAAACTTGAGTTGTTTCCTATCATCGAGGGAGAAATAGATAATTAATATGAAAAAATAGAGAAATTACTTAGGCCATTGAACCAAAATCTCACTAAAGGAATAAAAACATCCCTAAAAAATTCCAATATTATAAAAGAGATCATTGAGAGGGGTGATGCTATTCTTTGTGAGGTAGCTACATGCAACAATGTAACAAATCCATCGATAAAACCATTTGTATAGTAGTAGAATGAGGTTTATGTTGATTCTTTTGGAATAAGTTACATAAGATATAAATATAATGGTTGTAAATGTATTAAATTTTATAATAAAGGAAATATCAATTTATCATTCATTCATGTGTGTTAAAATTTATATGACATGAATAGTGGAATGATAATATCCCCCCAATGTACACCATTTTATTTTCCCGAATCGCTAATAATCATAGAGTATTATGGGTTATAATGATATGAAAATATTAGGATGAGTACTAGACTCATTATATATTAAATGGAAAATTAGTATTTATATTGAACATCTAAATTATATCCCATGGGATGTCATACAGTGATTGACATTCTTAGGGATATATTCTTATAGTCAATCTTTTTAACCTAAATTTAGAAAGATACGTAGCATGAGAACCATCATACCTTGATACCTTTCTTATGGAATCATAGAGTCTTATCTAATCAAGGGTGTTGGGGAAATATTTTGATCATTTCAGCCTTTAGTTATCAACAAATATGGGATTTGTGTTCTAGTATGATGTGAAAAGTCATTTGTATCCCAGGTGAAATATTCTAAGGAAATGAAATGGAAATGCTTAGTTAAGAAATTTATGATGTGTTCAACTACATAGATGTGGAACATGTGATGATCTGATCATCTAGATGATTTAAATATAATGTATTCATTGTCCAGGTCAATATTTTTTGAGTAATCAAGAAAGTTTGAGATGTCCTATACTAGATTGAAATTGTGCAATTCCTTTTGATTACTTGATGTCATGGGAAAATATATTATATAGGAATATATATAATGTATATGATATATCTTATGGTAGAAATTTTCACATGAGATATGAATATTTTTGGTAAAAGCCCCTTGTAATTTGTTTTGGGTTGTATTTATTGATATATTTATTGAAGGAACCATCAAGGAAGATAATAATATAAGGACCGACTTTAAACCTTATATATTCTAGTGATTTAAACTTAGAATTCACATTTCTACCATCATGAAGATATTTTAGGTTTAGAGTTAAAATAAATAATATTAACTCATATAGTGTAAACCCATGCATTAGTGGTGGACACATATACATAGTATCCATTTTTTTTATAAATCAAAATTCATTAAAATAAACTTGTTCCCTCTTCATAAAAATATTCCCAATTTTCCATTGATCCCATAGTTTCCTCTATCCCCCCTTAAATCCAATGAAAATAATTTTAAAACATCATATTAGCATAATATTTCCATAAGGGTCATAAAATAAAGGAAACTTTTACTCCAGTGAAAACCCATAATTTTTTTTTTCTAAAAACCACTCCATTTTACCATGAAAAATGAATATTATTCTCAAGTAGATCATTATATTACATTGCAGAAATCAAAATTATTTCTTTTAAAAACTCATTATAAATCATATAAAAGTCATATCGGTTCCTTGGGAAATAATCATCAAAGAACCCTTACAGAACCCTTAAAAACCCTTACAAATTGGAATGACTATATGACCAAATTCCAATATAATTCTCAAGAGAAACAAATCATTACCTAATTTTTGGAGAACTATTTAGGTGTGACCATCATATAAGCTATTATAGTCAAACTTTGTACTATTTTAGAACACCCATCATATATAATTTCCAAGGACCATATCATGAATGAAACCCTTGAGAACTCTTTTTAATCAATGCGTGGAACACTTTTAGATATCAAAATATTCTTTTCTTGTAAATATCATTTTTAAAATAAAAAAGACACATATAAAAATGAAACCATTTTCATTGAAAATAATTGTTTAAAATTATACAAGAAATATTAAATAATTAAATAATCATACAGGAGGGAAATTTCATTCATGCTGTATATGTTAAAAAATTATTTCCTTTGACCCCTATAAACAAGAAATTTTAAAACAAGTTTTTTAAAGGAAAGTCCCATATAAATATCATATCATTGAAATGATCATTAATAAAATGTGTTTATTATATGTATCTACTATAAATACACATAAAAAAGGTTAAAATAAAAAATATTATTATCAAAAGTCATTTCACACATAATCATAGTAGAACATAATCCGTGAAGCAAAAGGTTAACCTAAACAATGTAAATTGGGTCTAAAATTACCTTACATTAAGACCAAATCATCATGTAAAATATTTATATTCTTGAATAATATACTTAGGTAAATTTTTAATATATTAATAACCTTTTTAAAATATATTATTCCTTTTATATCAGTTATTACCATGTTATTAATCTTTTATTTTCACGTCATATATTTGGATGATATTTAGTACATAAGTAAAAATAACGCCATTCAGTTGACTACTGTCAAATAGGATATTCTTTAATTATGTAAAGAATAATATTAATGTAATATGTGTCATATATATTTATTATTTCCATAATTATAACCATCCAAGTAAATTGGTGAAAAAACAAATCACATTACTTTGTGGATATGGTATTCCATATATATGCACCCACGATGCTTTTTTTTCATAGGTTGGATAAAAGGTAAAATACAGTTATAAAACAATCATAATACCATCTAATAATATAGATGATAATGTATTTTTTAATTTATCTTGGTAGAAACACATTAAGAGGAAGTGGAAGAAGAAATAATCTTGAAATGATTTACAATGATAATTACCTCTTCTTCGACGGTCTTTCTTTAAACTGTTCTTAAGGGAAAAAGGGTTGGTATTTTGGAAGGCAAAGAACCTCAAGAGCTTAAATAAGTATTTTTAGAATAAAAATTGATATATTTTGGTAAATATAGATGGCTAAATGTAATGTAACGAAGTTAGGTAAGGAGTTCCCTTTTATAATTTAGGTGTGGGGTACTTTTAGAAATTATCAAAATAATAAATAATAATATTTCATTTTATATAAAAATACCACCCTAATGTACATAGACTATAATATAAGATGAGATATATTTTTAATCACATAATATAATAAAATTTAGATATATTTTGTTTTTATTTTAAATATTATCATTTTGATTAACATTAGTTTACCTATTTTAATTTTAATAATGGTAACAACTTATTTAATATTAAAAGGATTAAATTTTTACATATAAAATTTAAATTAGATAATAAATGAAAAATTAATTAAATTTTAGACCAAATGTTAATCACTTTTTATTTTTCATGAATTTTAATTTTTTTAATAATTTATTAAAATATTATTTTGATAAAATATCATTTGTGTCAATTTTGACAATATTCCTTACATTGACTTTAATAAAATAAATAAAATAATAGAACTTCTAAAAAATATTTAATACATCCCCAATATGACATAAGGGTATAGAAAATTATCTTATAACCTTAATGAATTCAAATTATATTTATTTTAATATTTCTAATATCATTTATTTGATTTCTTCATTACTAAAATAATTACTTCAATATTATTGTATAATTACTTATGGTAATTATTAGTTAAAAAAAATAAAAAATAAAATTCCATGATGTATATACGTCTTTTATATTTCCTAATAATATTTATAGTTGATGATATCTTCTGAATAATACCATATTAAAAATGATATATTTTTTGAAAATAGGAACGTGACATCTTTTACTTTTCATTAAATAAAATATTATATATATCATAATATCATCTAAATGGACCCCAAAAGATATAAATAAATTTATATATTGTAAATAAGTTTATTAATTTAACAATGGACACTTATATTCATTCATAAACAACCTTGGTTATCAAGTGGGAACATAATAGATACTAAATACAAAGAATGTGACATTTTGGGACTTTCTTTCATTTGAATAATATATAAGTCATTTTTATAGAATTGTGTCGATTAAATAGTTCAATTTTGATCCTTTTGTTTTAAGGATCAAATTTTATTCATCAAATAATTTTTTTGAATGTGTTATGGTTAGTTTATAGGTCTTATAATTTTATTTTAAACCAAATTTACTCAATTTACCCTTTATTGTGGTAACAAGAAATTACCAGTGTTACTATTCATATAAGCTAATAATAGACATGAACTATTTACTAAATTTATACATTATAATTCAAAATATGGAATCCATTTTTTCAAAATTCAAAACATAGAAGTCGAATAATTTAATTTAAAATTAAACCAGTACAATACACTGAAAAACAGTTTTTTCAGAAAATGCATGTATTTAAACATAAAACGTATCTATACAAAATTAAAGTATTAAAACCTTTAAAAAACCATACCTGTATTAATATAAATAAAAATGATCTAATTATAATTTAAAACTAATCTAGAGAATAATTATACCTTGTAAATAAAATGTAGTTATCAATAAATCTAGTAATTTTAACTATTAATTAAAAAAATCAATATTTTCATAAAATTCTCCAAAATTCATTATAAGATAATTCTTACAAAATAAATTCAAAAATGAAATTAGTTTTTTCAAAATAGAAATATATAAATTGAAAATTAATCTTTTAAAAATATCCTTTTTAAAATATTAGTATAATAAAACTATTTTTTTAATATAAGAATTACATTACATCTTTATAATGAATTTAAATATTTAGTTCAATAATAATAACTAATATGGGAAAAAATTATTCTATAAGTACATAGGATGCAACATTCCCTCTTTTGGAAAATAATTCCTCACATTTTATTCACTTATTAAATAAATAGGGAAACCATTCCCTCAAAAAAAAATTTAGATTCCCATGTTGCTTCTTTAAGCATGCGGTTTTTTTGCACCAAACATTAACCTGGTGAATTAAATTTTCCTAGAATACTTTATATCTATTTTAAAGAATATGAACAAGATATTCCTCATTATAAAGTTTCTCTTCCAACTGAACTAATTTAGTGCTAAAAACATGAGATGAATCTGACACATACTTTCTTAATATCAAAACATGAATAACATTATGCACCTGAGATAAACTTTGAGGTAAGGCTACTAAGTAAGAAATGGGTCCAAATTTATCTAGGATTTCATATGGTCTAATGAACCATGGAATTAATTTTCCCTTATTACCAAAATGAATTATATTTTTATGGAGATATTTTAAGAAAGACATGATCACCTACCTCGATGGAAAGATCTTTCCCCCTGTGATCCGTATAAATTTTCTTCTTACTCCATGATGTTGTCATATGTTACTAAATAATTTTTAAATTATTATCTATTTCCAATACTAATTTGGGTCCTATAAACTTTTTTTTTCAAGTAATTCATCCCAAAATGGGAGAGTTCAACACTTCTTTCCATATTATTCCACAAAACGTTCCATCTATATACTGGAATGAAAATTGTTCTTATAAGAAAAATGAACAAAAAAACACTGATTCAAAATTCCCTAGTAATCCATTGAATAGGAAATTAGAAATAATGTTATTCCCAAGATGGATCAAGATGACTAAGAGGGGGGGTGGTGAATCAGTGGTTCCTTTGTCTTTTATACAAAAGTTTACTATATTTCCTTAAAAACTTTTTTAACCTCTAAAACATGTTAGAGCTACGATCCACTCAAATATAACTCAAAACCACACCTTTAATATAAATCAAATATAAAGATTGAGCATCACATGATATTTATAATGTTTGGTACAAATACCAAATCCTTACCCTATTATATAGTCCCACAAATGTGGACTCTTTCACTATATTATTTTCGGAATATATAGAATAAGAAAAGAACAATACTACAATTCTAATAGAAACATCCATGCAATAGTTGGTTATACGCCCAACTATACTTTTCAATATCTACTTTCACAAGAAAAGTCATTTCAATAAATAAAAAGTTTCCACAGTCACAAGCTTCATTTTATTCTTATTTTCTGATCCAATTTAGAAAGCATTCACTTCCTATATAAGTAATCAGAATCAAACATTACCAACATACAACCTTTTAGAACATAAAACATTCACAAAGAAACTTTTTGGTCTTGAAAATTATTCTGAATCATTAGTATGGACATCTTCCTTAGCAATGTTAGTCTGATCTTCCATGTTTGGAAAGTTCAGTCTGATGATGGTCAGTTCATTTTGATTCTCCTTCTGCTATTACTTCTTCCATTGTGTAGCAACTCAATCAACTTCTCACTTTATTCTATCTGATTGAACTCAGTCCAATGAACTTGTTCTGATGGATATAATTTCATTTAAACTTACTCAAATGGATATTGTTTAGATTATTATATTGAATGTCAATATGATGATATTCCACAACTTCAACTAACAACAAAATGTTTGGTTGGGTACCCAATACATGTTCCACAATTTTTGGAGATCGATTGCTTGATCAGTCCAAAGTCACACATTATAAATGAACTCAGATATCCTTTAATAGGAACCTCAAAATGGTTTAAGAGGTATTCTTAAAAGGGTTTCTTGGTTTACTAAATTCCTCAAATCTTCAATCATCCTTAAATCTCATATCATTCATGGACTTCTTCAACTATTTGGATTGTCTTTAAATCTCAGATCAATCATTTAATTCATTAAGTTTGAAAACATTTGTGATTCCAAATTATGAAGTCTGATTTTTCCTTGTGTTTCTTCATTACAAGGAAGATATATTCAATATAGAAGATGACCCATTAAAATGAATTTTTGTAAACATTGAATGCCTTCTCATGAAGAAGTTCTAAATCAACTATTCTAGAACCTTCTCAAATTTTCATCTTACTTCTAAATCATTAGTATTATTTAGTCTGATTCTGAATCTTCATTCCTATTTACCTATACAAGTTATTTATTATGATAAAGACATTTGGTTACTCCAATTTTCTTTATCCTCTTGCACAAAAATCAGAACTGAAGACATCTCATAACATTTCTCTGCATCAACTGAAAAAATAATCTTCCAATTTTGATTTCATCTTTTTGATGAAGATAAAAATTTATTAAAACCTTTTCTCTATATCAACTTTGTCAATTGTAATACATGTGACTTCCCATTATGATGCTCTGTACCAACTAATAAAAACAAAGATACAAAAATTCATGGAACTTCAAGAAAGATTCCTGTCCGCCTATGATTTTTTTAAAAAAGTCTTCAAAAAAGACTCTTTCCTCTCTTAATTAAAATACTTTATGTTATATAGAATTACAAAAAATTTGAATACTGTGATCCAACACTAATGAACCATATTCTTTTGACTTCAATGTTTCTCACACTGATGAGAAACAACCTAGATTCTTCCAATAATATTCTCCTCTATTCCAAAAGATTTATACTTATACAAACTTCATATTGTAATCATGACTTCCTAATAACATTAAATATGTTTGAGATCATATTTATCATCATTTGACTTACTAAGGAAAGTATTGTAACTTCACTATATTTTAGAAACATCTTTATTTCCAATCAAACCTGAATACAATTGGAAACACCTTTACCCCTTACATTTATAAGGATTGTATCAAACGTTCTCCCAAAACAAATATGATATTTGTGAAATATAAATTATAGAAGCATCATCAGATTCATATTGGAGCCATTCTAACTTTAAAATATATTCCTCATTATGATTACTGCTTTCATTCCAAACTCGATATGATTTCCAAAAGCTTCTAACATTTTATCAAACTCTCATTAAGATTTCCGAGATATGTTGACTCATTGTAATGTTTGAATCCAATGTCAATGGGTCCAATTTCTAGATACAATGTTGATGGTTCTAAATTTGATCCTCTTGGATATAATTATCATTATTACAGTTCTAGATCCGATTTTACCACTCCCCACACACCATTCTTCAATCTATATTTCCATTAGCTTATCAAAAGAGTTTTCTTCATCAACATATTGATATATTGAAAAAAAATACAACCAAAATATAACTATGGTCTAGAAATCTTCCCATTTTTGTTTTTTTCAATACCCACTTCAATAACCACATTTAACCACTTCAAAACAATAAGTGGTGTTGTTTTATTTTCTCACCTTTTATTCTACATGACTTCTTTCAATTCTCCCCTTATTCATTATCTATCCCCCTTAATATATTATCTCCCCCTATTTGACAATCAAATTCAAAGGATCCATATTGACATGTTTCCACCTTATATTAAAATGATCTCATTCTCAATGGTTGGAACTTTACATCTCAGAATCTTGAAATTATTAATTAGAAGAACATAAGTATCATACGAGTTTCTTAACAATGATCCTTTTACTAAACAACTATAATTATATGTGCTCAATACCTTTATAGAAAAAATATTGTATTATCAAGGTTATAATTTTTTTCTATAATATAACGTTCATGTAATACCTTAAAAAATTTCATTCAAAATTATCATTTATGGGGAAATCCTGAATGGATTTGTTTAAAATAAAAGTAATCTCCAAATATCTTAACAAACAAATCATAATGTTTAGGTGTATAGGTTTTTTTTCAAAAACTTATCTTTCTTAGACTTATTACTTTATTTTGAAAAAAGAGACCCAATAACATTATATTACTTGGTTAAAATCCTTTAAATCCCGAATAGTTAGTATAACTAAAAATATTTTGGGAGTAACGAGGAACCTCATAACTTCCGAAAAGCAATTTCCAGACATATAGTCTTCTATTAGTCTTGACCTTTTCTTCTAATTCTTAGATTTTGAGTTGGATTTATTTTCTTTTTTCTGTTTATCCTTCTCATATTCCTTGTCATGTTTCTCTCCATCTGTAGAATCTATTGAAAAGTATTTAATTTTTTTTCACTTTTAGTAAAATTTTTGTTAGAATGAGTTTGCATAAATTCTTTCACGCCTTCCTCTTATTTCGGTAGGTTATTTAATCAACTTTTAGTTATATGCCTTAATTTATCACATCTCTTTCATATTTTCTAAATTTTCAAACCAAAATCTATTGATTACTTTTTATCAAATTTCCATAAATAATTAGTAATCTTTTTCTTCCCTTTACTTGAACTGATTTTTTGCATCTTCTAACTTTATAGCCATGTCAACTTGTTCTGAAAAAATAAATAATCATTTCTTATTTTTAGAATCATATTGTTTACTTTTATCCTCTTTTTTAAAATAATCATTGTTATTTATCTTCTGAAATTTTATTTTCGGTTCCACAAATTGTTTTTAAAAAATTTGATATTCCTTTCAAATAATATATACCCCTTGATTCATATCTGTTTCCTGGTATAGAAATATTGTACCAATTTGAATAACTTATGTGTCTAAAAATTCCATAACACTAATAGTTACCTTTTAATCTTGATCGATCAAAACAATAGTAAAACTGATCAGAACATTGTTGTTTTTGGTTCATCACAAATCATGGACCACTTTTCTTAAAAGGGTACTTCCCTATAGAATTTCTATATTTCTTTTTGAAAGATGTTTTCTCACAAATCTTATTTTGTAAAAATTTCTTTTCACCTTCATTAGAAGTTTCAACTTTAACATGAACTACCTTGGTTAAGTTTTCTCTCATATTTCTTATCTCAGTTTGTGCTATAATAAACATTGACTATGTTTATAAAAACTATTTTTATTTTTCATCCACATTAATTTTCCAAAAATATATGATTTTTTTAAATTAAACTATCTTCAACTTAATATTCTTATTTTCTTCAACATGTATAGAATATTTTATGTTGAGTTTCTCATTTCTAGCTAATCTTTCTTTATAACTTCTTAGTTTTCTTTAAAGATCATCATTATGAAAATTTATTCCTTCAACATCATTTTTTAACATCCTTATTTATTTATTGAGTTGATTATTTTTTAAGTTCATGTAAAGACCCATCAAATTCAAGGGAATTTTTATTTCTTAATTTTCTTAGGGATTTTACAAGAACGTAGTTTTTGACGGTGCCTGATTTAGAGGCCCGATGTGCCCAGAATCAATTTCTGAAGTTAGGCTCGGGTACGTTCCGTGAACGAATGTGCGGGATTTTCTAACTTTTGAACCGGTGCTTGGAATCGAATTCTGAGGGCACCGATGGAACCACAGCGCCGGTAATTGCTTATAAACACTTTTTCTGGAGTTGCCTTTGCTCGGGTGTGGTTTTTAATTTTTGGGGTCAAGTTAAGAAATAAAATAAAACTGGTGCGACACTTTATTTTATTTCACTTAAAGCCACTTAAGCTATGTTAAGAGGATGAGGTAGAACCCACAATATCCTACCCACTTGGTAGGATATTTGTGAGGTGGGGCCCGCACGAGCCCACCGTTTCTTTTCTTCTTAAGTAACTCACCCTCACCCCCCTATTAAACGAAGTCAACTCTTGCGTTTAAACTTTTAATAAACGCCTCATTAATTTGGGCAGTTAAATCGTTACAACTAATTCAAGGAATTAATTGTTAGTTTCTTATCATTTGAATTTCAAAATCTTAGGTCAATAATAAAATAAGGGTTGAACTTGTTTTATATAGTTGGTCTTGTTTTGGGGAGAGGCTAGGGAGAAATCGCCCAGGTTCTTGAAGTTCTTCCTCCTCGACGAAGAACGCGAAGAACGTGAAGAACGCCGACCTCCGACGAAGGTCGACAAGAACGCCAAATCCTCAGAAATCCGCGTTGCTTCTTCGGCGACGCTCCTACCATGACGCTTCTTCCGCGACGCTCGTTCCGTGACACGACGATCCCCCTGCTGCGACATCTTCTTCCGTGACGTCCCTTTCCGCGACAAATCTCATTCGATGACAACGCTTCAGGTAGGGAATTATTTGAGAATGATTTTATTCCCTAATTTCATTCATTCTAAAGAAAACAGGGAAACATGGATCAACTTATTATCTAGTTTATCCGTGAACGTTTTCCTTGCGGGTTGGGAATTTCTGTTTTAGGAAGTTATGGGGGTTTAATTTATTGTTGACCGTGATCTCATCTGTCGCCTTTTTTGGTTTCAATTGGGCCGCCTGTTATCATAATAATGGGAGGGGGTTGGACCGCACGAACACGGCCGACCCTCCCCCCCTTGTTTTTTTGAGTTTTTTGCGGCATGTGAAAGGCAGTGCGGTGCCGTTGCACTGCGCGAAAATGAGAAGAAAGAACGCGGCGAAGAAGCGTGGCGCCGTCGCGCCGCGCCGTTGGGGCCGAACGAAACTGCGGGCAGAGTCGGGGCCGAGGAGGCGATTTGAGGACCCCGATGTTTGTTGTTGAAGTGCGGATCAATGGACGATGATGAGGCGGGACGAAATGGCATTTTGAATCCTTTGTAGTGATATTCGACTCCCGGGAGGACCACCGGCGTAGACGGAATTGAAATCGGACCACCGGAGCAACTCCGGTGGTCCGCGGAAGACTCCGCCAGCGCGCCGCCGCAGCTGAAGCCGTGGCGGGGGAGGCTAGTCCCACGGCCCTGCGGGACCAGAAGGACACGACATCATTCTGCATCCGTTGGCAAGGAGTGGCCCCGCGCGGGGGGCCGCTGTTTCATCCAAGGGGGCAGCACCCCCTTTTTGCGCGACCAGCGCCGAGCCGGACCGCTCGACCAGAGCCGAGCCGCCCTGGGCCGGACCGGCCGCGCTGGGCCAGGCTGCCCAGGCTGGGCTGGGTCGCGCCCAGCCATTTTGGACCTAGACCCGGGTTGGGCCGACCCAGGGGGGGTTGGGCCGGGCCCAGATCCCCCGCTTTCGGACCTTTTTCGGTTTTTTGCCCATATATTGAGCTGTAAACCTCCGATCGACACACAGTCAGTGGCGATGAGACCCTTGAATAGAGTCGGTCGTTTTGGTATATTACATTTATGGTTTCCGAGTACTTTCGGTTCGGCCGGGTTGGTTCATACACGAAACCAACCGGGCCCTCGCAGCGGAAACACTTATATCTTGAGCTCGGGATGTCCGATTGACCTGCCGTCGACTTTGATGGATTCCTCTTGATGAGACGGACCATTTGGCATACTTCGCCCGAGTTTTGGTTGCTGTTGGATAGTGTCCAGGTTGGATTGTACCCAAAATCCAACCGGGCGCCTGGAACGGAAAAACTGATATATTTCAGACCGGACGTCCGTTTGACGAACCGTCAGCGGCATTGGTGATCACGTTGAGAAATGGTCCCGATGAGTATACCCTATCAGAGTTCGGGGTACAGTTGAGATACGGTTGGGATGGTTCACTCATAAAACCCACCGGGCCCCTAGGACGAAAAATCTAGTAAATCACAGACCAGGTGTCCGATTGACGCACCATCTGTTGCGTTGAGACCCCTATGACGAGGCAGTCCTCTGAGATATTTCTTTGTGGGACTTTGAGATACTTGGAGTATCGACCTGTAGCTCATGGAGCAGACCCTACCAAAGACGATCGTGCGGAGTACGGAGACCTTTTAGCTGGTTGAGACCTGACGACTGCTTGACCGACTCGACTTGGAGTGAGTCGACTAGCCCAGTGGACGAAGCACTACTTTGTTTGGGTGCAGACCCATGGCGGACGGAGCACTACCTATGTGACAGTGCAGACCTACAGTACTCATCCAGAGAGTACCTCTGCAGGCTACTAGGGGGTGTGCACTACTGTGTTTGGGTGGCATACCTCGGTGGGAAGCACTACTGTGTTTGGGTGGCTGACCCGCGATACTCAACAGGAGGAGTACCTCAGCAGTCTTAGGTTAGTGAGCAGTACCTCAGAGTCGTGACAGGACCACTGTACACTCTAGAGACGGGGTTCTTCAGCAGTTACGGTTTCGATAATGAAAATCCTGGTTTGAGCTGAGTCTATGAACTTTGTGTTTACCTCATGATTGAGATGGGTCACTTGATAAATTAGGTATATGTATGGGAATATACCTGGGTAGTGTCTATCCATTGATTTCGTAATCTTTGTGTTACCTCATGTTTGAGATGGGTTACTTGATAACTTAGGTATATGTATGAGCATATACCTAAGTAGAGGTTATCTGTTGAGATCTTATTTGTGGTTATCCATGATGGTTTTAGTGAGACCTTGAGGGTATCATGGTCCTTACTGAGTATCGTTATACTCACCCCTGCACGGGCTATGCCCGCACCTTGTTGTGTTGGTTGCAGACGACAGGCAGAGCTGACGGAGGCCGAGTGTTTGAGGAATAGATGGTACCCGGAGGTGGACCACAGGATGAGTCAGTATCCGGAGGTGGACTTCATGGCGAGACGACACTCAAAGGGGGTTGACGGGCGAGAACATTGAGGAGCTGCGCTATCTGTACCTACGCTTCAGGTAGGATCCGTGGTGGACGATCCAGGTGCTGCACTATCTGTACCTACCCTTCAGGTAGGATCCGAGGAGGACGACCCAGGAGCAGCTTTCTTTCTTCCAGCTGTTTTTCTTTTCCTTTTGTACTTTCGTTCAGTTGTAGCTGTACTTTCAGTTGGGTTTGTATTCTGGCCCATTTACCTTTCAACACTTTCTTTTGTACTTAGTGTTTTACTTTCTCTTGTACTATGTGGTGTTTTGTTTACTTTTATAAAGGCAATGCCTTCCTAGTTATCGGGATTTATGCCTTTGGTGCTCGTCGCCAGCCCTTGTCCTATGAAAGGCGGGCTTCGGGTAGTCACGACACGGGCCCTGAGGACGGGTCGTGACAAATTAGTATCAGAGGAGTCGGTTCTACCGCAGAACATATAACTTTGATATTTTCATTCTGTAAATCAATAGTGTTAAGAGTACCAAGTGTGGTTTTCAGTTCAGGGAGTCTAGTGTTGGTGTGGGCGGCCGACGTATCCATACACCAGGACCCTGACAACTGATTTCTGACTTTGTACACGAAAACACTGATTGCGTGTTTGTTTCCAGAAGTTTTCAAATGTCAGCTCGAACCAGGTCAGATCACCAGGTATAATCGTTTGACCGTGTCACGTTGTTCCTTTCAGGATGCCTTTTCACGGATGACCAGCTAGAGACCAGAGGGTTGTGCATACGGACAGCCTGCCGAGCGACGAGGCTTCGGTACAGGACCCTCTTGTTGTTGAGGCACCAACGAAGGCACCAGCAGTACTACCATACGTTGGGCCACTGATGCCACCAGCCCTAGCAGTAGGCGATGCATGCCACTTGAGCGCGCTGCACGAGTTCCAGCGCCAGAGGCCACCCAGGTTCCGAGGAGAGATGGACCCGCAGGCGGCTGAGGATTGGTTGGAGGCTGTGGTGAGAGTCTTCAGGCTAGTGGGGACGCCTGCAGACTTCATGGTGATCTTTGCTGCCAGCCTTCTTCAAGCAGCAGCAGGCTAGTGGTGGAGCCACTTGTCCCAGTTTTGTGACAGGATGAACTTCACATGGGAAGACTTCGAGACCTTATTCAGGGTAGAGTTTGTTCCAGTAGCTCTACACCCCGAGCATGTATAGGAGATTCTGCCTTTGCCGCACGGTTTTCGATCAATAGCCGAGTCATCTGTGGGAAGTAGACAGATGATGCAGAGGTCCAAGAGGACCAGAGCCAGCCGTACGAGGAGCATGAAGTGTTATGAATGCAGCAGGAGGGGTCACCTGGCACGTGACTGTCCGACTCCTCACACAGTCGATCCGTAGGCATTGGAGGAGCCACCGAGGTAGAAGCAGCGACGAGCGCTTGAGCAACAGCCAAGCAGTTGACAAGGCAGTAGAGCTCCAAGAGCAGGTGGACAAGAGAGGAACTAGTGGATACGTCCCTTGTACTTCTAGTTCCATGTTGATGTTGTATTCGTGTCTTTGTACTATGATCTGCTTAAAAAAACACTTATCTTTATGATGTTTGCTTTCATGTCCGTTTGTTTGGTTGATACTTAGTGGTCCTGGTTAAAACTGTTGACTTGACCCTCACTTTCGAGATTTCTACTGGAGGAGACCCAGTGACCTCACACTGATTCCAACAGCGTGACTCGACCCTTGGAGGCGAGAGTGACAGTTGAATCTCTTGGTAGTTACGTCGAGGCCTTGCGATGTCATCCATGGCATGAATGCATCCTTCATGTCAGGATTGACTGTATTAGGAAATTGGCGTGGTTCATCCAGGGGATGAGACCGAGTTTATCTTTTCGGAAAAGGAGAAATTTTAGCAGCTCTTCCAGATCATAGGTAAAGAAGGTGCAGATCATCCAGGAGTGGATGAAGACTACGCAGTACAGTAAGAAACAAGAAAACCGGCGCCAGTCTTAGAGACTCGGGCATGTTAAATGTTTCAAGAAGAGGGAGATTTAAGGAGAGATGAGTCTACGAAGCATCAGACATGGAGGCATATCTTGGAGAGTAGCATGGGGTGGTGTACATCTTAACATGCTACAACCACCCGCCTTAGTTACCCCCGCCAGGCTCAGGGAGCTGGAGGGCGGAGGAAGAGTGCGGCTGCATGCGGTCAAGGAATGTGACCCAATGGCTTCAAAAATGATTCAAGGGACAGTCTGTGTCCACTACTAGCTGCTGTAGTAACAGACATCGATATGAATCATTCCTTGCTTTCACAAATCTTGTCCCAGACCTAGAGTTTCCTGTAAGCCGTGGACTTGACCCTCACTTCGGGAGATACCTTGGGAGGAGAATCGATAATCACACTTACGCCGATGGTGTGGTCAGACCCTCGAGACGAGAGTTTCAGTTGGAATCTCTTGGTGGCAGCGTCGAGGCCTTACGACATTGGTTTGGGTATGGACTGGGCAATCACAGTTCATACACAAATTGACGGTATTTGAAAAAAAGGTTGTGGTTTAACTACGATGTCGGGATGGGTTTTCCTTGGTCGACGAAAAGGAAACCCCAGGCAGCACAAGACAACTCATGCAAGGGAGGGTGCGACCGATCATTCTTCAGTCGGTCAAACTTACCCTCGTGGAAGCAGTCGTTTTGAGTTTCAGTTCTATTAGGAATTGTAGACCTATAGAGTTCGAGGGTGACAAACACGTCCTTATACGGGTCTCACCTCAACGAGGTTTACAGAGATGTGGCCAAGGTGGAAAGTTATCTCCGAGGTCCAGCAGACCTTCTTAGGTCCTCAGCTGGGTAGGCGTGGTGGTTTACCGCTTGACCCATCCACCTCAGTTACACCAGGTGCACGATGTTTTCCACGTATCTCAACTGAGGAGATACGTGCTCGACCCTTCGCATATCATCGACCATGTGGAGCTGGATGATGGCGATTGGGTGACTTCCACGGAGGTTCCAGTGGGGAATCGAGGATCAATAGGGGAGGTCTTTTGAGGACAGTTTATTCCTCTGGTGTGCTTCATTTGGAAGTACGGGAACCTCCAGGTAAGCACATGGGAGCAAAAGGCTCAGATAAGTGCTCAATACTCCTTTTGTATTCCTAGTTTATGTTAAAGATTTACGATGACGTAAAGCCCTAAGGTGGGAGTAATGTAAAGACCCGTAAAATTCAAGGGAAATTTTTTTTCTTAATTTTCTTTGGGATTTTACAAGAAAGCAGTTTTTGATGGAGCCTGAATCCGAGGCCCGGTGTGCCCAGAATCAATTTCCAAAGTTAGGCTCGGGTACGTTCAGTGAACGAACGAGCGAGATTTTCTAACATTTGAACCGATGGTCGGAATCGAATTCTGAGGGCACCGATGGAACCGCAGTGCCGGTAATTGCTTGGAAACACTTTTTACAGAGTTGCGTTTGCTCGTGTGTGGTTTTTAATTTTTGGGGTCAAGTTAAGAAATAAAATAAAAGTGGTGCGACACTTTATTTTATTTCACTTAAAGCCACTTATTCCATGTTAAGCGGATGAGGTAGAACCCACAATATCCTACCCACTTGGTAGGATATTTATGAGGTGGGGCCTGCACAAGCCCACCGTTTCTTTTCTTCTTATGTAACGCACCCGCACCCCCTATTAAATGAAGTCAACTCTTGCGTTCAAACTTCTAATAAACGCCTCATTAATTTGGACAGTTAAATCGTTACAATTAATTCAACAAATTAATTTTTCGTTTCTTATCTTTTGAATTTCAAAAGCTTAGGTCAATAATAAAACAAGGGTTGAACTTTTTTTATATAGTTGGTCTTGTTGTGTGGGGAGGCTAGGGAGAATTCGCCCAGGTTCTTGAACTTCTTCCTCCTCGACGAAGAACGCGAAGAATGCGAGGAACGCCGACCTCCGACGAAGGTTGACAAGAACGCAAAATCCTCGGAAATCAGCGATGCTTCTTCTGCGATGCTCCTTCCGCGACGCTTCTTCCGCGAGACTCCTTCCGCGATGCGACGATCCCCCTTCTGCGACGTCTTCTTCCGCGACATCCCTTTCCGCGACAAATCTCATTCGACGACAATGCTTGAGGTAGGGAATTATTTGAGAATGATTTTATTCCCTTATTTCATTCATTCTAAAGAAAACAAGGAAACACGGATCAACTTATTATCTAGTTGATCCGCGAACATTTTCCTTAAAGGTTGGGAATTTCTGTTGCAGGATGTTATGGGGGGTTTATTTTATTGTTGACCGTGATCTCATCTGTCGCCTTTCTTGGTTTCAATTGGGCCGCCTGTTATCGTAATAATGGGAGGGGGTCGGACCGCACGAAAACGGCCGAACCTCCTCCCACCTTGTTTGTTTGAGTTTGTTGCGGCACGTGAAAGGCAGTGCGGTGCCATTGCACCGCGCGGAAACGAGAAGAAAGAACGTGGAAAAGAAGCGTGGCGCCGTTGCGCCGTGTCGTTGGGGCCGAACGAAACCGCGGGCGGAGTCGGGGTCGAGGAGGCGATTTGAAGACCCCGCTATTTGTTGTCGAAGTGAGGATCGATGGACGATGATGACACAGTCTATAATGGCATTTTGAATCCTTTGCAGTGATCTTCGGCTCCCGGGAGGACCACCGGCGCAGACGGAATTGAAATTGGACCACCGGAGAAACTCCGGTGGTCCGCGGAAGACTCCGTCGGCACGCCGATGGGCGGCTGGTCCCGCGGCCACGTGGGACCAGTAGGACACGGCATCACGCCGCGTCCGTTGGCCGGGAGCGGACCCCGTGTGGGGGGCTGCAGTTTCGTCCAAGGGGGCAGCACCCCCCTTTTTGCGCGGCCGCTCGGCTAGCACCGAGCCGGACCACTCGGCCAGAGCCGTGCCGTGCCGGGCTGGGCCGGGTCGCGCCCATCCGGGTTGGACCCGGACCCGGGTCGGGTCGCCCCGGTTCGGGCCGACCCAGGGGGGTTGGGCCGGGTCGGTCCGGGCCCAGACCCCCCGCTTTTAGACCTTTTTCGGGTTTTCTCCCATATCTTGAGCTGTAGACCTCCGATCGACGCACCGTCAGCGGTGATGCGACCCTTGGATCACGTCAGTCGTTTCGGTATAATACACTCAAGGTTTTGGAGTACCTTGGGTTCGGCCGGGTTGGTTCGTACACGAAACCAACCAGGCCCTCGGAGCGGAAATGCTTATATCTTGAGTTCCGGACTTCCGATTGACGTGCCGTCGACTTTGTTGGATTCCTCTTGATGAGAAGGAACTTTTGGCATACTTCGTCCGAGTTTTGGTTGCTGTTGGATAGTGGCCAGGTTGGATTGTACCTGAAATCCAACGGGCCCCTGGAACGGAAAAGCTGATATCTTTCAGACCGGACGTCCGTTTGACAAACCGTCAGCAGCGTTGGTGATCACATTGAGAAACAGTCCCTATGAGTATACCCTATGAGAGTTCGGGGTACAGTTGAGATACAGCCGGTTTGGTTTGCTCACAAAACGAACCGGACCCCTGGGACAAAAAAGCTAGTAACTCACAGACCGGGCGTCCGATTGATGCGCCGTCTATTGCGTAGAGACCCCTATGACGATGCGGTCCTTTGAGATACTTCTTCGTGGGACTTTGAGATACTTGGAGTATCGACCTGTAGCTCATGGAGCGGACCCTCCCAGAGATGAGCGTGTGGAGTACAGAGACCGTGTAGCCGGCTGAGACCTGACGACTGCTTGACCGACTCGACTTGGAGTGAGTCGACTAGCCCAGTGGACGGAGCAATACTTTGTTTGGGTGCAGACCCATAGAGGACAGAGCACTACCTGTGTGACAGTGCAGACCCGTGGTACTCGTCCGGAGAGTACCTCTGCAGGCTACTAGGTGGTGTGCACTACTGTGTTTGGGTGGCATAACCCGGCGGGAAGCACTACTGTGTTTGGGTGGCTGACCCGCGGTACTCGACAGGAGGAGTACCTCAGCGGTCTTAAGTTAGTGAGCAGTACCTCGGAGTCGTGACAGGACCACTGTACACTCCATAGACGGGGCTCTTCAGCAGTTATGGTTTTGATAATGAAAATCATGGTTTGAGCTGAGTCTATGACCTTTGTGTTTACCTCATGATTGAGATGGGTCACTTGATAACTTAGTTATATGTATGGGCATATACCTGGGTAGTGGCTATCCGTTGATTTCGTAATCTTTGTGTTACCTCATGTTTGAGATGGGTTACATGATAACTTAGGTATATGTATGGGCATATACCTATGCAGAGGTTATCTACTGAGATCTTCTTTGTGGTTATCCATGCTGGTTTTAGTGAGACCTTGAGGGTCTCAGGGTCCTTACTGAGTATCGTTATACTCACCCCTGCACGGGCTATGCCCGCACCTCGTTGTGCTGGTTGTAGACGATGGGTAGAGCTGACGAAGGCTGAGTGTTCGAGGACTAGATGGTACCAGGATGTGGACCACAGGACGAGTCAGTATCTGGAGGTGGACTTCACGGCGAGACGACACTCAGAGGGGGTTAACGGGCGAGAACATTGAGGAGCTGCACTATCTGTACCTACCCTTCAGGTAGGATCTGTGGTGGACAATCCAAGTTCTGCGCTTTCTGTACCTACCCTTTAGGTAGGATCCGAGGAGGATGACCCCGGAGTTTCTTCCTTTCTTCAAGCTGTTTGTCTTTTTCTGTTGTACTTTTGTTCAGTTGTAGCTGTACTTTCAGTTATGTTTGTATTCTGGACCATTTACCTTTCAGCACTTTCTTTTGTACTTAGTGTCTTACTTACGCATGTACTCTGTGGTGTTTTGTTTACTTTTATAAAGGCAATGCCTTCCCACTTATCAGGATTTTATGCCTTTGGTGCTAGTCGCCAGCCCCTGGCCTATGGAAGGCGGGCTTGGGGTAGTCACAACACATGCCCCAAGGACGGGTCGTGACAGTTCATTCTACAAATTATTTTTAATAATCCATTCAATTTGCATCATCTCTTCATCATTATCATTACTTTCTAAAGAATCAATTCCATTTCTAACTTTATATATAATGTTGATTAGATGATCAGATTCATCATCAGATGGAGAATAATTCCTATTTCTTTTACTCAATAACTTTTCTTCATTTTTTCATCAGTAAATATTTCCTTCTGTTTATTCCACTTTTGTTTCCAAGGTTTCTCATCAACATCTTAAGACTCATACTCTCCAAATTTATTCATTGGCAAATTCTGTGAAAAATGTCCTTTCCCTTCAAAATTCCAACATTTGAGAGATTTACTTTTTTATTTTCCCTAATTGTATTTCATTGAAATGAGGACTAAAAATGTTTTGAAATATTCAACTTCTTCATTAGCTTTTGAAACAGTTGATTATTTTTTATTTTTATTATCATTATTTTTCTATTTTATCAAATTTTTGAAGTCCGTTTTGTGATCACCTTTTTCTTTTCCTTTCATAAGTTTTTCTCTTATAATTTCATAAGCAACAAGAGTATTGTGTAGATCATCCAGTGATAGAGTTTCAAGATCCATATCTTCCAAAGATGAAACCTTGGCATCAAAATTATCATTAATAATTCTCATGATTTTTCCAAAATATTCATGCCTTCTAATTTCTCAAGAAGAAAACTTATGGTGCCAACAATATCATTTACTCTTAAAAATAAGTCACCAATAGGTTCTGGCTTAACCATTTTAATACCTTCATACTTTATTCTCTAGGGTTTTAACTCATCCTTCTTCACCTTTATATTTCCTTCATAGATGTTTTTCAACTTATCCTAGATACCTTTGTTAGTTCCAACTCCCTTTAATCTAAGAAACTAACTTTCATATAGTGATGAGAGTAAAATTTTTTTATCTCTTCTATCATTCTCAAAATTTTTCATATCTGAAACTATAAGAGAAGCATTTTGAATATTAGGAGAAAATAATTTTTTAATATCTAATAAAACATAATATCCAAGGGACATACGATAGACTGGAATTCTATCTTTCTAGAGATGATAATTATTTTCATTGAAAACCAGAATCCCCTTATAGTTCACATAATTAAAATTTTCTATTCTTGAGATGGAGCATTCAGAGGAAGCCTCTTCCTGATACTAATTGTTTTCTCCATGCAGTATCAAGACCAATGATGGGGGGGGGGTGAATTAGTGGTTAATTATTCTTTATTAATAATGTTTTCCTTATTTTATTAAAATCTTTCTCAACCTGTGAAACTTTTTACAGTTATGATATACTAAAATGTAACTCACAACCTATCCTTTCATATGAAACAAATATAAAAATGGGGAAGCACATGATATTTAAAAGGTTTGGTATAAATACACAATTCTTTCCATACTGGATAGTCCCACCAACTTGGATTACTTCACTATATTCTTTCTAGAATACAAAGTCACAGGCAAAGAAGAATTATACAATCCACATAGAAGCATTCCATCTATAGTTTTTTATAACCACAAACAATACATTTTCGAATCCACATTCCCAAGAAATACCTTTTTAGTTAATGGTAAGTATCCATAGTCACAAGATTCAATTTATTCTTCTTTTATGATACACTTCAGAAAGTCTTCACATCCTCCAAAATTAAGCCGAATCAAACATTACCTATGTAAAACCTTCAAGAACATCAACAATTCACAAAAGAATTTTTTTGTCTTGAAACTTATTCTAGAACCTTATTCCATAAATATTCCTCATAAAAATTAGTATGATATTTATATTCTGGAAACCTCAGTTCAATGATGGTCAATATCGTCTGATTCTTTTTATGCTCTTCCTTATTTAATTAAGTAGGAACTCAAATGGCTTCTCACTTTCTTCTGTCTAATGGACCTCAGTTTGAAGGAATAATTCTAATGGATATGATTCTAATGGAACTACCTTATATGGATATTTCTTGGACGATCATATTGAACTTCAATCTGATGATCTTCCTCAGCTTCAACCTAAAACACAAATTTCGGTTGGGTATTCAACAAATGTTCCACAATTTTTGGAGGTTGAGAACTTGATTTATCCAAACTAATACTTTTTAAATGATCTCAGTTCCTCTTTCAAAGGAAACTCAAAATGGTTTACTTAGAATTCTGAATAGGGTTTCCAACTTTACAAAATTTCCTAGATCTTCAATCATCCTTAAAAATTAGATATTTCTTTTAATTATTCATCTCTATTAATTATCCTTAAATATTGGATCAATTTGTGACTTTTTCATGTATTCAAAAATTTCTTCATTCTAATTATTTAGTAAAATTATTTATTACGATTCTTCATTATCATGAATACATATATAATACTGATTATGACCCATTAAGATGGTTTAAAAAAAAATAAAGAGTCTTCTCATAAGGATATTTTGTATCAAATCTTATGGATCCTTCTCCCAACATCATATTGATTATGACTTCTTAAATTTTTTATTCCAATATTAATTATTCATTCGAGTTCTCCAATGTGATTTCTTTATTACAATCACGTAATTTAGTTACTTTGATTTTATTGACCCTCCGGTAAACAAATTAGAACTGAAGACATCTTATAACTTTTTTCTACATCAATTGAAAAACTAATCTACTGATTTCGATTTTCTCATTATGATGAACATATTATTTTCTTTAATATGTTTCTCTATATTAATTGAAAAAAATTTAAAACACTTATATTCCCATTATGATCCTCCATACCAACTAAAAAAATAAATATAAAAAAATTCTTGCAACTTTATGAAAGATTCAAGTCCCCCTTTGATTTTTTTTTTTCAAAAATTATTCAAATAAGTCTCTCCTCATTTTTCTGAATAAGATACTCCAATTAATCCAGATTTTAAAAAATTCTGAATATATTGATACTACATTGATGGAACTTATTCTTCTGTGTGTGGTTTTTCTCACACTGATGAGAATCATCTAAAATGATTCTCATTCTATTCTCCTCTATTCCAAAATATTTCTTCTTCTATGAACATCAACTTGTAATTATGAATTTATCATGACTTTGAATATGTTAGAGATTATCTTTAGAATTATAGGACTTACTAAGGAAAGTATTGTAACTTTCATGTCTTAAAGAAATGTCTTTATTTCAAATAAAACCAGAATATGATTGTCAGTACCTTTTCTCCCCCATACCATTATAAGTCTTGAATCACAGGTTCTATAAATAATATATGATATTTGTGAAATAAAAACAATCAAAGTATCATCATATTCATATTGGTGACATTATGACTCCAAAATAGATTTCTCATTATAATTTCCACTTTAATTTTAAAATCAATATGATTTCCAGTAGTTTCTGACTTTTCATCAATGTCTCATTACGATTGCTTGGAATTTTTAACTCATACCGATGTCTGGATCCAATTTCGAGGAGTTTGGTCTTTGGATATGATACCAATGAATCTAAATCTGATCATAATAGATCTGATTATTATTGATATGGTTTTGGATCTAATTTGACAATATTACTCCCACCATTCTTCAATACAGATTTCCATTACCTTCTCAAAAATACAGTCTTTCATCAAAATATGGATCTATTGACAAAAAATACAACAAAAAATTAACTGGGGTCTAATAATGTATTCCTAGTTATAAATTATTCATTTTAACTATCCATTAGACTGAGGATGAAAGATAGTAATGAAATTTAATTTAGTTCCCAATGAATTCTAAAGGCAATTCCAAAAATTAGAAGTCAACCTGCGATCATGATCATATACAATTTAAAGAGTAACTCCCTAAAACCTAACTATCTTATTAATATATAATTGATAAAGTTAATCTAAATAGAGAGTATCAAGAATGGGAAGAAAATGTTTTTATTTATTAGTCGATCAACAATCAACCGAATTGCATTATTTTCTCAAGATTTCATTGTTATCCCAACCATGGAATCCATTGATATATTTTCCCATTTCCACTTTGCAACTAGTAAAGGATTAGGAGTCCTCTTTAGTAATTTTATTTCTACTTTAACCTATTTACATGTCAAACATTTCATGGTGAAGTCAACAATATATCTTTTAATTTATTCCCATTGATATTAATCCCAATGAACTTTTTACTTCTTAGTACTGCGAGGATGATTGGAAAACAGAGAACTATGAGCTTCATATAACAATTCCATCTTTTGTTGGGAATCAAAAGGCACACATAATATAGTTACAAATATCAAAAAAATTCTTTTTCAATATTAATCTCATGAAACTTACACTTCTTAACTGATTCTACTATTTTATATAACTCATAATATTTTTCTGAGCTTTCTTAATTCTTTCAGACAATGATGATTACATTAACACATGAAACAAAATAGAGGAATTTATTTCACCCAAAACTTCCTGGCCAAAATTCTTCAAATAACTAATCAAAGTGTCATGTTATACATGTAACACGATTATTGTATAATTACTTTTCCCACTCAATGCATCAGACACTGTGTTTTTATTTCCAAGGTGACAATGAATTGTGTAATCATTATCGTTTATCAGTTCCATCCATCTTCATTGTCTCATATTCAATTCTGTTAGAGTGAATATATACACCAAACTTTTGGGATTAGTATATATTTCACACTTTACTCTATAAAAATTATGACTCCAAAATTTCAATGGAGAAACAACAATTAATTCTTAATCATGTGTGTGATAATTTAACTCATGATGTTTCAACTGATGTGAAACATATGAAATTACTTGATCATTATGCATAAAAACAAAACTAAATCCCTTGGAAGAATCACTATAGGTGAAGAAATCCCCAATTCTTGAGGGAAGGTCTAGAACTGGATCATCCAACAGTCTTCTTTTTAATTCCAGAAAATAATCATCACATTCTTTTGTCTAGATGAATTTTACCCATTATTGTTATAGCTTAGTTAGAGGGAAATATTATTATGAATTTTTTAACAAACCATAGGTAATAACCTACTAATCCAAGAAAATGTCAAATCTCATTAACATTTGTTAGGTCTTTTCCATTCATCAACCACTTTTTTTATAAGTTTCAAAAGTAATTCCATCAATAAAAACAATGTTAAAAAAAGAAATATGTTGTAACCAAAAATCATATTTTCTAAATTTTCCATACAAATTCAATTCTTTAAGGATTTCCAAAACAATCCTTAGATGCTTTTCATGATCCCCAAAGCTTTTTTAATAGTCCAAAATATTATCAGTAAAAATGAAAAAAACCTATCCAAATATTAAAAAAATATTATATTCATAATATCTGGAAATAGAGAGAGGGAATTTTTCAACCCAAATAGCATAAAAATCATAATTCCAATATCTAGTTCGAAATGCAGTATTTGGAATATTTTCCTCCTTCACTTTTAACTTATGGTACCCCAACCTCATATCAGTCATTGAATATTATTTCTCCCCTAGATCTGATCAAACAAATCATCTAAATGAGGAAAAAAATACTTATTATTAATATTGATGTTATTCAGTTCTATATAATCAATTCAAAGTTTCATATAACCATATTTCTTTTTAACAATAATATAGGATCACCCCTAGGTTAACTACATAGACTAATGAAACCTTTATCTAGAAACTCCTGTAATTTAATTTTTAATTCCAAAAGTTTTCCTTATTTTATTCAATAAGCGTGTTTTGATATAAGATTAACAAGATGGATTATGTCAACAGTAAACTCAACATATTGATATAGAATAACACTAAGAAAATCATTAATAAAAAAATATATGTATTCATCAAAAAAAAGAAATTAAATTATCTAAAGAGTTTCATTCTTTTGAATGACATGATGTAAGTAACTTTCACTGCTATTTCTAATCAATTTATTAACTTCTTGGTATGTTTTTAAAGGTAAGAAATAATTAAAAAAATAAATTCATAGCTCTGAAATAGATCTTAAAATGATAATATAAAATCTATTCTATACCCAAAATAATATTAAACTCAAATATTGGTATTTAAACATGATTTTTAGGAATGAAGATGCCACTAATAATAATATGAATATTCAGATAAATTTTGGTAACTTTAATAGTTCTTCTTGATTTGTTTACAAAAGTTTTTATCAGAATTTCATGATGTGATGTTCCCAGTATTATTGTAAATTTCTCAAGAATAAAATAATTTGAAAATACCGAATCAAATTATGTATTTGAATAATTTTAATTCACAAGTAACATACCCCTCAACAATTCATTTTACATTAATAAATCCACCATAATAGTATAAAATGAATTTTCTACCCCTTTCTATTTCTCATCATAATGATTTCTCTCTTATGCAGCTAACTTTAAACACATGTTATCATAACGAGACAAGTCATTTCAATTAAAACACCTCAAAATTGGATGGATATTGGTTTCCAAAGTCATTGGTTTTTCAGGATTCCTTTATTTATAGTCATGCATCCTATAACCTAACTGAGCACATCTGTAGCACTTTATAGACTTCATTCGACATTATAAAAGGTTTTTATTACAACACTTATCACATGTTGAAAATTTTATCATCTTATGTATAAATATATTTTATTAATTATTCACCTACCAGATGAACCACTTTTTTATATTCTCATCACATGGAACATATGTGTTAGAAAACTCTATATCAACTTCTTGAGTAAACCAAACTGTTTCTCATAGATTTTAAATTATTTTGAAGCTAAGTATCATAATAATTTTTTTTCAATCAAGGTTAAAATATATTAATTTTACTATTAATTTCCTGAAAAAAATCCGGTATGTACCTATTGAGGCTTGTAAAATTGGATTCATATGTAGCCACTGAATCATCACCTTTCTACCTAAGTTCCATGAACTATTTCTGAATTCTGAGTTGAACAGCCTTAGGGAAATATTTTTCCTAAAAAATATTATTAAAATCATCCCATTACATAACATATAGAACATATTTATCTTTGGTATTCTTAATAAAAGACCATAATTGATCGAATTCACCTTCAAAATGATAAATTTATAGGGTTAACTTTTGGTGTTCTAAATGTCCCATGACTTTGAATATATTTCCAAGGGATTTTATCCATCATTAAGCTCCCACTAGATCCAAGGTTACATTAAAATAAGGATGATGTTTCCTCATAAAATACTCTTCCACTTTCATATTCCTCTGTGGTTGATCCGAATTTTCCATTTGATGGATACAACAACCATTTATAGCTTGTTTCAAGCTAGCCATCACTATAAAAAACTATTAGGTTCCAATTCTAACCATCTTAGGTTGCAGTTTTGGAAGGATGTTTTCCTGTCAATGCCTTCCCATCGTAGCTACACCGTTTCATATATTGAAAACCATACCTAACAAACATATCTTAGATGAAGTAACCTAGTAATCTTCAAATGATGTATCATTGAACCATAAATTAAAAAATCATTTTTAGTTATTCTATTAATATTATACTATCCTAATGTTATCTAAATCTTTCTTATGATATACACTGTAAGTACCCAACCTTAAACCATACATATTCAAGTGATTTTAAACTAGAATTCACATTTTGATAATCCTGATGACCATAAAGGTTTAATTTTTTAGATAATTAGGACTAACTCATATATTGTAAAGCAATAAATTAATGTTGGGAACATATACATACAATCCATTTTTTATAAATAAAAAGACATTTAAATAAAACATGTTCTATATTTATGAAAAATATTCTCAAGTTTTCCCTTAATCTCAACATTGTCTCTATCCAGCCTTCAATACCGTGATTTTTTTAATGAAATGGGATGATAATAAAATCTTAGAAAGGGAGATAAAATAAAATAAACAATTATTCTAATTTAAACACATAAAAAACATTTTCTTACAAACATTGCTTCCTACCATGAAAAATGAATAATATTTTCCAGATAATAATTCTATTACCTTTTGGGAAATCAATTGTTATCGTGAAAACTTGTTAGAAATTATATAAAAGTGATGTTGGTATATTGGGAAATCGTCATAATAGAACCCCAAAAGAACCCTTAAAAAAACCCTTACAAATTGTAATAACCATATGGCCTACATTAAATATAATTACTTGGAGAAAAAAATCCTTAACTAATGCATTGGAGTACTATTAGGGTGCAACCATCGTGTAATCTGTATCGGGCTCACCAGACCCTATATGAGTGTACGCATTGAATATCATGTCCAAGGACTATATCATGGATTAAATAGTTAAAAAATATTTTAATTCATTGTGTGAAACAATTTTGGATATGAAAATACTTTTTTGTTATACAAATCATTTTTAACAAAAAATAAAAAACACACATATAAAAATTAGACCATTTTATTTGAAAATAATTGTTAAAAATTATAAAGGAAACATTAATAATTAAATCTTAATGAAATATGGAAATTATGTTCATGTAAATTATTTTAAGAAACATTTCTTTTAACACTTATAAACACGAAAATTAAAAATATGTTTTTTTAAGGAAAATCCCTTCGAAATTTCATATAAATGAAATGATCATTAATCAAAAGAGTTGATTATTTGTATAAACTATAAATCCATATAAAACAAGTGAAAATAAACCATAATATTATTAAAATTGATTTAACCCATAATATTAGCACAACATAATCAATGATGGAGAAGGTTAACCTAAACAATTGAAATTGGGTTAAGAATTTCCATACATCGACTCTGACTCATCAAGGATAATATTTATGTTCCTGAATAATAAAACATGGCTAATTTATAATTTATTAATAACATTTTTCAAATTTATTATTACTTTTATATCACTTATTACCATGTTATTAATTATTTAAGTTCATATCGAATGTTTGGATGTTATTCAGTTCATAAGTCAAAATTACATCATTCAGTTGACTATGGTAAAAGATGACATTGTTTAATAATCTAAAGATTAATATTCATGTAATATTTTTTTTATATATTTATCATTTCCATAATTATAACCATCCATGTAACATTTTGAAGAAACAAATCACACCATTGTGTGGAGACAGTATGTCGTAGTACATATGTGTGATGCTTTTGTTTTTCGTATGATGGATAAAAGGTAGAATATGGCTGTCCTATAATCCAAATAAAATATGAGCTTATATATTATTCTAAATTTAATAATTTATCGTGGAAAAAAACCTGAATAGTAAGTGGAAGAAGAAATAATCTTGAAAGAATCTATAAAGACGATTACCACTTATTTGGACGTCTTTATTTAATATATTATTAATGGATCAAGGGTTGGACTTTTGTAAGGACTAAAACATCAAGACATTTAACTATGGATTTTTAGAATAGAAATGGAGAGAGGTTTTTGAAGATATATGGATTAAATTAGTGTAAATAAATGAGGGAAGGAATTCCATTTTACAATTTAGGTGAGGGTTACTTTTGGAACTTATCAAAATATTAAAATATAATAAATTCATTTTCTATCAAAATACCACCAAAATGGCCATGGGATCGACTATTAGATGATATAACGTTGTAATATCATCATACAATAAAATTTAAACATGTTTCAGTTTTATTTTAAACCTTATCATTTTGATTATCCTTAGATAACCTATGTTACTTTTAATTCTAGTAACAATCTATTTAATATTAAAATGTTGAAATAGGTACATTTAAAATGTTAATTGGACCATAAATGAATAATATATGAAAACAAGATAACTCCGAACCAAAATATTTAATACATCTGTGGAATTTCATAATAATCTATAAAATTCATGGATCACCATAATTAATTCAAATTATATTCATTCTAATATTTTTAATATAATTGATTGTTTCATTAAAAAAACAACTATTGTGATATATTTGTTTAATTATTTAATGCAATTATTTATTTGTTGAAAATATAAAAAATACCATGATGTATATTAATCTTTTAAATTTCATAGTAATATTTATCGTAAAATATTTCTTCTGAATAAACCATATTAAAAATGATATAGTTATTAAAAATATAAATCTGATATATTTGAATTTTCTTGAAATAAAATATTATATATATATCATAATCTTATCTGAATGGAATCCAAAAGTCAAAATAAAATTAATATCACTAAAATAAGTATATTAATTAAAAAAATTGAAATTTATATTTTTTTATAACCAACCTTTTTTTCAATGTGGACACATAATAGATACTATAGACAGAGAAAATGACATTTTATGGATTTCGTTGATTTAAATAATATATAAGTCATTTTTATGGAAAAGTGTCCATTAAATAGCTCAATTTGGACCCTTAGGTTTTAAGGGTAAAATTAAATTCATAAAATAAAATTTGGAAAAGTTTATGGTTATTAAATATCAATTATAATTTATTTTTAACAAAGATTACTCAAATTACCCTTTACAATGGTAACAAAAATTACCAATGTTACTATTCATATTGGCAAAAAAATTGAACTATTTACTAAATTTGGACCTTATGGTTACAAAAGTGGAATCCATTTTCCAAAATTTTAAATGAAAAAGTGGTGGAATTTAATTTAAAAATAAATGACCGAAATGCATTGGAGAATTGTTTTTTCAGAAAAATACCTCTTTAAACATAAAATATTTTTACTAAATTCAAGTATAAAAACAATTAAATAAATCATAAATGGATTCATATAATATAAAATTTACTAATTATAATTTAAAAATAATTTTAATCAATACCTAATATTATAAATAAAATAATTTTTTCAATAAAACTAGAATTTTTCACTATTTATTGAAATATAATTGTTTTCAAAAAAATTATCAAAAACTAATTCTAAGATATTTTTGACATTCTAGATTAAAAATAGTTTTTTTTTTCAATGTAAAATAATATAAATTGAAAATTCATCTTTTAAATATATCCATATTAGATATTAGTATAGTACAACTATCTTCTTTTATATTTAATAATCACATAACATATTTATAATGAATTTAACTATTTTGTTCAAGAATATCTATAAATATGAAATAAAATTATTATATTATAACATGAGTTTTTACATAAAAAGTCACGAGGGATGTGTTTATTTATGGATAAAGGTATTCAAGATTAATTTTTAATGAATTTGGCTTGTATAGATGCTCTATATTTGGACAAGTCAATTCATGTAATATTAAACTGGAACTAAAGATAAAAAATTAAGAAGGAACATTCCTATCATGGAAATTGTCTTTATAATATTGAAAAATGACCATGTGCTAATATTTTAAGAGTCAATAGAATTTCAATAATATTCATTCCATGGTAAAGGTAATTTCATTTAAAATAATTTTAAATTATTATTAGAGCTACTTAGAGACTCTATAAGATCCATTGAAAAAAATAAGCTTTCTATAAGAGTCATTTGAAGACTTGAAAAGAGTCATTTTGTGGTATAGGGTAATTTTCATAAGATTCCTGAGAGACTCCATAAGTGTTTCAATAAATTTAATTTTTATCAAAGTTATTGGATACTCTATAAGAGTTTTTCTACAACAAATGTTATTTTTTAAGAGTCAATGAGGACACCATAATAGTCATTATTGGACTTGGTATGAGTCATTTCATGTCTCTATAAAATTAATTTGGGAAAACCATAAGGGTCATTTTAGGAACTTACAAAGGGTCATTTTAGAGTATAGGATCATTATATAACAGTTTTTCCTTTATCATTTTTAGAGTAGTTTGACCCACATCTTTTTACAAAGTATTTTATCAATTACTAAATGTGATTAAACATCATCCTACTAAAAGTAGAAAAAATCATGTCAAGATTAATAAAATAGTCAATCCAAGATATTTTAGTGGTTTAAACACTATATTGGTGTGGATTTTGTGGATTTGGTTGTTGATCAAATAACACATTATGAAGAGGGATTTCACATATTGGAAATAACAACTAGAGGATCGTGTGTATTTCAAAATACATTATTTGATTGAATATTATGGTGTTGATTATATACATAATATAAGGTGACTTGAACGACATTGAATATTATAGAAAATATCACTAGTAAAGTTAGATTTTCTATATTCAAATAGGAAAATATTTATTATATAGATATTCAGTGAATAAAATATTAAAATAGATATAAAATAATAAATAGTTATCAAGGATACTCTCTTGAAAAAACTCCTAAAAGAAAAAGGGATACTATTTTGTAAGAAAAAAGGATGTGTGGAGAAATGTGAAGAGGGGATATTTAGTTTACCAGAAATAAAGAATAAAATTATAGAAATACATTGGAATTTTGTAGATGAAGAAGAAGAAGGTGTTCTAGGAGGTTCATTTATTGAATGTTTGAGGTGATAGTGATGAGCGCTACATAATCTTTTGTGTAATTTTTATTTATTTTCCTTATAATAAGTAGATAATTATAAGAAGAGCAGTGAATTATTCATTTTTCGAGAATTTACAAATCTATAGAGTTAGTGCATGTGATTTATATTGTAAAATAAAAAAGAAGTGAACTTAGTATATTATGTGAGTTGACACACTGACTTTCCATGATTCTTTGATTAGTCTTGTTTGGGTAAACAATGTAAAAATATTTTGTCTCTATTTACTTATTTATTTCTTCATATTTTCTATGAGAAAGATATTAGTCTTTATATTAAAAGTGGGAAAAGATCATTGTTAATGGAAGTTTAAAGAATTTTTAATACCATGAAACACCACCCCCTCTGTAGGTATTCACCTTGTTTGGGATGGACAAGTGCTATCAAATCCTAATTATCGATGATGTTTTTTCTATCATCGAAGAAACATAACAATAATTTGTAACAATAAAAATGTTTTGATGTTTGATAAAAATAATTTACAATTATAGAATAATTAGTTGACACATTACTTCTGATCATTAGGGATAGATTTCAACATGGATAGCAGACATAATATATTAGTTATCAAGGAAATATTAGCATTATCATTGAAATATTTAACGGAACTTGATTCCAATGAAAATGGATACAATGCATTGGGAGGATTATTATCCAACATTATATATACGAGGTCAATGACATGGAAATAATGAGAGGATATGTTGTAAAAACATCTTAATGTATATTAATTAACACCCAAGTTATATTAAGTTAAGTTTCATGTACCATGGAACAAGTATAGAGATTTGAAAATGAACCCAAATGGAACTGTTGATGTATTCTTTGATCAGGTGAACATCATTATGGAAGACATGCATGTGACCAGTGAAAATATTTATGATGAAAAAAATTGTAAAGTGGCTGTAGATAATATTACCACCGTGATTCAACTTAAAGGTTTCAATTATCAAAGACAATGAATCACATGAGGGAACACATATAGTCTTCAGAACACTGTCATTGCACACGAGATGGGGAATAGTGATAACACAGTTCTGATAAAAGTGAATCCCCAAGATGTTTAGTTCTAAATGATAAAGAAGATTATAGTGAATAATGATATTATGGATAAAGATACAAATGAGGTGACATATTTTCCCTCCTTAGATATCAAAAGTGGAAAATGTAAAATTTATAGGCATGTTTACACTTTCTTGTTTTTGATGTGGCAATGTTAGGGATCTCACTACATTATTTCCAAAGAAATTACGAGATGATGATGAAATGGAGTAACCGATTAATAAATCATTTAATACTAAGAAAATCAATAAATTACCATAATTTAAATTATTCAAAAATAATAAATTTTCCCTTATAATGTGTCTTCATTGATGGAATGAAAGTGACAGATGTTGAGGATTTAAAATACCACAGTGATGAAGTTCTTGTGGCTATCATTGAAAAAATACTAGTGGAGGATATTGGGGATAAAAGTATTAAATTTTATGTAAGATTCACACTTTTGGAAAAAAGATGAAGTTACTGATGAATAAATTAATACTTAGAGGGTAAGATAGAGAAATAAAATAGAGTGGCACATAACTCAACAATTTATATGCTGTAGTAGGAAGAAGAGAAGTCTAATTTTAAAGCTAATATTTAACATCTCAATGAGTTATAATTGAATCAAAAAAGGAACATAATAATGAACCATGTATCTAATTTTATTGTTTTTCAAATATAGGGAACACACAAAATATGTGTTCTATAGGTAAAATAATGTTTAAAGATCAAGGGAAAAAAATAGGAAATTAGAATTTCTTATACTCGATATGTTTCTATTGGATGTTGTTTTTATTATAAATTTTTGGGAAATAAATACTTGAATTTATCATTAAAGTTAAAAATGGAAACACATTAGGGGATCTAGGAAAGGATATCTTAATAGGTGGGAGCGTCATCGAGTAGGATGAAGAAACATAATAAATTCACATCATTTCAAGGTGAATATGATTCGATGGAGTTGAAGGTGTAATAATCTCATTTAAATAAAAATTAAGTACAATATAAAATATGTTTCAATAAAAGAAAATATAATAAGGAAAAAATAACTACAATTAATTCAAAAGAAATAGATTGATGCAGAATATATAATTTTGACAGCAATTGTACTTCCCACATGATTGGGAAAAACATGTTCATAGGAATAATGTATAACAGAGAAGGAATTATTCACTATGTTAATAATTAATTTTTAATTAACTATTTCTTGAAAAATAAATAATGCACCAAGAGTATAGTATTATAGACCTGATCAATAATTAATAAATATAGGATTCCAATGTGGAGGATTTTATCACCACTTACATATAAAGTAGGATGAAACTTAAATGATTTCGATTATCATTTATGTCGATCACATTATTTAAAGAGGATTGGGCAATGAACAATGTAAGATATTTTTAAAATACATGAGATGTGAGTTTAATATATATACGATTAGTGAGATAACATTTTTTACCTGGTTTACATATGACTTAAGGAAGGGTTGGTGCAATCATATCCCAATCAAAATATTCCAAAGAAGTAATAACTATATTTGTAATTGTAGATTCCATCCCAATTATAATTCGAATGACTAATCAGATGAGATTATCAAGAGACGGTTGGGGAAAAGAGGTCAATATAACAGATTGTACATAGATTATTTGAATTATACTTTACATAACATTTACAATATTGGAAATTTGTTTTCCAAATATCAATTAAAATAATACCAAAGATGTCCCAAGAATATGAACATGTTAGAATTGAAGATGGTACTTCATTATAATTAATAATATAGTAAACATAATAATTTTCTACATATAATATCACAATAAGAGATAAAAAAATTCACAGATGGAGATCAGGCATGTTCATTAGATGATTTCAAGTCGACGTCATGAGGGGATTTATATCATTAAAATTAATGAATTTATAAGCTATATGAGAAGAGATATTGTATTTATATTATCACCACAAAGTACTAATATATAGTATCTTACCATGTATGTACTCAAGTGATATGGATGAAATAATATCTCGAAGATGTTGCAATTCATGTGAAATCTCTTGTTTTAATTATCTGGGATAACTTTAGTACTGTAAAACTTAGAAAAATATCTTCCATCATTCTAGAATAGAGTAAATCAAGATAAACTAAAAATTTATCAAGTAGAATTTTAAAAAAGGGTTTCAAAATTTATAGTATGTTTCAACTCAAAATCAATTGCTGGACATCATGAAGAATTCAATTCCCAGAACATATTTTGAAAGACATCAATTGACAATAGTAGTACAGCTGATTTCATCTAACTAGATGTTCTGGATAAGGGATTCACTCTTCCCCATGATATTCTCTATGTATAGGAAGGTAATTATATGTTTAATTCAAGTATTTAATTTCTACCCCACTCTTGCTAACAATTATAGAAGTGCTATTTGGATTTATTTATAAAGAGGGAGAAGTTGTCTAAGAAGATATTTTGAAATGAAGTGAACCAAGAGTGTTATTTTATATTAAAAAGGGGGATAAATCATGGGTTAGTGTTTTTAAGATGGGAGACTATTTAATTTTTCAATCAAGGTGAGCATATTTGTAGATGAGTTGAAGGGAATGCATAAAAAATATGTATTTTTTATGAGGATATTTTCACTTATATCTTATTCTTTACACTAATATTTTATCAATTGGGATCAGAGTTGGTGTTTAGTGAATCATAGATACACTATTTGAAGGTAATGGATTCAGATAATGGAATTTATCAAATTCTGTTTATTGTCATGTTTTTATGGGATGAAATGTATGATCTATTTTAAAATTTTCATATAAATTAAAGAGAGATATTATTGGAAAAACCCATCATGGTATGATATTTGGGATGTTTTTATGGAAATTTTTATTGAAGGAACCTTCAAATAAGTAAAAAAATTCATGAGGTATTGGAATTATGAATGATGTAGGTGTTTTTGATCAATTCTAGAATAAATCGGTTTGTGATGGAAGCTCAAAATTTGAAAAAGTAAATTTTTGTAAGATTATTCTTGCAATGAACATGGAAAATGGGAATGGATGGTTTCTATAAGAGTTACTATCTTTAGGATATAGAAAAATAAAAAAGTGATGAAATCATAAGAGATATTCGAATTTCCACAAGATGCATTCCATAGAAAATGAAACTTCTATAAGGGTCATTTGAAATTTTCATAAGAGTCATTTAGATAATCTATGTGAATCATTTGGGGGAAAATGGATTTTCAACAAGACAATTCGAATACATCATACTAGTCATTATGTGATAAATAGAAATTTTAGTAAGAGTTGTTTGATAATCCATAAGAGTTATACAGTTGCCAATGGGTTTTCCATAGGAGTAATTTAAGACTCTATAAGGGTCATTATGTGGAAATGGGAATTTACATCAGAGTCATTTTGGGACATCATAATATTCATTTCTAAACTCTATAAGAGACATACAAGAAAATTATAAGAGTCATTTCTAGAATTTACTTAGAGTTATTTTAGACCAGAGTAAAATCCATACGATTCATTCCCATATCAATTTTTAGAGAGTTTTTACCAAACATTGCTAGAGAAATATTTTATTAATCGTTAAATATTATTAAAATTATTCCTCTATGAAGAGGGAAAAATTTTTGCGACATCAATTAGAGAACTAAAAAATGATATTTTAGAGGATTAAATATATGATTGTTTAGGATTTACTCGATAAATGTATTGACAAAACAACATTCCATCAATAGTGTATCTATGTTATGGGAATGATTGGATCATTATCAAGTGTATATTAAAATAAATTTTTTCCAAATATTGTGTAGTTTATTATTTCTAGAATATCAAGTGACATGATTGGCATTGAATACAAAAAATAAATCATTTTTTTCTTGGGACTTTCCATATACAAATATGAAAATATTTATCTTATGGATATTCTAAAAATAAAATATTAAAAGTTCCGTCAAATAAAAAATATAATCAAAGAGACTCTATTGACATAGTCACCTAAAGAAAAAGATAAATTCCATTATAGGAAAGAACAAAGTGATGATAAACATGAAGATGAGATATTTTGTTTTCCAGAACCAAAGCAGTATAATTATAGGCTAACAATGAAAAGTCGTAGAATAGGATGTATATGTTGTAGGAGGTGATCTCACTATATGTTTGTGGAGGTAGTGCTGAGTTCCACACTATATTTAGGGTAATGTTTATCTATTTTTCATGGAAGAAAGAAATAGTAACATGAGTATTAGTGAGTTATATCTTTTAAAAAGATTAGTTTTATCTTTATTTTTAGTGGTTATAAGCCTAAGGTTCTCTGTAATTGCTATATATTATAAAAGTGTATGAAGTGAGCTTAGTCTTTCTTGTGCATTGGAAATTTTCTTTTGCATTCTCATTAGATTAGGCTGGTTTGGGTGAACCAATAAAAAGATTTTCTGCCTCCTTTTACTTATTTTTGGCTTCATATTGATTCCGAGTAAGAGATAAACGTTCATATTAAATATGGTTCAAGATCATTAGAAATAATGGTTTGAAGAACTTATAAAACATTGATTCACCCCCTTAAGGAATTCACCTTATCTGGGATAAATAATTATATATGATAGAGATCACACCGTACCCCTTAGATTATTGAGTAGAATTAATCATTTGTTAGAGGCCTCCATTTACAGACATCTACTAAATAAAGATTTTTTATTTTTTTCAATGCCACTAAGGATTTCATGGTCACATAGTTAGGACTTTGGATATGGATTATGTTTTCTACATATTGTTTGTTCCAAAATAAAGAGAGTCTGATAAAACATATCCAATTTTTTTTTGGATGGATTAATAGAATGTTTCAATTTTTTATAGTGTTCATTGGGGATTATAGTCCAATAATTAGATTATTTAAAATTTACTTAAATAGGGGTATTTCATATTCTACAATATACCAAAGTTATAGGGAGGATATTCAAGAAAATAATAACATAGGATATGATAAACTAGAGTTATAAAGATGAATGAGATTCAACTGTTTTCCTCAATATAATAGTATGATAAAGATTATGACATGGTTTCCGCATGAATATAACTCACCCATGGTATTTTTTAATCGATTATAAACTAATGAGTTTTTTATTAATGTATTTGTACCTTATCATTAAGATGTTCTATAAAATAAACCCTAACATGAAGTAATGTATGGGTTTATGAGTTGTTACTCAATAGAGCCAGCCCTAATCATTAAAAGAAGAGAATGAAGGATTATATATAAAATAAAATATTTTCCTTTGTTTTATCTTATCCATTTATTGTAAGGTAAGTTGAATATTTCCTCATTCTTGTACAACGTTTATCTCTTAGAGAAAGTTCAATAACCCCTTCAGTGATGGGGAATCCTAATTATACAATCCGAGATCAATGGATTATATAAAACCTATAGAGGTACAAGATTTTTTTTCTACTTAGGTGATCTTTATTGATGATATAACAAAGAGTAAAATATGGATTAGATGGTACCGTAGGAGATGGGAATGTATTATCTCAAAAACACTATATAAATCTTATTGATTTTGATGCTCACAAATACCCTTGTTTGTTTTAATGATTATATTACATTAAGTGAAATTCAAGAAATTATTATTATTTTCAATATTTATTCTATAATTATTTTGAAGTTATTAATCATTAAGGAATATTCGTTAAAGTGTTCCGAACGAATTTCAGCATATTCTGGAAACATTTTTATACCCTATATTGGTAAGTGTAGCAAAAGGAATGAAACCTGTGGTAAAAACATCGCATATGGATCATATACCCTACATTGATGGAAATTAAGTTTTATCAACCCTATTATGTATGGAAAATTATGTTTGAAATAAGGTAAAGTATAGTTTTTCATCCTTATGTAAGTATGGAAACTTATATTTAAGGAAACAAATGTATAGTACATGAACCCTACTTTTATGATCAACACTACGTTGTCAAACCTAATTTTTTTTTCATTAGTTGGATGAACACTACATTTAACTGTTCAAAAGCTCATTATGATCAATTCATAGTCTCTTATTAAATAGAGTAAAAAATTCCTTTTTTAAGGGAAATTATGACTCTCCTGAATGATTCAAATTTGAATATCTACAATTTGTCACTCTACTTTCTTATATATGAAAATATAAAGCATTTTATTTTCTCTATATATTCTATCAATATATATTTTCTAGATATGATTAAAGAGCTACATACTTTTTGAATATATTTTGATATACATAACTGCTGCAAAGAACAGATGACTCTGTTATTCTTCTAAAGAAGATACGATTTGTCATTCTACAATTTAGCCACGTTATACTAGAACTACTTCTATTTATTCATTGAAACTTTTATAGAAGATAATTTTTAACTAGGATCTCATTAGATTTATTCCTTCTGGTTGACATCCATTTATAATGAAGAAAATCCATATTTTGTCAGTTTCTATTGCAATTTTTAAGATCTTCCTAAACCATAAAAAAATAAAACTCTTTTGATTTATTAGAGTTTTAGCTTATCATATTCAATTGTGGATTAAGTGTTAACTTCTTGCACTGAGTTGTGGATAACCAGTTCACTTTTAAAGAACTATAAGGCAATGTTTATCCTTGAAGTAAAGGTTTCAACTACCTACACTTAGTTATGGATTTGAAGGTCTGGTGAAAAGAGGACCTTTCTAGTGGAAATCACCAAACTTGTATAGATAGAATTGGTGGAGTGGACTAGGGGATGTTTTTTCCCTGAAAAACTATAAAAATTGATTTATTCTTCTTGAATGTTTATATACTGCCTATATTTATTATATAAAAGAATACTACATATCTACATAAATCGCAAAGAGATTTAAAATCCAGGATCTACCGAGATTATAAAAAAGACCCAATTCACCATATTCTATAGTATCTTTGTATTATTCTGACCAAAAAATTGGAATCATATGTGATATTTTGTGAAACTATATCTAGAATTATAAAAATAATAAAGTTTATAAAATAAGATATCAATGGATGATCCGAAATCATTTATGTCTATGAGTCATGCTCTATATTTTAAGAGTGACAACTATGGATGCTAGAAATCATGAATGATAACTTTTCTAAAGAACCTTATATTTAATATTTATTCAATGATCATCAACCCTTATGTGATCCTTAGAAAACTAAAATCTTGGGATGCCACAACAGAAGATTAATATGATATCATCTAAAAAGGTATGAATGATATCATCTATGGGATTGGTCTTGACGAATTCTATCGAGTATCATAATAATGTACTACCTATGAAATGTTGGAGACGATAGCTGTCATATATGAAAGAATAGATACCATCTTATATATGATATACTCTATTACAAAACTCATTTTCTACACCATTAGAATGTTTTATGGTGATATAATCACTCAAATGAGTGGACCGTTAACAATGATTGTCAACAATATTACTACCCTTGGAGATCCCATCATTCAATCAAATCATGAAATGAAATTTCTAAGATTACTTCCCTCTAAAATAAATGAAATATCATTAGCTATTTAAAAATTAGAACCTATCAAGAATTTTACTATGAATTAATTAATTATAATATTGATGATATATGAAGAAGACTTAAAAGTTGTAGTTTAAGATCATAATATTTTAAAAAGGTAAAGTATTTCTCTAAAATTTACTACTAAGAAGCATTAAATAAAATCAAAAAAAGATGTCAAAATTTACAAAGATTCAGACTATTTAGACTCTAAATAATCTATCTCAACTGGTTAGAAAGTTTAGAAAATTCTTTAAGAAGAAAAGAGTCTTCAAAAAATACTTCATGAAGGATAAGAAGGGACCTATATAAGTAAGATGATACGAATGAAAAAAATTGGGTCAAATTAGACATGATTTTCCTCAATTAAAAGTTAAAAGGGTAAGGATATCAAAGAAATATCAGAAGAAATCTGATTATGAACATAATGATAAGTGAGTTATGAAAGATACATGAAGTGTATCTAAAGAATCCATCAACTCTTCAAAATATTATTTGGAGACAGAGCCCAAAAATATAAAATCCAATATGTGTTATATGGCTATGGAAGAATAATAGTTACAATCCTATTACTCTTTTACCTCTTCCTCCAATAGCTTCTCAAATAAGAAATTAACTGCTTATTGTTCGACATTAGAAGAGAAATATTATTGTTTAATAAAGAAGCATAAATAATTAAAAAACATCCACAATATTGTTTTAGGTGAAAGAGAAACAATTCTAAAGTAACATCAATAACTAATTTAAAATTTTAATTCATCTACATCAAACTGTATTGTTCATTAAAATAAAATAAAAGATTTACATGATGAACTATTATCTTATAAAAGTTTTTCTAGTATTTTTAAAAAAGGATAGAAAAAATATTAATTAAATTCATGGAAGGAATGTTATTAAGATATAAAAGTATGGAATCAGAATCAAGGGTGAAAAATAAAAAATATGCAAGAATTATTTTATTCTCAATTCAAAGAACACGAACTTCATTTATCGTGTAATAAAAATCCATTACACTAAACACTACAATTTAATATATCCTCAAATAAGTTTCATTAAAAAGAATTTCACTTCGAAAAAATTTCTAAATCTAGTAATATAAATGTTTGAAAAATTAGGTAGATTTGGATTCCTAGATCACTCTTTACTGGCACAAATGGACCCAAGAAAATATGTGTAACAAAATAAACTTGTGTTTAAATTTTTTAGGATAAAGGTCACAAGAAAATAATTCTATATTGTATATGAATAGTGAATGTTCCAGACACATGTGTAGTGACTCTATAAATTTCCATACACTAACAAAAATGAATGGTGGTCTAGTCAACTTTGGTAACAATGAAAAATGAAATATTGTTTTGGTTAGAACTATTGGATATCCAATGAAAATTTCAATCAAAAAAGTACTTTATATACAAGGGATAAAGAAAAACCCAATAGGTATTTCAGAACATTTTGATGAAGGATTTTTTACTGATTTTTCAAACAATTCTTGCCCAATTTTAAAGATAAAGTGATTAAATTTATATCACTTAGAACTGAAAATGTTTTTTTACATTGGATCTAAATTACTTATGTAACCAAAGAGAAAAATATTTAACTACTATGAAAAATGAGTCATTGATCTAGAATAAGATACCTAGACACTATAATACATATTCTTTAAATATAATATCTAAGAAAATTTTAATTTTTTATTTACTTAATCTTAAATTTGACAATGATAGATTTTGTGATACATGTCAAATCGATAAACAAAACAAATCATATTTCAAATAAATGAAAAAAAATTATAAGATATAGACCATTAGAACTTATCCACATAGATATATTTGGAACATCATGAGTAGCATGTTTGGATGGGAAATTATATTTTTTTCTTTTAGTTGATGATTTTTCATGATTTACTTGGGTTAATTTTATACAACATAAAAGTGAACAATTCACTATTTTTTATTGTTTTTTGTAAAATTGTTAAAAATGAAAAAGATTTTAAAATAACTTCATTGAGAATTGATTATGGTGGATAATTTTAGAATCAATAATTTACTTTTATATCAAATTTATGTATTAAGAACACCTTATGTGCACCAAGAATACCTCAACAAAATGGAATTGTTGAAAAATAAATCAAAACAATTCAAGAAATGGCAATGAATATGCTAAATGGATACAACCTTCCTACCTATATTTGGCTAGAAGTTGTTACCAAAACATTCTATATGATTAATAGTGTTTTGATAAGAACAATTATAAATTACACCCTATGAACTCTAGAATAACAGAAAACCTAAATTAAAGGACCTTAAAATACTTGGATATAGGGTATATATCATGAATACTAAGGATAACATTCGTAAATTCAATCCAAAAGCTGATGAAGGAATATTTTTAGGATATTATGCTACTTATAAAGCATATAGTTTGTTTAATAAAAAAGTCATGGATTCTTTAAGAATCAGTTCATGTGATGTTTGATTAAACTAAATCTACAATTGAAAAGAAAGATCAAATAAATGAAAATATTTACTCTTTTCAAAACATGAGATTTGTTTCAACTAAGACCGATTTTGAAAATAAAATTAATGAAATTCAGTATAGTAATGAAGAACATGAAACTGAAGAACCTGAAAGTGTCTTACCTAGATAGTCTATAACTTTAATTGGTTATCCCTTAAAAATAGTTATAGGAAACCTATACATAGGAATTATACCTAGAAGAAATATAAAAATCCTAGTTGAATTCTCTATCTTTCTATATCGTTTAGAATGTAGGGATACATAAGAAGCTTTAGAAGATCAAAGTTGGCTGTTAGACATGAAATAAGAACTAGACCAATTTAGTAGAAATAATATTTAGAAATTAGTTGAAAGACCAACTAGTATTATTAAAATAATAACCAAATGGGTCTTTAGAAATAAACAGGATGATCAAGGGATCATAACCATAAATAAAACTAGATTAGTATGCACATGATATAATCAGTATGAAGGAATAGATTATGATAAATCTTTTACGACTATAGATAGATTATAAGTAATTAAAAATCATTTAGCTTATGCATCTCATATGAATATTAAATTATAACATATGGATTTTAAATATGTCTTTTTAAATGGATATTTAATCGATAAGGTTTAGGTTGGACCACCAAAAGTTATTAAAAATAGTCAAATTTCTTCTTTAAAATTACTAAAACTCTATATGGACTTAAACAAGCACATAAGGCTTGGTATGAAAGACTAAGCTCATTTTTTTTAGAAAAATGATTTTCAATGGGATAAGTAGATCATACTCTTTTTAAAAAAACTGTTTGGTCTAATATTATATTAGTACAAATTTATGTTGATGATGTTATTTTTGGTTTGAAAAATGAAAATATTTTTATGATTTTTGAGATATTATGTGAAAATAATTTTAAATGATTGTGATAAGATAATTAAATTACTTTTTATGATTTCAAATCTATTAAAAACATTACAAAAATGTTTTAAATCAAAGATAATATATTATTGGTTTATTAAAAAGGTTTGGGATAAAAAAAGACTTATATAACTACCTTACGTACAAATATAAAAATTGATCTAGATGATGATGGAAAACCAGTTGACAACAAGTTATATAGAGGTATGATTGGTTTTTTGTTGTATATTACATCAAGAAGACAAAAAATAATGCCTTTTTGTATGTCTATGTGTTAGATTTCATTAAAATCTAAAAGAATCCAATATTACTAATATTGAATGAATATTTATATATTTAAGAAGATATATTTTTCAATATCTACATTACCCAAAAAATAATGATTTTAATTTAATTTTATATTAAAATACGAACTTTGGAGGATGTAAATTATATAAAAAATCACGTTTTCAACATGTCACTTTTTAGAAAAATATTTAGTATCATGGTTGAGTAAGAAACAAAATGCAGTTTCCCTATCAACAACTAATACAGAATATATATCTTCTAGCCGTTGATGTGGAAAAGTGTTATAAATAAAACACACTCTACTAGATTTTGGACTAATATTTAACAATATACCTATTTTATGTGATAATAATAGTGATATTAATATTTTAAAAAAACCTTCAAGTCACTCTATGGTAAAGAAAATTGATAAAAGGAATCATTTTCTAATATAATATGTTCTTAAAAATGATATATATTTAGAATTTGCAAATAATTAATATCAATTAACTTATATTTTTACTAAACCACTTCCCAATTCATGTATAAATTTTATTAAGGGGAATCTAGGGACATTTAAATTAAAATAAATGTATATGAATTTTTTATTTTTTATTTTTTATTTTCTCTGAATGATATTTTTATGTAGTAATTTTTCATTTATTTGTTGAAATTAAAAATCTATTATGACTTTGTTTTTAAAACCATGTCTTTTCAAAACATAAAATTTAATGATTACCCTACATAATCGGCCTAAGAAAATTGATTATGTAACTAATCCGTCAGAATTCTATTCATCTATCCTTAACCCTCTGATTTCAAATTTTTTCAACTTATAGAGCCTTCATATTTCTTAAAAACCCTAGAATCCTCTAACCATTAGATTCTATGAAATGAAAAAGAAAACAAGAAAAGATGAAGGGAAACCAAGGAATTTGAAGCAATAATGTCTCCCATTTAAGAATATTCTTCATAGAATGGCTATTGATCATTAATGAATTTATCAAAGTAATCTATTGGTCAACCGATATCTTACATTTCATAGTTTTAAATTTATATTTTATTGAAGAAAATACATAATTTATTTTTGAGTTATAACTGAAGTAGTTTTATAAGGACATTCGGTTTAGATTTGGAGAAACAAGGGATATAGTAACTTTGTGGATATTTGATATGGAATTTTTTATCTCCTCAATTCAAATCAATAAAATTTTAAAATTACCCCATGAAGTAGTTTTCTATTTTTTGGTTCGACCAATATAAGGATAATGTTTATAATGGATCTCGAGGATAATCATAAGGTATTGGTCAATTTTATTCATACAACCATAATTCTAAGGATTGATGAGTTAGACAATATTTTTTACCCATACATGTATATCATGTTTTTTTATCAGTGAGATTAAGTTAAATTTTCCCAGATAAATTCTGAGATATCTGAATAACTACTTTCATTTAGATGCTAGGATTTATTTTTATCCCTATAATTTTATTATTTATCAAATTTTGTAGAGAAAAAAAAGATTCACCAAGTGGATGTTCATGCTTGATGTCACCAAAACAATGTTTTAAATTATGAAACGCTAAGAAAATTATGTTTTATCTTGAGTAGAGTTACATTTATAATACCTCCTTTTGGTATGAATAACCAATAAGAATATTTTCCTTTTTCTCAAGATGATCAAGGTAATATCATGTTTGTGAGATCAGTTTATTTAAAGAATGAAGAAGTTAAAGAATCTTGTATAAAAGGTGTTGCTCATCCAGCTAAAAGAAAACTCCATTATGGTTCAAGCATGTAAGATAAGGATGCTTCAGTTGAAGAATCCCATGAGGAAATTGTAGAAATGCCATGAATTAAAGAAGTACCTCAGCATAAGGATCCATAGGTAGACATGCCTAGATGTAGAGATGACACGATATCAGTGCCTTTGGGAGAAACATATCAACCTGAGGAACAAAATCTAAAATTTAGCTTCAAGAACAACAAGTTTACCATCAATCAAATGAACAAAATAGAAAGTTATCAAGGTGAGAATGTTCCGAAATCAATAAATGAAAATACAGAAATTTTCGAGCATCAGAGTGTCTTTTCTATTGAACAATCCATGGAAAAAAATCATATATGTCTGGTTAAAGGACAAAATACCTTGATTATATTTATTTTTCAAGTAAGAAGGCTTTAAAAAATATTTAGCTATTATGGAGGAATCTCCCTATTCAAAGAGTCCAGATAAAGGAATAAATAATTATTTATCACATATGATAGAATACTTGAGTATCAAATTCAACAAGGTATATGAGGAGAACTCTAGTATTTGATGAAAACTGAAATCTTCAAGGAAATATTTTGATGAATTGGTAAACACATGTGACCCAAGATTGGAATTAGAGTCTATTAAAACATAGCTTCAAGAGTTCAAATAAAATTATATGTCAAAAAGAGATTGTGATGCATTTAAACGAGATATATTAGATCAGTTTAGAATACTGAAAACATAATATATTTCTAAAATATATTTTGAAGATTTGAAATTGTATTTTATACGCCAGTAAGAATAAATAAATTTTATTATAAATAAACTGAAGGCCTCCAATTATTCACCTCCAACATCACCACACATGATTAGAATATTTCAAGAAACAACTTTAGTAATTGAAGATATGAATCAAATACTTTAGTCTCTTCAGTGTAATAGAACACCTCTACATGTTCTGTTGGATAATAAAAATGATATTATCGATATGCTAAGTTGAAGCGAACCTAGTATTGGGATATTTCTTTATCAGTTCAGGGATAAGTTTTCTCAATTTCTACAAATAGAGGAAAATCTTCATGACTTTCTGAAAGTGAATTTGATTGAAAATATGAAAGTGAGTCATTATTCATTAATTGTGATAAGGCAGCGGGCTAACAATATTTCAGAATGGTTTAACGGATAGATAGTAGATTTGAATTATGTTTTTAAGGATACTTATGCTTCACCATAACTAGAAACCTCTACTGATCAAAACATTTCTCTATCTAATATCCCCATAGTTTTTACATATTTTCCGCCAATCTCTCATTTATTTATAACATCTTTTAAATGAAAATCATGTTTTTTTTATTATTTTATGCATCATTTTTATATTTCATTGTAAGTTTATCTCAACTTCTAGAACCCATGTCTTATTTAACTAACCATTAAACTATAACACTCAATTATAGTTATGTGATAAATTAAATGTGTTATAATCCATTTTTATATAATTTATTTTTTATATCAAAAAAGGGGGAGATAATTTGGGTAAAAAATATATTATAAAATTAAGAGTATATATTTTAAATCAAAATAGTACTTTTAAATCTAAATAATATAGAGAAAATTTAATTTTAAAAACATCAAGTATTTTCTTTAAAAAGTATTATTTCTTTAGTGTTTACAAAATCCAAAATTATCTATAAATTATTTTATGGGGTTTGTGATCATAAAAAAGGTGAAGATTGTTGGACATGTAGTATATTATTATTACTCTATAAATCTTATTGATTTTGATGCTCAGAAAAATCATTGTTTGTTTTACCGATGATCTTAAATTAAGTGATTTTCAGGAAAACACTATTCTTTACAATATTCGTTCAAGAATTACATTGATGTCATTAATCCTAAAATAATATCCATTAATGTGTTTGGGACAAATTTTAGTGTATTCTAGAAATATTGTTCGTACCCTACATTGGTAAGTGCATTATAAAGAATGAACCCTACATTCAAAATCGAATGTATGGATCCTATACCCTATATTGATGGAAAGTACAGTTTATCAACCCTATATAAGTATGGAAACTTAAGTTTTAAAGAAGAAAATTAATATTTTAGATACCCTACAACAGTAAGGAACCTTATATTTGAGGAAATAAATATATTTTATATCAAACCTAATTTTTTGATCAACCCAACATTTTTTCTTTTTTTATCACTTGAAAGAACCCTATGTTCGACAATTTAATGATAGAATTTTTGAATTCTTGATATTTTCTATGATTAATGCAATGGTCTCACCGAAATTAAATATATTTTTAAAGATGTTTTATGAAATATTTAAAGGCTCATTATGACCAATTCAATGAATGGTATTAAATAGAGTAAATCTTTCCCATTTATAAGGGAATTTACAACTCTCCTTAATGATTTAAATTTGAATATCTACTGTCTATCAGTAAACTTTCATGGATCTGAAAAACTGAAGCAAGATATCAAATCTATATATTCCACAAGTATATAATTTCTATATATGATTACAAAACTGCATATTTAGTCAATATTTTTTGATATACAGTATTCATGTAAAGAACTATAGACTCTGTTATTCATCTGAAGAAGATACACTTTCTCATTCTGTATTTTGACTTCATACTTTTGGAACTACTTATATTTATTCACTGATACTTTTATTGAACATTAATTACAACCATGATCTCTTCAGAGTTATTATTTCTTCAATACATTAATTTATGAAGAAGAAGTTCTATATTCTTTTATTTAAAAAAAACTATGTAGTCCAACTCAAACCATAAACAAATCCAACACAATTGATTTATTAGAGTTTCAACTACTCATTCTCAATTGCGGATTAAGTGTAAGCTTCATTCAATAAGTTGTGGATAGCTTGTTCATTGTTAAAAAACCAGAAGGCTCTATTTAGACTTATTGTAATGGTTTTAACTTCCTATACTCAGTTGTGTATTTGATGGTCATACAGAAACATGACATCTCTAGTGAAAATCCCCATGCTTGCAGAGAGATAGAGAGAGAGAGAAAGTTGTTGGAGTAGACTAGGGGAAATTTTTTCCCTAAACCACTATAAAATCTAACGTGTTCTTATTTAATATTTATCCACTACTCATATTTATTACAAAAAAGAATACTGCATATTTTCATAAATCGAAAATTGATTTAGAATCCAGAATCTGTCGATATTATCGAAAAGAAACAATTCACCCCCCCTCTTGTGTATCTTTGTATTATTACAACCTAACAAAAGGTACAACAAGTCTTATTTTTTCGATCATTTTCATATCATGTTCATATATTGATGATAGATAAAACCTTGTTCATGGGTTTTATAGATTACCAGTTCCCTAGATGAACTACCTATCTCCTAACACTATTGACAATGAATTTTTTATATGTTGTATTTTTTATATAATATCATTCAATTTCTTTAGGATACTCTATAAAGGTGGAATTCAGGATTCAAAATTAATTTTTTCTACTAGGATTGGTTTTAAGAAACACCTTACATTACCATACATGAATATATAACAAAATAGATTTTTTTCCATACCATAACATGAATAAAATTCCTCTTGATGATATAGTTTTTAGTTTGTTATGTCTATATGATATAATATATAATACATATCCCCAAAATGATAATGGAAGGTATGAATGAATCATCATTGATCTCACTATGTACACCATAGTGTAATTCCTCCTTTCATTTACACTATTCCACTACTCTGTATAACACCGTGTGAATTGGGATAGTATCCCAAACTGTTTTATATAATTGATAAAATCTTAGTTAAAATACTCCACAAGAGTATCTTGGTAAAGTTTATTTATATTCTTACTAAGATGATTTTAAAATTCATTATTTTATTCCTTAAATTTCAAAACAGAATCTAAATTATACATCATAAAGTATATATATTCTCATAAATTTTAATCATATATAAAAGTAATGATTTATGAGTATCCATATCTATATTCCATTTAAAAATATATAGAATCATCAGTATGAAAAATTTCTAGAATTCTGTTAGTTTTTTCACATTTTCAAATGAATAAATCCTTAGTCATTTTTCCTTGTAAACATGCATATAATATATCTTAGGATTTTAGTTGAAATTTAATTAAATACCATTATTGATATATTTTTTAAGGACTCCTCATTTATATAACCAAGTCAACAATTCCATGACAGGGAATGATTTGATTCATTTGAAATTTCTTTCTTATCTATTTCAAAGACTTCAATTTCATAATATTGTATGTGAAGACCTCTATTACGATGTGACATAGTATAACATATGTTATCAATATAAAATTATCACTCTTTATTTTAAAACATGAAAATAAAACCATCCATGTATAAAATGTATACACGAATGATTTTCATGGTTATAATAGGCACATATTAATAGTTTATCAAAACTGAAATTAATTTAACTAGTAAAGTTATATGGTAGTCTTCAATAGCTATTGAACTAGTATTGATCTCATAGAAACTTAAAGATCCACCTCACCTCTAGAAATATTTTGAATGGTACGTGGTTCTTGTATTTGTATTCAAATAAGGGAACAAAAAGTTGTATCTAATACCCTATTTTTTGAAATAGAAATATTATAATTCACTAAAAATGTACTTCAATTTTCTCTTTGCCTTTTCACTGAATAACACATATTCTTCCAAAGTCCCATCTTGATATTGGTACTAAGCATGCAATGGAAGAATACAAGGTGTGGAAAATTAAAATTTTCTTGAATGGTTTGATGTTTTGACACTATATAAGGTGATCTGTGACCTAATATACAAAATTAGGATATCTTTTGAATTAATTAAGATTGAAAAAATTAAAATGAAACAACACCTCGTTGGATTATTATTGAACATGATTACACTAAATAATGGTGATTGTGGCTCAAAATAACCAAATATAAAACTATATAGATTATAAATACATTACCTAGATACATATAGTTACCTTTATAATCAATGTTTTTGTGTTATCATGATGAATATATGAACCATTCAATTTCAACTAGATCACGGGAGAAATATCTCCATGATTAGAGAGGAATATACTAGATTAGGGCACTATGATCACCTACATCTATGTTTAATATGTGGAAGGGAGGATAGAGAATCTCTTTAATTCCTGGTATGAATAATAACATGAATGATAACTCCCTTGATCTTTAATTGGTTAGTTAATAACTTGCATAAATAGTGATTTATCCCTTTGTAACGTTTAACCTAAAAAATAGTCCCTAAAGCATAAAATTTACCTAAATGAAATGATTATTTAAACACTTTATTTTAAAATTAAAATGTTTTATACGATAAAATAAAATTCATCAAATCATTTCAACTCTCCAGAAAATATTCAAATGAACCTGGAATCAAAAAACTATTCATTTATAAAGTATAATCGTCTTTCTCATACTCACATAAAACTTCTGATTACTTTGAGTAAATAAATTTGAAAAATATTATTCTAAATTTGAATGATATTTTATTTATTTAAGTATTATTATTTATAAATATCACACATATACTGTGTAATATCTTGAGTTTTTGAAGGAAACACTATGTTTGATAGCATACATGAAACACTTCATCAAGCTTAATGGAATGATGAAATATTATTTTTTAAAATTTTTCCATTATATCATAGCCTTAAAATTGGTGGGTATGAATAAGAATGGATAATTTATGAAAAAATATATATCATTTAAAATATAAATGTATTGGTAAATTATTAAAAAATAATAACATAATTTTTAGTAAATTTATTTTATTCTTCAAAAAAATATTTTCTTCACAAATGAGTTTTCTTGATATTTATGGGTGAATATTATAATTAATTTCTAGATTTTAAGATTTTTTTTTTGAAAAAATGAAATTAATTTTTTAAATAATACTATCAAAATTAATCTATGGGGAAGTGTTTTGAATTTTCAAAAAAAGTTAAATTTTTAGTGAATAGTAAAAATACATTTTTTATACAGTATATTTTGTGATATAATAAAGATATAATTATAATATAAAACTTAATTAAACTTATGTAATAACTCATTTATGAAACTAAAAATATAAATATCATAAAAATATAATTTAGGACATGAAATGTATAATTTATTTCTTGATAAATATGAAAATCATTTTTAGTGATGACGTAGTGCTTACGCAACACCGAAAAGTAAAATATGGTGTCTTATATAATTATTGAGAATTATAAAGTATTTTAACGAATATTGTAATAATATAATATATAAATTATTATTTAGAAATATAATTTTTAATTTTTTAGTTATATAACAATAATCGCATCCAAATGACTGTGCAATGCCTATGTAAGGTAAGAAAAGTCAAATTAACAAATTAAATAATTTGCCTTGACATGGATTTGAGTAAATATACATAGGTACTGTATATAAAAGATTATTTTAAGCTTAATTAATTAATTTTTATTTTATGAATATTTTTTTAATTTTACTATATAAAATAAGTACCTTAAATTCTTTTACAACACCTATGCAGTACTTGTGAAAGAAGAAAAATCAGACAAATGATTTTTAAAACTCTAAAATAAAAATGACAGTGACTATAAAATGACCATAACACATGAAAAAATTCTATTGGATGTGTAATGTTAGACCATAATTATATTTGTTTCTAATTTATAACCTTCTGGAGCCACTTGGTTGACATTGAGTCCTTTATATTATTTTATATAATGACAAGTCAAACGTGTCACACTATTGTTTTTAATAAGAATTAATTTTTTAAAATTTTTTTATCTAGAAGATATGTTTAACAATAAATAATATTTCAATATATAAAATTTGTATCTTAATAATTGTAATTTATTTTTAATTTTTTGGGAATAAATAATTACCTCAAAAATTTTCACAAGGTTGATAACATAATTATTTAATTAATAGAAAAATAAAAAAAATGATATTACATTTTCTAAAATAAGTATAACTTGATATAATTATGACCATAAAGGAATTTTATTTATTAAAGTGACATGTTTAGTACTTAATAAATTTTTTTATAATTTTACTTGTTTTCATGATATGTATGATGTCAAAGTAATGAATAGTATCAAATTTGACAATAATGAAATTTTATAGAATTAATATTTTATTAAATTATTTTAAAATAATAAAAATATTAAATTAGAACAAGGCGGAGAATATAAATTCTAAAATTTCATCCCATATTCATTTATATTCCATTTTTTAGTTTTTTGCTGAAGAATAATCTTATTATAGTTTACAATTTTGAGTATTTACAAGAATGCCCCACACCCCCTTTATTAAAAGACTGCCTCTTCTTCTCAATCCTATAAACTTGAAAAACCATTTGGTTTAGAAAATCACTAAAAAAGTACATCCCTAGAACAAATCCCCACATTATGTGGTCTTTTTTTTCAAATGAATAGAAACCCTAGTATGCTTAGGTTGTTAAGGAAGTAATGATTTTCCAAATAAGAGGTATAGTACTTATGTGCATGTCCTGGTAATTATTCTTATTCAAAATACCTAAAAAATTAGTCCACCATCCTGAAATAATTCATCAATTATCCTCCATATGTTTATATGTTATCATGTTAATATCAACATTTAAATCTATGTACTCTTTTATCAAATGTGATATGAAATCTTCATTCTTGTGAAAAGTGGACTATCACCTCACGAACTGATATAATTCATTTCCCATCACTATCACTCATGAATAAATTATAATTATGTAATTAATGATTATATATTATTTTGATGACATATTTATAATTATTAAAATATAATATATCATTAGGTTCTTACCCTTCTATAAAAAATGATAACATCGTTCGTGCGTATGTGTGCACTACCACCTCCACGAAGCGATGCGAATCATTTTTCATCACCACATCACATGAATCATATATAAATATTTTTAATGAAATAATTTTATATGTTTTATTTTATTATCATTATAGGAAAACAAAATAATACTTATCTTCTTTCCATAATGATCATTGAAAAATGGAAGCGTTAGTCATGCGTAAGTACAACCTACCATCTCTATGATTGAAACATAATTCATTTCCCATAACCACATTTAATGGAATTATTTAGAAGAATGATTTATGTATAAAAATTATATTTATTTTATGATAAATATTCTAGAGATGGTTGAATAATTAACCCTTTCCCCTTAATCAAATTATCAATGTCATTTTTGACTTATGAAATGAATATCGTCAAAACATCTTAGGTGAAATTAAATAATTAAGAAATTATTATAATATGCTAGTAAGTTATATAAAAATGAATAATAAAATTTAAAAAGGATATAATTAAATAAAATAATTAAATAAAATAATTAAATTAAGTTTATTATTATGGATGATAATGAACGTATGTTGTTAGTCAGACTCAATGTAAGATGTTATTTAACTAAAATATATCACTTTAAATGTTTTAAAGATCTATTTATTAAATCTTTAATTTTCAAGTCCCTATTTTTAAAATTATTATTATGAATTATTTTATATGTAAATGAATGTTCTAAATAGGAAATATTCTAATTTATCAGAAAATGTTTTCAAATTGGAATCTATTGATGGTTTTTTGTCAGGTAGTTCTGAACTCAATTTCATTCATTTGAGTTAAACATCTAATGTATTGATTATGTATTGCTAATATTATGTGAGAAATTAATTTTTATTATATTATATTGTATTTCTACTTGTTTAAAGTGGACTTATAGATGATACAAAAAATTAATTATTTTGATTAATGCTCACATTAAACATAAGATATTTTTAAGACACTTTCTTTTAAATTTAATTTTTAATTTTTTTAAAATTTAAAATTATTTTTTTAAAATTGTATGTCATGAGAAGATTTTACTTATTTCCTGATTCCTTAATTATTTGAAGATTCATTTAAATTATTACATGATTTTTTCAAAGAAAATATTTTCATTCGCATGTGCATGGTTTTCCTTTTAGATATGTAATTTTCCTCATGAAAATTGGTTATGATGAATCATTCATGTATTATGATTATGTTATGGTTATTGGAAATTGTTTAAGATGATGGGTGGTTCTATTATAAAATAAATACCGGTGACTCCATGATAGATTTATAATGACTTGTGTATGATTTAATTCTATTGTGATGGTTTTTCCAAGGATAACTGCGGTTGTTACATCCATGTATATCTGTGAGGGTTATGTCATGTATTACCATGAGGGTTATTTTATAGTATCCATAAGGGTTACATAATAAGTAATTATTGTAATAAAATGATACCCCATATTACCTATATGTAATATTATGATTTCTATTTTATAATATAAATCTCGTGTTTTCACATGGTAAGTTATTAGGTTTATGTTCAAATGAAAGTATATATTGTTTTTTAGGGTTAAAATTATAACTTTGTGAAAAATATTTCATGAGTTTTTAATGTTTTAAAATAATCATTTTAGGGTTTTATTTTTTTACTTTAATATTTCTTATGAAATATTTTAGAGATAATTTTTTGTAGAAAAGGTGATTTCATGGTTTAAAAAATATGTATTTTGAGGTGAATGTTAATTTTAATAATGGAAACATTTTGTAAGTATTTACGTACTAATGATTTATTTCTTTATTTTTATGTCCCTTATTGAGATTTATGTGCTCATGCCATGTTCTTAAATTTTTTTCATGGGGTTTAAGTATGGGTAAGGGAAATTTAGAATTCAATTTGAAAGCTGTGAATATTTGATATGAAAAAACCATGTATTATTATGAAAATAATTGTTTGGTTGGAAAATTCGATACTAAGTACAAGTGTCTACTTTTGAATGTATTGGTTTAATTTTCATGAAGTTTTCTTAAGTCTATAAAACTATAAACTGAAAATATCCTAAGAATTTTAATAAAGTAAATTCTTGGTCAAAACACTAGAATATGTAATGGTTAAGACAAGTTTGTTATTGTTTGTATGAAATGAGGGTTTAGAAAATGTTGGAGATTAGGATGATTTTATATGAGGCTATCTTAAGAGTAATGGATACCACATTAGGTTTACAATTTTAAGGTTTATAGTATGTTCGATGTCTTAGAAACCCCCTTTTAGGATTTATATTATGAAAATTTTAGGTGACTAATAATAGTTTTTGGAGACATTGATTTTTGAGGTAATTATGGGTTGTTACATTTTTGGATGAAAAATGAAATGTATGAGATAAATATTGAGGTTAAAAAAATATTTAATTTTTAATATATTGATGATATTTTTGTGGATTTTTATCATATTTAAATAATTTTATAATAATTATATTAATTTAGTTTTAGATAAATGAAAACTTGCATGTTACTTGCATGTTGGTTGACCACCCATCACATTTTAGAAGGTCATGGGGATTGACCCCACAACCAAAGGTTGACAAGGGTGAAACACCAACTACTAGACTATATGATGTCCTAATTAGTATTATTTGCTTTATTTTAACTATCTAATGGTTAAATGTTAGGTTCATTTTTTTTATACATGACCACCATCGTATTGGAAATTGATTTGGTGTTAAGTGATTAATGTTTTTTTTTCAGAAGACGTTCATTATTTTGTGAAAACAATATGATTAAGGTAAAAAAATGTTATGAGATTTTATTTGGGTAATAGATGATTAATTATATATTATAATCATATATGATTATAATTTGGCTTAATGACAATTTAGTAAATGATTAGAATACTAAGAGATTATGTGATTTAGGAAGATGAATTTTTGGTATGGGACATTAAGAGTGATTGATTTTATTTTGGGAGATAAATGATAAATTTATCTTGGAAGATTACATGATAAAATCCTTCTGAATTTTGGGTTACAATCTCAGGCTAAAAAATTATGAGATATTTAAAGGAGAGTTATTTATCGAATGATCTAAGGTGAACTTTGGGTATTACTGTTGAATTTTCAAAATTTAGGTAGTTTTTCTCTGTTTAAATGTTTATTATTTTTGGGAATTATCTTTTCATATACTAATGTTTTTTTATTAATTACTAATAAATGTTTTTTTTTGGATTTCTCGATCTATAGAAGTTGGTTATAATGATTTAGGTAAGAAAAATTCCTACTCATCATCTAGAAAAAAAGGTGAGTTTATGGTGGAAATTGACTAAAGGATGAAATTATACTTTTGAAGTAAGTATATTTCCCAATAATATTAGAATACATAGAAATGTTATTCATCAAAACAAGGATATTTATTTTGAAATGAAAATGTAATATGTTTACTTTTCTTATCAATAAATCCTTGGCCTTTTAAACTCTCACAAATTTATGGTTTTGTGATGGTTAACATTCTCATGACAGTGTTCTCTATAACACACCATCAGTACTTGGGAGATATGTTTTCTCTCCATGTCCATGTTTTCCTATATTGAAAAATATTATGTGTTATTCTATATGACCTTCTTACTTATATTTCTTCCTTTTAAAGTGGGTGTTTTATTTTTTTTCCGATGTGGGATTTCAATGAAGGTATTTTGAAACATGAAATCTATGTTACCAAGACTGAGTTCCAAATTGGGAGGATGGAATTTCTAGGGGGAGGGTGGATAATGTAACATATTGAGTTTTAAAAAGGAAACACTATGTTCAATAGAATACAGGATATGACACATCGATCTTAAATAAACAACAAAATATTATGATTTAAAATGTAACCATTATAACCACGACATTAAATTGGTGGGTATGATAATGAATAGATTAATTTTGAAAAAATATATAGATATTAAAAAATATAAATATATTGGTTAATGATTAAAAAATAAAAGCATAATTTTTAACAAATTCATTTTAAACTTCCGAATTTTTTTTCTTTCAAAAATTGATTTTCTTGATTTTTATAGGTAAATATTATAATTAATTTATAGATGTTTTTTAATTTTTTTTGAAAAATTGATATTAAATTTTTATAACCGAATATCTAAATTTTTCTATGGAGAAAATGGGATAAGTTTCTAAAAAATATATATTTTTTGAATTGTAAAAAATAATCTTTTAAACATTATCTTTTGGGATATCGTGAAGAAATAATTATGATATAAAAATTATTTAAACTAATTAAATAACTCATATATGATATTATCATATATATATATATAATAAAAAAATAATTTAGAATATGAATATTATAATTTATTTCTTGAAAAATATGTAATTGATTTTCAGTGCTAACGTATGGCTTGCACATCACTGGAAAATTTAAATCTGGCGTATTATCTAATAATTGAGAGGTAGAAATTATTTTTATGAGATTTTTATTAAATAAAATCTACAAATGATTATTTAGACTCCTAATTTCGGAATTTAGAGTTATATAACTTGAATTTTATCCAAATTAATGTGTAATGCCAGCACAAGGAATGAAAAGTCCAATCAAAAAATTAAATAAATTAATTTGACATGGATATGAGTAAATATATAGTATATAAATATAAAATATTATTTTGATAATAATAAATATATTTTTATGATAGTAATTTATTTTTATGTAGTGATTGTGTAAGTAGAAGAAAAATCCGTAAAATGATTTTGAAACTCGAAAATTAAAATGATACTGACTAGAAAATGATACTAACACTTTCTCTAATTCAATTATATATGTAATTGCTGGAAATAATCATCCATGGATTTAATTTATAACCTTTATAAGCCACACGGTTGACATTAAGGCCTTTATAGTATTTTATGTAATAAAAAGTTAAACATGTCACACTATTGTTTTTATTAAGTACGTAGTTTTTAATATGTTGTTATCCAGAAGATATTGATGTTATATAGGATAGAAAAACAACTAAGAAGGGGGGGGGTTAAATAAATTGTTCACTTTTTTTAGATTAATTAATTTTTAAAACTTGAACCCCAAAACATGTTAAAGTTTATATCCTTATCATCTTTTTGTAATTAATCATGCATGAAAATTAGGAATACAAGTAAAGCACATAATATTTATAAGATTTGGCCATAGTGTGAGAACATACATCCTTTACATAGCCACTCTAATGGAACAATAGAAATTCACTATTATGAAGATGTGAATAAAACCTATGGAAACTCCCATTTGGAACCTTCTTTCTCCCTATAGTAATGTTTATACTAACTCCCTTTAGTTTACAAAGTTTTCTTATAAACAACCATGCCAAATAAAAAGTAAAAATAATTTGTTCCATTTTCTCTAAAAACGATACTGGTTATAATGACTCTGAATCCCATGACCTTATGTTTGATAAGCCCAGTATGATTGAATTAGGATAACCGAATGAATATGGTATTCCCTTCCTCAATCTACACTTTTAAAACTCTACAAAAAAACTCAGTATAATCATCCTCAGTCTAATAAACTCAATAAAATATTCTAAAAAATATTTTTCTAATTCAGGTAAACAGAAAACAATGGATTTCAAATATTCTAATGAGATATATATCCTCAAGGAACTTTTAGCTGAATTATTTGGTGCCCCACATTTTCTACTAATGTGAAAAAGTTGGAAATGATGAATGTACTAAGAAACTATTTATAGGAATCCCGGAAATGAAAAGGTAGGAAAATTGAGAATATTTCCAACTACCTTAAATTAAAAAACTATTAGATTTCTGCCTAATTTAATTTCATAATAGACCACGTTGACTCATCATTAATCTTTGGAAATATTCATGGGTATTTTTTATATTCATCCTTTTTTGGCCATTCGTTTTTTTCTTCAGTCCAATTTGGTGAATCTGATTATATTGTCTTTCTTGAATCTGATCTTCCTTCCTGCATAATCTTTACTCAGATGGAATTTTCTTAGATAATTATAATGAAACTGTCCCATCTTACTCGAAATTGAATTTCCTCATCAGAGTTAGTCAAATTGAATATCCTTATCAGATTTTATATGATTAAATTAATGTCACACCATGTTCATTGGAATGGCACCTACATTTTTTTTCTTTCTCTGATTACAAAAAAGAAAAAATTCAGTAACCAAAAATTTCTACCTTCGATTATTGTGGATATCATGATATGTACAGTTGATTTATTAGTCCTGACTGAAGACCAACATCTTGATCTTCTCACACTTATTCATAAAGATTAACTCATAATGATAAAATTGTAATTATGGTGTTATGCATCCGATTAAGAGTTCTCATAAATCATTGAAATCCTTAAAACATCATTATACTTTTTCATTATCATTATGATGATCTTATCAGTGTCATAGATAATTTTGGAGTTTTCATTGTTTATTTTGGAACTGATACAATCATTATGATGCCTTCATCTCATCAACAAATTTCATTATAACAGTTTTCATTATTTATAAGAACATTATGAATATAAAATTATTTTCTTGGTTTTTTATTAAAACATTTTGAAAATTTATCAGACCTAACTTTAATTTCTTCAATAATCCTCTTCAATATCATTCTTATATCCTCACTCCATAATTTTAGGCATCTTAAAAAATGATGAGTATGATGAATCTAAACATCATGCCTATGTATCTGAGATTGATGATGCAAAAAATTAACTAAATTAACTTTTTGATGACTCATATGATTGGTGATGCTCATTAAGACATTTTGAGTCTGTTGGTTTTCATTCTGTTGTTCCATGTGAAGATACATATGTCCATAAAACTACTTTCACAAAAACAAATATTTTAACCCCCTTTATTTTTGGGTTCAAATTTTCAGAAACATTCTACTTTATTAAAAAAACTCATTCTAATGGAGTTGGTCTAATCCTGAGAGACAAAAATATTCTTATAAAAAAGGTTAATTTGTCAAAAAATATAAAATCTTGGTTAAAAAAATTGTCAAAAATTTCCTTCAATATCTCATTTGAATTTGTTGACAACCCTTTTTAACAAATTTTCCAACTCTAAAAAATTTATCACAATTGAAAATTTGTAAACAAATCATGTTTTTTTACTTTAATCAAAACTCACCCTTTCTCAAAAAAGATGAACAAACATCACACTACTGAATAAATTAAATTTTTTGAAAGATTTATATCCCTTGGTGAAAAGAAAATTATTCTTATATGTCTAGAGAAACTCCCCCTCACTTTTATATTTCCCTCTCTAACGTTTCTTTTTCTATACCCCATTTTATGATAACCATTTCATGAGATACATTAATGAAAGATAAGTAAAAACTTATTACAAATTAAAAAGTGTTTACTTTATCCCCCCCTTTTCATTATAATACAAATCAAAATGGGGGACTTACTTATGATGATTAAGAATTCATTAGTGGAGGATTGAAATTAATTTGAAGCCACTACTCAACAATCCTTTCTTTTGGATTTGCTTTTGTGAAGATATCAACAATTTGATACTTTATTAAGACATATTCTATAAATCAATATCCATAAAAAATACTTTCATTATTTTAATGTGAAACTTTATATCAATGTTTTTTTATCTTGAATGCTAGACTTGATTTTTAGAATCATCAATTGAACTCTTATTATCAAAATGTATCTTTAATGGTTTAGAAACTTTTAGTTTCAAATATTATTGTTGTAATTTAATACATAAAATATGAGAACAAGATCGAGTAGCCGTAATATATTCTTAATCTGTTGTGTTCAATTTTACTAAAATTTGTTTATTACAATTCCAAATTACACAATATTCTCCCAATAAAAATATTCATCCTAATGTTAATTTTCTATTATTATAATATCTTGTCCAATTGGCATCAGTGTAACCATGAAAATTCATCTCATAATTTTTTTATATAATAAACCATATCAAATTATTTCTTTGACACCAGAAAACTATTTTCTTCTAACATATGGGATTCTTTCAGATTACTTTAATATTAGGAACACAAATTCACAACATAAATAATATTAGTTATTGTGGATTTAAGGTCAATTAAACTTCCTACAGACTTCTAAAAGTCTTTTTTATTCACACTTTTTATATACTCATATTCACATAACTTTGTGCTCAAAAATATAGTAGTATAATCCTCTTTGGATTCTTCTATGCCGAGATTTTGTAAAATTTACATGGTAATTTTTTTGGGATAAGAAAATATATTTTTCTTTTTGTTGAACATGTAAAACAAGGAACAAATATAAATCTCCCAACATTGAAATTTCAAAATTCTTCTTCGTTTCTTCAGAAAATGTTTTATAAACATATTATTGATAAAAATTAAAAATTATGTCATCTATAGAAATAATTAAAATTAGAGTTATATATTTATCACATTTCACCTATAATTTTCTATCAAATTTTCCTTTAGAAAAATTCAACAATATAAAAAAATTGTTAATTTTTAAATACCAGGAGCATGGGGCCTGTTTCAATACATTAAAGGCTTTCTTCAATCTAAAAACCTTTTTCTCATCATTTTCAAGTTGAAAAACAAAATTTTATTTAATATACAGTTCTTCCCAAATCTCTCTATTTAAGGGAGTTGGAATTACATATGCTTGATAAAATTTGTAATTAATATGTGAAACCACTAATAGAAACATTCTAATATTTTCTAATCTTTTTACTGTGGAAAAAGTTTCTTCAAATTGAACACCATCTACTTATGCATATACTTTACAAACAAGTATATGTTTGTTTCTTTAAATTTTTCCATGATCATTAAATTTGTTTTTACAAAACCACTCTACTATGATAACTTTTTTATTTGATGTCCATAGAGTAAGTTATCGTGTTTCATTTTACATAATTTGTTCCAACTCTTTATTCATATAATCCACCCATTATTTGTGTTTAATATAATCTGATACTAATATTGGTTCAATTTTTGAGATAATTTATGGTTTATTTTCTAATATAAAAATTATTCTAGTGGTCTGATCTAGAGCCCATTGATTTCCTATAATGTTTTCAGACTCAACATGTTTTTTAAGGTTGGATATTTCAATGTTTATTTTCCAGCAGAACATTTCTCATCACATGAATCTCCTGAATCTTGGTAAGGATATTTTGACTTACTTTCATTATCATTGTAAATATCCAATTTATCCTCCCCACCCTTCGCAAAAAAAAAAAAAATTCAGAAGGAATTTTGATTTTTTATTACTCTCACATTATATGAGTTCACCAACCTTTGTAAACATTTGTTCAAACATTTTTAACTTATTTATTTTAATGAAATACCCATAAAAATTCCTTCCTCGACTTTCTTATCAATCTTTCCTATATTTGGATATGTGATTTCTAGTAAACATGGTCTTTCAAAACCATTGAGGTACTTTAATTAAGTTTTATTATTATGCCACATTTTATAAGAAGTCATGTTCATTTCCCGTCTCGACAACCATCTGTTTTGAAAATGTATAATGGAATTAACAAATTCTTTCTAACAGAACCTTGAATGTTTGTATTCTGATAAAATACTTTTACCCATTTCCATTAAAATTATACTCCTTCTTTCTTTTTCTCCATTTATATGGAGTATAAGGATTACTATATATATTTTATCTACCCTAATTTCTCAAATACGATTCAAAATTATGGGTCGTTAATTTGGTACCATTATCCATTCTCAATTGTTTTATATAAAAACCCATTTATTTCTTGACTTATTTTATGATAAAAATGACCATTTCCATATCCTATGATTTATGTTTTATGAACATGATGTTTTTGATTGGAGTGGAATAATCAATAAAATTGATGAAGTATAAATCTCATTTTGTTGATTGATGTCTCATCGGTCTACATAAATCAGAAGGATTAAGCTCAAGAGGTATGATAGATTGAATATAATCCTTTTTATAAATTTTATTAAAAATATTCACTTTTTTAAAAGTAACACAAACATATTCATATCTTCTTATAAATTATGGAAAATAATTGATACTGTCAACTTTATACAATTTTTTCATGTTTTTTCTCAAGGTGGATATATCTTCCGTGATAAAACATATTTTCATCTTCAACACTCAAGTAACATATAAGGCCCCAGCCTTAAACCTTACTTAATCTTGAGTTATTACAAGATTACACATTGAGGATCTTTTCAGGTTTAGAGTTTTAGAGAATTAGATCATGAAACTTGCATTACATTCCACATTTAAACAAAGTGGTTACAAAAAGACAGTATTCATTCTTCCCATCAACGGAAACATATTGAAAATAAAACATGGATTCTTTCTTGACACATCCTTGCCACTATCATCACATCATGTACCTTTCCCTTGACCAGTGAAAAACATTTCAAAAACTTGGGATGAGCATAAAAAGCTCAGTAAGGGTTATAAAAATATGGAAAGGAAACATGAGTTCATATATACATAAGAATGAAATCATACTTAACCCATAAAACATAGGCATATCAAATCATGAATAAATCATAGAAAACATAAGACATAAAGGTACCTTGAGGCATTCATAACATTCTTACGTAGGGAGTAACCCTCTTGGTTACGTTTGGAATACCCATAATAGTATATTCCCTAAATCTCTTCAGAGAAACCTTAACGTTTCACTCCTTCGCGTTACCCAATGCATTGGAGAGCTATATCGGGCTCACCCGCCCTTAGTTTATCACGAAACCACCCGTTCTTCATAACAATGCCCAAGAACCATAACATAATCGTATCACATAAACATGAATAAAGGAAACATAACATTTCCACATTTCAATCACAATATAACATTTTAGGATATTGAAATAATGAATCCATCCAAAAAGAAACCATTTCCAAAACCATTTAAAACATTTAATAAAGAGATTTTTGAATCAAAGTGTCCCATACCACCTTGATGCTTTTAACATTTTAAACCATTAATATCCATATAAATAAATCCTTAAAACCATTTTGAAAACATGGATATTAATAAGAACAAATAATTAAAACATTTAAAACGATATTTTGGTTAAAGGGGTTTTACCAAAATTAGAGACACTTGAATACAATAATCGAGGAATAACATTTAGTCAGAACTTTATAATATCATGAGAATAAAAGGATTCATGATATAATACTCCAAAGGACAGTATATACACCATATAAGAGTGAATTGGTGCATAACAACAATGAACCCTCAATAGAAATGTCAAATGTGATGAAATCCCTTATAAAGAAGGTATCCTTAAATTAAGGACAAATAAATCTCAAAAATATGTGTGACAAATATATATACACCCAATATAAGTGGATATTAAGTGTAAAACAGTAAAAGGTCATTCACACATATTCAATGTATGACATATTCAATGACTACAAGTTGAACCCAAAGAAATCGAAATTGGGTTAAAAAGTTCCCTTGACAGCCTAACGGCATCACGTCAAAATGAGTTGATGAGAGATAAAAAGTGTATCTCATCACTTGGACATAAAATTTACATCAATAAGGATGTATGAGAACATATCTCACCATAAAAATATGTAAATTAAAAGACCCAATAAAAGAAGTCTTTTAAAAAAAGTAGAGGGTGAAAGGTTCCCTTACCGACTTGGGTATCTTTCAAAACATACACCCCATGAAAGAAAGACAATAGGTAATTGATGTAAATACTCATAAATGAAATTATATTACACAAATAGTAGAATAATGGGCAGTACATACACCACTCAATGGAATTTGTGGCAAATGTAGCATAAATCTCACGGGAATAAAAGTGAGATGAAAAATCCCTCACGAAAACTCGGCAGCCTAACGACGCCACATAAAACTTCCGAATATGGATTGATGAGATCAAATAGGGTATCTCATCACATTAAAATATAATGTACAGCAAGAGGAATATAAAATTACATCCCCCAACATTACAAATAGGAGCTTAAAAGAAGTGACATAAATGAGAGTACTTAAAAAGAAAGAGAGAAGTTAGATCTCTTACGAAAGTTCGGCAGCCTAACGGCGCCAATCAAAACTTCCAAAATGGATTGATGAGAGAGAATAGGGTCTCTCATCACATGAACATAAAAATTACAGTAAGTGTAATATAAAAGATCATCCCAATAACAAGAAATATGATCTTTAAAAGGAATGACATAAAAGTGTGTACTTAAAAAGAAAGAGAGGAGTAGGATCCCTTACCTCGGGTCCGACTTGACTCGATCGTTCTTTAATCTCCTGAATAATAAACTTGAGTTAATTTATAATTCCTTAAGAACCTTTTCAAGTTCATTATTACTTTTATACCACTTATTAACATGTCATAAACATTATGTAATCATTTAAGTTAATAATATTTGTTTTGTCGAAATTTGGTTCTTAAGTCGAAAGTGGACTTCTTACAATTACATGTTGTTCGTGTGGCCAAATGTTTATTATATCCAGAATTGTATTAATTATGTAGATATCATATATGTCATATATATCCAGTATATGCATGCATTTATAACATTTCATAATCATTTAGAGGTAAGAAATGAAATGCACCGTTCATGGAGACGGTAAGCCGTACGTACGCATGAACGCTATTTTCATTTCTATTTCGTATTTTATAGAATGGAATAATAATGATATAAAGGTATATTATAATTCCAGTATAATATCATATATAATATCATATTTCCATCCTTTATACATCCCACATATGGTATTTAACGAATCAAATCACTTTGAGGTGGCGGTAGTCCGCACTTCCTTAAATGAAGATATCGCATATACCCATAATGGAAGCCATAAAGGTAAGACAAAAATGAAAAATACAGAAGCATAAACAAAACATAAACATATTATATATCATATATAAAAATAGTGACATCATAATGGCCACCTTTGAAGGTGTTAAATGAGTATTGAACAATCATCGTTTCGGGAGGCAGAATTTCACCATCCACGGAAACCGTATGTTCTTTAACCATTTGATGTAGTTGTGTGAGAGTGTAGCTCGAATAAATCTTATAACAACATCCTAGTATATTGAATATACTGGTGTTGTTACAAAAGAAGTCAATAAAAATATTTTAGGGGGTTGGAGAAGCAAAATAAAACAAATGAACATGAGAGAATGAATTACCTTTAAAAGTGTAACTCCTTTTGATTTGAGCCTAAAGGCTTCCTTTGAAAGGATTCTGCCCAAAGGGAATCCTCTAGGATGAGTAGAGGGATGTGGAGAGATTACATGGGTAGGGGTTGGCCGAGCCAAAGGCTTGAGGAGTGTGTTAAATGAGGTAGAGGTGGGGGCCTTTTATAAGAGGAGAGGAGGGGTACTTTTTGAAAGTAAAGAAATATTACTTTATTTGAAAATGTGTTTCGGTTTCAAAAGGTCCCACATTGATATAATTCGTGGATAAGGTGATAAGGCTTCTAAATCCACTCATCCAATAAGTTTTGGACATGTTTAGTTCATAGATTTTACATTATCCTTCCGTTTTATTTAAATCTTCAAATAATGATGTCATCCCTGCATCATTATTATGTCATAAATAATTTAATTTATTTAATGTCTAAAAATTATAAAAAAAATACTATGATGTAGGAAATCTTTTTAGCTTTCCAATTAATATTTATAATCAAAATGATGACTTGTATAACCCCACTTAAAAATTGTTTTAGTAAAACATATCATGTTTGTGTCAATTTTACTTTTACATTAAATAAAATGTTATTTATGTCATTTCCCAACCAAAGTGGATCCATGGGGTCCCCAAGTTGACCCATGGCTTTTCTTGGTCGGCCATGATACAACCAATGAGGGTAAGACATGTGTCAAGATCATCTCATTTTATTAAAGCATTATTTTTACCTTAAACTACACTAATTATCACTAATCGCGATTAAAAACTTAAGAAGTTACTATTCACCAAAAAATTATTTTAATCTCATTGAACCACATTTTACTTCTTAATGACAACCATGTATGTTGTATTTTTGAAAATCAAAACACAATGATGGAAAAATTTCATTTAAACGGAAAATCAGTTTTATAAGTACCACTTAGTGGTTTCACTATTCATCAAAAATTGAAGTTTTTCAGAAAAATCCCAAAAATTCACCCTAAGCTATATTTGATATTCTGAATTCAAAAATGAAGTCCGTTTTACAAAATTCAAAACATATAAGTCACATTAATTAATTTAATAATTAATTCCCGTTGTCATGACAAATAGCGTGTTTTATGAAACAATAAGTATCAAAAGATTGACACTAGTTTAAGTCTGATTTCAAATTGAAATTGATTCCAACGACCACTATTGGATTTAATGGTAAAAATATTTTCTAATTTCACTTTAAAACCAATTCAAAATATAATCTAATTATATAAATAAATTAGATTAAAAAGTGGTTTTGAATTAAAATACAACATTTTACACTATTCATTAAAAAAATGAACTTTATCGGAAAGATACCAAAAATTTACACAAAGTAAATTTTGATGTCCCGATTCTTAATAAGAGTTTTATTTGGTGCAAAAGAATGTTTAAGAGTGAACAAAACTATATTTAATGACGGTTCTCCATTAAAAGGTGATAAGTGAACCTTTAGTGAAAACTAGGGCATATACGCCTAAAATTGAATTCTTTCCATATTTTAAGCCTTTATCTTTTATTGTATAAATGTAAAAATATTTAAGAACATATATAATCATATTTTAGTTATTTCTATCCATTCCCTCCATTACAACGGCTACATGTTTACTACCATTTAAAATAATATTATTTTATTATTAGAGTGTAACGTAAGATTCCCAAGAAACTCGTTGTTGCGTGTTGGGTACGCCATCGAGCATAGCGTCCCCTTTAAAGTCATATTAATATTTTATTCACAAATATGGATAAATATGAAAATGTCATATTATTTATTTACCTGGGGTGTTACATCCTTCCCCCCTTTTGGGAATTGCGTCCTCGCAATTTTTAAAAAAAATTGAGCTTGGAAACATCCTTGAAAGTCCCACATCGGAACAAAAGTCGTTAAAACAAACACTTTAAAATAAAGAGAGATAAGTACAAAGGTCACCCGAGTTAACCCATACTAGGATTCCAAGTATGAAAATATGGACATGGAGGAAAAAACAAAGGGTCATGTTCTGATGGAGAGTGATAGAAAACATGTTTAGGAGAAAGTTAACCATGAGAAAATCACAAACTTGTGATGGGTTAAACGGTATTCGATTCCCCAGTAGGAAAAGTTAATAGAAAACTTTTTTGTTTTAAGTTACTTTTTATTGAGGAATTTATTCATATGGAAACATAATCACTTATCATATTGACTTTCAACTTTTATTAGATTCCTTACACAAACTCATATTTTCTCCAAAAGACGAGTATTTAGGAAGACTTGTTCACATTAAGAGTACTATAATCAACTTCTAGAGAATCACCTAATCCACAAAATAGAACTATATACGTCCCATGTATTTAGGCTTTAACCAAAACCAAAACCAAAAAGGTTAGTACAAGATCAGATAATCCAGAAAAGGATAGCCCCTTATAAAAAGAAAATCTATTCTTAATCTCCAAAATTTGTCCAACAAAACCCAAAGTTCAACGAGGACCATCCGATAATCAATTTTTCCATAAAATTATTCAAAGTAAACCAATATAAGATTGAAACCCAAATATTTGAAGGATTTAGTCACATAGTCTTCCAAGTTAAATCGTAACATTTATCTCCAAACAACATCAGTTGCTCCTAAAGTCTCACATTGAAAAGTAATTAACCTAATCACATATCCCCTATGATATGTTAATAATTTTCATAAATAACCCAAAATCAACTTACTCTTAATTCATAAAATCATATAACTAAAAATAATTAGTCAAACTAACCAGGGACATCACGTAGTCCAGTGGTAGGCGATAAATACAAGTCGCACTTTGGTTGTGGGTTCGATTCCCGCAGCTTTGTCCGACGCGACGGGTTGTCACACGGTCTGTGTGTTGTCCTTTTTCCAAAACTATATAATTCTTAAAACATTCCCCAAAATGAGATAAAATCTTCAAGAATAATCATAACATTTTTTAACCTCAAGTTTATCTCATGCCCTTTATTTTCCATCATATCATAGAGTAACCCATAATTACCAAAAAAGTAAGGATCATATAAACCCTAATGGTTACCTTAATAATTATTACCTGAATTTCCACATCAAGTTGTCCATCTCGTACATGATGCATTAGAGAAATCACCAAGGTTGAAGTGGTTGATAATGAATCATTGATAGTTGGTTTAGAACAGCCATGAGATTCCTCATTGAATCCTCCATTTTATCTAGTATCTTAATCAGAGAACCACCACAGTTTCCTTCAAACCAATTGTCACTTTGGTGCCTGCTAGATCCATCCATTCACTAAAAACAGAAATTTCAGTGTGAGTATATCAACAAAATCATCATGTACTAATGAAGAAGGTAAACACTAAGATACACTTACTCATTCACTTTATCTAAAACTAGGACTCTTTATGAAATCCTAACCATTATGGTAATGTCACTTATGCTTAAAGAATAACCTAACCTCTAAAGTTATCTAAACCGACCTTTGATACCAACTATAAGGCCCCAGCCTTAAACCTTACTTAATCTTGAGTTATTACAAGATTACACATTGAGGATCTTTTCAGGTTTAGAGTTTTAGAGAATTAGATCATGAAACTTGCATTACATTCCACATTTAAACAAAGTGGTTACAAAAAGACAGTATTCATTCTTCCCATCAACGGAAACATATTGAAAATAAAACATGGATTATTTCTTGACACATCCTTGACACTATCATCACATCATGTACCTTTCCCTTGACCTGTGAAAAACATTTCAAAAACTTGGGATGAGCATAAAAAGCTCAGTAAGGGTTATAAAAATATGGAAAGGAAACATGAGTTCATATATACATAAGAATGAAATCATACTTAACCCATAAAACATAGGCATATCAAATCATGAATAAATCATAGAAAACATAAGACATAAAGGTAACTTGAGGCATTCATAACATTCTTACGTAGGGAGTAACCCTCTTGGTTACGTTTGGAATACCCATCATAGTATATTCCCTAAATCTCTTCGGAGAAACCTTAACGTTTCACTCCTTCGCATTACCCAATGCATTGGAGAGCTATATCGGGCTCACCCGCCCTTAGTTTATCACGGAACCACCCGTTATTCATAACAATGCCCAAGAACCATAACATAATCGTATCACATAAACATGAATAAAGGAAACATAACATTTCCACATTTCAATCACAATATAACATTTTAGGATATTGAAATAATGAATCCATCCAAAAAGAAACCATTTCCAAAACCATTTAAAACATTTAATAAAGAGATTTTTGAATAAAAGTGTCCCATACCACCTTGATTCTTTTAACATTTTAAACCATTAATATCCATATAAATAAATCCTTAAATCCATTTTGAAAACATGGATATTAATAAGAACAAATAATTAAAACATTTAAAACGATATTTTGGTTAAAGGGGTTTTACCAAAATTAGAGACACTTGAATACAATAATAGAGGAATAACATTTAGTCAGAACTTTATAATATCATGAGAATAAAAGGATTCATGATATAATACTCCAAAGGACAGTATATACACCATATAAGAGTGAATTGGTGCATAACAACAATGAACCCTCAATATAAATGTCAAATGTGATGAAATCCCTTATAAAGAAGGTATCCTTAAATTAAGGACAAATAAATCTCAAAAATATGTGTGACAAATATATATACACCCAATATAAGTGGATATTAAGTGTAAAACAATAAAAGGTCATTCACACATATTCAATGGATGACATATTCAATGACTACAAGTTGAACCCAAAGAAATCCAAATTGGGTTAAAAAGTTCCCTTGACAGCCTAGCGGCATCACGTCAAAATGAGTTGATGAGAGATAAAAAGTGTATATAATCACTTGGAAATAAAATTTACATCAATAAGGATGTATGAGAACATATCCCAACATAAAAATATGTAAATTAAAAGACCCAATAAAATAAGTCTTTTAAAAAAAGAGGAGGGTGAAAGGTTCCCTTACCGACTTGGGTATCTTTCAAAACATACACCCCATGCAAGAAATACAATAGGTAATTGATGTAAATACTCATAAACAAAAGTATATTACACAAATAGTAGAATAATGGGAAGTACATACACCACTCAATGGAATTTGTGGCAAACGTATCATAAATCTCACGGGAATAAAAGTGATATGAAAAATCCCTCATGAAAACTCGGCAGCCTAACGACGCCACATAAAACTTCCGAATATGGATTGATGAGATCAAATAGGGTATCTCATCACATTACAATATAATGTACAGAAAGAGGAATATAAAAGTACATCCCCCAACATTAAAAATAGGAGCTTAAAAGAAGTGACATAAATGAGAGTACTTAAAAAGAAAGAGAGAAGTTAGATCTCTTACGAAAGTTCGGCAGCCTAACGGCGCCAATCAAAACTTCCAAAATGGATTGATGAGAGAGAATAGGGTCTATCATCACATGAAAATAAAAATTACAGTAAGTGTAATATAAAAGATCATCCCAATAACAAGAAATATGATCTTTAAAAGGAATGACATAAAAGTGTGTACTTAAAAAGAAAGAGAGTAGTAGGATCCCTTACCTCGGGTCCGACTTGACTCGATCGTTATTTAATCTCCTGAATAATAAACTTGAGTTAATTTATAATTCCTTAAGAACCTTTTCAAGTTCATTATTACTTTTATACCACTTATTACCATGTCATAAACATTATGTAATCATTTAAGTTAATAATATTTGTTTTGCCGATATTTGGTTCTTAAGTCGAAAGTGGACTTCTTACAATTACTTGTTGTTCATGTGGCAAAATATTTATTATATCCAGAATTGTATTCATTATGTAGATATCATATATGTCATATATATCCAGTACATTCATGCATTTATAACATTACATAATCATTTAGAGGTAAGAAATGAAATGCACCGTTAATGGAGACGGTAAGCCGTACGTACGCATGAACGCTACTTTCATTTCTATTTCGTATTTTATAGAATGGAATAATAATGATATAAAGGTATATTATAATTCCAGTATAATATCATATATAATATCATATTTCCATCCTTTATACATCCCACATATGGTATTTAACGAATCAAATCACTTTGAGGGGGCGGTAGTCCGCACTTCCTTAAATGAAGATATCGCGTATACCCATAATGGAAGCCATAAAGGTAAGACAAAAATGAAAAATACAGAAGCATAAATAAAACATAAACATATTATATATCATATATAAAAATAGTTACATCATAATGGCCACCTTGTAAGGTGTTAAATGAGTATTGAACAATCATCGTTTCGGGAGGCAGAATTTCACCATCCACGGAAACCGTATGTTCTTTAACCATTTGATGTAGTTGTGTGAGAGTTTAGCTCGAATAAATCTTATAACAACATCCTAGTATATTGAAGATACTGTTGTTGTTACAAAAGAGGTAAATAAAAAGAGTTTAGGGGGTTGGAGAAGCAAAATAAAACAAATGAACATGAGAGAATGAATTACCTTTAAAAGTGTAACTCCTTTTGATTTGAGCCTAAAGGCTTCCTTTGAAAGGATTATGCCCAAAGGGAATCCTCTAGGATGAGGAGAGGGATGTGGAGAGAGTAAATGGGCAGGGGTTGGCCGAGGAAAAGGTTTGAGGAGTGTGTTAAATGAGGTAGAGGTGGGGGCCTTTTATAAGAGGAGAGGAGGGGTACTTTTGGAAAGTAAAGAAATATTACTTTATTTGAAAATGTGTTTCGGTTTCAAAAGGTCCCACATTGATATAATTCGTGTATAAGGTGATAAGGCTTCTAAATACACTCATCCAATAAGTTTGGGACATGTTTAGTTCATAGATTTTACATTATCTTTCCGTTTTATTTAAATCGTCAAATAATGATGTCATCGCTGCATCATTATTATGTCATAAATAATTTAATTTATTTAATGTTTAAAAATTATAAAAAAATACTATGATGTAGGAAATCTTTTTAGCTTTCCAATTAATATTTATAATCAAAAAGATGACTTGTATAACCCCACTTAAAAATTGTTTTAGTAAAACATATCATGTTTGTGTCAATTTTACTTTTACATTAAATAAAATGTTATTTATGTCATTTCCCAACCAAAGTGGATCCATGGGGTCCCCAAGTTGACCCATGGCTTGTATTGGTCGGCCATGATACAACCAATGAGTGTAAGACATGTGTCAAGCTCATCTCATTTTATTAAAGCATTATTTTTACCTTAAACTACACTAATTACCACTAATCGCGATTAAAAACTTAATAAGTTACTATTCACCAAAAAAATATTTTAATCTCATTGAACCACATTTTACTTCTTAATGACAACCATGTATGTTGGATTTTTGAAAATCAAAACACAATGATGGAAAAATTTCTTTTAAACGGAAAATCAGTTTTATAAGTACCACTTAGTGGTTTCACTATTCATCAAAAATTGAAGTTTTTCAGAAAAATCCCAAAAATTCACCCTAAGCTATATTTGATATTCTGAATTCAAAAATGAAGTCCATTTTACAAAATTCAAAACATATAAGTCACATTAATTAATTTAATAATTAATTCCCGTTGTCATGACAAATAGCGTGTTTTATGAAACAATAAGTATCAAAAGATTGACACTAGTTTAAGTCTGATTTCAAATTGAAATTGATTCCAACGACCACTATTGGATTTAATGGTAATTTTTTTTTCTAATTTCACTTTAAAACCAATTCAAAATATAATCTAATTATATAAATAAATTAGATTAAAAAGTGGTTTTGAATTAAAATACAACATTTTACACTATTCATTAAAAAAATGAACTTTATCGGAAAGATACCAAAAATTTACACAAAGTAAATTTTGATGTCCCGATTCTTAATAAGAGTTTTATTTGGTCCAAAAGAATGTTTAAGAGTGAAAAAAACAATATTTAATGACGGTTCTCCATCAAAAGGTGATAAGTGAACCTTTAGTGAAAACTAGGGCATATACGCCTAAAATTGAATTCTTTCCATATTTTAAGCCTTTATCTTTTATTGTATAAATGTAAAAATATTTAAGAACATATATAATCATATTTTAGTTATTTCTATCCATTCCCGCCATTACAACGGCTACATGTTAACTACCATTTAAAATAATGTTATTTTATTATTAGAGTGTAACGTAAGATTCCCAAGAAACTCGTTGTTGCGTGTTGGGTACGCCATCGAGCATAGCGTCCCCTTTAAAGTCATATTAATATTTTATTCACAAATATGGATAAATATGAAAATGTCATATTCTTTATTTACCTGGGGTGTTACATAACATGAGTTGTTAAACTCTCAAATTTGAAATAGATTCCTAATGGTTCTTTCTCATTTTGATATAAATTTTCCATCTTTCAAAATTTTTATAAAATAAGATTCTTGTTTTAGGACAAATAATTTTTAATCACCAAAAAGTTTACTTACATTATGTAAGCTATGTTATATCGCATCAACAAACAAATCATCCTTAAATTTCAACATTTCTACTTCAATATTATCCATTCCAATTAATTTTATTTTAAAAAAACTATCATTACCCAAGGTAGCTTCTCCTCTATTATGAATTTAAACATGTTTCAGGATTTTTATTTCACCTATTATTTGTGAAGAACAACTAATTTCATGTATACATGGTTTATTCCTTTTACATTATTCCAAATAGGTCTCAATAACATAGGATCTTTCCTAAATTTCCTTACATCTTCATATTATTTTCTACCAAAATAACCTTATTCTAGAAGGAGTGTAATACATATTGCGGCATGATGACCAAACTGATAACATATCCCAAAAACTTATTCCATACTTTAAAATTTATTTTTTGGTTGGAAAGTTTATAGCATCATGAGTTTTTTCTTTTCTAAATTCATGCGGGTTAGGAAAGTTACTCATCCTTATTCCAATATTTCTTTCTATATGTTCAAAACTTCTTTTAGAAAGTGTCATGTTGTTCCAAAATATTTTTTTGGGCCCATATATTCCATAACACCATCAATAACCATAAAATGTTGATTTTTTTTAGAAGGAAGATCTTTCCCTATAGAAACTCTATTGAGGTTGATAAATTATTTTTGATTTATCACACAAAGGATGTGGCCCATCTTTCTTTATGGGTGAATCTTCAACTATTACAGACGTGATATATTTATCACATATTTTCTCTACCCATTATTTCCCAAAAACTATTCTGGAACATGAAATGTTAGAATAATCAGATAAAACATTATTTATGGTGAGTGAGGATTTCACCTATTTCTTATTTGGAACCTTTTATGAAATTTAGAAATCCCATATTTTACTTCCAAATATTTTTTGATGTTTTCATTCATTTTCCTCAAGGTACTTTTGAACTGAATAATTTTTAATGGAAACTTGTTTACTTTTTGTTCCTTAACATTAAACTTCTTACTAATATCTGAAACTATATTTCCTTGTTCATCATTTATATGTTTGTAACTTAATATCTCTGGGATGTATTCTTCCTCCCGTTGATGACATATTTTCTTCATTCAAAAACTTCTTCACAATATTTCTTTATTACTTTTATTTTTTCTTGTGAGTATCATTTTTATCAAGACATGAAAAAATATCGGTTCTGAGTTGATAGTATCTACACAATTATTCACCACATTCTTCATTATCTGATGAATCTTTTGTTTCAGTAACTTTTGCAATAATGGTTCTATAATTTTATGAAATTTTATATTCTATAGAATTTTTTTCAATTGAGTCTGATTCATCTTTCTTACTCAATATGTTTCTCTTATTCACAGTAATCTTATTTTTAGATTTTTTAATGGCTTCTCTTATTTAAAACTTTTTTCCTAGTTATTCCACTAAGTTTTCTATTAGAATCATCTCGATATTCTCCCACTTTTTTCTAGTGAAAATTCATAGAAAGGTGTCTGATTCCCCCACACTCAAAACATTTTATAAGATGTCTACCAGAATACTTACCTCATCCACTTAGATAGACCTTAGATATATGTTAAATGATTTTTTCATTCAACTAATCATCTTATTTATCATAAGAGTCGCAATGATCAACATATCTGATATATCACATTTTCATTATTCTCATGACATTAAAAGTCATTTCATCTTTAATATTCTTTTTGAACATTAGACCATTCCTCATTTCATAAAAAACAATAAATTTATGCAATTCAGCAGGAGATAAATCATCCTTATCTTCTAATAAAGAATTTTTGTAATAAAAAATGTCCAGAATGTTTCCCATAAGTTTCTTCACAATTATAGAATCTCCTAGGACATATTTGAATCCTCTAATATTACCAAAACATTCATTTACTTGTGATATATTCATCAATGATTTCGTTATCTCTCATTTTGATATATTCATACTTACTATGATTTTTTTTAGTTTTAATTCATTCAATTAAGTACTCTATTCAAAAAAACATTACAACTTCTCCCACATACTCTTTGATGTTTTGAGACCCCTAAACTTCATATAATTTTTTTGATAAATCTAAAAGAATAAAATTTCTAGATTTTACATCTAATTTGATATTTCTATTATCAGATATATTCATCATGTAATCCATCTATATAGGTGTAAAAGTAATTATAGCAGCATAAAAAACATCCAAGAAAATATATTATAGATAATGTATCACCCTATTTTTTCATCTACAATAATTTTTCCATAAAATATTGGAATTAATATACTGTTTATATAATTGATTTTATCTATGATAAGGATTAAAAAAGAGAACCTTCCCTCTAATACCAATTAAAGTTTGAAAGGATCTAATAACAAATGGGTGTGTGGGGGGGGGGGGTTAAATCATTTTTTCACTATTTATAACTTTCAATAATTTTTTAAACCTAACCCGTAAAACAATTTCAATTTATTATCCTTATCATATTTTTATAATTAATATTTCTTGAAAAAATCAAAATAATTTAAATCACATGTGATTTACAAGGTTTGGACTCAGTGTGAGAACCTACATCCTTTCCTTAGACATTCCCATGGGTCTATGGAAATTCACTATTATGAATAGTGAATACAACTTGTTCCAAATCCCATTATACAACTGTTATCTCCCAATAGGAAAAAATATATTGAATATAATTAGTTTACAATGTTTTTTTATAAAAAATTGAGCAAAAAAGAAAGCAAAAAGACTTTTTTCAATTTTCTTTACAAAGGTTCTTGGGTCCGATGACTCTGAATCTAATGAAATTCATTCTAACGAACCCTATCTGATTGACTCGGTACAACCAACTCAATATGATCTTCCATATCTCTATCTGTACTTATCAAACTCTTCTCAAAGACTCAGTATGATCTTCCTCCATGAACAACTCAATTCGATCTTCTCAAAATTTTGTTTCATAGTCCGATAAAAAAACAACACATATACGATCTTCTAATGAGATAGTTGTCCAGGAAGACCATTCTCTTGAATTATTAATCAATACACCTTTTCTACATTTGTGAAAAATTTTCTATATATAAAAATATAGAGAAACCTTTTATAGGTAGCCCATAATGGTAAAGGAAGGATACTAGAAAACATTCCACACTTCCCAAATACAAAAACATCGTGATGCATGCATAATTTTATTTCATGTTTGACCACATAAACTATTCATAAATCCTCTAGAATCTTATATATTTTTTTAATATTTAGAATTTTTAGGAATTTATAGCTTTTCATTAGTCTAATTAGGTGAATCTGATTATATATTCTTTCTTTTCTCTAATCTTCCTTCCTACCCCAGCTTTAGACCAATGGAACTTTCTCATCTCATTATGATGAAACTATTACAACTTACTCCAAATTGACTTTACACATCATATTTAACCACATTTAATTTTCTTATTATATTCTATCTGATTAACTTGATGGCACACCACATCTAATGGAATAGTACCTACAACACTTTCTTTTCTTTCTCTGATTACGAAAAAACTAGAAACCAAGAATTTTTTCTATGATTCTTCTAGACATGATGATCTATATATTTGATTTATCCATTTTAATTAAAAACCACCACCTTCATATTCACACATTTATTCTTTCCTATGAACTCATAATAATAGAATTCTCATTATGGTGCTCTTCATCTGATGAATACTTCACATCGTAACTTTGAAATCCTTCAAACTTCATTAGTATTCTATTTACTCATTATAATGATCTTATTGGTGTAATATATAATTGGAATGATTTTTCTTGTTTTATGAAGCTGATGAAAATTTTACAATTCCTCAATTCCCTCATAAGCTTTCATCATTAGATTTTTCATGATTTATAAGAACCTTAAGAATAAAAAAACATCATCTAAATTTTGATTAGAAAGTTTGATAACTTCCAAACACCAAACTTCACTTTATTTTAAAAAACTTTTCAGCATAATCATGAATTTATCTCTATAAAAAATCATAATTTTTTTGAAAACTATGATTCTGATGAGTCAAAACATAATTATAACGATCTAAGACAGATGCTGCTTACGATCAACTGCTTTATCTTTATGAAAACTCTTATGACTGGTGCTACTAATTTATACATTCTGAGTCTGGTGTATTTTAGTCCCTTCCTCTTTATCTAGAAACCTATGTCTAGAAAAAAACTTATAAAAAGACAAAAAATTCCTCCCCATTATGTTTGGGTTTGAACATTCATCAACTTAAAACTTTCATACAAAACCTCATTTTGATGGACTTCGTCTGATCCTGATATAAAACATTCTTATACAAAAAGGATAGTTTATAAAAAAAAATTCTAAAAACAATCAATCAAAGGTTCATTAATATCCCTATTTCAATTTTTTGACAACCCTCATAAATAACATTAATGACTCTTAGAATTTTTTCACAACTCGACTTTTGTAAACAAATAATGTTTTTAACTGTTACCAAAACATATCCTTTCTCAAAAGAGAGTGTCCTAACACCAGAATACTAGATTAAGTTAGGTTTTTAAAGGATTTCCATCCCTTGGTGACATGAAAAATTTGTATTAATGTCAATATAAACTCCCATAAAATTTATCTTTTCCTCTCCGTATTTTCTGTTTTTCTCTTCCCAATTTTATGATAACCACATATTCAGATTCATAAAAGAAAGATCAGTAATTTTTTTTTTCAAAGTACAATGTTTTTAAATTTTCTCCCCTTTTTTCAACATAATCCAAAGAATCATGGTGTACTTATTTATAAGGATTATGAATTCATTAGAGGAGGCTAAACATGAAGTTTAATGCTCAACTCAACAAACCATTATTTCAGCCTCACCTTTGTGATGATATTAGTAATTTGATGATTTATTGAGATATATTCCTAAAAAACATTTGTAAAAGAATCATTTACTTTTATAGAGTGAAAAATTATATCAATGTATTTTCACATTTAATGTTGGAGATTATTTTTATAAAGATCATTTTCACTTTGATTATCACAAATTATCTTCAATGGTTTAGAAAATTTTACATTCAAATATTCTTGTTGAACTTTCATACATAACATTTGAGTGAAATCTTGAGTACCCCAAACATATTATTATTCTTTTGTGCTCAAAGTTTCTGAAAATTCTTTCTTACTCTCCCATCTTACACAAAATTCTCCCAGGAAAAATGTCCCCCCTGATGTTGATTTTCTATTGTTACAATCTCCTACCCAATCAGTATTAGGGTAACTATGAAACTTAATCTCACCATTTATTTTGTATAACAACACATGTGAAGTTATTCCTTTGAAATATATCACAATTATATTTACATCCAATATATTAGATTCTTTTGGATTACTTTGATACCTATCACACATAGTCACTACCTAAAAAATATTAGTTCTTTTGTTTGTAAGGTAATGTGAAATTCATCTTACGTTCCAAAAGTCTTTCTAACTAACACTTTTTATGTACTCATATTTACTCAACTTTGTACTCAAAAATATAGTAGTAGAAACTACATTGGATTCTTCCTTGATGAACTTTGGTAACAAAATTCTAAATCAAGGAATAAAGTTAATTCTACCAATATTTACATTTTAAAATTCTTCTTCATTTCTTTATAAATTGTTTTACAAACATATTCTCTATCCCCATCAAAAATTATATCATCCAAATAAACAATTAAAATTAGAGTTCAAAATTCAAAAACATTCACATATAAGTTGATATCAACTTTTCCTTTATAAAAAATCTACATTCTCAAACAATTGAAGTGTTTTCAATACTGGGTATATGGGTATTGTTTCAACCAAAAAAAGGATTTATTAAATCTATACACTTTTTTTTCAACTTCATCAACTTGAAAACCCCAAAGTTGTCTAGTCTAAAATTAATCCTCAGTATCACCATTTAGGAAAGATTAATTTACATCTATATAACAAAATGTTTCATTTCAATGAGAATCTACTCAACGAAACATTATAAAAGATTATAATATTATATATGGGGAAAAATTTTCTTCAAAATCTAAACCTTCCACCTATGCATAGCCTTTATAAAATGTCCATTTTGTTACTTGAAACTTATCCATGGTCAGTCAATTTCATTCTCAATAAACCCACTTTGTTCTGAAAAATTTCTTTTCTTGGACTTGGTATAAGTTACCATGTTTCATTTTTCTAAATTTGATCTAACTTTTCATTCTTATCATACCCCATTCTTTGTATTGAAGATATTTTGAAACTGATTCAGATTTAAATTTCAAGATAAGCCAAATATGATTTTCTAGTCTCATCTTTCTTCTTCTCTGAAATGTAGCCTTCTGATTTTGGATAATGTTTTTTACTCTAAATGTTTTTGTATGGAAGGAAATTTAAAATTATCTTCTATAGATTAACTTTTCATATCACAAAATTCTCTTGAATCTTGGTAAAAATGTTTTAACTTACTTTTAATATCATTGGAAATATCCAATTTATCATCCTCATCATTCTTAACAACTTTTTTTATGTAATTTTTATTTTCAATTGTTTTCACATCATATGATTCTACCTACCATTGTAATATTTTGTTCCAAAATTTTTAACTTCTTCTATATGGTGAATAACCCATAAAAACTCTTTTCTAATCTTTCTAAAAAAATTTCCCAGATCTGAATTTTTTAGTAAACATGGTCTTCTAAAAACTATGAAGTAATTCAATGAAGTTTTATTGTTATAACACATTTTATAAGAAGTCATGATGGTTTATAGTCTTAACAACAATCTGTTTTGAACATTTATAATAATAAAAATAGCTTCTTTATAATAGAACATTGAATGATTCATTCTGGTATCATACTTTTTCCTATTTCCACGAAACCTCTTTTATTTCTTTATGCTACTCCATTTTGTTTGATAGTATAGAGAGAACTATAATTATATTTGATACCATTATTTATCTAATAAGTTTCAAATATATTTCTTGTGAATTCAGTACGATTATCTATTGTCAAATTATTTATATAAACACAAAATTATTTCTAAACAAATTTTCAAAAATACTTTAACATTTCCACACACTCTAACTTAAGCTCCATAAACATTATGTCTATGATCAAAGTAAAATAATCAATAAAACTGATGATGTATAAATATCTTTTTGGAGATTGATGTCTCATTGGTCCATATAAATCAGGATGAATATGATCAATAATTCTAGTACATTGAAACTCAAATTTCTTATGATATTTGTTACGCATCCTACCTTTTGATGAGTAACACAAACATTTTCATCTCTTATTTTCAATTATGGAAAATAATAGAATATATCAACTTTAGGAAATTTTTCATGTTTTTCTACCCAAGGTGGTTAATTCTTCAATGACACAACTTATTTTTATCTTAAACACTCAAGTAACAAGAGAAATTAATCTCTTTATTTAGAAGTTATTCCTAGTAGATCCTTCTCTTTTTTAATAAATTTACCATATTCCACACATTTTATAACACAAGAATCTTTTCAGAATATCACTTCTTTTCCATTATCACAAAGTTGACCAACACTATGTCCATCAAAAATTAAGGAATCTTTTATATTTCAACTTTATTACTTCAACATCATCCATTATGATTCCTATAATTTTAAAGAAAATACCATTACCATAGGTAAATACTCTTTAATCATGAATTTAAATAGGTTTGGAGATTTTTCTATCACCTGTCATTTGTTAAGAAAAAAATTTATCATGTATCCATGGTTTATTCCCATTACATTCTTTCAATGTTGTCTCAAAAATTTGGTATTCTTCCTAAATTTTCATTATTATAACTTTATTTTCTTTTATACCATATGAAACTATTTCTTGAAGGAGTGTCACACATCTTTCATCTTGATGACTGGCCTAATCACATCTTCCAAAAACTAATTCCATACATTCAAATTGGGTTTTTATCGGAAAGCGTCTAACATCTTGAGTTTTTAATTTTATAACATAATGTGGGTTAGGAATGTTACTCATCCTTCTTCCACCATGGATTAATCTTTGTTCAAACCTTCTCCAAGAAGTTTCATGTTATACCAAAAATTATAAGATCTATTCCCATAGATTCCACAATACCAGAAGTAGCTATCAAATCATGATTTTCTACTGATTAAAGATCATTCCTTGTAGAGAATTTGTTGAGGTTGATAAATTATTTATACTCTATCATACTCAGGACATGGTCCATCTTTTCATCTGAGTGAGTTTTTAACTTTTATAGTTGTGATAGGTTTCTTAAATCCTATCTCCACCCATGATTTTCTGGCACATTTTCTTGGAATCTAAAATTTTAGAAGAATCATATAAAATATTATTATTAGTTCCTGAGGATTCAATTGAACAAATTCTACTGTTATGGTAAAATTATATTAATTTAAACCCTTTTTAAGTAATTTATTTTATTTTTCTATTAATTTAAGAAATATTGTTTTAGAATTGTGAAGGCATTTAATGTAATTATTTTATACCTAAAAAAAATAAATTAAGATGATAAAAAGAAATTTTTATTTAAAATTATGATTTATAAACAAACATAAGTGGTTTTATTTTTATCAAAAAATATTATAGAAATTAAAAGTAAGAGAGTGTTATTTTTGACATTATATTTTTCTTAATTATTTGTAAAGAAAATTCAAAGACATACTAAGATTCCATATTTTATAAGAATTTACAAACATTCTTGAACTACCATCATCCAATAGAACAAATTCTACTGTTATGGTTATTTTTTAATCCTTATTGTATTATTTTAAACTTTAATTATCTGATTTACCCAAGCCATGGAGACACTTATTTACTTGGGTTACTATTCATAGTGATCAAAAATAAAAGTGAACTATTTTCAAAATATGAACCGTTTTATTTCAAAATTTTGAATCCATTTTTCAAGATTTAATTTATATAAGTGGCATAAATTAACTTCATATAAATACACAACACACAATGAATCCTTTTTTTTAGAAAAATTCCTTTTAAGTATAAAAATGTTTTTACACCAAATTGAAATATAAAATTTATTCAAAAGACCATAATTGAATTATGTTGAATGAAATGGAAGTAATTAAATATTAAAACTTATCCAAAAAATAATGTTACTATGTAAATACTTGAAAAATTATAGTTTTTAATAAAAATCAGTATTTTACACTATTAATTTAAAACAAAATATTTTCAGAAAATTATAAAAATTTACCGTAAGATAATTTTAATATGATGATTTTAAAAAAATATAGTTTTATCAAATTAAATTTATACAATTTCTAGAAATTAATTATAATATTTGATCAAGAAAATAAGTAAAACACATTTTCAAAGAAAACATATATATATTTTTAAAATATAATTAATTTACTAAACATTGAGTGTTTATTTCATCTGAATTAATCAAAAGGAACATGATTAAGACTTATATATATATATATATATTTCATAACATGGTTAATACTATTCTTACCTTCCAATTAAATGACTAAGTTAAAACTATAATAATATTTTATAGTTCATTTAATCTAGGTATACCATCCTGTATATGAGATTAAACATAGTGTTCTTTTAAAATATTGGGGTGTTACATTCTTCCCCCATTAATGTTTTGTCCCTAGAAATTTTTTATTTCATATAAAGGTGAAAATATGTTAGGGTACATTTTTTACCCGACTTTATATTATTCCCATATTTCCTCATATTTATGGTTCGACTATTATACTTTGAAAACATGAGTTGTCTTATTATGAAAACCATTATCTCTATGGTCCATGTTATTTATTGTATTCCCTTCACAATATTGATCATTTCCAACTGTACCAAATATAAATTCAATTAATTTGTGTGATATGGTATGTACTTCCTCAATAGGGATACATGGAATATATCATATACTTGAGATAAGGTTGGTGGCAATACTAGTTGATTAGCCACAACTCCAATGGGAACGAGAATCCAAAATTGTATAACGAAATAATTAATTATCTTACCCATCCTCCAAAATTTATTTACTATCACCCATGGAGATATGTTGAGAAAAAATTTATCCCTTACCTCATTCTCCAGGTCTTATCCATGATTATTAGCATTGCTCTTCTGGCAGCTCTGAGGAGCCCTAATGTGTTGTAGAATTGTATTCAATTTTTTTTATCATTTACTCAACAATTTCATGAATCAACATCTTGGGTTCAATAACTTCATCTCAAAATTCCTGTGTTCTATATATATTTCCATGGAAGGATTTTTAAGGATCCATTTAGATGATTTAGTGAAAGATATTATTGTATTAGAACTCATCCAAAATAAGATGTTGACCCAATCCTCCTTTAAAGTTCAAAAAGAATGATCTCAACATGTATTCTAGTTTCTGGATAGTTCTCCTAGATTGGAAACTAGTTTGGGGGGGGGGGGAGTTTCAAAAAAAAATTGAACAGAGTATTAAATCATATTAGAGAATCATATGGAACATAGAGGTAAATATCAGACCCTAGTCAAATACAATCGATAGTGGTACTTCATGAACCCTCACCACATCTCTAATGTATATCCTTAAAATTTGATCGACTGAGAAGTCCCCAAGAATTAAAATGACATTAGCAGTCTCAGTATGATGATCCACCACCACCCATATAACATTATTTCCACCTGATGTTTTTATAAGACTAGTGAAAAAGTCCATGGTGACGTTTCCCCATTTTAATGTTGTTATGGTTAATTTTTTTCATTATCCCATTAGACTATTTCATTTCAAACTTTACATAAATACATACTAGAAACCTTGATGTACATTCTGTGATATCATTATTCCTATTATCCCACAAATAGTGCCCTCTAAGAACTTGATACAAATTCTTACTCCCTAGGTGGTTGGAGAATGTCTAGTTATGTAAATCATTCAATGGATCCTTATTTGTCTCAAGATTTGACTGAAAACATATTCGTGACCAAAATTTTCAACTACTTCTTCATAAATTTTGAACTATGATGATTTCCCTTGTATTACAACTTCCACCGTCTTCTAAATTTCCACCTCATCACTTTGAGCATACTTTATTTTATCTAGAAGGTATGGTTTAGAAAATAATTATAGAACATAATGTTGAATTTATTTTCCTTGTAACTCCCATATCCTTCCTCTCTATGTATAAGAAGATTGAATCCTTCTTAATTCTCATCATTGATAAAGTTTCTTGATCTATTATACTAATTGAATATTAAACTTTTTTCCCATGATAGTAATGGATTTAGAAGACATAGTCATCGATCTTATCTAACCATATTCATTGCTTCATATTAATCTCTTTTTATTTAAATAGATATTTTAGAATCCTATGATATATATATATCAAACACTTTTCCCCCTAAAGATAATGATGCCTGATTTTCAACACAAACCACACAATAGATAACTAAATAACAAGTGTAGGATAGTTATATTCATGAATATTCAATTTCCATGTAGAATAGGATATCTATATAACATTTTTCATTTGTAAATATCCTAAACCATTCTTTTGAGAATTAATATATACGAACAAAATTTCCCTACTCAAGGGCAGAATGAGGAATGGTGAAATGATAACACTAATTTTTAATTTGTTAAATATCTCTTTACATTAACTATATTTGATAAACATTAATACCTTAATATTTATCTTGGTCAATCGTTTTGAAATTATTAAGATGTTTTTCCAAAATGATAAGTAATAGTCAGATAGACCAAAGAAATTGTGGATCGTTGTTATTGATGAAAGTCTAGGCCAATCGTCAATTGAATTTATCTTACAAAATAAAATAAAAATCCCTTCCCTAGTGATAAAATTCCTCATTAATGATACTTCCTTCATACAGAACTCCCATTTACTTAAATTTCATATAGATTCTCCTTTTGTAGAGTCTTTAGCACAATATTCAAATTCTTATCATGAACCTCCTTATATTTGGAGTATACAAGAATGTCATCTATAATGAATACCAAAAATATATTTATAGAATATATAAATACTATATTCATTAAGTCCATAAATATTATTAGAGAATTATTAAGTGAGAAGGGAATAAAAATGAACTAATAGTATCTATACATTATTCTAAAGGTAGTTTTTTTTGGAATATCTTATTTATTCTCTGTTAATTGGTGATATCACATCCAAATGTACACTATAGAGAAATACTATAACTAATAAACACACAAAAGGTAATCCTGTAAACATATAAGGAATAAATTATGAATGATAATTATATACTAACTTATGAGTTTATATGATTCAATATAGGATATCCATTGTAAATTTATTATTATGTTTTGACCTACAAATCAATTCACAACCTTTATAATGGTTCATTAAGAGTTTGTTAAATTTTCAAAGATTATTTCCCAAGAGTGTCAAACATGGTGTTCATTAAAGCCTCATTTTCATGTCCTGAGTGATGATTGAGTTAATAACCAATGATACCTTTTACAAGTTATTACCCATAGGTAAAACCGTACCAGATCCACATCCACATGTATTATCTAGAACAATATGTAATTACTTGGAAACCACTCACTCCATACTTAAATAAAATTCCATAACATTTTCCTATGCATAGAATCAACACTGGGGTTATCACAATATTATTCTAGTCCTAAACCCCAAAAATAAATATCCATTATATTTGATACCAACTGTAGTGACCCAATCCATTTTACACATATTATTACATAAAATTTAACATAATTATCCATGAAATATAATACAAATATTGAATGTCTTTGTGCCTTTAGATGACTTCATACATAGAATATCAACATGAAAATAAACATATTAATTTTAATCAATACGACGAGATAATTAATATATTTTACCTCTTAAAAAAAATGGGATAACCTAGAGAATATATAGGTAGAAGGGGTGATCTAAAAAACCCAATAAGTGAAAAAACATAATAAATAGGTATATGTAATGAGTTAAATGTATAATATGATATAAGAAAAGTGAAGGCTCAAGAGTAATTACATGGGAAAATAATATAAATTACATGGTATCATAATATTATAGAAACATCAAAAATGCAGTAAAAGTAACACCTCAATTGTTTAAAAAAATATTATTTTTAGAATAAATTAAATTTCTTTGTTTTCTTTCTTTACACATAGCACTTAGTTAAAATAAATCATGACAAACAATTAGTATTATTATTTTTACAAGAATGATATTACCTAGCTATTCAAATTGGTGTAATTAGTAGAAAAAATAAATTTAAAATATTAATTATAATGGTTTTATATAATGAAAAAATAATGAAAGAAAATACTTAATTTTTTATAAGGTCTTTACATGTTTCGAAAAAAAAAATTTCTAAAAAATGTTGTTACTTATTTTTGTGAAATATAATTAAATTAATCTTTGAATATTTTTGGAAAATAATTTTTTAAAAATAAAATTCATTTTTGAAATTAGAATGTCAGATTTGGTGAGGGCGAATTTTTGGGATTCTTTTAAAAGTATTAAATTTTCGACGAATAGTGAAAAATACAGGGTTTTATTGAAAATAACATTTTACTTTAAATAATTTGAAAGGTTAATTTTATTTTTAAAATGTATCTAATATTAAAATAAGTTAAATTAAAAATACTTTAATCTAATTTCGGTCATTAGATTCATTTTTATATTGGTTTTATGTACAATTATTTTGACCTTTTGAACATTTTCTCTTTGGAAAACTGATTTCTCGTCGCGCCTGCGGGTTTAATTTTAAATTAAATTTTTTTATTTAAGTGAATGGATTTTGGAAAAATATATCACATATTTCAAATCATAATAATATATATAATCTACGAATTTCAACTTTTTTTTGACCATAATGAATACTAAAAAGGGTAAATATTTATTTACCATGGTTATGGTAAAACTTGGTTTACCAGGTGGGTGGGTTGGTTAAACTATACAGATATGTGTTAAAAAGATAAAAACATTATACAAAACAAATTTCATTCCCTTATATATACCTTATAATGTCAATTTATTGAGGATGGTCTATTTTAGATCCTTGTGGTATGTGAAAAATGTGGGCACAACCCTTTCTTTCCTAGAATTACATGTGTGCCACTCACCTAGCTTATAAAAAAACCCTTATCCTATAATAATTACACTTCAAAAACCAACTAGGAAAGACAATACCTAAGAAAATATCTTCTTTATTTTCATAGTCTCAATGTATAATTTTTTTTCTATCAGAGAGCCAAACTATGAAGGCTCTGGGGTAAACCTAAGGTGGTTACCCAAAGAAGATGTAATGTTCTTCAACGACCATTTTTACATTATTTCTTCCGCCACCTCCATATATTATTATTAAACCCTGATTATATAATAAAATTAGTATGTTACTTATAATAAGATATCTTTATGTTATGTTAATGACGTATAACCATCTCCCTTTCTAATAAATGGGATATGAAATCATTATTCGTGTGTACGACATACTACCACATCACGAATCGATGTAATTTTTTTCTATCACCACCTCTCATGAATAGATATAATTATGGATTAGATAATCATATATGATATATATAATTTTATTATACCTGTAGAATTATTATATCACATAGACCTCTTTATATTACATTCTATGAGAATATGATAATGTCGCTCATGGCTATAGCAGACTACAGCCTCAGGAAGCAATGCGATTCCTTTATGATTTATATGAAAGGTAATAAAGATGATTTTAACAAAAATATGAGATATAAAGGATAGAAATATTATTATATAATCTAATTATAATATTTACCTTTCTTTATTTAAATCCATCAAGAAAACTGAAACAATGATTATTTTTACGCACGATCTAGTGTCTTAATGAATGGTGTATTTCATTTCATATCTATAACATTTATGGATTATCTAAATACAAATTAATGAATGCATATTATATTTATATTAGGTTTCAAATTATTTATATTATGTAAATATGATCAATAGAATAGGAAAAAATACACGAAAAAGAGAATACTTATTTCCTGATACATGAATTTAATATGGAATGGTTAATAAATAGGTAATAAAAGGTTATAAGTATAAATTATATAGTATTATATATATATATTGTTTTTAATAGATTAATAATAAAATTATATTTATTATTTAGTAGTTTTGAACATGTATGAAGGAATTTGAGACTAACAATAATGAGATTTGTTGTCTCTCTTTTATTTCTGGGAGACTTATGCCATATTCACTACTGAATAATTTGTGTGTGGTGAATATACTACCCCTTTGAAATGTTATATGATGAATATAATTATTTTTTGAACATTTAATGTTTCATTTTATGTTATTATTTAATTCTGATTAAGACTCAATAGATTACCAAAGTGGTAAGGGATTTTTTTCTCAATTTTTATTCTTTGAAACATTTTTTATCTTATAAACCTATCTTTTTTAAGTAGTTTATATACAGACCCCTTTAAATGTAATATTAGGAATTTATTTATTCTAATTATATTATATGTTTTATTTAACATTATTTTTTCATGGGGATTATAATTCAATGTTACTAAAGTTGTAAGGGTTTTATGTTAAAATATAATTTTTTATCAGGATTCAATATTATTGTGCTTTCAATGTTGAAATAATATAATATCTCCCTCAAAAAACTTAGGTATTATCATCTCCTCTGGTTATTTTTAGAGAACAAATATTTTCCCATAATTTTCATCTCTTTTCTTACTACATACTTCGAAAATAAGTTTTTTAATAAAAATTATATTTATTTCTCTCGTCGGTCAAGGAAACATATTTCTTATAAAATAATATTTTCTAAAAATGTTTTAAAAAATTATTTTTACATTAAAAAAATATTTATTAAATAAATTATTACCCATGTTTTAATTTTTTTTTAAAATGTTTTCAAATGAATTTTCATGATATTTTTAAATCAATTCCCTTTTGGAATTTACTAAAAACATAAAAGGAAGATTTGTTTTAACATGTATAGAATGAATAGAAATTTACCAACATCATAATAATTATTTTATTTGAAGATTAATTTATAAATTTTCGTGTTTATTTTCATAGAAAAGTATTTCCATAATATTTTATGAATTAATAATTTTTTAAAATTTTATTTTCAATGAAATGATATGTTCCTCAAGAAACCATCCTTGTGATTTTTATTCAAAATAATTTTATATATAAGATGAAATCATTTGATGTTACTTATACTTTATTGGGGATATGATTCAAGGATACAATTATTATTACCTTAATAAATGGTTTATTTTTAAGATGATAATATATTTATGAAACCCATTTTTCTTCTATAGGTTATACCATGATAAATTTCTTTTGAAACATGATTTTTTACATTAGTTCTAGTTTGACAAAATGATCAAATGATTATGAAAGATATTTCTTTTCAACCAGTTATGTTATGATAAAATTTTTATGAATCCACTTTAATTTCATGGTTTCTGATATGAAAAATGTTTTATGATTCTATGACACACATATATATATTATTTTCATTTTATGATGGGTGAGGCCTATATCTCCCTCCAATGCATTGGGTATTGATAGATATCTCATAAGATTAAAATGACTTGAATAGGGAGTGGAAAAATATAATTAAGAAACACTCTCAACTATGATAGTCTTAGGAGTTAACATTGATAAATAGTATGTTTTAGGGAGTTAATACATTACACTATGATAGTGTTGGAAATGATCCTTGAACAACTAAAGAAATGACATTCGATGGTTATGCGTAGCCCAGAATTTATGTCCTATGCTAATGTTATGAACTCTTGGTTCATATTCTTTGATTTTGTTATGGTTAAAGTATTATAAACTATAAACATTTATTCCTTGACTTAGTTTTATGATCTATGATATTCAGGGTATAGTTTACTAATGGTTTTTCTCATGTTCTGATATATTTATTCTCATGACATGTTAATGTATCCTATATTTACCCTTATTGCTCACATGGGATCACCCTTTTCTATGTTTCCTTTACCTAGTCTATGATTAAAGGTATTATATATGATATGTCTAAGAAGGGTACTAGTTACGAAGAACATATTGGGAGATGATATAGGTCACTTATAGACCAGTTGTTTATGTGTCCCAGTATCCAAAGGCACTATACCTTTATGATCCTCATGTGTGTCTTTGTGTAATGAAATGAATATTAAAATAAAAAAATGTCATAAAAATATATTAGATGTTTTGGTATTTACATTTGGTATCATAGTATAGTTTTATATATACTTTGGAAACTAGGATATGAAAAATTTTGTGAGAACTCTAAGGATATATTTTAGGATACATCTAAGGATCAGTAAAAGTGTAGGAAATTTTCATTGAATTTTGGTAATGGATAGATTGAGTGGTTTCCAAGAAATTAAATCCATTTATAGAAACTAAATGTGCATGTGGGTATAATATAGAGTTACCTAGGGGTAATAAATTTGGAAAAGGAACATTAAGATGGACATGATCATCACTTAGCACATATAAATAAGCCTTTTAGCACACCTATTTTGAGGATATAATTTGGATATTCACGAAAAGATTTATGAATGATAAATAAGAAATTAAATAGATGATGATTACGAATAAAAAAGGATAAACCTCAGGTTTCATGGATAAAAAATATGTTTTTATGATTTATACATCTTATAAGTGATTTTTATTGTTTATGTGATTTCTCATTATGATTATTGTTTCTTATACTAATTTTTTTTTTATTTGGAGTCAATAGATGGAACTAGAAATAACCATGTTGCTGAGTATGATGTAAAATGACATTATTTTCCTCCTGAGTAGCCAAATTATATGGTATATGTAATGTGAAATCACATATCTATTCTCACCCAACTTTCTAAGGATATGAATCATGCTGAACTTCTAAATGAGCAAAGGAGGGAACAAATTTATTTTGAGTCCTTCAAGAGGTAACATATATCTTCTTTTAGTGGTTCTTTTGATCCTATAGTAGATAAACTATGGATTAATACCAATAAAAATATATTTGACATTATTTTTTGTTCATAATGTGAAAAAACCATTTATGATATCAATTATTTAGAAGGTGAAGTGGATCAATGGTGGAATCACATTAAGAATATGATTAAAATTACTCTATAGTGTTTTATGAGTTTAAGAGATTATTGTTTAATAAGTTCTTTCCTTGTATCCTTCTTTCAAAAATAGAGAGGTAAATATTTGTGCTAAAGTATAAGGATGATGAATTTTTAGGTTCATATGAGGAAATGTTTACAAGAATTGTGAGGTACTGTTTTAGAATTACCATCCAACCTAAAATAAAGGTTGATTGATTTTTAGTGGCTTAAAACGAATTCTCCAAAGGTAGTTAGACATAACAAACTTTATTTTATATTAATAAATCATTTTATTTCCTTTCATGGTGGAAATTAAGATAGGATTTACCCATAAATCTCATGGTTTGGACAAAAAATGGAATATGGGGTTTAATAGATACATGAAAAACCATAGAGATAATAATATGTATCAACAATACAAGGTGGGGAGCTAAGGAGATCAATGATTAAAGATTCTGGGGAGGGTCAGTTCTAGTGGTCTGGGCCTACGGGTCATGGTATGTGCATGTTATGCCTTGGGGCCTTCGGGTCATGTATTGCGGGTCATATCGGGCCTGGTGGCTTGGGCCTACGGGTCATGTACGAGTTCCCCTTCAACCCTTAAAAGGTGGATTATCTATAATAAAATAAAAAGAATGCCTTCGGGCCATTCAGGACTACAGAGAATAAGATGATATTTCAATAATTTTCAATGTTTGGAAGGAAAGGTAGAGGAAATTTTCATAAAGATAATAGTAAATGTTTGAAGTAGTATAAGGAATTTCATCGAGCAATTTATTTCTGAAGTAATGAGAAGAAGTTAGCTAATGATGTGAATAAAGGGAAAGCTGCACAGAATAAACCACCCACACTCTAGTGTTTAGAATGTAGGAAGTATGGGAACTATTATAACTAGTGCATAAATTTGAAGGTTAATGATAATTATTGAGGTTCACAAGATATTAAGCCAAGGGAATATAGGAAATCAAATGCGATAACTATTTACGATGAGGGTTGTGATAAAGACATAGTAAAAGGCATACAAACCATCCATAATAGAATTTATAATTTCATATTTGACTTTATATCTACCCATTATTTTATATATGAATATTTTTATAAGGGAATAAGGAAGCCACCCAAATTATTAGATGTAGGTATAGTATTGAAAACCCATAATGATATGATTAACACATCTTAAGTTTATGATTTCACTTTGGTTGAAATTTTTGGGAATGTGTTTCCGGGAAATCTTATCATTCTTCTTCTGGTTTAATTCAATGTTTTCAAAGGAAATGATTTTATTTAGAAACATAAATTTCACATAAATTGTTGAGGAATGGAAAATAAATTTGATATTTCATACCAAAATATGATCATATATCAATGTGATGATATGTATGCACTTCTGATGGAGATCACATGTATTATATTGGTATTGACTCTCATTCAGAAGGGGTGTTTTTATCAGATAGTAGGGGTAAACTCAAAATCAATGATATGATTATAGTGTTGGATGTTTTTGATGTCTTAATGAAAGAGTATCATATTCTTCCACTGAATCATGAAGTTTACTTTTCAATATAACTCATACCCGGAGCCACACCAATTTTAGTGATTCCCTATATAATGTCCCCGATTGAGTTGTAGGAATTGAAGAAGAGACTCTAGGAGAACCTTTATAAGGGATTAATTCTTCCAAGTGTGTCACCTTGGTGGTACCTATTCATTTTTTGAAAGTGAAATATGAATCAATGAGACTCTACCTTGATTACTAGGAGCTAATGAAGATCGTGATCAAAATATATTATCCTTTACCCTTTATTGATTAATTATTTGATCTATTAAATAGAGGTTAATAATTTATCAAGATTGACCTTCATTATAGATATCATAAATTAAGGGTCAATAAGAAGGATATACCGAAGAGAAAATTTTGTACAAGTTATGAACACTCTGAATAAATATTAATTCGATGTAGTCTTTCTAATTCCCCTTTTATATTCATGTATTTAATGAATTGAGTATTTAGAGATTACCCTAATCAATTTGATGAATTATTTATATAATATATTATTATCTATTCAATGTATAAGGAAGAACATGAATATCACTTGATAATTGTACTAATTACCCTAAGAAAGGAGAAACTATATAAAAAATTTAAAAAGTGAGAATTTTTCTAAAAAAAGTTTCTTTTTTGGATAATATAATCTCATGGTAGGGTATATTAGTAGATCCATCAAAGATGGTTGTTATTTAATATTGGCCCAGACCAACCATGATGAATGAGATCTATTTTTTCATGATTTAGTGAGACTTTATTATTGTTTTATAGAGAATTTATAATGACTATCTAATTCAATCACCAAATAAACATGAAATGGATCCAAGTTCTTATAGATAGAGAAATGTGAGGAAACATTCAATGAACTGAAGTGAAGATAAATCATCCCAACTATTATTCTATAACCATTTAGTGGATAAGGGTTTGTAATATATAGTGACTAATCTAGGAAGGCAATGAGATGTGTAATTATGATGAATGGCATGGTGATAGCTTATACCTCATGAAAATTAATGGTTCATGAGAAAAATTTACCAACTCATGAATTGGAGTTAGCTCATGTAATTATTTAATTAAATATATGGATGGAATAGAATTATGGAGAAAAGTGTGGTATATATACTGATAAAAAATGTTTAAAGTATATATTCACAAAGAAGGAGTTGAATCTATGCCAGAGAAGATGGTTAGAGTTGATTAATAATTACAACTCCCCAATACATTACCACCCAGGGAATTTTTACACAGTTTTTGATACATTGAGTAAAAATAATCATGGTAAATTATCTATTATGGGTATAACAAAAGATTCAATATTTCTGTATTTTCAAAGGATGTATCTATATATCTTAATGGAAGGTAAGATATACTATCTTTCTCAATTCAATGATCATCCATATATCCATGTGATGATTAAAGAGGAATTGAAGAAATATGTGGAGCTACAAAACAATGTTAGAAATGTTCAAGAGTTAAACCCTGATCAAGATAGAATGATAAGGTTAAAAAACATTGTATTTGTTCCTTGCTTAAAAAAATTTAAAATGGATTTGTAAGAGTAATCTCATAGTTCTTCATTATCTAATCATCATAGAAGTATAAAGATGTATAGAGATTTGAATGAGTACTTATAGTTTGATGAGATGAATAGATATATTTCATAGTTTTTATCTCAGTGCTTGGTATGTCTGCACTTTATGGCTGAGAGATAAAATTATATGTGGATGTTACATCAATTACTCATACCAGAATGGAAATGGGAAAACAACCCCATGAAGTTTTTCATTGGACTCCCCAAAACTTTTAAAGGGAATAATTATATATGGGTTGTAGTTGATATCCTCATAATGTTAGAATAATTAACTGATATTAGATAATATTTTACTATATATAATCTTGATAGGATTTACATTATAGAATTGGTATGGATGCATAGAGTTCCACATTAAATTTTATCAGATCCGGATCCAAGGTTTACCTCAAAGCATTGGTGAAGCCTTTAACAAACTCTTGAATCCTTGTTGAGTTTTAGCACTTTGTATCATCCAAAAAAATATGGTTAGTAAAAGATAAAAATTAAAATCCAAGAGGATATATCAAGATCTTTTTATTAATATTTCAAATGTGGTTAGGATCAACACCATCCTCTAGTTTAGTTTTCATACAATAATATATATTAAATCATTATGTAGATGGCACCTAAGGAATCCATCTACGGAACAAAGTGTATAGATTCAAAGTGATGGAATTAAGTTAGAGAATGTAATATATTGGGACATGAGATAGCTAAAGACATGAAAAATAAGGTTAGATACACTCAGTAACACATCAAGGCCGCTCATAGGGAGAAAAAAATTTAGGTTGACTATCATCGACGTGATCTAAAATTTGAAGTTGGTGAAAATGTGTTTCTATGAATTTATCCATCGAGGAAGGTAATTAGATTTAGAAATAATTGAACACTAATCCCTATATATATCACCCCCTTGTAAATTCTTTAATGTATTAGGAAATTAGATTTTTGGTGGTGCTTCCACGAAATCTCTATCAAGTTCATGAAGTGTTCCATGTATCTCTCATAAGAAGGTACATAACTGAACCTTAACATTTAATAAACTAAATGGTTATACTATTGGATACATATATTTCTTATGAGGAATAACAAATTTAGATTCTAGATCATAGATAGAAGGTTCTATGAAATAAGACCACTCACTTGTTCAATGTTTTTTGGTCAAACCACCAGTTTGAGAAAGCTATGTGGGAACTTGAGGATACAATGAGGTTAAAGTATTATCAATTTTTTGTATTATAGTGATAGAAGTTTGAAGGAAAAATAAATTTTAGGTGGTTTATAATGCAAAACCCTGAGTTTTTATGAATTATTATTTTTGAATAAATTGAATATTTTTTATATCTTGTGTTACACACACGACCATGTTTAAACAAACCATGTCAAACTACTAATATTATTATTTAAACAAAGTCGTTATTACCTATTAATTAAAATTAGTGGAATTAATATAAAAACAAAAATTTTAAATAATAAGAGTAATGGTTTTTAATAATGAAATAATATTGATAAAAAATACTTAATTTATGGTAATGTCATTAATTATTGGAAAAATAAAATATTTTGAAACAATGTTTTTTATTTATTTTTTTGAATAATATTAAAATTAATTTTTGACTATATAAAAAAAGTTGAAAAAATAAAATTCATTTTTGAAATCAGTTTTTTAAAATTATTATAGGGTGAATTGTTGGGATTTTTTTGAAAATATTATTTGTTCAATAATTAATGAGAAATATTGTTTTCCTTAAAATATACATTTTCATTTAAAAAACTTATAAGGTAAATTTTTGGTTTAAATGGTTTTAAATATAAAATTAGTTCAAATATATATATATATATATATATATATATTAATCTAATTTAGGTTATTGGAATCATTTTTTTATTAGATTTTTGTATAAAAACATTTTAAACATCTAAACATTTTCTCTTTATAAAACCACATTCTCATCACTTTTTTGGGTTTAATTATAAATTATCATCATACCACTTCTATAAATGAAATTTAGAAAAAATTATATCATATTTTGAATCATAATAATTTATATTATTTAAAAAATTGAACAAAATTATTTACCATATTGAAGAGTAAATTTTTTTAAAAATTATTTACCACGATTAAGGTAAAAAATGGTTTACTAGGGGGGGGGGGGGGTTAATCGAACAAAATATGTGTTAAATGTTAACTAAAAATTATAAAAAAACAATTAGATATATATATTTATACCTTTTCATGTATTATTCTCAATAATGGTTCATCTGCACCATTTTTCTTGTGAAACATTTGGGTACATCTTTTTCATTCCAAAAATTACAAGTGTGCCACTCAACTCACTTATAAAAGGCCAGAAATTAACATTTTCTATTAACACATGAAAAAATACTTATCATATATAATAAAATACAAATATATTTTTAATTAAATCATATAATACTATAAGTGTTAGTTTGGTTAGAGATCCAACCTAACGAGCTTCTCGGTGGAAACCTAAGGAGGTTATCCAAAGAAGGTGTAACGTTCTTCAACAAGATTTTTTATTTTATTTATAATTACACCTCTTAAAAATACTACTAAACCATGAGGTTATAATATAACCATTATCTTAAAAATATTGATATTTTTTATGTTATGATAATTACCTAAAACCATCCCCATTTCCATTAAATGAGATACAAAATCATCATTTGTGTGTATGACAGACTACCATATCACAAACCGATGTTATTTGTTTCCATAAACACCTCCCACGAATGGATATAATGATGGATTAAAGGTTTATATATGATATTATTATACTTACAGAATTATTATATCACATATACCTCCTCACATTCTATTATGTGGGAATATGATAATGTCTCTCGTGTGTACGAGGGACCACCTCCTCACAAAGTGATGTGACTCATTCACTCTTTAAATGGAAGGTAAAAAGAATGGGTAAAATGGAAATATGTGAAATAAAAAAATTATTTATTGGTAATATATTATTTAAATTTATTTCATTTAATCTGTAGATAAAATGGAAACAACATTCAAGCGTATACATGACTTACTATCTCAATAAATATTGTATTTCATTTTTATCCATTTATTTTATGGATATCTATAAATACATATGCACTAAATATATATGATATTTATAACATGGCTAAAATTATGGATATTATGGAACCATGATCACTGTAATATGTAAAATAAAATAATAAATTAAAACATACATGAAAAAGTAGTTATTTCTAAAAACGTGACATTAACATTGAATGGTTAAAAAATTATTAATAAATGGTCATAGGTAAATAATACATGGTAATATATATATATATATAATAGGTTTATAATAAAATTATATTTATTATACATGAGGTTTGAATGTGAACTAATTAAATCAAGACTTAAGGTAATAGATTTATAGTCTCTCTTTTATATTTGCGAGACTTACACTAGATTCAGTAGTAGTTAATTTTTTGTGGTGTATATACTTACCTATTGATATGTTATATCATAAATATAATTATTTTAATGATATTAAATGTTTCATTTTCTTTTATTATTTAATTTGGGATTATGAAGTAATTTATTAACCAAGAATTAAGGAATGTTTTTCTAAATTTTCTTTCTTTGAGACATCTGTTATGTTATGCACCTATATTATTTTATGAGGTGTATATATAGCCTCTTTTACATTTTATATCATGGATTTATTTTTTATCATTATATTATATGCTTCATTCAATGTTATTATTACAATGGGCTTACGATTTAAATTTACCAAAGTGGTAAAGGTTTTATATTACAATCTCATCATTTATTAGGATTTCTCAGGATTATGATTTTAATGATGAAATAATATGATATATCTCTCGAGAATGTCATGTATTTTTTTTCTCAAAATGTTATTTTTATAGAATTAATGTTTCTATTCATTTTTAACAATTTATTTACTCTAGAGTTCATAATAATGTTTTTAAGAAAAATCTTCTTTATTTCTATATTCGGTCAAAAAAACCATTTTTTCTTATAAAACAATGTTCTATAAATGTTTTCCAAAAACTTATCTTATAAATATCTAAATTATTAATTAAATAATTTTTTACCCATGTTGGAATTTTTTAAATTTTTTAAAGGAATGTTCATTTCATTTTCCAAAAAAGGTGCATTTGGATTTTACCAAAAAATTGAAAGGAATATAGCTTTTATTTATGTACAATATGAAAAAAAACATTACTGAAATCATGAACATTATTTCCGTCAAAGATTAATTTATAATTTTTTCCATGATATTTATAAAGAAAATAATTTTTAATTTTTTAAATATTTTTTAATTTAAAGAAATTTTATTTTGAAATAAAGGATATGTTCAGAAAGAAACATTCCTAATGATTTTTTTAAAAATCATTTTCAATCTATATTTACATCCTTTGATGTCACTTATTACTAATTCGGTATATTATCTAAGGTTATCATTCTTATTCTTTCTATGAATGGGTTTTTTCTATAATGAAAATATGTTTATGAAACCCATTTCCCTTCCATGTGTTATATCATGAAAAAATTCTTATAAAACCCACCTTTTTACATGGGTTATGTTTTAATAAAAATATGTAATTACTATTAAAACTATTTCGTTTCTATGTGTTATGTTAAGTTGAACTTTTTATGAAACCCATTTCCATTTATGAGATTTGATATGATGAATGTTTTATGATCTTTTGGTATAAATATTTATTGTTTTTATTACATGATGCGCGAGACCTATATCTCACTCCAACGATTTGGCTACAGATTAATATCTCATGATATAAACAAGACATGAATGGGGAGTTAGCCTTGCTCAGTAAGATGAATATTTTCATCACGATAGTCTTAAGAGTGAACCTTTACTACTTTGATGGTTTTGGGAGTGAACCCATTCAACTATGATAGTATTTAAAATAATCATTGATTTACTAAGGAAATTATTTTCTATGATTATGTGTATGACATAAATATATGTATTATACCGATATTATGATACAATGGTTCATGTTATTTGATTCAATTATTAGTTTTCTTCTTATGAACTACCAAGATTTATTCCATAACTGATGTTTATGATTTTTTATATATAGGGTACAATTTTAAATTGTTATTCTCATGTTGTTATACCCTTATTCTCATGATATGTTGATATGTACCTTATTAACTCTTACTGAGAATATGAGATAACATTTTATTATGTTTCCATTAGATAGGTTTTGATAAAAGGTATAATATTTGAAATGTATAATAAGTTTTCCAGTTTTGAAGAACATAATGTGAGATGTCATAGCTCACTTACCAACTGTTTGTTTAAGTGTCCAAGTTTCCAAATGAGATGTACCTTCACGATCCTGAAGCCTGTGTTAGTGTAATGAAATCTATATTCAATGAAAAAATATTCCATATCTTAGAATGATATGTCTGGGACTTTATAGTAGAAACAAAAACATGACCTAAGAATAAGTCAAGATAATTACTAAGACAACATCACATGGTGTAAAAAGTATCCTCATGGATTAGGTTTACTCCTTAATCTCATACATAATGTCAATTGAGACAAAACATTACCCAATGAATTAGAGTGATATCTGTGAACACCCATAATAACATTTTCATTATTATGTGTTCCAAAAAATTAAATCAATCATAATTCATAATCAAAATAACTACCCATGGAAGGAAATGTGATGCATAATCTTTACTCGTATCCTAAACAAAATAAATTAATACAGATTATAAAGAGAATAAGTAATTATATATTATGAATGTTCATATCCGAGTACAAAATCATAGCTCTAAAAATAAGGTTTTCATTTGAGAATTAAAATATTAAATGTCCATTATATAAAAGGATTAAGGAATATAAATTTCCCCTTAATTATTCTTGATTTTAATAAAGTATTTTTAGAAATGAATTTATAGAATATATTAATACAGAAAAGTAAGGGATGATGAGCTAGGTATATACAAGTTATATATATTTAAAAATTTTAAACAACCCATAACATAAAATAGAGATAGTGAGTAATAGATAGAATGATCATAACCCAAATAAAAAGAGTGGTTTAGATAAACCCCTTACCTTAAGTCTCATCTTACTTCATACAAATTGGAAAATATTATATAGTAAATGTATATTTATTATAAATTTATTCTAGAATCATATGAAAATATATCATACCATATATTATTTTATAAAAAATTCATACCACTCATATATTGATAATTATTATTAAAAATTAATGTTTAAGGTGATAACTGCTTCATTTGTGATGCATGTTATTGTTTGGAATTGTCGGTATATAAATTTTGATCATTGTTCCAACATATATACAATATTTTTTGTCATAGAATATGTCCAGATGAGAACTCATTGGGGGGGGGGGGGGTAACAGAGTTCTTATATTTGTATTTATATAAAACCACCCTCTTCAAGTATGATAGATCAAATATTTTTCATTAATATTAAATGAGAATGGAACTAAAAAAATTAAAGGAAATACATTTAAAACATGATATTTACAGTTTTTTTGTGAATATAAATCCACTTGTTTAATCCTATAACACTATACTACCTAAGTTTGGTGATTTTAACTGTAACAACCCTTTTACAGGGGGGCTTCGAGATGGGTACACGAATCTATCAATTTATAAAAATTTACAAGAGCCTTCAACTAGTATCTCCCTTTACAAGACCTATCCAATGAATTGACAAAAAATATTACAATTAGTGTAAATATAATGAATAAAAAGTTATACATATTGACTCTAACCCACAGTTACACGATTTAACTGATAGTAGTCGAAGATATGTCATGATAAAATGATATCATTCAAGGTGTTGGTTAGAATGATCATCAGTGAAACTAATAAATTTATAAGAATATATTGGGTGATTACGTTTTATACTTTATATGTAAAGGAATTCAGATAATTAATATTTATGTATGTGTGTTATATACATTTATCTAATCCATCAATTTTCATACAGTGACTAACTTCCCTTTTTTATATACTCAATTATAACTTCAAACACAGTAGATAATCGTAATGGTTGACAGAATAATCCATTGGTAATTTGATTATACATTATATTATGGTCATATGTATATTCCATCCAAATACAAGAATATAGTTTTGCACCATCATTTTAGAAATCTTCTTGTTATTTGGATCTTTCCATTCATGGAAAAGAGATACACTTTAGTGATCAATATTTCCTTAAATTGATAACCCTTTTTCTAAAATGTTCTAAAATATTGAAATGAATAATGAATATATTAAAAAAGTAAACATGGCATTATTAATAATAGCTAGTTGTATGTAAGATATTTAACTAGTAGTATTTTTCATCATAAGATAACATCCTAAGTGAATTTTTAAGATAAAGAAAATATTTTGAATTAAACTATGAATAAGATAAATCTTCATCATAAGATATTATATGTTACAACAATGAGATAATTTTCTTTATTAATATTTTCTGACTCTCATAAGATAAATTTTATGAATATCCTCTTTATAAGACAAATTCTTATCATTTTCTTCATTTTGTTTGAGATAACTGGCCTTAATTTTGTAGAAAATCAATCATTAACTTAATAATATAATGTATTACGTAGTAATATAAACATTCAACATGGATTTTTTAGATTATGAGTATATTAAAGATAATCTTTGATCCTTCATAGATAAATTAAATTGTCATAAAACAATAACTTCACGAGAAATAATATAATCACATAGAGAACCGGTGTAAGATAAATTCCTTTGATAAATGTAATTTAAAAAACATAATAAAACTCATTAGAATAAAAAAAGGGATTATTTTAATCTTAAAAACACATATAAGTAAAGATATACTAGTATAAAATAAGCTTTCCAACAATATCCACCTTTTGATCAATCAAAAAACCCATGAAATAGAAATCAGTTTTTTTAAAAGGAGTTTTAAAACATTTTTTTGAGTTTTCAAAAAAACTTTTAAGCCGTGTATTCTTATTTTTTATTTTCCACATTTATTGTTTTTTAAAATTTTATATTCTCATTTTATTCTGAATAATTATTCTCCTTTTATTCTCCCCCTTTATTTATTATAAAACTAAAGTGGAAGAAATGAATACAACCAATATTACACACGAATAATAGTAAATAGTTGATGATACTAATTAAGAATATATTTTAGAATCAAGTTGTGTTAAAAATACTAAGTAACCATGATCATAAAATAATACTAAATAATAGAAACAAATAGTGAATAAATACTAAGGATAAAACCTATTGACCTTACATATTCAACAAAACCTCATAACATAAATATAGAAATAGATCATAAGTTAAGAACAATGAAAAAATTTGAAAAAATATAGAATCATATTGAAAAAATAAAATTTAGTATGAAAGATAAATAAATAAAAATCATGAAAAAAGAGAAATCAAACAAAAATCACCATTAAAATATATAAAAATTATACTTAATCATTTATGATTAAATTGTTTTGAAAACCCATTCAAATTTTTGAAAAAACCCATCCAATTAAACAAACACTCTATGAAATATTGTGAATAGTTTGGATTCAAATGACTTTTTGGTGGTGGATTTTTTAAATGATGAATGTTGGATACCTTCTAGAGAGTATAGAAGCATAGTAGAATCAACTATATCTCCCAGAACGTCTCCCAATGTATGTAGGGATGACCTAAGACATGCTCAATTACTTTGGGAAAACCTTACAGATATGGATTCAATGTTGGGAATAACATTCTAAGATCTCACCAAATTAAAATATATGTAGGTGAAAATGATAGTTTAAAACATTTTTTAGGTCGTGTTAAATAACATATCTTTCAAACCTAATGATCTCCTATAAATTAACATTATATAGTTCTATGATATCCTTTAATCTATGAGAAGTAGTGGCATGATGATAAATAATAGGATGTCCTAGATGATGCGTCCCTCACATCTAAAATAGAGCATCAACACGTGCATCATTTTGTTTTACCATGTGATTCTTACAATAATCTTGGATATTCATGAATCCATTCCAAAATAATTGGGAGACATTTCCTAAAAAATTATATATATATATATATATATATCATTTAATTTTAATACCAATAACCAAATTCTTCAATTCATTAAAATGATTGTCAAACATGTTCACTAGATAATCAATGGAAATGATTTACTTTCCTTTCATAGATTATTGAGATTTTCCTTCTCAACAAATGAATCTTCTTTTTCTTCATATTCTTTTTAATATGTTTCTTTATTTAAAATACTTATAACTCTTTTATGAAATAATTTTACATTTTTCACTATAACTTCAAAATTATTCTCAAAGGAACAAACCATTCTTTGTTATCCATATATGATAAAACATACATCCTTCTTCCCATCAAATAAAAAATTATGAACTTTATGAAAATTTTCATTCAACAATAGGATATTTCTTTTCTAGGGAGATCAATTGAAACATGACACTCTAGTTGAAAATCATGGATACTTATTACTTCATTATCTTTATCCTATTAAATATGTTGAATGATTTTGTTAAGGAGTTAGTCAAACTAAATTAAAGAAATTAATGAGGTTTATATCTTTATTACATGAGACACATATACTCACTATGAAAGTACTTCAATTTGACTAGTTATTTATCTGATGGATTATGTTGATTATTTTTCAAGAATTGAATGAACTAAAATATTAACTTCATTATCTTCTTCCTTGGAAACTGAACTTTCACAAAGAGTACTAATTCAATGTCTAGATTCATGTCACTAGGATTTCCAATATTTCAATCCTTGTATTAACATATAATAGATATATTGATCTCTATCGGTTCCTTAACATCTTCATACACTTATGAATTTATATAATCTTCATAGACACGATAGTATTCATCCAATTGACTTCTACCATTTCACCAACAAACTATTATCTTTCTACAACATGAGGTATTTCTAAAACATGGTATGATTTATATGATTATGATATAATTTTTATTTATTCATATAATTTACCCCATTCATTATAATTATAATAAAAAATAATACGTGAAGTGAATAGTATTATTGATATTGTCTTTTCTTGACCAATAAATCACATAACAGTAACAACAGAGACAAAATTTTTACCATTGACTAGAAAAGGAACAAAAATAGAAGAATGAGTAGAAATATATTTAGTACCATTTATTTCTCCTGATTGAACCACAACTATGAATATTTTTTTCATTTCATAATGTTTCTCAATTTTTTTCATTTTCTCTTACATCAACACATTGATATGGTTTTTCTACCAAAACACATCTTTCATCCAGACATGATGACTCCCTTTGATTTGATGTGGTTTAAACTTTAACATCTTCTCTATAGACAACATGTATTAGCTTATTCAGGGATTAATTGCAACAAAAACAACATTGCATTAAGATATTATCACATAATTTTTCCCAAAAATGAAAAAAACTATGGTATTTTCATCCAAGAAAACTAAAACATTATGAAAAATGATATTTAAAATCATTATAAAATGACAAAAATTTAAATATTTGTTCTCATATTGACACATGTAATACAAGACATACCGTGAATGAGTAACATGGTTTTCAATAATGAATAATATATAAAAGTTACATATTTAAAGAGAAAATATTTCAAACTCACCATTCCTCAATGTGATTACAGACTGAATAATCTTTTGAAGAAATTTTCTCATTAGCTCTAATTCCTTTAATAGTTTCATTTTAATATCTTCTATTCAAAATAGAAACTTTAACTTTTATAGAGAAGTTACTCTAGCTATAGAAACTGTGGAAGTATTGAAGAATGAAGATACTTCATGAGTTCTCTTGAAAGATTCATCTATATAGAAATATGTTATCAAAAGATTTGTATGGTTCACTATTTTGGTGAAAAATTCATCATTATCATCAATGTGAAAAACACCAGATCCATAAAACTCAAGAACTTATTTCTAAATAATGAACTATATTCTTTTCTCATAAAAAACTCACATTTCAATTATTAAAAAAATTATAAATTATAATATTTTTCATTTCCAGCTAGCAGAAATCTATTTCATGGCCCCTAAAAACATTTATTGACATCCTTTGTCTCTTGATTATATTTATAGAGAACCCTTTTTTCTTTTAGTTTTTTTTCATTTTGCATGAGGTTTAGAGGTTATGGAAAATTAGGCCAAGAAAGATTCATATGGCATAGAGAAGAAAGAATTCAATTCTTTTCATGATGTTTCATTTATAGTATTGACTCACTTTCATTTGCTTCATGTTAATTGATAGTCCACATAGGGATGAGCAGATTAATCATTATGAAATTTAGATGAATTTTCTAATAGATATGACAATTATGTAAAAAATGATTCAAAATCACAAATAAGATAGGGTTAAAATAAATAATTTTTTATAAAATTATGTTACCTTATAAGTAAAATTGAAATTAATAAAATTAAAAAAACTTAATTTGGATCTACTAAAATAAAATCTGTTAGTAGGAAAAGGTTTAATAAGAATTATTTCTATTTTGTTTTTTATGAAAAAAATTATAAGGAGATACCATTATTTTGTGCATGATTTCTTATAAAATGTTGTCTCAAGTCAATCTGCTCTATTATTGAATGGTATATTGTATTCTTTGAAATATTGATATCCCCTTGGTTATGAAATTTTATTCAACATAATTAAAATTAAATCCCAAATCCATTAGATTATGTTTCATCCACAATACTTGTGCAAAAAAACATCCTACTTTAATATATTCAGCTTTAGTAGTATTTAATTTTATAATTTTTTTTATCTTACTAGACTAGGGTAGAAGAGATTTTCAATGAAAAAGAGGTTCATGATGTACCTTTACTATCTAATCTACATCGACAAAATAATCATATGAATATTAAATTAAAATAAATTCATATATTTTTGAAAAAATAAGGGAAATAGATATTTTTCCTTTTAAATAAATTAAAATTTTTTGACATAATTTAAATAAGATTATTTGGGCTTGTATTGATATATTTTAAAAAGACATACTGAAAACGTAATATGTTGTATTATTTAATTAAGATGAAATAAAATTCGAATGAATCCTCTATAAAAATTCTTGTCAACTGGTTTTCTAGTTTCATCCATATCATGTTTAATATTATAGATCATATTAGTTGAGTAAGTATAATAATTTACTAGTCCAAATTTTTTAAGTAAATATAGTATATATTTTATTTGCTTAAATACATATCCATAAAATTTTTGATAAATTTGAAATCATATAAATAATTTAACTAACCCATCCTTCTCATCTAAAAATACTTTTTTCATAATTTTTGAAAAATCAAATCACAATGTTTGATTTGTTGTTCCAAAAATAACATCAACAACATATATTTTTACTAAATAAATGTTTGATAAAGAAGTTTCCTAAAATAATTTATGATATACCAGTCCTACTATAAAACTATTTGATAAAATAAAAGAACACAATATTTCTTACCCTGATCTTGGTTCTTGTTAAAGTCCCTACAGAGATTTGGAATGTTTATAAAAGGATTTTGAAATTGAGGGTCTTCAAAACCAGGAGGTTGTTTTATATAAAATTCATCCATTAAAAATTAATTTAAAAAGAAGATTTTACTTCTATATTATATAATTTAAAAACAATATAAGATTAAAATGCTATAAGGATTTTAATTTATCCTATTCATGCTGTATGGGAAAATGTATCTTACTAGTCTATTCCTTAATCTTGATTGTAAACTTTTGTAACTATCCTATCCATTTTTCTAGTGCTTTTTCCATAATCATATTTCTTATTTATAAATACCCATTTTTTAAAATTAGAGGATTTTTAGAGGGAATATCAACTAATTCACAAACTTTGTTACTTTGGAACTAATTTATCTTTTATTACATAGAGAAAACGAGCTTTCAACAGATAAATATTATTATATAGTCTTAGGTTATAGATGGTACAAAAAGAAATATAATTATATGGAGTTTCATATATTTCTGTTAGTTTTACATACTTCATCTTGGATTCCTGTAACTATTTTTATAGGATGGTATTTAATATTTATATGTTTTTAAGGAAACAAACATTCCAGTTCACAAGTATCATCCCTCACATGATTTGGTTTAAAATATAAATGTTTTAAATCATCCTCCTTGTTGTTTTTAAAGAGAATTTCAGGTCTTATATCTTTGATATAATTACATTGTACTGTAATTTGAGTCATTTTGTAATCAAAAGGATAAATTTTATAAAAATTCACCAGATTTTATTCTTCAACAATCCTAAACCTTTTGTTGATAACTCTATAAGCCTTAGAAGTAGTATATTGAATTAAGAAGATACCTTCATTATCCTTTGGATCAAACTTACCAAATTTATCTTCGGCCATAAATATGTAAAATTTTTATCCAAATATTTTAAAGTACCATAGCTTTGGTTTTATATTATTCCTTACCTCATAGGATTTTTTCTTTAAAATAGGCTCTATTAGATCTTTTTTAATGACATAACTGGTTGTATTAAGATCATCATCCCTAAAAATGAGTGTTCATGCTATATTCATATAACATAGTCCAAGATATTTCATATATTGTCACATTACTCCTCTCAACAACACCATTTTGTTAAGGTATCCTCGGGGAATATAATGTATGTTTAATTCCTTTCCACGAGAAATATGAATTAAATCCATTATTTTAAAATTCACCTCTCTGATAGCTTATCAATTTCCCAATTTTCTAATATTTCTCATCTTGCATAATATTACATAAATAAATAAAAGAGAAAAATATTTACTCTTAAGTGTTAATCAGTAAACCCCTATAAATATCGAAAAATTATCAACCAATACATTAAAAAATATTTTCTAGAAAGACCTGAAGTTCTGGACGATTATAATAGATCCATATAAATAAGATAAAGAGGTCTAGAGTTAGAAACATCTTTAATTAGTTTGAAAGATAAACTGTGTTTCTTTACCATTTTACATGCATCACGTAGATTCTTTTAGTCAAATTTAAATTCAAAAATTTTAGAAATAAGATGTTTCTTACACATCCATTTCAATGAATGAACATTACAATGTACAACACATTTATTTTAGATCCTTGATTCACCAACTTCAACATTCAAACAATTTTAATTTTCTCTACATAAGGAATTAAGGCCTAATATGTAGACATTATCAGTTATAGGTTCCTTAAACTTGGGAAATATATCTATAAAAATTGTACATTAATTATTAGAAAAATCAACTGAGTAACCAGTCTCATAATGTTGAGATATACTTATCAGGTTTCACATTAATCTTTTTATATAACGAAATATGTTGATTAGAATTAATTAAGAATTTTTAAAAGATCCAATTCTAAAACATTTCCTTCATCATTTTCACCAAATGCGACATAGCCTCCATCAATCTGGGATAATGAATAAAAATTCAAAAAATATATACTCATATATCTCAAACAACCACTTTCCATAAATCCTTTTTTTTCACTTCTGTTCATGTAGTTTTTTCATTACAATGAAAAAAAATATCTTTTAGTACCAAAACACATTTGGTTCTAGAAATGTTATATATAAGAGACCTATGGATCCAAATTAGTTTTTGTTTTATTGAATTCTTAGCAAAACATTTTGAAAAATCATTTGCAAGGAAATCATTTTTGATTAATTTTTTTTATGTTTTTTATATTTTTGATGTTAGAATAATTTCATACTTCCCCAAAATAAATAAAAGTAAATTTAGAAAGACTTGTGTTTTTAGAACTGGGTACAAAAAAAATTTATAACATTTGGGCTTTTTACACTAACTTCATATTCTAAAATTTTCTTTCTTAAGCTAACTCTGACCATGAACTTTACTCAAAAAATATTATCGTTTAGTTAAGAAACATGCGACATATTTAAATATTTAAAAATCCTTCTGTAAATTTTTAATTGTATGATTTTGTTCATTACATGATGCAATATAATTTTCCCATTGATTATTCAACCCTAATATTTTTTTAGATCCCCCTATTCTTGAAAAAACATATTTTAATAATTTTTGGGGCCTTATTATTATTTTTTAAGCTTTCATACTTCATTTCCAACATGGTTCACCATTCATTTAGTTCTTCATATGATTAGTTTTAAAATAATTTTTCATTATTTTGATCATAGGTGTAGTAAGAATGTACCTCATCCAAATTTTCCATAAATAACATGTCGGCCTTTTTATTAAGAGCTTCAACTTTGGATTCTGATGATGTTTATCCACTAGAATCTTCATAATCACTCTAGATGGACATCATATCATTCTTACCTATCTTATTGTATCAAATATTCATGAATTATTTCTTTTATGATTTTTTCTCTTCCTTAATCAATGGAAAATTAGGCTTGATGTGTACAATATTATTACACTTATAACATCTTAATTATTTATAGTTAACACTAAGCCTTTTGTACCTATTGAAAGGTCTTTTGAAACCACTTCTCTTGTTATATAATTTTATAAATATTTGATAAAACTATACAAGCTCATAATTTGATTTATAACACTAGTACAAAAACGTTTTTTACGTCACCATTTTTCATATCGGTTTTTTAGAACCGACGTGAAAATATCTAAAAATCAATTTTTCACGTCGGTTATTATATAACCGACGTTAAAATACATTTTCGCTGATTTTTCACGTCGGTTATATAAGAACCGATGTTAAAAATCCATTTTATTTGATTTTTCACATCGGTTATTATATAACCGACCTAAAAAAGTCACGAAAATCAATTTTTCACATCGGTTATTAAATAACTGATGTGAAAAATCCTTTTCCAGGAAAATATATTAAAATTTTCACTTATTTTTCATGTCTGTTATTAAATAACCGATGTGAAAAATCTATTTTCGTGACTTTTTCACGTCGGTTATTTAATAACCGACGTGAAAAATGTTTAAAAAAATTTATTTCATTTCTCAAGCTTTAATTTGACAGGTCACGGAGCTCAAACAGAGTTATGGATTAAAAGTTATGGCCTTCAGAAGTTGATTATCTCTAAACGATATCTTAAGAATGTCCAACTTCTAAAGGCCATATCTTTTATTCCGTAACTCCGTTTGAGCTCTGTGACCTGTCAAATTAAAGCTTGGAAAATTATGTAAATTTTTGTAAACTTTTTTTACGTTGGGTATTAAACAACCAACTTGAAAAATCCTTTTCCAGGAAAATATATGAAAATTTTCACTTATTTTTTACTTCGGTTATTAAATAACCAATGTGAAAAATCTATTTTTGTGACTTTTCCACGTCTGTTATTTAATAACCGATGAGAAAAATGTTTACAAAAATGTATTTCATTTTTCAATATTTAATTTGACAGGTAACGGAGCTCAAACGGAGTTACGGATTAAAAGTTATGGCCTTCAGAAGTTGATCATCTCTAAATGATGTCTTAACGATGCCCAACTTTTAAAGGCCATAAATTTTATTCCATAACTCCATTTGAGCTCTGTGACCTGTCAAATTAAAGCTTGGAAAATTAAGTACATTTTTGAAACTTTTTTCACGTCGGTTATTAAATAGCCGATGTGAAACATACGTTTTAACGGCGGTTATTAAATAACCGACGTGAAAAAGTCATGAAAATCGATTTTTCGCGTCTGTTATTTAATAACCGACGTGAAAGAGTGATGAAGATTGATTTTTCACATCAGTTTTATAATAACCGACGTGAAAAATAAGTGAAAAATTTAATATCTTTTCACATCAGTTATCATAAAACTGATGTGAATGATATTTTTAATATCTCACGAACGCGAAATTTCAATTTTTTTACATCGCGACATCAAAATTTGAAATTTCCGCCTAAAATTTTTAATACCTCATTTTCTCATAGAATCTCAATTATATGTTTCCATTATACACCCATCCTAATTTGAAGATCATTTATTTTAACCATTATCGTTCCCCCAAATCGACTCTTTTTCTCTCGAACGTGAATCAATTATTTCTTCTTTCTGCGATCTCGTCATGGTATATTTAATCAAACATACATGATTTATAGTTTTTATGATTTGTTTTCTTAATTGATATACCATTTTATGATCATTTCATTCAACCATCATCATTACACCGAATCAACTTGTTTTATCTTCAACGTGAATCAACGATTTCTTATTTCCGCGACCTCGTCAAGGTATTTGTAATTATTTTCCCATGATTTATATTTTATATGAGTAGTTTTATTAATTGATATACCATTTAATGATTGTTAATTTATTATAATGATGGATGATTCTTTATATCATGATAAAACTGTAAATCCCCGTACGGATTCAAAAATTCCTTCTTATATGAAGTTATGGTTGGCTCATTCAATCTTTCGTCGAAACAAATATCAAACTTCTGATGGTCATAACTTTTGATCCATAAATCCATTTGAGCTCTATGACCTGTCAAATGAAATCTTAGAAAATTTTCTACAAGATAGTAAACATTTATTACGTCGGTTATTTAATAACGGATGTTAAAAATAACTTTTAACGTCGGTTATTAAATAACCGACGTAAAAAATGGCTTATAACGTCGGTTTTTTCAAAAATCGACGTAACAAATGGCTTCTTATCGTCATTTTCCAGAATGTATTTCACATCGGTTTTTTAAAAACTGACATTAAAAACTATATTACCCCAATTTTATGTCGGTTATTAAATAACCGACATAAAAAATCATATTTTTAACGTCGCTCGCGATAACGTCGCTTAAAAACTGACGTTAAAAAGCAAAAAAAAAAACCGACGTAAAAAAGGTTTTTTTACTAGTGTAATTTCTTGAGGAGTATTCTTCTTCAAATGATTTAGAGATTTGTGTGATTTTTTCTTCCAGTAATCTATATAAGTAGAAACCTTCAAAGTGACATTTTCACTCTTGATCATTCTAGTTTATCCAGATTCAACACCCTTTTCATCTTTATATATCATAAGAGTTTCATTGAGATATTTTGTTTTATTGTTCTTGACCTCTCAAGATTGTCTTATACCATATAATATTCTACTCCACTTTGGTGGTAAAAATTTGAGAACATTATGTTCTTTCATAGGCTTATTAATTATCATTCTTAGAGTAGTAAAACTATTTACAATATTAGTGATTCTTCAATATAGTTGAGTAATAATTTACCTACCATCCATTTTGAATGTGTCGAACATAATTTTGGATGTATTTTATCTGAGGGACTTCACATTGTTAATAGCTTTATAAGAAACTACTATAGTGTTACAAATTCTATGACTTTTTTGACACTAGGAAACACTATTGAACTCATTTGGTCCTAATACATATATTCTAACATTCATAGCTTTGTCATTTAGATAAAAAATTCATTTTATTTTATTATCCCATTTTTCAGGTTTCGTATGAGGAATGCCATTACGATTCACCATATGGAGGTAAAATTCCATGCCAATATTCTTCAGATATATGGTCATGAGAGCCTTACACCAAACATAGTATTCATCATTAAAGTAAATATCTCTATTCGTTGAAATACTTTATTGGTTGCCAGCCATAGAATCTAGTTTAAAGTAGATCATTGGAGATAAACCATTGAATGTTTTGAAATCAAGACTCACAATCTCTGATACCATTTGTTTTCCTAGAATATGTCATGATGAAAACTCAATATGGGGTGAATTGAGTTCCTAAAATTTTATTTATAGATAAACTACCACATCAGGTATGATAGATCAAATATTTTTCATTATTTTGAAATGGTAGAGAAAATATAATAACTTAAAGGAAAGAGATTAAACACATGATACTTATAAATAATTATGGTATAAACATACCCTAGTTCACTCCATCAACACTATATTCTATGACTATGGGAATTTTTACTATAAAAACACTTTTATCAGGTGCTCCCAGCTGAGTATAAGTAGTCATCACTTAAAACAAAGGTCTAATATCTATCAAGGAATCACTCCCTTTACAATAGATATCCATGTTTTGAACATAAACTCTTACAATGAGTGTAAATAGAATGACTAAATTTTTTTAAAGTTATTACTGAATAATATAGGTTTGAGTAACAATTGAAAGTAGTCGAAGATGCATCCATAGAAAATGACAGTCTTCAAGGTGTAGCTCAGAATAATTTTTAGTGCAACTGATAAACATGTTAGAAAAAAAAAGTGTTTATGTTTGATATTATCCATGTATAGGGATTTAGAGTATTCTTATATATGTACGTGAATTTTAATTTTCATTCTCATCTATCTATTTTCATTCATTTACTAACATTATTTTTTGTGTATTCTATTTGAAATTTAAAAACATGCGATAATTTGAATGGTCAAGAGAGTTATCCATTGTCCAGTTGATAAGACATGTTATTACGGTCATACAACCAATACATCCGAATATAGAAACCTCTTCTGTAGTAATAATGATATAAATCTTATTTTTCTTGAGATATTTCCATTAATGGGAAAAATATATACTATACAGATTGACCTTTCCTTAAATGGATAATCATTTTTCTAATACATTGTAAAACCATAAATTAACTTATAAATAGATTAAAAAATTAATCATGTAATTGTACATAATATATAGATAATTTTATTATATATAACTGTTAGTATAGTCCTTTTTATTATAACTTCCGGAGATAGTTCATAAGAAAATCTAGATCTTTTGAATTAAACTACGTGTAAGATAATTCTTTTGCATAAGATAAAATATTTTTTTACGATGCGATAATTACCTTACTCAACTTCTTTTGACTATCTAAAGATAATATTTTATGAATATCCTTTTCGAGAGATAACTTGTTCTAATTTTCATTAATTTTTCTGAGATATATGACTTTGAGTGTGTGGAAACTCAATCATTCTCTTCATAAGAAAATGTATTATGTTTCAATATAAACTTTCAACATTGAAATTTCAAATTCTAAGCAGATGGAAGATAATATTGGATCCTCATAAGATAAATAATTTTTTGTAAAACGAAAACATCACATGATGTAAGATAATCACTTATACAATCAACATAAGAAAAATTTCTTGGATTAATTTACTCTGAAAACTTCAAACAAAATCATTAGAATAAAAATAGGGATTTTTAGAATCATGAAAACACATAAAAACTGAGATATGATAGAAAAAAGTCTACCAAATAGTTTTAACCATGATATTAATATAATATATATTTATTATATATGTATAGAGTTATCCATAAACGTTCATGATAAAAAATTTAATTACCCCATTCATAGAGGTTATAGGTCATACTTATGCATGAATATTTTTTATATTTTAGATGGATGCAATTTTAGAAATGTAAATAATAATTGAACTTTCGATAATCCTAAAAATATCATGAATAAAATATATATTTATTAAATACATCATTATAACAAGATGTAAGAGACAGTGAAGGAAACAAATTACATTAGTTCGGGAGGTGGTAGTCCACCATAGACATAAATAATGATTTTGTTTCCCCTTTGATGGAAGAAGACATTTATTTTAAATATTATATTAACATTATAATTTATCATTATATATAAGATAATGGTGTTATTATTCCATGATTTTTGGAGATGATATTATAGAGGTATAATAACAAAAAAGATTAAAAAATCCAGTTAAAGCCTATACCTCTTCTTTCGAAAACATCCTTTGATTTACACATTAAACACTCTAAGGTTAGTACGATGATCAAAATAATAACTTTAGAACATGATTAGGGACATTAGAAAGGGATTTGGGAAGGTATTATCTGAACTAAAAAATATTTATGTGTGAAGAAGTGTGTATAGGAGGTTCCCTTTTATAAGTGAGTGGTGAGGCACTCTTGGAATCACCTAATATATTAAATTGATATAAATTAATTTTCATGGAGAATAGAAAAAAACAAATTTAATTTGAATATAGGATGAGTGTGGGCCTAAATACTATCATACAATAAAATTTTTAAAAGTTTAAAATTGGTTTTCACCCACATCTCTTTGTTCTGACACATGCCAACCCTTTTGACAACCTCCATGATTGTAGATTTTTTACTATTTAGGGAAAAATATAGTTACTATAAAATAAGAATTGGAAAATAAATAGAAAATATATGATATTTTAATACATATAGCAAAATAATTCATAATATATTATTTATATGAATTTTAATTGATTTAATAAAATATTATTTATTATAATAAAATATAAATTTCATTTTTAGACCTATTCACTTAATTTGACAATGAAAACAACATGAAGACAATAAAATTTTAAAACATCTATTAAAATTACTCTAATAATTTATTTTTATCTTAAAAATTCATGGAACACAACAATTCATTCAAATTGTATTACTTTTATGTTTTTTTTAAATCATTTATTTTGTTATTCTATTAATTGAATAAATATTGTGTTTGTGTTGCATAAGAATTTAATGTAATTATTTCATCGCTAAAAATTTAAAAAATTAACTTGATATATTTTTTATATTTCAAATAAATATTTTTAATTTTACACGAGTTTTCTTTATCCATAGTGAAAAATATTATAGAAATTTGAAGTAGAAAGTGACATTTTTGACTTTATCATTTATTTAATTATTAAAAAGGGAAAAAATCAAATACATATGACACCATATTTCCATATTTTTTTACTATTTCATATAAGTGTCAAAAATAGACCCATAAAATTGAATAATATAATGTTTTATGGTTTTTTTAGTCTTTATCATATTATTTTTAACCGTTATAACCTGATTTACCCTTACCAAGGTGACAATTATTAACTATGGTTATTATTCATAATGAAAACAATTAAAAGAGACCATCTTAAAATTTTTTAACCTAATAATTAAAAATATTTAATCCATTTCATGATTTAATTTATAGAATTTTTATAAATTAATTTAATATAAAAACATTAAATGCAATGAAAAACAGTTTTTTTTAAGAATAATTCATTTTAAGTATAAAAAATTTTATATTCCAACTTCAAGTATACAATTCATTATAAAGACCAAAATTTTATTATATTTATTAAAAATTAACTAAATAAATTTTAAAACTAGTTAATAATAGTATTTTACTATGAAAATACTTTAAAATAAATTAATGATTCGAATAAAAATATGTATTTTCACTATTTATTGAAAATAATATTTTTTAAAAAAATCCCAAAAATTAAACTTCTGATAATTTTAGTATTATGATTGAAAAATGAAGTTAATTTTATCAAATAAGTTTTGGAAAATTTAAATAAATTAATTATAATACTTTCTCTCAAAAAATAAAAAAAATCACTTTTGATGAAAGTTGTTTTTTAAGAATAAAATGAGTACTTAAAATTGAGTTCTTATTTCTTAAGAATTAATGAATATTTTTATGAGTAGGAGATATATATATATATATATATAATATTTTGGGTATTCCTTTTCATTCCCACCTATTTAATGGCTAGGTTATAACTATAATAATATTTCGTGGTTTGCTTACGCTTGGTGTTGAATGATTTATATGATATCAAACATAATATTCTTTTAAAATATCTAGATTCTAAAAATATGATTAAATTTAATCACCATGTTCTTGGATTTAATAAAGGCACTACCATATTGTTCAATTAGGCCTAAGATTTATTTTTCTTTTGGAAATAGAAAATTCAATCTTGACTATTCAATCAATTTTATACCACCAATGACTCACCCAAAAAATGATACATCAATAAAGACATAAATGTCATAGTATTAATCTTATATCAAATGATGCGATCAAATGATATTCATTGATAATGATCTAATGTATAGAGAATAAAACACTTTCTCATTGAAGAGAACAACTAATGACACCTAAAACGTGTTGGGTTCCTATTAGTAATTTAGACCTCATGATCTCTTCCACTCTAGATAACCATGTGAGAACTTCATGAGAAGAAGTTTCATTGATTATGACCCCCATCATCTGATTGTCAGTATGGTATATCTAGAGTATATTATATATGTTTATGTTTACAGTCATAGAGTCTCAAGGTTCTCATTACAGTTAGGAAATACTATAAACGTGGGTTATGAAAAATAATTTAAAGGGATTACCATGTAAATAGTGGAAATAAAGGTAACTACACTATTATAGTATAGATATATGAGGAATAAATATTTATATACATGATATGGTAATTGAGTAGAACTGTTCATGTTGGGTCTAGGGAACCCACTTTCAAAACACTCATACATTCACTAGAGCCGACTTGCAAACTATCTATGTTAGCTATCACATGATAATATCATGATTCTAATGATATATATATTTATTCATTTGACCTAAAATTTAATTATATGTGAATAATTTGATATATTTGACTTCATATCCTTGATTAAACTCATCAAAGAGATGATATCCTTGAGTATATCTCCTTTTTTTTCTCTGTTATTATCTTAACATCTTGGTTAGTTCCATTGGTATGATTCCATGTGTTGAAAAAAATTATTTCATATTTTGTAATTCCTTATTAGATTAATTAGAAGATAAAACATACACTTTATTTATAGATATGGATACAAAAATGTTCAATGAGCTTCTATTGCTAATTTCATTATCCCAATTTCAATATTAGATAATTTAATCCATATGAATACAAGTTTATAGCCCCTTGAAAACTAGTGTTATTTCCCCAATAACTAATAAGTAATTTGTACTTATACATTCTCAAGTACTATTAGATAGTGCTGACCAATTTAAATGAATTTATATGAGATTTATATTATATCGTTTTCTCTCATAGTATATATATTGGAAATATCATTTCAAGAACATAACATGATATATGCGATAAATTCGTTGTAGAGGCACATGGAATTATATTATCCGTTTTAACATCCATATATGTCTTATACATGCCTTATCATAGAGATTAATTCCATGAGACATTGGAAATAAATCACACTTAAATTATTTCAATACTTTTTCTATATAAGTACTTTTTTAGGTCTCAGATCTACCCTAGTAGATCCTATTACCAAGAAATTGGGTTACTACTTTAAGTAAATCTTTGGATTATTAATTTCAACACTTTATTAACTAACTATAAGACTAATGACTATTTTCCATATGTCATCAGAATATTTGACTTGGAAAATTACGACACTCCCACTAAAATCTGTGGTCACTAGGAAACCATTATTCCTAAATTAATATTATACAATCATGATTCTTACTTTTATCAATAATTGGATCTCCATAACTTGTATCAATTATTAGATTTCATTTATGTCACCAAATTTTTTTGGTCAAGCTATATATATATATATCTATCTTCTAGATGTCATCCACTAAAGTTATTTGATATTGAAATTTAATAGTGCAATTTGATGACCAAATAACATATCTATGTCAATTTGAATTATAATATATTTTTTATTAATATTAGTTAAAATTTATTGTCATTGAATATGTCTATGTGCTATAAAACCTTTAAAAACCATATATTCTTTATTTTTCATATTATTTTACCACCCATGTATAATTTCTCCTCAATAGCCAAAAAAATATATGAATCAATTAGAGAAATTACAAAATAACTAAACTAGGATTGGGCACATGCAAACTATTTTGAATTTTTATAAACTTTCCTATTATGGAATGTTGTATAACACAACTTTCTCAAAGGATTCATTATTTAAATTGAATAATATTTCATGAAACATTGTGTGCATAAAAAAATTATTGGTTTTATCCTTATAACACTGTATGTGTCTCTTGAATAATCATTTTCCATGAGATCTTATGGAACTTGTTTCTTTGACAAATACTTGTGCATCTCAAAATTTTGACATTATCCACGCCATTGTTAATACCACTATCACAAATAAAGATGGAAATTGTTTTATAGAACTATATTTTATCATTTTGTTATAACTTTTATATCATAGGTATTTATGTATTATCCTTAAAAGTATTTATGATAAACTAATGAGCTGTAATTTGTGTTTTTCTTAAAGAATGATTACATTTTTTGACTTATCCTTCTCTATATATAAACAAATGTTTGGTTATATAATGGATTTATCATATATTATTACTTATCTTGTAAAATAACCACCTAATTAACTATAATTACTGGCTATATTGGGTTATTTGGGGACCTCAACTATGCCTCTATGTATTCTACAGGCTTCCGAATAGCATTAATGGTCTAAGATGTGATATTGGAGAGACTGAACCCTCAAATAAGAGTAGAAATATCATCTTAGATAACCAAATACCATCCTCAATAACAAATAAACTTTTTAGTACATAGAAGAAATAAATAAATGGAATCCATCAATAATAAATAATGAATTCTAGTGTATTGTCATACCACCGACTGAAAAATAACCAAATTGGTAATAGATATAAAATAAAATAATGAACCAAAAATAAATCAAGGATCTACTACATCCCTGAACCTCAACTCAACTAATTCAGTAGTCCCATTTGAGCTATCAATATAGTAAAGATACTTAATCCTTCACCCAACCTGAACTTGTGAATAGTGAAGGAAACTCGTGCACCCAAGTGAAATTGCCACCAGATTAACTTGTGAGTATATAACATAGTATGATCCACAAACATAGTCCCACACATATTTATAAAATTTAGTCATATGTTCATGTTATATACTAATTATAATTAATAAATATATAAACAAAGATTCACTGGATAAAAAATTACAACCACCAACAGTCCAAGAATTAAATGTACCACCCAAGATTGACTATACAATCTTTGGACATGGTTGGATGTATCTCTTTATATTATCATACTCATGTTTATAAAATTATGGGAACACCAAATCCATGAACTATGTATAATTCCCCATGAAATATAATAATAATTATCATACCAGATCATTTGACTCACTTTATGGTCTTCGAACAATAATATAATAACAAGCACACAAATTCCTTATAATCACATCAACCCCCCCCCCCACAAAAATAATTTCAATAATGGTAGAACCATATCCTTTGAGTCACATCAAGGCCCCCAATAATAATAATAACATTAACGGTCACAAAGGATCCTTGTAATAACATTAAGGTATCATAATAACATATAATATCATAATAATGGAAATAATAGATCCTTGGAAACACAATAAGTTTCAACAACCATATAATAATAATAATAATCAACATTAATCATTTAGTTAATTACTAATTTGAAATTTAAATTTTGTATAAGATCTTTGGTGAATTCCTAATAATACAAAAAAAAATCATCCACCAACAATTTTCATTGGGAAAATCCTATCACTCAGGGGTAATACATCCCTCAGTCAAAACCTAAACCCAATGTGACAACCTTTTCATCCCATGCTCACCCATCCTAGTCTTTATTCTAAGGTTACACTCAAGGATAACCCTAATTAGTCTGTATATAGTCCCAAAATATGAGAAAATAAAATACTAACTAATCTATTTAGGTCCTCTATATTCATTTATTTTTTACTTATCTCATTTATCTTAAAGGATATAAGGAAACACATAATTTCATAAGGCCAACTGGGGGAAATTATTCCAATTCATAACTCATCCCTACTCAAGGGATCTACGAGCACCTACTATGTCCACTACATTATCGAATTTATATATTTAGTACCTCTTGTGTGTTCACATATCTCTTGTTACATGATTACAATTATGATCTCTTCTATTTGTGTTCAGGATGTCCACCCAGTGCAGAAGGGACCTCTATGAACCATTAAACTATTTAAATTACATATATAGGAAAACTATTTAATTTAAAATAATTTAATTCTTAAGTAAAAGATTAATTAATTCAATGATAAATCATCCAGAGTGGTGAGACCATATATCACATGTTATATAAAAAGAATAAATATACTATATAATCTTTAAGATACTACTTAGGGGCCACCTACGTTAAAACAGAGCCATACCCTTTTACAAAATAGCTTAAAAACTCACTTCCCTAGCCTATAAAAGTCTATATATACTCAAGCGGTCATCTCCCATCCATTTGACGACTTATATCACAATAATTCAACCGAAACAATTTAATTATAAAACCATATTTAATTATATAATTTAATGAAAGTAGGAATATTTACATAAAATTTAAAAAAAAAATATCAATTCAGAAGGACCATGAATAACCACCTATTGAAGGTCTATAACACACCCTTGAAATCATTAATGAAAAATTCTCTATCTAGAAACAATAAAATGAGCACCAATTTAATCTAATTAAGTCAGAATCAAAAGATAAAATTTGGGTAGTGATATATATCTACTATAATGTCTTTGGATGACATAAAAACAACATTGTGAGACCTCATATATATAAAATGACAAAAATACTCAAATTAAATTATTTTAACGAAGGTACATTTCCCAAAAATATATCAAAATCCCTTTAAAATCATAGGGAAACATAAATTAATTAAAATGGTGTGTGGTGGATTTAATGAATCCTACAAAGATACTTATATATAATTTTAACAAAATCCCTTTCATTCTCAATTAATTTCACCATGATTGACTAAAATTAACATCAAATCCCTATATGAATTTGAAGTAAGATCATTGTATAAGGAAAATATAAAAGAACATGTGATAAATTAGTGATAATAAAATGAAATTTCTATGAAATATCCATATGAATCACCCCAGATCAGTGAAAACTAAGAGAGTTAAGGAAGGGGATGAAGTTGAAAAAATGTAATTTTTCATATAAATCTACCTCTTAAGTACTGATGGGGATCAATTGTAAAAATACTGGAATTAACCCACTGAAAAATACCTAGAATCCCAACTAAATTTCATTCCTGAGATCATCGGTCATCTAGTGATTCTAGTTTTGTCCCTAGTCTAATACCCAACCACTAGCAATGTTGTTGGGGTCACCAGCAAGCCGATGGATATTGTAGCATCATGAAAACCCCAACCTCTTATCCATTGATCTCTTGTGCACGCTCAATGACAACCTAGCCTCTTCCCTTAACCAAAAGAAACTTTTTATGGTGTTTAATCTCTTGAGATTTTATTTTGAGTTTTGAATCCCTTACTGAACAATATACTATATCAAACATTGAATATCCATTTAAATTATCTCAAATTTTCTAGACACAGGGTGTTACTATCTTCGCACAATAACATTTCTCATCCCTAAGAATTCTTGTTTTCTATTCAACCATAATTCATTACCTATCAATGTTTTTAATTTAACACCAATAGGTCATGTTCGATCTCCAAACACCAAAAAAACTTCCTCTGTGCTATATGAGTATACGAAATTCCATTTCTAAAACATAAATCAGAACTCACTATTATTATTGATGCATTTAGATAGTTATCACATGGCTATATATAGTAAGACACCATTTTTTATTTGATTAATTTATCATCTATCTATGGAGATCCCCACCATAAGACTTTTCACATATGGGCCAACTTCGATCAATAATGCCCCCCAACAAAAAAATTTGTTATCTTAATGCTTTCATTAGTGGTCCAATGACTCGATCAGTGGGGGTTCCATCTAATCACACATATAAATTTATGAAATCAACATTTTAAATATTTTACTACCTCAAATATCTGTTTATAAACTGAATTAGATGTTACCTATAGCTCGTAGATAGGGCTTGTATATGTTTGATTTTAATTGGAAATCCCATATCAACTCTCAAAACACAACCATAAACCCTAATATGACACACTTTATAATGTTTCAAATGCAAATAATATAGTTTTATACAAAAACAACAATAATACCTTCCCCAACTAACCATTCCAGAAAATGCATGGCTGCCCCAGTTGACACACTATCTCACTCACCCGATCACAATTCCAATATTCTTGAAGGAATTAGTAGACCATTAAATAATATATACAAAAGTTTAAACCAAAATCTTAGTGTAATTCCATAGTGGGATCCTAAACCAACCACATTAACTATTAGACATTACTGTGCATACTAATGCACATCACATATCTGAAGCACCATTAGATCACCTCAATCTATTACATGTCTATTTTCAATGATACAAAATCCATCCATCATTATATATAAATATTCAACATGGTATTTAAAAGGAAATATATTAATCAGTTTCAGTTTCCCACTATAATTCAGAAGCTGTATCAACTATCCACTAACCTATCTGATTATGTCAATGTCCCTATATATATGAGGACCATGCTCCCAAGATAGATATACCACTCCCCAAAATGTGATAATATCTACTATAACAACATAAATAAAATTCCTAATCACCATATACCATGACACATATGTTAAATTACTTAAGGGTTATACATGGATATCCTACTAGAACACGACCTACAACACAAAATATCAATTACACCCCATTTCCAGCAAATAGACCATCGTTATCAGTATCCGCAAAAAAATTTATAGGAAATGGGGGTCACATAATAAAGTTTAAACTGATTCACTTCACACTATATGATTACCCTTATATATATCCTCAAGTGAATCCTTATCAGGTTCAATCATTACACGAGTGCTTCTATCCTCATTCCATGCCTACCCACTATGAGTTCGCGACACAATACATTCGATAAGAACATAATATTTATAATGAATACGGTCTATATTCTTATCATAAACTTGATCCAATTCCAATGAAAAACCTTACTATAGGGGAATTTCTCATTTAATCAAACCTCTAGAACACAAGAATGTATATATCTTACCAGATCCATCATCCCTCATCTCATACTTTACCACACATTTTAACCACAATTTTGAAGCACCACACATAATTAGCACACTCAATATTTCTAAAACATTATATTTTATTCAATATACAAATAAACATCAATAGATCCCAATAGTGTATGAAAACATATAAACTATTCATAGAACTCGAATCGCTAATACAAGTCATAAGTGATCATATCTAGGATCACATGCCCAAATAAACAAACCATGAACTCAACAGTTAATCCATTCAAGTTATAAGAGTCCTTGAAACTCATATTTAAAATAAAAAAAAATCACCTATTCCTTATTCTACAACAATATCACCCGATGATATTGGATTCAGTTTGGAAAACATTAGTGTCTACCCATGTTATCACCACACTCTTGATGCACATCCAGAACTAATAGGGTTATAAATCCCATCGATCCCACCCTTTAATTCTTTCTTTGATGCCAAGTCATGCAACCCTCTATGTACTCATCATCATAAATATTTCTAGACATCACTTGATTATACAATATAACTTGTGGAACTCCACATACACCATTCTTATAGCCTGAATCACTTACTCATATTTTTCACCTGTAAGTCACTTACATTTTCAGGTTAACCCCTCTATCAGGTTTCCATCATTTTTCACATCTATAGAATTGGATACATACAACTTCTTAATCAAAACTATCATATCACCCATGTACTGATCTTGTATAAGGGAACTAACCTCTGTCATCTAAACCATGTGTTACATCTTTCATAAGTAATAGCTCGTAGGTAACTCTGAATTGGTCCCACCTTTATCATCACATGATAACTCATGCTCAAACTACCCACTATAGTGCTTATTATATCATGAAGATATCAGGAAACACTTTCTATGCCATTAACCTACTCACAACATTGTTCATCACCAAGAATCAACATATAGAACAACCCTCTTGAGAATGATAATCTCGTGTTGGTATAATTTATGTATAACATTATCTATTAACCATGATTAGCATCAAAAGAATCTCTAGAGGCCAGTTACACATAAATAGGATTCAACATAAAGTTTATATGAAAAAATAGGGCCCCTTCACCTATTGGTCACTAAGGATCAACATTATCACCATTGTGAAACATCCCTCATTAAAATCCATATGATATATCGTCATAAAGAAATATTAGTGATAAAACCCAAAAGAAATCATATGTCAGGTGATTTCTACATTCCAGCAGTATGCATGAATATCCATCATTCCAATGGGCCAAGATTCAAATTTCCCATAATTGGCCTACTTTATACGGACCAATAGACATATATTTCATAATAAATCCTTAATCCAAACATCATGTAAATCTTCGAAGGTGAAATCAGTCAATGAAAACAATAATACCAAGAGAAGAAATCCCAATCCCATGGTAACATAGACTTCTTATCTGGAGAGATGGTTATGATTCATTGGTCCTACATCTATCATATTATCTATCTCATTCTTATATAACCTTTATACTAAATATCAAAATGGTAAAAAAAAGAAAAGGAATGCTCTAATACCACTTTTCTATAACCTGACCTCCCCATATCATAAACTTGGTTGTATTACCCCATGGGTATCCTATTATACCATGATTTCCTTCCCAGTACACCACTGAGTAATACCCACCAGGGTCACTTAATAGACTAAGGATTACCCCATGGGTATCCTAACACTCTAGGACAATCATAGAAAACTATAGAGTTATAATGAAGAAGGCTATTGAAAGGAAATCATTACCTTATTCACATTGTTAGTTTCATTTATCCTTTTTTATGTCTTTATTTTACTAGGTTGTTACGTAAAACATAATAAGAAAATGAGATTATATAATTTCAAAATTCATATTGGAATTGCAATAAAATCATATATTGTGGAATTTAACAAAATTTTATTAGTTTTTTAAAATATAAATGTTAAATTTATAGATAAATCATATAAATATATTAAATATTACACGTTGTATGGTATAAAGTCCCTTAAACTTCTTGAGGTTAATATTCTTTATTATCTAAATAACATTAAAACAATGTACTACTTAAATAAAGGGTGTCAGATATAATGTTAGTAACATATATAAAAATAGGTGCATATCAAGGTATAATGGTATATATGACCAAATTCGATCAAAGAATAAAAATACATTAATTATTCTTAATCTACGAGAAATAAAAAATTAAACATTAAAAGGAACTCTCCAAATAATAAAAATAACCAAAATAATGGCTCTATCCATTTAGGTTTATTGAAAAATATATTTGATACTATTTATGTTCTAAATATGTGTGATCATTCCATTTCAAAAAGAGTAGATCCTAGATTTTTGATATTCTTTTAAAATTTATGTTAAAATCAATATACCTATAAATTGAGAGGAATTGAATATGGTGATGCATTTTTTGGAAAATAAAAGATTTTAAATATCATGAGTATCAGTTATTTGTTTCTATAACATTATGAAAGTTGTTTAAAACTTAAAATTGTGAGAGATATGTTCCTGTGTTTAAAAAGAAACAGATTTTCCTTAGGGTACATGAAAAAATGGAATTACATTTTGATTTTACTATTATAATTTTATTATTCACATGGTTTCTCTCACCTTTATGAGTGAATCACTTCTTAATGGAATATTTATATTGAATGGTGGAACTTGTTTAAATAGGAATATTCCACCCATTTCCTTTTGAGTGATAAAAAAATTCTCTAAGATAGGTTCCTTGTAAATGTTATCATTGAAGGTTTAAAGGATTAAAAAACATGGGTTATTAAATAGTAATGCCCAAATTTTTTTCAACTTTTCAAGGAGTTTGTGTGTGGTAAATCCAAATATATATTCTTTAAAAGTTATTAAAAAAATATAAAAATCATCTAGAAAATGATGACATTGATTTGTGGAGTCAATATTTATCTTCCTTTCATTGTGGAGGATATAATTATATTTACTTCATGAGTTTTTTTAATGTTGGTATTTTTATAAAAAAATATAAATCTCATAATTTTGAAATGATTTAAACATGGAATACCATTGTTGATAATCAAACAACAAATAGATTAAATTCTCTTAGGATAGAAATGGGTTATAATATCTATATGATGATTTTATCTATTATTATAGTTCTAAAGGGTTCTTAGTAATCATGAAATCAATAAAAAACCTTAAAGGAACATATTAGTTAAAAGAATGAATAGAACCATCCATAAGAGATTGATAATCATGGTCATAATAAAAAATTTATATTTAAAGGAATTTTCAATACACATTTACACTATTTATTCTTTTTAAAAACCCTCCCCTCATTTAGGACTTTACCCCTACCCCTCATGACCTCAACATTAGCCTAAACACCCACCCATTCAGTATAAACACTCTCAGTACAGTTTATGCTCCTCCTCCACAATTGACCACTAATCCTCCATCTCCACAATTACTTCTCAATTCATCATTCCATAACTTATTTCTAATATAATCCTTATTTCACCCATCTGTCATCATGTTCCACTACAATCCCTATACTATATGTGCTCCTCTCCCTAGATAACCACCACCTTAGGTCTCTAGTTTTTTCATTATTGATATTTACATAATGTATGTTATATATTCCTGAGTTATTGATCTAAAAAACTATTCTTTTTCCATATTATTTTACTTAATCATTTTCATTTCTATAAAAAGTACTTATTATAATATCAATAGTTTTTGAGGTGTTTTTGATATTAAAATTTTAATTTTATTGTTATTTTTTATCTATGTTTATTTTAAAACAATTAATAATCATTTTAAAGACACCAATTTACCTTTGGGATATGCCTTCAATACATTAATTGTGTATAAAAAATATCATTTTTCAATTCATTTAACCAACAATAATTGATGTTTTTTCAATCAAAACTCAATTATTCACCTCAGTTTTCTAATACGTAATAATATATTTTTTTGTATCACAACAAATAAAATGATTTTATAGACCCCTTAATGACTTAATCATATTTGATAAATCATTTTTTACATTTTTAACCCAAAATATACATGTATGAATGTATATAATTAATTATATTTAATACATGTAAATTAAAAAATAGAACTGAAATGAAATTATTTTATAATTAAAATGAATATAATATTTTTATGGATTAATAATTCAAGTGTATGGTTTGTTTTGTGTAAAAAATTTTATATGATAGGACGTCATTTCATTTGAAACATCACATTTCATTGTTACTTCCTATGAAGGAAACTAATGTTTAAAATTTAACTTAATATTCTCATTACTAATATTTCCATATAATTGAATAACATAATCCCAAAATTGATCTATATGGAACAATTGTAAAACTATTATAATTTATTTTTTTTAATTAATTAATCAAATGCCACCATTTTTGAAATATGTTATATGAAAAGTCAAGCATGTAATTTATTTAGATGGAATCAAGTTTAACAAAGATTTATGACACTTTATTTAAACTATAGTAGATAATTTTCATGCATAATAACTTTCGTAATTAGAAAAATATTATAAATATAGAATTATAGGTAAACATAATAATATTGAAATAATTTTTTTTCATTCATGGATTTATATTTTTTTTAACGTGTAGAGGATTATAGTCATATTTTATACACTTATTTTGTGAATATATTTTCATTGTAAGAATGATTACCCTTTAACATGTGTTTTCATTCATGGATGGATTATTTGGGTGTTGAATTTAGGGGTGTCTTATTATTTTAACTAAAAAATATTATTTTATTCTTATATATTTATATGAAAATATATTTTATTTGAAAGTGTAGATAATCAATTATTTAAGGAAAATAGTGAGATCAAATTACATTTGGGAACATCTTATAATATTTATGGTTTTGAGGTGTTTTGGGATTTTTGATACAATAGATATTTGGATGAAAAAAATAAATTTACATGCAATAAATGTAAATTAAAATTATTGTTAAAGAAAGTTGAAGAATTTGAGAAAATTATATTGAAATGATTTCCCACTTAATATGTGAAGTTGACTTGGAAAATGTAATCAAAGTTTTTTAAAAGTTTCATTCATTATGTATAACATTAGAATGAACAGGATAATTCCTCAATGTTGGATAATGAAATGTAGAAAATGATGAATGATATTTTTGGGATAGAAGGGAAATAACATCAAGTGATTAAAACATCATTTGATCCATATATTAATGATTCAAATATTAATTTTGATTTCAAAACTGAAGGATATCATGATCAACATGATAAAATATTAAAGGATGATGTTTTAGAGACTAATACAATGGAAAACTAAAATTTGGAAACAATTTCCATTTATAAATTAAACGAATATTGAAATAGTTAATTATATAAAGTATGTTCCCAGTAATCAAAAAAATATTTTCTATATAATTACAATAGATTGTTTCTATGTAGAATTAAAAATATGTCAATTTACATGACTTTGGAATTGTTTCATGATGAATTTAATGATGCTAATATAGCCAAATATTTTTATTAGATGAAGAAGGTTATTATAAATATTGGAATTAGTTATCCAATTATATATGCATTTACTAATGATTTTATATTATATGAGTGATAAGATTCCAAAATAGGAGAGTGTATAATATTTTTTAATTCTAGATATCTAAAAAAAATAATGATTCTAGTCTAAATCAATGTACTACTATGAAGAATCCAAAAAATAAAACTATAGTTATGGTTTTACATTACATGGATTTAATATAGTGATTGTAAATATTGTTTATATAATCTAAAACTATTGAATATATGAAGTGCCAATCATTGGAAAATAAAAACATTGATTTTTTGAGACATCCAAGAGATTCAAAAGGGTGGAATAATTTTGATTCATTACATCCTTATTTTTCATCTGATGATGGTAATAGAGTCGAACTACCAGAAGCATTTAAGTATCTATTTTGAGTTCCTTTGAAATATTTTAAGATATTTTATTCTTATATTATTTATAGTTTTAATTTTTGTACTAGAGGCCGTGATTATGGTTTTAAAGTAGAAAAAACTGATATATTTATAGTTACACATTGGGGTTACTATGGAATAATTGTTGATATTATTAAGAAAAATTATCATGGGAAATTTTATGTTTTTTATTCAAATTCAGGTTGATTAATATTAATTGGGTTGTAAAAGAATCACTATAATTTAAGTATATCAAATCCTCTTGATTGATTGATACTGATGAATGTTAAAAACATGATCTATATAATTTTCCCAAAGAAATAAGTGGTATATTATATTGATGATATAGTTGATGAAGGATAGACTGTAGTTTTCCACATGACAGAAGGACATATTTATAATATAGGAGGTGACGCTTTAGTAATTTTTGACAATGAACACCTTTTTAAAATCAAATTGAAAATTTTTATCCCTGAATATACTTAAAATCTTCTATTTTTATGAAGGTGGGTGAAGACAAATAAGAAGATTAAGAAATAATTTTCATAATGGAAATTGATAATATCCTTAGAAACCAAGAAGAAACTAAATGTAAGATCAAGTATAAAGTATTTTTTTAATATTTAATTTTTTAAATATGAATATAATGACTACTAATTCAATTTAAGGAATAATTTAATTAGTTGGTTTGTAGATATTTGTTGTTGGAATTAAATGCTTGAAGAGGTATTGATTTTGTATTTTCTCTATAGAATAAATAAACCATTATATTCCTAATACTCAGAGGACACTATCAATATAGGATATTAGATCTACCAAGGATATATAGGGTAAAGTTTTTGACATATCATTCATATTGTTTGTCACTATATTTTCTTATTGTATTATTCTTTAATTCATAGGTATTCCAAATGTTAATAATACAAGGAAATCATAAATTCAAATTGAGATTCAATTAACAATGAGAAGCTACTATAATAGTAATGCTAATGGCATGTATTACAATATGATAACATTAGTTTCTTAAAATTTATAAGATTTATCTTTTATTCTATATTTTCATAGTTATATATTTTTCTAGTCGAGTAGCCTCCATTTTTACATAGACATAAACTAATAATAGATGAGAAACCTTATATTTTTTGGTTTATTTTATTTTTATTATAATTATATCTTTTGGAGAATATTTTAAATAAAATAATTATACTCTATATCAAACCACACTAATTCTCATTTAAATATACTAATATATTTTTATTAAATGGGAGAAAGATTACTTCATTTGAAAAATTCACCACGACATATTTAATCATTAAAGATGAAAACATATTTCCATTTCAACAATTCCTTAACATAGATATCTCGCGCATAATGGATTATATATATATCATTTTTATTTATAAAATATGATAATAATATTAAGGTATATAATTAAAAATATTCTATATGGAAAATTTAATAGTTTTGTTGGGTTTAATTTTATTTGCATCTAATTAATTTTTTTAGTTTAGTTTGAATTTATTTGGCTATGTATCAGTCAAGAAGGTTTTGTTCAAGACAAGAGAGTAAATTAATTTTAATTTAAGAATGGTTATACAAAATCTATTTTTTTCAATTTTGGAAAATTTGATTCAATTAATGTAAATTTGGTTCTAATTTTGGGTTCATTTTATTTTATTTATGGTTGACTTTTTTATCAAAATAGGTTAATGTTGTACAAGTTTTTTTAATTTTGTTTATTATTGGTTCATTTTATTAGGGATCAGAGAAATCCAATTCACTTTTATTTATGTTAGTTTGATTATATTCAGTAAAATTTGATTCTATTAAATTTAGTTAGAATTTGATCAATGTAAATACATTATTTTTGTTTACTGCACATCATATGGGGTACTATTTATAAGGCCCCGGCCTTAAGCATTACATAATCTTGAATTAAGTCAAGAATTCACATTGAGGATCTTTTCATGTTTAGTGTTTTAGAAAATTTGGATATAACTACTACATTACATAATGAATATTACATGTAGACACTACTACTCAGTATCAATTTTTTTCATAAAATAAAAACTCATAAAAGAAAACAAGAGTTATTTTATTGATATAAATCTTCTTGAATAATTCCATTATCTAACCCTTCCTTATACCCTATGAAAAACATTTCAATGAATTTAGATGAGCATAAAGTTATTAGTAAGGGTTATAAAATAAAGAAAGAAAACATTATTCCATCAATACATACAAAACATAAACTCTTAAATATACCTCATGAAATCATAAGATTTATGAATAGAATATATAAATAATGAATCATAAAGGTAACTTGTGGCATTCATAACATAATTACATTATAGATTTCACATATATGTAGGTAGTTACATTTGAAATACCCATAAAATAATATTGCCTTAATCTCTTAGGAGAAACATTAATGATTACTTCCATCATGTTACCCAATGCATTAGAGAGATATCTCAAGATCATCTACTCTAGGTTTATCACTGAACCACCCATATGCATAAACAATTCCCAAGAACCATAACATAATCATAACACATGAACCAGGATAAAGGAAATACAACATTTCAACACTGTAATCACAATATAAAATTTCAATATATTGACATAATTAATCCATTCTCAAAACCATTTTCAATAGAAAAATACATTTAAAGAGTATATGTTATTTATTTCCCATTTAAAAACATTAAGGCTTGTTAAGGAAGCCGAAATATCAAATAATTCTCGTGGTGGCTGAAAGGTTGTTGTCACCGTGTAAGTTAAAAAATATTATTTTCTGTCATTTAGTAAAACTCTATGTAGAAAAAAAGAATCTCATTGAATGAAATTAAAATTCAAATGGGTTTATACACCGTATAAAAGAGAGTCATTTATAAATTCGAGTATGCCTCAATGAAAAGTGATTGAGACGAATTCCCTCACCTCGTGTCCGACATCACTCGTTTATACTTCAATATCTTGAATAATAAACTAACATTAATTTATTCTTTCTTTAGAACCATTTTCAAGTTTATTATTCCTTTTATATCATTTATTACCACATTATAAACATTACATAATCATTTATGTTAATAACGGTTGTTTTGTTGATATTTAGTACTTGAGTCAAAAAATGAACTTCTTATAATTAAAAGTTGTCCATGTGGTCAAAGGTACGTCATCTGCAGAATGATATTCATGATTTAGATATGATATATATTATAAATATCTAGTATATATATGTTTCTGTGTGTTTTTATAATAGTACATATCATTTGGAGATAAGAAATGAAATGCACCGTTCATGTAGACGGTAAGTCGTACATTCGCATGAACACTACTTTCATTTATATATCTTATTTAATGGAATTAAAACTTAATGATAAATAGTTATATTATAATTCCCATATTATATTATATATAATATCATTATCTCCAACCTTTAAATGTTCCACGTATGGCATGAATGAGTCATATCACTTTGAGGGGCCGCTAGTCCGCACTTCCTCAAATGAAATTATCCTATTTTCCTATTATGGAAACCATAAAGGTATGCTATAAATGAAAAATACCAATGAATAGAGACAATATAAATATAATATATATCACATATAAATAATTTTCCATCATAATTTCCACCATAAAAGGAGATACGAGATATTTGAATAATCATCATTTTGTGAGGCAGTTGTTCTCCTTCCATAGAAATAGTATGTTCATATCCATTAAATGAAGGTGTGTGGATGTGTAGTTAGAATACATATTATAAAAACATATTAGTATATTTAAGATACTTTTTTTGTTATAAAATAATATAATAAAGGGAGTTTATGGGGTTGGAGAAGGAAAATAAAAGAAAAGAACTTGAGAGAAGACATTACCTTTAAATTGGGTAACTCCCTTTGGTTTGAATCCAAAGGATTTATTGAAATTACTTCATCAAAATGTATGGATTATTGGTTGAATATAGGGATGTTGGGAGATTAGTTTATCATATTTTGGACATGAAATGGGGCTTTACGGGTTTGAGTAATGGGTTATAGGTGGTGGCCTTTTATAATAGGGAGGAGGGTCTCTTTAGGAATGTTTGAAAGTATTATTTTATTAGAAAATGATTTTCAGCTTCAAAAAGTTCACAACTAATTAAATTATAATATATTATGAATATAATTCTAAATAAAATCATCCAATAATAATTGGATAGGTTTTGGATATTTTTAATCCTTATCTTTATTATTTACCCATTTGTTAACTTATTTAACTTTAACCGGGTCTTCTTGTATATTCATACTATATGTTTAATAAATTTACTATAAAATTAAAAGTGACCCATAATATATTTTTAATGTTATTTTTAACATAATATTTGTCATTTGGCTGAATTTTAGATTTTTTGGACTATTTTATCATTTAATAAAATATTAATTGATTTACAAACTCATTTATGTCAATTTATATACTATTCATATTAAGACATTATTAAAAATCCAAAACATGATTAATTAAAAAAAAGTTCATTAATTCAAATATAATAATTCATAATTATCCATAAAAATCTTATATTCCATAAAAAGTTTCAAAATAAATTTATTTTAATATCTATAATCATATTTATTTAAAACGTTCATTATTGAGGTAATCATTACATCATCATTGTGTCGTAAATAAATTTATTCATTTGATGTCTAAAAATTATAAATAAAATATCATGATGTATTAAATATATTTTTATTTATATTGACTATTTATACTCGAAAATATCACTTATATAACCCCATAGATAAATTGTTTTACTAAAAGATATATGTTTGTGTAACATTTTCCATAATTATAAATTAATTTTTATAAAGTGTCATTTTCACATACAAGTGGCTCCATGTGATCCCAAAATCAACCCAAGGATGACCAGTGTCAGAAATATATCAGCCAATAGGTTTAGGATACGTGTTAGGGTAATTTAATATTATTATAGTATTATTTTTACCCTTATTTACAAGATTTACCCTTTAACCATGGTACATAAAATATTTTTTAAGATATTTTTCATAATGTCTAAAAATAAAAGATACCAATTTACACAGTTTTTACCTCATTATTCCAAATAATGAATCCATTTTTCAAAAATTCAATGCATAAAAGTTGAAAAAATTAATTTAAAATTATTTCCCGTTGTCAAAACCAAAAAACGTGTTTTAAAAAATTAACAACTATCAAAAAATTATCACCTATTTATATCAAATTTCAAAGTGAAATTACATTAAATTACCAAAATGGGATTAAAAGGTAAAAATATAATCAAATTACACTTTAAAAACAATTAAAATGATAGTCAAATCATTTAAATAAATTAGAAGAAAAGGTAGTTTTGTATTAAAATGCATTATTTTTCATTATTCATCAAAAATTGAACTTCATCAGAAAAATACCAAATGTATACCCTAAGTAAATTTTGAAGTCCCCCTTCTAATGAAGATGTTTATTTTTTCTAGTGGAATAAATAAAATTGAAAAAACTAGATTTAAAAATGGTTCTCCATCAAAAGGCAGTAAAACTACCCTTTAAAAATATTAGAGTATTTATGCTGAAAATTAGATTCATTCTCATTTTAAGCCTCTAAATATTATTGAATAAATTTCAAAACATATAACAAAAATGTATAATCATATTTTATTTAGATCTGTTCATTCCCACCAATACAATGGGTAGGCGTTAACTACCATTTAAAATAATATTATGTTATTTTGTTCCTGTATGACTCAACATTGTGTGCAACATGAGATTTCAGAGAAACGCATTGTTGCATGTCAGGTACACCATCAAAAATATAATCCCCTTTAAAGTAAAATTGATATTTAATCCAAAAATATTAAGAAATATGAAAATGTCATATTATTTATTTAACTGTGATGTTACATCCTTCCTCCCCGCCTTTTGGAAATTATGTCCCCAAAATTCTATTCACTTATAAAATTAATGGGGGTATTTATCCATCATATCATTCTCATATTCCCATGTTGCCTCCTGAACAATATGTTCTTTCCAAAAAAAACTTTTACTGATGAATTTCCTTATGCTGCAACACATTCTCTCTCCATTTAAGAATCCAGACTGGTTATTCCTCATAATAAAGATTCTCTTCCAATTGAACTAACTCTAGACTTAAAACATGATATTGATCTGGTATACACTTTCTCAACATTGAAACATGAAAAAAATTGTGTACCTGGGATATACTTGGAGGTAAATCCACTATGTGGGAAAGTGATCCATCTTTCTCCAGAATTTCATAGGGTCCAATGAACTTCGAACTCATCTTTCCCTTCTTACCAAAAAACATCACACTTTTCCAGGGAGAAACTTGGAGAAAGACGCGATCACCTACCTTGAAAAAAAGTTCCTTCCTCTGGTTATCCACATAACTTCTCTTCCCGGTATGATCTGTTCACATGTTCTTCTGAATCAAATGAAAATTCTCTAACATCTCTTCTACCAAATCCGGTCCCATCAACTTCATTTCACCTACTTTATCCCAAAAATCTAGAGTTTGATGTCGCTTCCCATATAATACCTCGAATGGTGCCATCTGTATATTAGAATGAAAACTGCTATTATAATAAAATTCAACCAAAGAAAGATGTTGGTCCTAAATTCCCTAGTAATCTATTGAGACAGAACACAACATATCTTCCAATTTTTAAATAGTTTTTGTTGACCCATATTTCATTATTACCTAGAGATGTATTTGGTAATCTAACAATATCCCAGATTTCATTATTACCTCGAGATGTATTTGGTAATCCAACAATGAAGTCCGTGGATAAATTTTCCCATTTCTACTCTAGCACAGGTAAAGAATGAACAATTTATTTTGGTAACTACCACACTGCTTTAACCTGTTGAAAAGTCAAACACTTCACAGTAAAGTCAATAATATATCTTTTCATTCCATCACAACAGTAATACTCCCAATGATATCTTTATATCCATGTACTTCCAAGATAAACTGAAAACAGAGAACTATGATCTTTACACAACAACTCATTCTTCAACTATGAATCACAAGGCACACATAATCTATTCCCAGACCTCAAACCGAAATATGTATCAATGTTAAATTCAGGTAAATTTCCCTTATGAACTAATTCAACCTTTCTTAGAAACTTAGTATCATCTTTCTATGCTTGCTTTATTTTGTCTTCTAGAGAAAATTTCACTGCCACCTGAGACAATATAAAGGAATTTCCTTTACCAAAAACTTCTATGCCAAAGTTAATCAAATATTTAATCAAAGGATTTTGTTCCAAACGTAACAAGGTTAATATAGCATTACTATTTTTACTCAAATCATCATCCACTTTATTTGCCTTTCCTAGATTGTAATGAATCATTCAATCATAATCCCAGATTAATTCCAGCCATATCCTATGTCTAATGTTCAATTCTTTTTTACTGAATATGTACTTAAAACGTTTTTGGTCAGTATATATTTCACATTTTACTCTATATAGATGATGCCTCCAAATTCTTAATGAAAAAACAACAGAAGATAATTTCAAATATGTGTATGGTAATTTAACTTATGATGTTTCAATTGATGTGAAGCATAAGCAATTACATGATCATTCTTCATTAAGACACAACCAAGTCCATTCAATGAAGCATCACTATAGATAACAAACTCACCATTTCTAGAAGGCTATTCCAAAATTGGAGCATTCACAAATCTTATTTTCAATTTTTGAGAGTACTTCATTTGATGGCCCAACAACTACTGAAGTAGTTGAAAAGGACCTAACCACTTCTTTTTTTCTTGTAGTCTGGCTGCTTGTAATCATTTGATTTCTTCATCGGACACTTATTTGTATAATAACCCATTTTATTGAACATAAAACATTTTACGGAATATAAATCAGATTTTTTTACCATTACATTGATGTTTTTCAGTTCAATTATGATAATTAGGTCCCATTTTACCAAATCAGTAGCATGTACCAGAATTCAAAATGCATTCGCCAGTGTGATTTTTCCAACAATTTCCACAAATAATAAACTTAAGTTTCTTACAGTCAGAATTTTTTTAAGAGTTATTCCTTTTCATTGGACACCCCAACCTGTTTTTCTATTTCTCGTCAAAGAATATCAGATCATCGAAAAACTCCATTTATACCTTCTCTGCACATCAAATCGGTTTTTAATAACTTTTGAACTCACGGGAATCTGAATCCCTTTGATACTTTGGATTTAATCCTGAGTGAAAATAATTGATTTTACTATCAAGATCTTGTATGAAATTTGGTGAATACCATTCCATTCGATTGAATTTTTCTTCATAACTAGCCACTATGTCATCCTCATATCTCAGTTCCAAGAGTTGTTTTTACATCCTAAGTCTAACCACCATAGGAAAATATTTCTCAAGAAACATACCTTTGAATTTATCCTAATCAAGAGCATTAATATCCTCACTATCCCTAATATTTTTCACCATAGACCACCACTAATCGGCTTCACCTTTAAAATGGTAAATAATAGGACTAACATTTTGATGTTCTGAACACCTCTTGAACACAAAAATATTCTCTAGTTCTTTAATACACCCTTCAGCTAGCACATGGTCATATGATCATATGAATGATGGGGAATGTTGCCTCATGAAATGATCTACTACTGACATGTTCCACTATGGTTGATTTGGATGATCTCAGGCATGGATACCACCATCATTTATAGCCAAAGTAAATTATTCCATCACTGCAACAAACTACTCAGTTTAAATTCTGACCATCTTAGGTTACTGATTTGGATGGTTGTTTTTTTCATGATGTCATCCCATCATAGCTGCCCTATTTCCTCTATGGAAAACCACTATAAGCATAGAAATATCTTAGGAGAATCAACATGGTATTATATAAATTCTATATCATTTCAATCTTACCATAAATTAATTTACAGATATTAATTTGACAGTATCCTAACTCTTAAAGTTGTATAATCCAGCCTATGATACCAACTATAAGGCCCTTTCCTTAAACATTACATAATCTTCAATTAATTAAAGAATTCACATTGAGGATATTTTCCTAATTAGGGTGTTATAGAATTAGTCCATAACTATTACATTACATAATGAATTTTATATGTATACACAACTACTTAGTATCCATTTTTTCATAAAGTAAAAACTCTTAAAATAAAACAAGAGTTAAATTATTGATATAAATATTTTTGAGTTCTTCATTTCTCTTACCCTTCCTTATACCCTGTGGAAAACATTTAAATCAATTTGGATGAGCATAAAAAGACCAGTAAAGGTTATAAAATAAAGATAGAAAACATTATTCCATAAATACATAAAAAAATAAGCTCATTAACATACCTTGTGAAATCATATGATTTATGAATTACCTATAGAAATCATAAATCATAAAGGTAACTTGTGGCATTCACAACATACTTTCGTTTTAGCTTTCATAACTACGCAGGGAGTTACATTTGGATTACCCATGAATTTATATTCCCTAAATATTATAGGAGAAACATTAATGTTTACTTCTATCATGCTACCCAATGCATTGGAGATCTATCTCGGTTTACCCACCCTATTTTTATCAGAGAACCACATGCATCGGTAAACAATTCCCAAGAACTATAACAAAATCATAACAAATGAACAAGCATAAATGAAATATAACATTTCCACATTGCAATCAAAATATAACATTTCAATATATTGACATAATCAATCTATTCTCAAAACCACTTTCAATACCTAAATATTTAAAAATAGTATATGGTATTTATTTTCCTCTTATAAAATTATTGCTTGTTAAGGGAGACAAATATAAAAAAATGCTCGTGGTGGAAGAAAGGTCATTTGCACTGCGTACATTAAAACGAAAACATTATTTTTTATTGTTTACTAAAACACTACGTAGAAAAAATATTCCCTTTGAATGAAATTAAACTTCAAATTGGTTTATACACCATATAAATGAAGGTAATGTATAAATTCGAGTATGCCTCAATAAATGGAGATTTAGACAAAGTCCCTTACCTTGTGTCCGACCTGAAACATTCATTCTTTAATCTCCCGAATATTAAAAGAAAATTAATTTCTACTTTATTAATAACCTTTTTTAAATTATTATTCCTTTTATATCACTTATTACCATGTTATAAACATTACATAATCATTTATGTTTATAATGGTTGTTTTATCGATATTTGGTACTTGAGTCAAAAATGAACTTCTTATAATTACACGTTGTCCATGTCATCAAAATTACATTATCTCCAGAATTATATTACTGATTTAGATATCATATATATCATATAGATCTAGTATATATATATATATATATATGTATTTATAATATTACATAACATTTGGAGATAAGAAATGAAATGCACCGTGCATGGAGATAGTAAGTCATACGTACCCAAGAACGCTACTTTCATTTAGATTTCGTATTTGATGGAATGAAAAAGTAATGATAAATATGTATATTATAATTCCATTATAATATCATATATAATTTCATTAACACCAACCTTTATACATTCCACGTATGGCATGAACGAATCATATCACTTTGAGGGGGCGATGATCCACACTTCCTCAAATGAAATTATCATATTTACCCATTATGGAAACCATAAAGGTATGATATAAATGAAAAATACAGAAAAATAGAGACAATATAAATATAATATGTATCACATATAAATATATTTCCATCATAATGGCCACCATGAGAGGTGGTAGGTGATATTTGAGCAATCCTCATTTCGTGAGGCAATAGTTCACCGTCCACAGAAACAGTATGTTTGTATCCATTAGATGGAGGTGTGTGGATGTGTAGTTAGAATTATTCTCATAAAAAAATCGTATTATATTTAATATAATTGGTTTTTTATAAAATAATTGAATAAATAGAGTTTATGGGGATGGAGAAGGAAAATAAAAGAAAAGAACTTGAGAGAAGATGTTACCTTTAAATCGGGTAAATCCCTTTTGTTTGTATCAAAAGGATTTATTGAAATGCCTTATTCCAAATTTAATGATTCTAGGTGGAATATATTGATGTTTGGATCTTATTGGAGTAAATTTTGGATGAGAAAAGGGTCTCTAGAGTTGTGATTAATGGGTTATAGTTGGTGGCCTTTTATAAGAGAGAGGAGGGGCTCTTTAGGAATGTTTGGAAGTATTATTTTATTATAAAATGATTTTCAGTTTCAATAACTCGAAAATTAATTATATTAGAAGATAATATGAATATAAGTTGATATAAAATAATCCAATAAGAATTGGACTGGTTTTGGATATTTGTTTAATCCTTATCCTTTTTATTTTACCATTTGTTAACTTATTAAACATTTACCATTTCTTCCTGTATATTTGTAATATATGCTTAATATATTTACAATAAAATGACAAGATACCAAAAATAAATCATGAATGAAATTGGTAACATCATACATGTCATTTGGCTGAATCAAATATTTTTAAGACTATTTTATCATTTATTTAAATATTAATTTATTTAAAAACTCATTTATGTCAATTTATATACTATTCATATCATCGATTTTTTAAAATCCAAAAAACACCTGATAATTGTGAAAAAAACTAATTAATTCAAAGATAAAAAGTTATAATTATCTCTACAATTTTTGTATGTCAAACAAAGTTTCAAAATAAAATTATTTTACCATTTATAATCTCATTTATTTAAAACATTCATTAATGAGGTAATCGTTACACCATCATTGTTTCATAAATAAATTTATTTATATGATTTATAAAAATTATAAATAAACTATCATGATGTAGGAAATATTTTTATATTTCTAAAAACAATTTATTCTTGAAAATATAACTTTTGTAACCCCATATAAAAATTGTTTTACTAACGGTCATAAATGTATCATCAAATAGGTTTAAGACACGTGTTATGGAAATTTAATGTTATTATAATATTATTTTTTACCCTAATTTACATGATTTACCCTTTAACCATGGTAAATAAAATATTTACTAAAATTACTATTCATAATGTCTAAAGATATAAGATACCTATTTACAAAATTTGAACCTTTTGATTCTAAATATGGAATCTATTTCATAAAATTCAAAACATATATGTTTCATAAATCAATTTAAAATTAATTCTTGTTGTCAAAACCAAAAGGCGTGTTTTTAAGAAATAATAACTATCAGAAAATTGAAACTTTTTTTATCCTATTTCAAAGTCAAATTAGATAAAATTGAAAAAAATGGATTAAATGGTAAAAATATAATCCAATTAGAATTTAAAACCAATTAAAAAGATATTGTAATCATATAAATAAATAAGATTAAAAGACACTTTTGAATTAAAATGCAGTTTTTTTCAAAATTCATCAAAAAATGAACTTTATCAAAAAAATACAAAAATTTTACCCAAAGTATATTTTGACGTACCGCTTCTAAAAAAGATATTTATTCTATATAATTTATCATATAAAAGTGAAAAAAATGATATTTAAAAAGTGGTCACCATCAAAAGGTGGTAAAACTACCTTTTAAAAATATTAGAGTATTATGCTTAAAATTGGATTCATTGTCAATTTAATCCTTTAATTTTTTTTGGATAAGTGTAAAAAAATTTAAAAAAAATGTATAATCATATTGTAGTTAGTTCTATTCATTCCATCCAATATAATGGTTAGGTGTTAACTATCATTTAAAATAATATTATATTATTATTTTTTAGTATGACTCAACCTTGTGTGAAACTTGAGATTTCAGAGATAACCATTGTTGTATTTTAGGTATGCCATCGATCATAGAATCCCTTTTAAAGTAAAATTTATAATTAATTCACAAATATTAATAAATATGAAAATGTCATATTCTTCATTTAACTGGGATATTACACTATTGTCCTAGATTACATCGAATTTGTTCAAATCCTCTTTATTAAATTTTATTTGGTTATTATTTGGTATTTCTAGGATTGGAAACTGTTAATTATTTAAGTTAGGTTTTTCTGTTTATTTTATACACATTCATTTTTGATTCATATTCATTTGATTCAATTGATTTAATATGATTCTATTTGGTTTGGATTAGTTCAACTCAAATAGAATCAGTTTAGTGAGGTAAATATCTTTTATAATGGTTAAAGCAAAATGTTTCAGGAATAAATTATATATATATATATATAAATACATATCATTATCCAATAAATGGAGTGAAAACAACCAAAAATGGAAGGATTAGGACACCTAAAAAGATTCACCCAACCAAAAAAATCCCTAAATATCCAGCAACATGAACTTATAAAAACCATAAAAAATATAGTTTTGTGTAAATTACAAGGTTCTTAATACATAAATATTACATATTTTTAAATTAATATTATATCTATCAAGAAAACAAACATGTAAGGACTGTAATGTTTGGTGACATTGTAGACTCTATACACAATATTCTTATTTGATTAAAAATCTTCACTATATCTGACAATGATCTCCCCATTTTGTACTCTTCATAAACAAATCCTAATAAAGACTTGTCATCATAACCTTGGGAAAGGAGACAAAATATATAGTGATATCAGATGCTTCATAAGGTTAAATATAGTAGTTATCAATGGATAATAATAAGAGATCATAATATAAGAATAATTGTATGAGATCATGACTATAACATAAAAATTTCACACCCAATATTTCAAATATCATAAACAAGATTCATGACATAAATCTTTATCATTTCAGAATAAGTGAATCATAATAGTGATAAATCGTCATCAATCATGAACCATAAGTTCTTATCATAAATGTGTGGAACCATCATAGGTATTGAAACAATTATTTAAATTAATTATAACTAACAAGGCCATAAAATTATAATAGATCATCCCTAGACACTTGTTTCCAATATTATATCAAGAACATCAACTTGTTTCCATTAATTGATCAGGCATGTTAACTTATTTCCCAAAATGGATTAAGAAAATAAACTTGTTTCTCATAACTATCTGATGATATGAAAGACATTACTGAATTCATTAGAGGGATCTATAATTCTGGGACTCCCCATAACATAATTAAAACCATACATAATAGTGACAAAAGATAATAAAACATTCACCATATAATTAGATCATAACCAATGAACGGAATGTAGGTTTCATAAAAATTTGATAATCTCATCATTCCATAACCCATAAAAAATAAATGGGTTTAATAAATATGTCATAATTATAATAATAAACCATCATAATGGAGAATAAGGATGGTATCATTAGATAATATCCCAAGTAAAATATAATTAACATTAAATGATTTTATAATTGATGAATTTTTTAAAATAATCACAAGAATATTTAATGTGGAAAATACCCTTTTCATTTTGAAATAACATATTCGAAATATAAAAATTTTCCAATGATTAGGTTGTTTTATGAAATGAATGATAAAAACTTATAAAGTAATCTTTAAATCCTTTATTGGTCATAACATATTGAAATTATATTGAAGTTGTATAAGCTAATAGAAAAAATCTCTTTCACACTTTTATATAAATAGTAAAAAAGTACCTAATTTAGAGAATTAGAAGAGGATTCCTTTTAATTTTTTATAAAAATTCTCTAATTGGTAAAATTTATTAAAGAAAACATATGTAAATATAATAAATAATCCATTAATTTTTTTTTGGAAAACATGGATTTATAATAAAATGTTTTTTCGACTAAAGAGAGAAATAAAGATGGTTCTCCCTTTAAAATATTATTTCAATTTGTTGTGTACAGAAAGTGAGGAAAATGAAAATGAAAATATTTATTTTTCAATAATAAATAAAGGGGAAGAAAAATAGAGTTTATTTATTAGATAAGGATTATGTAATTTCTTTGTTTGAATTTCTATCATAAAGAATACTAATTAAAATAGGATTGAAATATAAACCCCTTACCTCAAGTCTTTTCTTTCCTCATTCAAATATGAACCACCTGCATAATAAATAATGGGTTATATATATATATATAAAATATATATATTACAAAACATAATAATGTATATCATTCCATGTATTATTTACCAATTACAAGTTATCTCCTATTTTTTAACAATGTTATTAAAATCACTATCCTTGGTGATAACAATTTCCTTTCTCAAAACTTTTTTGGTTTGGTAGGATTGATCATTGTGCATTGATCATTGTTAAATCATTTAATGAATTATAATAATTATATAAATATCATATGTATTAATTATATATATATATATATATTTATAGTCACCCAATAAAGTTATATATAGAAAAATGAATTACATTGTTCATGTAGACTGTATGCCATACATACACATGAACACTATTTTCACTTTTCTAAATATGGAAAGAAATAAAGGTAATTAATAATTCAATATTAATTAATAATTATTGTATCATATAATTCATATATACTAATAAAATTCATCCTTATTACCATCCATATAATGTTTATATGAAAAATGAATCACATCACTTCGTGTAGGTGGCAGTCCACACATACACATGAGTGAAATTATTTTTTTCAATGGTTTGAAATGTAATATCATAGATATGAAACTATCATTATAGAAGAATAATTATTTCATAAATATCATATATAAACTTCAAACCCAACATAATAACTATCCTTGAGATATGGTTATGGAATATGAATTGTATTTCTACGTGGTGGCGAGAAGCTATACATATTCCTGAGCGATACTTTTACCTCTCATTTGATGGAATGATAGGGAATAAAGGTGGTTTAATGAACAAAATAAAATAAAATTATATTTATGATACTTTATTTATAATTTTATTAAGTATATAACAAGTATATATGAGTTAAAATCATAATTAAAAAAAGTGATTGGTTAAGGTGATTACCTCTTCTTGGAAACAACTACTTTAGATATTCTCTTAATGACCTAAGGGTTGGACTTTTTGGAATACCAGAAACTATACAATGTGGCTTGGTGAGTTGAGAAATAATTGTTTCGGGTATGTTTGATCTAGAAAGCTCAAAGTGGCGTGAATAAGAGAAAGGTGAGGTTCCCTTTTATAAGTGTGGGGAGGTGAACTCTTTGAATTTATGGAGAGTTTAAAATTTAATAAAGTCATTATCCTATCCAAATGACAAAAAATTATAGTAATTTAACATTTAAATAATATAGAGTTTAAATCCAATAAACCAATAATTTTTTTTAGGATTTGGATTCATTTAGAGCCACATATTGGTTATTAATATTTTGTTTAACCAAATCAAACCCTAATCATGATAACATATTTTTTTAATCTAAAAGGGTTATAATTTTACTTATAAGGTAAAAATTGGTAAATAAATAACCATGTAATAAAATGTTAGAATATATATTAAGAAAATTTCTCTCTTTAACATTTTTCATGTTTTTTAAAATAATTTAATAATATATTAGTTGGATAAAATATCATTAATGTCAATTTTGAAAGTATTCATTTAATTTGACATAAAATTCATAAATAAAAAGTTTTAATTATGATGTAATCATATTACACATCACTAATACATTATATATATCTAATAAATTCATTAAAAACTATAAACCACTAAAATTATATTAATTTTAATATTTTTAAAATCAATTAGTTTATATCCCTATTAATTTAATAAATACTATATTAGCATTCCTAAAGCATTTTATGTAATTATTTAATCACTAAAAATTATAAATAAATTATAATAAAAAAATTAATTTTATTATTCACAAAATGAAAACTTATATTCATTATATCTTTCTTTTGTACCTATATGGACACATAAAAGCTATTTAAAACAAAGAGAGTGACATTTGGTAACTTTATTCTCATTAAAACTTATATAGGTAATTTTTATTGACAAGTATCCATTAATATAATAAATTACAAGCCTAAAGTGACTTGAGTATAATAAACTTTATCAGATAAAAATTAGGATGAATAATTATGGTCTTATGACATAGTTTTAACCTAGATTAACCTAATTTACCCTTTACTGTCGTGATAAATTTTAGCACAATTACTTTTTTAATAAATAAAAATTAGTGGAAAATATTATCCAAATTTTAAAAATAAAATTAATAATTTGAAATATATTTTATCAAATTTAATACATATAACTCATAGAAATTAATTTTCAAATAAGTTCAAAAAACCTGATGAAAACTGATGTTTAGAAAAATATAGTTTTAAGCATCAAACTGGATTTATTCTTATCCCATGTATACTAAAAAAATTAAATGAATGTTAAAAAATTTGGTTAAATATATATAATATATTTTACAAAAATTATTCACCAATATGGAATAATATAATTTATGAAGACAAAAACACATTGCGTGCATAAAAACAAGTTTTTAGAAAAACATGCCTTTTGTTTATATTTTTTTATTTTAATATGAAATTAATTGATAACCAATGAATTAATATTATATATATATAACAATAATTTTTTCATTATTTATTTAGTACTATTCATACACCCATTCAATGTCTAGGTGATAAATATCAAACTAAATAATAATATTATAATAGTATGTTCCAGTTATTTTAAACTTAGCTTTGTGTGTAACGCAAGCCATCAATTAAATAAAAGAAATTTATATAGAAATATTTCATAAAATATTATAGTGTTAAATTATACCCCACTTAAAAATAATTTATCCCTTAAAATTACATTTCTATAATACAAATATATCAGGATACAACTGCCACATCACATTCTCATGTTCCCACTCAACTTCCTCAAATTTGTAGTTTTTCCAAAAAAAACCATAACTAAGCGATTGGTCTTATACTGTAACACACTCTCTATATGATCTAGAATCTAAATCAGATCTTATTTATAATAGAAAACCTATTTCAGTGATACAACCTTTGAGTTTAGTACATATAAAGGACCATATATATACTTCGTCAGGTGAGGTACATAGAACACATCATGAATTTGAGAGAGATTCCATAGAACCCTGAAATGATAAGTTACCATCAATATACAATCAAGAATTTAAATTGTAATAATATATCTACTACTAAAATTTCCTTTCTTTGAAAACCACAAAACATTTTTTCAAGGATACATTCAAAGAAATAGCTTATCACTTACTTCAACTCTAGATCTCTCCAACAATTGTCAGCAGAACTTTTCTATCGACTTTGTGGTGCCATTATGTGTTGTTAAATTTATATAACCTTCTCTACAATTAATCCAATTCACTCTAGTCATAATATATTTATTTATCTAAATTCATCCCAACATGTTGGTATTCTTTATATTCTTCTATAAATGGATTGAAAAGGAGCCATGTTAATGATCAATTGAATGTTATCATTGTAAAAAAAATCAACCAAAGTACTTTCTTGATACCAAAAACCATTGAAATCTATATAGAAATATCTAAACATCTATTATAGAGTCCAAATGGTCCCATAAGATATAACATATATCGTAGGATGACAAAAAGTGCGAAAACTCAACTATATATCCAGATCCTACTGACTATTTCTCTAAACAATTTATGTAAACCTCAGATCCCGAATAGATATAATAGAGATTAATAATCTATAAAATTTTACCACTTAATTAATTCCTAAAAGAGTAATTTTATCAACCAATAAATTATCTCTATTGGAAATGAAGTGTCAAAAATTCATAAGTAGATCTACTAAAACCCATATAGAATTGAGACCTTTAGATATTTTGGGGTTTCCGATAACAAAATCCATTATGATGAATTCCCATTTACATTATGGTATGCGTAATGGTTATAACATACCCTTATAAATTTGTCTCTCAGACATTACTTTTTGACATACCAAGAACCCAAAAACATACTCTTTTATATCCCTATTCACATTATCCCACCATAAATACAATTTCAAATATCTGTTCATATTTATACCTCTAGAATGTTTAGAGAATGATAAAAAATGAGTCTCAAAATCCGATCCTTCTTGAAATCTGGTATGGATGGAATAGATAGAATATTCCTAGAATATATCATTCCATAACAATTAATGTTTTGTATTGGAACATTTCTCACCTTTTTTTAGTTCTCAACCTCCTTTTTCACCGTTTTATTATAACATGGATAGATGGTTGATAATTCAACCATAAAATATAATAATTCTCTCATTTTTAAAAATTTATAGATCCATCATTTGTAAATCCAGAAATATTGGATCATTTCACATTCTCATCTTAGATAAGCTAACATAATACATTTATCTCAAATCATCGACCACATTTTTTTCTTTCTGAGGGTGGTAATGTAATAAGCATTCACAATCTTTAATAATCTCCAACCATCTTCTCTAGTGAATATTCAACTATTTTTCAGTTAATATATTCTTTTATCTTTTATTATAATAGTCTCTAATGTGTACACCATGATCAGGTTCAAAAATCATAAACATTTACATTTATGGATTTGATACAAATAACGGTGACCAAAGTTTCTTCAAACAAAACATACATCATACAAAGGAAAACACTGGATCACTTTCATAACCACATACCATTTAGGTTTAAATTTTTAGATAATTAAGAAAAATAATTACATAAAAAATACCCATTCCATTAAATATCATTTCTCCCACATTACAAATATTATCTTATTTTACATTATGTCATCATCAAAATCTATATGAAATCCTTATATAAATAATTTATTCAAACCATTAATGATAACATAAGGAAAAGTAAACATAAGAAGGCTGAGATAAAATGATCACTATGGATAAAAATAAACATTAACAATTAAATTTAATTATTGAAAATAAGATATTCACAAGGGTATAATGACATAATAAAATTTCATGAGCATAACATAAGAGAAATAATACCCATCAAACTAAATAAAATCAACATGTGGTATAACATAAGTCTTTAAAATAGACTAGAGTCATCTGAATCAGTAATCATGATAAATATGATATCAATATTGATCAAAATAATAATTTATAAACCTAGAATGAAATAATGAAACATTTTGTTATATTGGAATGGAACATTACCCAATTCATTAGAGTGTTATATAGAAAATACCTATATAAGGTATTCAGGCTCACCTAACACTATCTCGGTGCACCCATCATATAATGTACATCGAGATCACCCTGTTCTATCTAGATGAAACCATCATATAAGTTGCATCAGAATCACTCATAGCTATCTAGAAACATCAATAATACAATATGTATCAGTTTCACTTATGATAATGAATAATATCCAAATACAACTCATCAAAAAAACATTTATAATATTTCACTTTTTGATCAATAATAATAATAATAATAATCATTCTTCAACTTCTTGATTCACTTTTGGAAAAGAAATTAGTTACATGTAAATCTCCTAATACATAAATAATAATAATAAGGATGGTATTAGTACCACATATCCTTAGTGGACTGTTAGTGGCATTAATTCTTGTCGTCATTGATGAATAAAAATACCATTAAAAGTCCATTAAAACATTCTTGAGGAAAATAACCATTTCATTTTGAAAATCACTTTTAAATAATAAAATTTTCCAAATATTTCAAAAATACTTTTATTTTAAAATTACATTGGAAACATATAATGTATTGTTCAACGAATGTAATGCTCATTATAGATGAAAAATCCATTCATGTTATAATTGTTACAAATATAAATTATTCTCAAAACATTTTGTGAAGTGGAATCATAAGTGACTTAGTTGGAAAATGATAAAAGAAAATTACATTTAAAATTTTTTATAACAAGGTCAATGAAAATATAAAATAGCTTTAAGAAATAATTTATTTTTTTTGAAAAAATTTAAAACAATTTTTAAAACATGGATATGGATTGAAAGATACCCGATCTTAAAGAAAATACATGATCAATATCACATACAAATGACTTTGTTGATGCTTATTTAATCAATAAGGGAGAAAATGGAAATTAAAAAAATTAAAAAAATTCATAACCAGCGGAGAATAAATTTATATGGGTTAATATAATAATAGTATATGATTTACCCTCTAGGAACCTTGAATATAAACAATACTAAAAGAAAAAAGATTGTAACATAAAGCCTCTGACACTTAGTAATATTTTTGATCACTGGGCCCATCTAATAAACAAAATCAAATTAAACATGAAGTATCATGAACATAAATATTTTCATGACATAACATATCAAATGGTTAGTAGATACTATTTATAAAAGAATATAGGTGTATAAAATAACTTATGTAAAAAAGATGACAATTTAAGATGAGAAACTCTTATAATGATCATAACATTGAAATTAGAATTAATTAATGAATAAATTATATATACAGGTGAAACTTAATTTTAAATATGTTTAAATAAAAAATAATATAACAAAAAACATTACACAGATAATCTTGGAATATTAAAGACAATAAAGAAGTAATATAACCAAATGAAAAGAAACTATATTATGAAATTCTTTTCCAGATGTATACATTCAAGTTAAATAACCTTGGATAAAATAATTCAAATTGAAACATAAAATACTATGAATTATAAATAATGAATTATATAATATTTAAAATTGAAATTATATTACCCCAAACAATTTAAATTAGTGTTGAATATGAAAGATATATCATATAAATAAAAGTGAGACAAGAAAACCCTTACCTCTTATCTGACTTCCTTATTCGCCTATTTTCTCTTATATGATAAGATTACATAAATTATTTTATTTTTTTATGAACCATTTTTTAGGATAAATAAATAATAATCAAATAATTTATTTTATATCTCTTTAATTACATATTAAAATAGTTAATCGGTTAATTTCACATCAGGTTTTTTTGAAGACATTCGATTCATTTTTTTAAAATGGCTTCAGTGTGTTGACCGTGGTCAAATATGTAATTGTTTAAAACTATATATAAAAATAATTATGAAATATTTATCATATTTATACATTAATAATACTTTTAAAACCATACATTGAAGAAGGATATGAAAAAAGTACAATGCGACACTGATGGAGACATTAGATTGTACGTACACATGAGTAACATTTCCATTTTTCAATGACCATCATGGAATGTAGGTATGTATTATTTTATATTTACATATTTATAATAATATAATAAATACCATATTATTTTTTTAAATTCAATTTTATATACAATATATGTGTTTATGTGATGAATAGAGAGTCACATCACTTATGGGAGGTGGTAGTCCAAATGTACGCACAAACCTCTATCATTTTTTAGTATAAGAATGAAAATGGTATATTATGTTTGAGGATTAATAATTATTTAATTAATATAATAAATTTTTCATTTATAGAATATATTTTTATTTATGTTATCATTATTACCTTTTATATAAATAATTAGTGGAAAATGAATCACATCACTTTATGAGGCTATAGTCTGCCATACACATGAGAGACATTATCATATCCCCCAAGGAATGGAAAGTTAGAAGGTATATGTGATATAATAACTCCGTAAGTATAAATATTTGAAAATTTTCATATAAATAATTTATATTAATAATTACAAAATTTTTTCAGAGGTGAAAATGGAAAACAAATGACATCGGTTCGTGAGGTAGTAGTTCTTCGTACACACGAATAATGATTTAATATCCCATTTGCGAGAAGGGGAGATGAGTTTGGGTTATTAAATTAATATAATAACATATAAATTTATTTTGTATAATTTTTTTATTATATATTTATAATTTTGGAATATATGTAGGAGGTGGGAGAATAAATAAAATAAAAATTCTCAGTTAAGAATAATACCTCTTCCTCAGACAACCTCATTAGGATAGCACAAAAATCCTTCTTAGGACGGATTTATGATAAGAAAAATGATTATAATATGTTTTAATTAAAATTATAAATTATGTTTGGTATTTATTGGCTGAGTAAAATGGATTTTAAGGTGATAAGAGTATAGGATAGGGGGTGTGCTTTTATAAGTGAGGTTAGTGGCACAATTGTAATTTTTGAAATTAAAAAGAAGTACCCTAGTTTTTCACAAGGCACAAGGCTCTAAAATTAATAATTATATAGAATTGGAGATTATATGTTCTAAATATGTCTATAAAATATATTTTTTACAAGTCTTTATGTATTTTTATCCCTTATTGTTTTATTTTAACCCCCAATAAACTTGTTTTCACCTTAACCGTGATAATTAATTTTTACTGTTTCCACTATTCATTATAGTAGAAATTTATGTTATAGTTATTAGATAATATAAATAACTACGATGGAAATTATTTAATCCATTTTACCAAATTAAATTCATGAAAGTGGGCAAGATTAATTTAAAATTAACCACATACCCAATGAAAATGTGGGCTTTCAAGAAGTGTATTTTTAAAACAAAAGATGATTTTATTTTAACACTTTGACTAATAATAATAATCATATGAATAAAACTTAATATTTATAGATATATAATCAATAAATTTCCTTTAATAAATACTTCGTTATTTTTTAATTAATGAAAATGGAGAAAAAATATACATATTAAAACAAATTTAAAAAAATCATGTTTTTAAACCCAAAAATAAACAATTAGTATAATCTAATATAAAGATTATCGAAATTTAATTATGTGGATTTAATATAAATAAAAAATACTTATTTAAGATTAAATAATATTAAACACATAAGGTTACTTTTAAAATACTTTATTTGTTAAAAAACGGTAGTTATACAAAATTAGTATTTTTTACTGTTTATTAAAAAATCAATATCTTTTGAAAAAATACCAAAAACTCACCCAAAGTAAATAATCATATGAATATTTTCAAAATGAATTTAATTTTATCAAATAAATTTTATTAAAGTTAAAAAAATTAATTATAATATATTTTTATGGAATGAAATAAAATGTTTTTTTGACAAAAACATATTTTGGAAGAAGAAAATAACATTAATAAATATTAGTTAGTTATTTAATAAATATTTGTCAATAATTTATATTGAGTAGGATATATATATATATATATATATTTCCAAAATTATTCAATACTTTTCATACCCCCAAATTTAATGGACATGTTATAAAAGTTATATATTTTGTGAGATGTTTAAGCTCGATGTTGCGTGTCGAATACAGTATTGAACATAGTTTTATTTTATAATATATTTGGGTGTTAAATCCTCACCCATCCATAGTAAATTTCATTATTATAATTTTAACATGAACTTGGTAATCAAAAGATTGATATTTGAAAAAAAATACCCATGTTTTAAGCCTACATCGTAAAAAGAGTTAATAAAACATCCTCTTGATAAGGGAGAAAAGTAAGTACATGAGACATATGTAATAACACATATTAGGATTTAAGATGTGGGAACATAAGAGGGAAGTGATGATTTTAATATTGAAAAACTCTTAAGGTTAAAATAAATATGGTGAGTGATAGTGATAATTCATCATAATAATGTGAATGATTATGATATAATCAACAACCAAAAAAACATAAACAGAAGAGATGTAAAGAATGAAATTGATATAATTAGAATTGATGGTAATATTAAATTTTTTCAAGATAATTTTCCTAGTTTTTAGTAATTCATTTTCATGTTGACTAAGATTTTAATGAAATTTAATTATTTTATATTCATATTTTCATCCTTTTATCAATTTCCCCAAAATCTCATTTTTTACTCAAAATGGCCAGTATTAATTTTTTTATTCAAGAATTAAGCACTAAAATCATCAAAAAAGGGCCACATAACCATAAAAGGGAAAATTGATCTATTCCCCATATCCGTATACATTTACCAAAATAAAAATGGTTAGCATATAGTAATATGCTTCCTAAAATTAGAAAATCGTCATATGATGAAATAATACATTAATCTCTAAAATTAATAGTAATTCCGAAAGTTGAAACATAATTATTTCAAAAATAAATAACCTTATATCCCAAATAACTGTAATAACCTCAAAATTAAGTAGTTTATTAACCTCAAATTTTATCTCATAACTTTCAGCTAATATGCTTAAAAATAAAAGTGAATATCTTTTATAATAACATTAATCACTATGTCACAAAATAAGTTTTAAATCCCATGGTTATCTATATGATAAATCATATGTTCCCAATATCCAAGATCATATAAACCCTAAATGTTATTAATAAATTATATCTTATTTCCCAAAAATGTAAATGTATACTCACATTAAAAAATGATTACATATACTTCAACCTAATAAAACATCCCCTAAAATATAATTATTCACTTTAAGATCTCATCACTTAAAACCTGAAAGGGGTGTATAATACTTAGTAGTTATGATATTAATTAATATTATAGACCAATGATGGTATCCAAAAATCTTAAATATAACCTCACATGAAACCGTGATAATCTCAAAAAATATCTTAACCATCCTTTAATACCAACTATAATATCCCAGAACCCACACTCCGGAATCCAGTGCTAAAATCATAAACATTTACATTTCTGGACTTTTTATTGATTAAGGTGACACAATTTTCTCAATATAAAACATACTATATAAAAAATATTAGATCACTAAAATACCCAAGGACATTTTTGTTTTTTAATTTTAGATAACTAGGTAAAATTATAACATAAACCATACCATTGTATTTAGAAGATAATTTCTAATACTTAACCCAACTATTCTCATTTCACATTATGTCATCAACACATCCAAATGAAACAATTATAGACATAACACATTAAACATAACTATTGATAACCTGGGGAAAATGTAACATAAGAAACATGAGATAAAATTCAAAGAAATGGTAAACATAAGTAATAACAATTCAATGTCATCGTTGAAAATAAGATGAACATATATTTATGCTGTCATAATCAAAGTTCATGAGATAAATATAAGGGAACTCATACTCATAAATCTAGATCAAATAAATATATAAAATTAAATTATGTTTTAATAAAGGGAAGAATCATCAGAATAAATTATCATGAGATATATAATATCTATCTTGATCACAAGAAATATTTATAACCATATAAAAAACAAAAATAATTTGTTGGAATCTTAGATACATTATCTTCATAACCCATTTTAAATCCATGTAGGAGAAGACCAGTGCCCAGTTAAATAAAATGGAGAAACCATCTAGTAACTCCCTTATTCTTTCCTCTAATTAAAGGGAACATTACCTAATTAATTAGATAACTATCAGGTCACACCCATCTTATATGTTATATCAAGCTCACATGATACTATTTTGGTCCACCCATTATATATACTATACCGAGCTCACCCAATGTTATATAGGCACACCCATCGTATAGGATGTATATGGTTCACTTATCAATATATGGGTATACCCATCACATAACATGTATTAGTATCACCCAAGATCATCAATAAGTCTAAATACTATTCATGAAAAAATTTAAAATATTTCACTTTTCGACATAACAATAATTAATGTTCATCCTTTATTCATTCAATAGTAGAAAATAAATGGGTTCCATGATGATCTCATAGTCTTAATAAAGAAATAATAAAGATGTTATTAATACCACTTATCCCAATTTCAGTGTAATTAAAATCAATGGGGTTTTCATTTATGAATGCAAATACCATTAAAAGGCCATCAAAAACATTCATTAGGAAAAAGACATTTTCATTTTGAAAATATCTTTTTAAAACTAAAAATTCACAAAATATTTAAAAAATATTTTCGTTGAAACAAACCATGGAAACATTTGAAATAAGGTTCAAATAAAATAATTTTCCTGATGCAGGGAAAATCTATTCTTGTTGAATCGACATTCTTTCCAACACATTTTGTAAAAGATAATAAAAAGTGAATCTTTTGGAAAAAGACCAAAAATAAATTTTAAAATAATTTAAAATAATTTAAAATACCATATAAAATAACATTATGAATACATTAATTTTTATAAAGAACATTTTTAACATATTTTAGAAAACATGAATATGGAATAGAAATATTCTTAATCAAAAAAAATACAATATTAGTATCAACTGAAAATGAATTTCTTGATTTTTAGTTAATGAATAAGGGAGTAAATGGATATTAAAAAAGTCAAAAAATTAACAACCATTGTAGTATAAAGTTATGTGGTTAATGAAAATATTATCATATTATTTCCTCTTATATAACCATGAACATAAAAAATACCAAAAGAAATGAGATTTTAGCATAAATCCTTTTCCACTTTAGTTAATTTTTCAAACATAAGCCCCTTGAAATAATACCATAAAATTAAATAGTAATTATCATGAACATATGTAATTTCATGATATGACATATCAGATGATAAGTAGAAACACCTCATAATTGGACATTGGTGTATAACATAACATATATCCCAAATAAGTCAATTTGAGATGAGCGGCCCTTAAATGGATTCTAACGTTGTTGTGAGAATTAAACAATGAATAGATTCTATGTATAGAATTAAAATACACATAAATTAATAGGAATAATAAATAAGGAATGGAATATTAATTAAAAACATAATCTATAAATTATCAATGATAATAAAGAAGTAATATGACCCAATGAAGTGAAATTGAGTTATGAAATTCTTTATGAAATGGAAACATTCAATTCAAATCTCCATGGATGAAATAATTCAAATTGAAACTTAAAATAAAATTAATTATGAAGGAATCATGATATAAAAAGTAAAATAGGAATTATATACACCAAAAAATGTAAATCATTTGTTAATATGGAAGATATCCCACATAAATAAAAGTGATATGGGAAAACCCTTACCATTGGTTTGACACCCTTTATTGCATATAAAATCCATTATAATAATATGATTTTTGATTTTTGATTTATAAAGATCCATTTTAAATTTTAATAACTAATAGTTACATATTTTATTATATTTCACTATAATGACATGTTAAAATACTTGATCAGTTAAGTCCACATCGTGTGTTTTGAGGACATTTAGTTCATTATTTCAAAATGATTTCAGTGTGTTAACCATGGTCAAAGAGGTCATAGTTTAAAAATATATAGATTAATAATAATAAAATAGTTATCATATTTATAAATTAATTATACATTTAAAATCAATCATTGAATATGGTTATGAAAAATGAACTACATTACAATCATAGAGACAGTATGCCGCACATATGTATTAGTGACATTTCTTTTTTTTTCAACAATCATTTAGAAAAAAGGGTATGATTTATTTTAAAATTATTGAATGATAATAATATCATAAATACCATATTCTTTCTTTAAATATACTTATATATATCTTCCATCTTATATAGTGCTGAAAAAAGAGTCACATTAATTCGTCGAGGTGGTAGTCCACACATACACACGAATGGTGTTATAATTTTTTAATGTAATAATGAAAATGATATATTATGTTTAAAAATGATAAATATGTCATTAATATAATAATAATTTATTTTATATAACATATATTCATTTAAATTATACTTATTACCTTCCACATAAAGAGTTAGTGAATAATGAATCACATCACTTCGTGAGGCGGTAGTCGCCCATGCACAAGAGAGGTGTTATCGTATCTCCCACATAATGGAATGTAAGAAGTTATATATGATATAATAACTATATAATTATAAATATTATATATATATATATAATATATATACTTTAAATATACCATTATGATAAGATACAAGAGGCGACAATGGAAAACAAATGACATCAGTTTGTGAGGGAGTAGTCCGCCGAACACAGGAATGATGATTTGGTATGCTATTTGATGTAAGTGGAGAAAAAATTTAGGACATGAAATTAAATTTAAAATGTATAATTATATGATATATATTATGGACACTATATAATCATAATTTAATAATTTTTTAAGTATTTGGAAAAATAAATAAAATAAAAACACTTGGTTATGAACGATACCTCTTTTTCGGACAACCTAATTATGTGACCACCAAAAGATTTAATAGGTAGGAATTTTTTATCAAAAAAGGTATTACTTGTTGTGGTTAGGGATGTTATGAAGTAATATTTTACTTTATTGGATGATCCAATGGGCTTTGATGGTGTGAAGAGGAGAGGATAAGGGTGAACTTTTATAAGTGAGATGAGAGGCATAATTATAAGTTTTGAAAATATAAAGGTGTACCAATATTTGAAAAAGGATCTAAAATGGACCATTATGGAGCCATAGACATTAACCCCCAGTAAACCTATTTTCACCTAAACTATAGTAATTATTTTTTACTATTATTACTAATGATCATGGAAAAAAGTTTGTTATATAATATAATATATTATGAATAAAAATATGGAATTAATTTTAAAAAACTTAAATTCACAAAAGAAGTAAAATTTAATTAAAAATTCATCCCAGGGGAATGATACAAAAGCGGGTTTTCACGAAGTGTATTATTTTAAAAAAGATGATTTTATATTACCACTATGACTATAATAATAATTGAATGAATATATATTAATAAATATTTATATATAACATATAAATTTCATTTAAAAAATTTCCCATTGGGGTTTTTTTTAATTAATTAAAAATGAGAAACATTGTGAAATTTAAAACCATTTTTAGAAAAATCCTGATTGTAATCCCAAAAATAATCTTATAATAAAATATGATATCAGGTGATTCAAATTTTGAAAAGTGGATAAAATATAAATAAATTAAACTTTTATTGATTTAAATAAAATTAAAAAAATAATGATACTTTTAAATTACTTAATTTATTGAAAGTCAATGATAATTTTACGAAAATATGTATTTTCACTAGTCACTAAAAAATCAACATTTTTTGAAATATACCAAAATTTGAACCAACATAAATTATTAAGTAATGATTTAAAAACTGAATTTGTTATTTTTAGAAAAATCCCAAAAATTTCCAAAAAATAATTATAATAATATTTTCATAAAAAATAATAATGATAATTTTTGAAGAAAAAATAGTTTTGACGACTCTAATTACTTTACTAAAACATGAGTGATTAGTTACTAATAATTTATCAATAATTTATATTGAGTAGAAAAATTATATATTGATATTAAATAAATTAGTTAATATTATTCATGCATAGCTATTAAATGGCTCGGTTATAACGGTTATATACTTCACATATCATTTGAGTTTGGCGTTGCAAGTCTAATATGATATCAAACATAGATTTCATTTAAAAAATATTCGGGTGTTACATTTAGGATAAGTATTTATATCACATATTTATCTCCAATTATAATTACTCTATATTTTTATGGAAAAATTACCACAACTAAATCCCAATCGTGATTTGGGTAAATTTTCTCACGAACCTTAAATTATCACATGGAACAAGCTATCACCATTTCATTATTCAAGAGGATTCATTATAGTACTTTAATTGATACATCAATATAGATTAAATAAAATTCCCCATTATATGGTATTTTAAACACAAGTGAACTGACTATCCTTATCTTTATTTCCTTGAAATTGTTTTCACATTCACCCATCCAATGGAACATGGATCCCTTTAGGGTTATCTTGTTGGGTGGATTTGATAGTATTGATAAATTATCTATAAAGAGCCGATGATATCTTGGAAAACCATGAATTATTTGAATATTAGTCACCATATATTTTCTGATTCAATATTTAATAACTTATTTCTTTATTGGGTCCACTAATATACCCTCTCTAGAGATTATAGGACAAAAAAATAATCTTTTTATTCCTACTATTAAAACTTATTAAATTTTTTAAACAAATTATTATTCCTCAGGGTCTTTAGGAAAATCCTTAAACGAACCTAATAATTGTACTTAATCTTCAAATATATTGTAATATAATATTAAAATCCTACAAAAAACTGACCATGTCAATCTATAAAGACTCGATTAATTTCATCTATGAAGATAGTGGAAGAATTAGTAAGACAAAATGACATAAATATATATTCATAGTGTCTATACATTGTACAAAATGATTCCTTGGGAATGTCATCCATTTGAACCATCAATTTATGATATCCATAATGAAGTTCAATCTTGGAAAAGTATTTAACTCTGCCTAGTTAATAGAAAAATATCAATAAAAGGAGGAGGACATATATTATTGATTGTGGTCTTGTTAGGTACTCAATAATAAAAATAGATTCATATTGATCCATCATTTTTCTTTAAACAAATTACTAATACAGCCTAAGGTGACTGACTTAGATTAATAAATCCATTGTCAAGATTCTCCTAGTATTTTTTTGATTAGTTCTTAAAACTCTATAGGAGGAATTATATACGGATTCTTTGAAATAGGAAAAACACAAGGTTAAACTTTTATTGAAAACTAAACTTAATGATTTGGAGGAATTATAGGAAAGTCTTCTGGATATATGCTATCAATTTCCCACACAATTGGAATATCTTAAATGTTGATTTTCTCTCTATCCCTTTGAGATAAGCACCCAATTTTATTAGTTTTAAACGACCATATAATAGATGTAGTTTCCATTGGAAAATCATTTTTTCATCAAATTTGTAGAGAATCATAGTTTGGTTCAGGATATCTGATGTGAATTCCCTTCCTCAGTAATTTATATAATCTCTATATAAAGAAATATAATCCACGAATAATAAAATATTTAATTTAAATAGATGGTGTATAATGATATTTTTGAGGAATTATATTCCAAAAAACATCAACTAGAGAAGAAACATAGAATTGGGATATGACCATCATACCATATTTATTTTTTAGTCCTAACTGAATATCTAATCATTGAGGTAGTAACATGAAACCCATAGAAAATTCATTATATATAAAATAGTGAGTAGATATATAATAGAATAATACATAATATATACTATAGTGGATAAAAAATGAACAACACATCTTGTTATTCTCATAACCTACTATGGTTTTTACGATATCCTGAGAATTCCCTTTATATTTGGGTTCAAAAGAATATTTAAACTGATCATCAAAAAACATTGGATAAATGAAATTTTTGTAATAATGTCAGATATTCCTTGAATTTGATGCATTGTATCATGGGTTATTCATTAGATGGAGGATTAATTTCTGTCATTTAATTAACCAACCTATTCATCCCCTTTATAAAATTACTACAATTATGACCTCCCTTTTCACATTTAAGTCTCTTCCTAGTTACATTCATGCAATCCCACTTACATTTCATCATAAATTTCATGCATTTATATGGATATAATTTCTTTCCACCATGTTATTTATTTGAGTTTTCATGAGACCTGATCATTCTTTTCATACCAGAACTGGAGAATTGGGAGGAATATACAATTTTAAATTTCACCTTAAGTGCACATAGAATGATTTATCAATATCTACTAAAGTATCATTTATCTAATTCCTTTTAAAGACAATGTTTTAAGACAATAAAGAAACGATCAATTTTTATTCTATGGATAATGATTATACTAGAGACATGCCGTGTATGTATTGTAAATTTTTCTTCATAGGTAACAATTAATTCATCATCCTTTTTCATTATCTCAAGAAAGTCCTTATCCATATCTATATATAGAATATAATAGAATTATTTATTGAAAATTTTTATCCTAAAATTATCCCATTTAATGTAGTAAATTTCATTGTATTATATTGTATTCTTAATAACATTCGAAAATTGATATGCTTTGGCTACCAAATGAATAATGGATAGAATTTTTTTTCATGTACTTCGAACTGAAGAATAGAAAATAGTTTCTCATTGGTGTTTATCAATCACTAAACAACAAGTGGATCTAGATACCCACTAAAATAAGGTGTTTGTTTCATCAGGAAAGATACAATATTACATTATTCATTTCTTTTCTCATTTATAAGTTCAATATGATTCATTTCTTGGGAAATTATCATGAGCTTGACAACATGATTATTAAGTAAAGGTACAATATCATTTGGTTTCTTTGGTGGAAAATCATTTCATTTTCCATATCATTCATTATAATCAAGATGTATTCTAGTTTTATCCCATGGCTAATATAAAAAATGAATATAGAATAACCATTCTATAATAATAAGAGTGTGCTATCATGTAACCATGATATATAATTAATAAGATGTATAAATAAGGAAGCCTTCAACTCAACCTATGATACCTTTGGTTTAACCTAGTTTATCCTTGTATATTACGAAAAAAATATTATGATGTTATCCCATACTTAGTATTATCCCCATTATATTTCTTCATAAATATTTTCTAACTAAAATCTCAAAATATTGACTAAAATATCATCTGATACCAATAATAAAGGCCCAAGATTTTTATACATTAATATTACGTATTTTTAGTGAATATTAAATAAATTTCATAAATACACTCTCTAAGACTACTTAGGATTAGTGTCTATGGATAATAGATACAATATCTTCATATTTTATGATAAATAATCAATATCTCCCACAAAGATCTCCACATACAGTACTATTCATATAAATACCCTACTTAAAACTACTCTTAATTACTTGGGGTAAGGAAACATATGAAATTGTGAGCTAAGATAATCTGTAAGGGTAAACATGCAAGATATCAATTGATGATCATATGAGAGGAAAAGATAAGTATATAGTTATGAGATCATGGCCATAAAATACAAATTACATACCCAATATTTCAATTATAATAAAAAATAGTTAGGAAATACATCTTTATCATTTTAAAATACATGAATCATTATAGTGAGAAATTGTCATCAATCGTGAACCATAGGTTCATGTTATAAAATTATGACACCATCATGGAAATTGAAACCATATCATATGTCATGTTTAACTACCAAGACCATAAAATCACAATGGATTAGGAATCAAAACATTTTTTCCATAATTAATGAAGAACATCGACTTCATTCCCACAATGGATCAATCACATCAACTTATTTGATTTAATCGATAAATAACATCAAATTATTTCCCATAGTTATCTCATGAGATATAAAACATTATATAATTCATTAGAGGGATATATTATTCAATGAAATCTCATGGTATAAAAAAACATACATATTTCATCTATTGGATCATAAAAAATTTATCATATCATCATGATATAACCCATGAAAAGAAAATGGATTTCATTAACATTTCATAATCTCATAACAGAATAAACCATATAAAATAAAAGGGTTTCATAAATATATCATCATTAAAATCAGAAACCATCTATAGAATGAAAAATGATGGTTTCAGTGGATCATTTCACCAGAAACATATAATTAAAATAAAAGGATTTTAGTATAGATGAAAATTCTTTTAAAATAATCACTTCAATATTTATTGATTAAAATACCTGTTTCATTTTGAAATCACTTATTCATAATAAAAATATTTCATAAATATTAAGGAAAAAATATTATTTTAAAATAACCTTGGAAACTATTAAATGATTAATAAACATATTTTTGGTTTATGATAGTAGGAGATTCTTTTTATTCTATATAAGTTAATGGAAAACATTTCTTCTACAATTTTTCAAAAAAGTCAAAAAGTACCTCATTTAGAAAAAGAAAAAAATTTCTTTTTAAACCATTTTTTAAAAGTAATTCATTGGTAAAATTTAATTTAAAAAATTATAATTAAATATTAAAAACAGTTTTGAAAAATATTAAGAAATCATGGATATGGAATAAAATAGTTTTTTTGACCGAAGAGATAAATAAATTCAGTTTCCATTAAAAACACATTCTTTCAATATCTTGAGTAACTAAATGAAAAAATTAATGGAAAAATTTTATTTTCTAGAAATAAATAGAGGATAATAAAAGTTTAATGGATTTAGAGATATAGAACTAATAATTTCCTAAATGAAAATTCAATCATAAAAAATCCCGAAAAAGGATTGAATCATAAATCCATTACCTCAAGTCTTGAATTTCGTCATTCACATTTGAACATCATGTATTATAAATATTTAATTAATATAAATGTATTATAGAACCATAATAATGTCTATTATTCCATGTATTATTTACTTATGACATATTATCACCCGTTTATTAAAACTTTGTTATTAAAATCACTATTCTAGGTGATAAACTACATAAGTTTTGAAGGATTTTTTGGTTCGGCTGTCCTAGTACATGTAATTTGATCATGGATTTATCATTTAAAAAATTATAATCAAGATATAAATTCCTTATATATTCAATATATATATATATATATATTCACCAATAACGTTTATATATATAAAAATGAATTACACCATTCATGGAGACAAAAGGACATATGTACACATGAACATTGTTTAAATTTTTATATAGATGGAACAAAAGAAATATAATTAATAATTCACCATTCTAGAATAATAAATATATCATATACATAATATATATTAGTAACATTTATCCATATTATAATAAATGTAATGTAGAGATGAAAAATGAATCATATCACTCCATAGAGGTGGTAGTCCACATGTTTGCATAAGAGAAATTATCATTTACAATGGTTTTGAAGGTAAAATGATATTTATGATATTATCATTATAGAATCATTAATTTGAAACAAATATCATATATAATCATTAAACCCATCATAACAATCATCCATGCATGATGGTGAAGGAAAATGAGTTTTATCATCATGTAGAGAAGATAAAATGTACGCAGAGAAAAGAAATACTTTCACAACACATTTCATGGAAAGAGGGTGAATAAAGGTGGTTTCATAACCATATTAAAATTTCATTATATTTAGTTAATTTAGTTGTCATTTTATGAATAATATAACATATTTTGGGTAGTTAAAAGAATAATTAAAAAATAATGTTACTGATTAAGGACCCTTGGATTGTTATTTCTTATAGATAAATACATCTATAATGTGTATAAGGAAGTGGAGAAGGAATTATTTTATTTTATGGTCAATCTATAGGGTGCTAAGGTATTTGAAAAATGGAATGGATAAGTTACCTTTTATAAGTGAGGGGAGGGGCAATCTTGAAATTTCATAAAACATTAAAATATAATAAAGTAATTCCCTTGCCTAAAGGACTAAAAAATGATATGGATTAGAATATAATATTGTATGAAGTTGATATTCCATCAACAAATAAAAGTTTGTTGGTTTTTTTTGACATTTTAAACCTTATCATTTTGATTAACTATTTGGTTAACCAATCCAAACCTTAACTGCATTAACCACTTTTTTACTATAGAAGGGTTTTAATTTTACATAAAATGTAAACAATAGTTTATAAATGTCCAAGGTATAACATTTTTGAACATATAATATTAAAATTCTCTTATTTAAAGTTATTTTTATTTTTAAATAATTTAATAATATATTATTTTGATAATATATCATTAATGTCATGTTTTTAACTATATAATTAACATGATTTAATATAGCTAAATAAAACATTATAAATAAAATATAAGGTTTTTACAAATCACTAATACTTTATATTCATCTAAAAAAATAATTAAACACTATACATTTCTGAAATTATATTAATTTCAATATTTTTATAATCATTGATTTTATTTCTCTATTAATTGAATAAATACTATAGTACCATTGGGAAATTATTTGAGATAATTTTTTAATCACTAAAATTTAGATATACATAACCATAATGAATATAATTTCATTATTCACTGAATAAACATTAATATTCATCCGTAGCTTTTTTTTCACCCTATGGACACATAAAAGATATATAAAACTATGAGAATTTAAATTTGAAGCTTTCATTGCATTATATATTTTATTTTTCATTTTCATGGAAAAGAGTTTATTAAAAAAATAAAAATATTTAGTTTGGTGATAAGGGTGAAATTAAATTCATAAAATATGAATTATGGAAAATAATTATGGCCTTATCACTTTGTTTTAACTTAATCGACCTGAATTACCCTTTACCACAATGTCAAATTTTACCACGGTTGTTATTCATAACACCTAAAATTAAATAGGACCTTTTAAACATTTTAAAGATATGATTAAAAAATACGAAATCCATTTTATCAAATTCAATACCTATAAGTGAAAGAAATTAATTTCACCCTATGTGTGCAAAATGCAATGAAAATTACTTTTTAGAAAAATATATTTTTTAAGCATAAAAAAGGATTTATTATTATCCCACACAAAATAAAAATATTAGATGAATGTTAATTATATATATATATATTAGTTCATTAAAATCATTCACTAATACTGACTAATTTAATTTATTAAGATAAATAATCCCTGCACCCATAAAGGTTTTTTAAGAAAAACATCTCATTTATATTCAAATGTTTTTTATATCCATTTCTATTTAATTGATATCTAATGAATATCTTTTGTAAATATCAAACAACAAATTTTTCATAATTTAGTTTGTCTTGATAATACCTATTAATCCAATGGATATTGTATAATTATTAAATTATATAATAATATTTTAATAGTATATCGCAGATCGATAAACATGGTGTTGCATGTAATACAAGATACCCAAAGAAATCAATTTTATTTACAGATAACTATATCTTAAAATATCATCATGTTAAATTTTTTATTCCTTATAATAACATAAATGAGTTAAAGAATAATTACTATAATATGAGATCACTTATCAATGGTTTTACTGAGTATTTGATCTCAAATGGATGTATAATGATCTTGGAAGAGTATAGTCACTTGGGAAGGGAAATCATTATGGAATTTGTACTAATATGTGTTAAAACATCACAAAAACTAAATTATGTTCAGGTATAAGTTATAAATTATTAATTTTTTATATGAATACATAGTTTTAGTGTATAATTATATATTTATTTGTAATCTATTCAATGTATAAACTTTTTGTGATTTTTACACTTGTAGATGCTTTTTATTTTATGAATATATTCATTACTAATGTTTTTTAACATATTTAACTGAATGAACAAGAGTCTTGATGCTGGAAACAAGGTGATAAGAATCATGAATCATATAGCCTGAATAACCCGAAGGTCTTATTTTTATTGATTTTTGATAACCGCTATTTCTGATGCTTCCATCAGGGCATGCACATCCATCTATTGGAGGAAGATGAATACATGCTGACTGTTGCCCTGAATTCCTTCTTTCCAAAGGCGGGCGACATCTATCACTTATTTAGGGACGTTTTCTCCTTCATTGAAATAGGATGATGGGATGTTGGTTCCTCCTTCCATTGATTCCTTCTCAGAACTCATCACCTAGTTTGGGTCTCCCTTATAGATTAAGACATTTTTTGTGAAACTCTTCCTAGTGTCATATCTTTATGGATGTTGGTTAATTACACTGCTTTTATCGAGACATTCCAAGGGGTCTGGCTAGGGAAGCAACCTTCGGTTGGGGGAGTAGTCACGTTGGACATCACTGGCATGTCTGGGCACTGGAACACTAGCATGTCTGGGTCTCTTCCCTTACTATATGGATTCCCAAGGGTGCGGAATCCTGAGGAATCCCACGTCAAAGGCGGGGAGTTATATGTCGCAGGCTTGTATCTGAGGTTTTCCATAGGATCCTATGTTTAACATAGGGAATGCCACAGGTTTAACATCTAGAGGAGATGGATCAGACTGCTCGGAACACTGATTAGATTGTATTAGATGGGTATAACCCCTGGAAGGAACATTGATGCTAGGAGTTTAATTGATGTGATCTCACTTGGATGTGGCGCCCCGAGTATGAATCAATATGGATAATGGATGGTTAAGTGAAGTGGATGAATAATGAGATGGATTCGACTTGAGGGTGATGGTGATGTTTGGATTGTGCGTCGAAGAGACCTCCTACGTATCACTGTGGTCGGGAATGAAAGTCCACATATTTTAGAATGGGGGTATAGAATCAGTGTGTGTGCAGAGGACAGTTACCTGATGATTTTTTGGGGCTTACGTGTGGTTAGCAGCCCAAGAGTTGGTCTGACACTAGAGGAGAAGACTAGAAATATGGGTCCCAATGGAGGGGACGACAATGACATACTTTGGGTTGGGGTTGACAACAGCTTACTGCCTGAAGGGGTCACAATGACTTACTGTTGGAAGGGGTCACAACGTCTTACTACTAGATAGAGGTGACAATGTCTTACCACTGGATAGAGTATTGTTTAGTGTCATGTGGGACCAAAGGGGTGTACAGTTTAACGTCATACAGGACGGGAGTGGACCGACATGAAGTGGTTCGGACCAATGGGTGTTGGGATTAAACCTCAATGAGGCTTCCTACATACCAAGCCTTTCTAAGGATCAAAGTCCACATAGTTTGAAAGAGGTGTTGGTGAACCACCGGGAAGTGTTCGGGACCAATGGGTGTTGGGCTTGAACCTCAGGAAGGCTTCCTACGCATCCTGACATAGCAAGGATCAAAGTACCAGTAGTTCAAGAAAGGTGTTGGTGAACTATCATGAAGTGGTCGAGACCAATGGGTGTTGGGCTTGAACCTCAGGGAGTCTTCCTACATACCTTTCCTTGGAAAGGATCAATGTCCACATAGTTTGGGAGAGGTGTTGGTGAATTCTTATGGAGTGGTCAGGACAAATGGGTGTTGGGCTTGAACCCTATGGAGGATTCCTACATACCCTGCCATTGCAAGGATCAAAGCCCACATAGTTCGGGAGAGGAGTTAGTGAACTTTTGTGAAGTGGTCAAGACCAATGGGTGTTGGTATTGAACCTTTGGGTGGCTTCCTACGTACCCTACCTTGACAAGGATCAAAGTCCACATAGTTTGGGATAGGTGTTGGTGAACTATCGGGAAGTGGTCGGGACAAATGGGTGTTGGGATTGAACCCTAGGGAGGCTTCCTATGTACCCTTCTTTGGCAAGGATCAACGTCCAAGTAGTTTGGGATAGGTGTTGGTGAACCTCTGTGAAGTGTCCGTGAGCAATGGGTGTTGGGAATGAACCTCATGGAGGTGTCCAACGTACCCTACCATGGAATGGAAGAAAGTCCATGTAGTTTGGGAGAGGTGTTAGTGAACCACCGTGAAGTGGTCGGGACTAATTGGTGTTGGGATTGAACCTTAGGGAGGATTCCTACATACCATTCCTTGGAAAGGATCAACGTCTACGTTGTTCGGGATAGGTGTTGGTGAACCTCCATGAAGTGGTCACGACCAATATGTGTTGGTCTTGAACCTCAGAGAGGCTTCCTACGTACCCTACTTTGACAACGATCAAAGTACATGTAGTTTGTGATAGGTGTTGGAGAACCGCTATGAAGTGGTTGGGACCAATGAGTGTTGGGCTTGAACCTCATGGAGGCTTCCAACGTACTCTTCCTTGGCAAGGATCAAAGTCCACGTAGTTTGGGACTGGTGTTGGTGAACCGTTGTGAAGTGTTCGGGACCAATGGGTGTTGGGATTGAACCCCTAGGAGGCATCCTTCGTACCCTGTCTTGTAAAGGATCAATGTACACATATTTCGGAAGAGGTGTTGGTGAACTGCCATGAAGTGGTCGGGACCAAGGGGTGTCGGGATTGAACCTCAGGGAAGCTTTCTACGTACCCTGCATTGGCATGGACCAAAGTCCACATAGTTCGGGATAGGTGTTGGTGAACCATTGTGAAGTGGTCAAGACCAATGGGTGTTGGGCTTGAACCTTAGGGAGGCTTCTTACATACCCTACCTTGTCAAGGATCAAAGTCCACATAGTTCTATATAGGTGTTGGTGAACCACCTTAAAGTATTCAGGACCAACGGGTGTTGGGCTTGAACCTCAAGGAGGCTTCCTACATACCCTACCTTGGCAAGGATCAAATTCCACATTGTTTGGGATAAGTGTTGGTGAACATCAGTGAAGTGGTCAGGACCAGGGGTGTTGGGCTTGAAACTCAGGGAGGCTTCCTACATAACCTACCTTGGCAAGGATCAAAGTCAATGTACTTCGGGATTGGTGAAATGCTTACACTCTAGGATGCCCAGGGAGAGTGTTTTGGCCGATGCTTACTCTATGACCACATGAGTCATGATCGGTGTGAGATACAAGCGGAAACAAACACCTGATGATCACATCGCGAACGGTGCGCATGTGGGAAGTGGAGTGTGCTGACACATTCGGAGTGGCCCAAAATTGAAACAGGGGATTACGCATGGTCCATAGCCCAAGGAGATGGAGATTGGAACTTACACCAGGATGGAGGCCTGGTGGAAACAAAGCCCAATAGTAGAGGTATGGGGTAACGTAGTCCCTGATGGCCCTCTCACCTCTTAGTCTTTGGCAGGGAAGAAGATATGAAGAGCTGGAATGCTACCTCCCATAAGAAAGTCTAGGAGCTTACACCAAGATGGTTACATTTTCCCCACAGACAAACGCTGCTCCAATAAAGAGGATATCATTGCATGTGAGGAATGGTTTCACTCCCATAGAGACTAGTGGGCGGGTAGAATGTCCAAGGTGGGGAATTTCACATACAATTCATGGGGCGAGGTCACTATTTAACATCATGCGTTGAGGATGATGCTGCATGGCAGTTTAATGTCCTGCAGCTGGGATGATGTGGGTTCTCTCTGCACCCCAATGACTTACATAACTGATACATGCCCGACCTTGGGGAGGGGAAGGAATCTTCAATAACTTTGATATGGGGTGTTGTGGAGTGATCCATTGAGGGGTCCACGTTAGCATGGTTATGAGAAGAAGCAATATCCATTTGAGTGCCTAGGTGCCGCTGAGGAGAAGCAATGGTGAATGGGGATTAGGCATGGAAGGTGCCTAGGTGCCTTCCCCATGTCTGTATTTTAGGGAACCCCAACTCACAGGTGGGATAAGGCATATAATTGTAGCATACAGCTATGCGCTAGTGCACTAGAGGGATAATTCCAAGGGTGTTGGAATCAATCTGAATAAAGGGAGATGAAAAGTGTGAATCACATGCCGAACATTTGGAATGTGGGGAGGGTGGCATGATGATGGAGGATAATTTTTGACCATATTTGAAACACAGCTTCAATATCATATTAGCCTAAAATGGGGACAAACAATGAAGGTCGACTGTTGATCGTGTTCAAAAAATAGGACTTGACTCAAAGTGTTGTCCAAAGTCTTCTGGGGCGTTGGCCCAAAATGGTTGGTGACCTGAGATGACATGGTACCAGGCCATTAGGGGGTCTCTTCAGACATGAAAGAGGATGAAGATCTGAATGTAGGACACATGAAGATTCAGGTGTAGTGATGGAATGTTTGAATGTATTCTAACACTCATGAAATTATGCCACTGTAATCATGGAATGAGGCATCTTATGCATATCACATAAGGAATATATTATTTAAAAAAAGAGGAATCATTTTACTGTATGATAGGGTATACTACAATTTATTGTCATGTAGACAAGACTATTAGAATCAAATGCTTGGAGCATAAGGCATCTCTTGTTTGGAGAAAGAGGCGTCATATATTGGTCACTTAGGGAGTACTTCAGTTTATAGTCATATAGAGAGGAATATTTGCGTATTATTCTTGGAGCATAAGGAATATCTTTCTTGGAGAAGAGGCATCATATGTTGGGAAGATAGGGTGTGATACATTTTATATTCATGTAGAGAGGACTATTATCATCAAATGCTTGGAGCATGAGGCATCTCTTATTTGGAATAAGAGGCATCATATTATTGAATAATAGGGCGTACTACAATTTATAGTTATGTAGAGAGGACTGTTAGTATAAAATTCTTGGCACATGAGGCATATCTTATTTGGAACAAGAGGAATCCTATTATTGAATGATATGGTGTACTACAATTTATATTCATGTAAAGAGGACTTTTGGTAACTTTTGATTGGAGCATAAGGCATCTCTGGTTTAGAGAAAGATGCATCCTATGTTTGGCACATAGGGTGTACTATATGTTATAGTCATGTAGAGAGGACTATTAGGAATAAGGCACCTAGCAATGGTTGGTGTTGTGACTTACTCAAGATAGGACCTTTCTAGTTGATCTTGGCACAGAAGCCAGGTTATGGGTGTTTGGATGAGTTGCTTGAGGAATGGTTTGACTCAAGGTACTAGGGGAATTGATGTTGAGAATATAAACTCATGACATGGGAATCAAAACAAGAGAAATATGTCGATTCAAGGGGTTTCATAGAGTGAGAATGAGTATATCAAATCATTGTATTCTATAGGTTGAAGGTGGGTGCACATAAGGGCACTATGGAAAATTCCGATGTCCCAGACCGAAAAGATTGTGGTGCGACTCTCAAATTTTCATGGGGGTTAGTGACGGAAGGTTTGGGCAAAATAGGGAAGCCATGTGCGTAATAGGGTAAGAGTGCACACAATATGGGAGATGTACGTGCTATAGGAGTGTTGCGCACACAATAGGGGAGGAATTTAGTCCAATAGGGGAGATTTACATGTATTAGGGGATAGTTGCACACAATAGGAAACATGTGCGTGCAATTGAATTGGTGCAACATTGGTGATTTTTTTTTGGACATAGTGGCATTGTTTCATGAAATCATAATGCTTGTGCACAAAATAGGGAATGTTGTCCCCATTACATGCAAAAGTGATATTTTCACACAAGATGGGGGGTTTTGCGCGCAGGCATAGAAAATGTATACTTATGTGCATTAAATCGGTGACTGACCTCTGGGGGCCCTCTTAGAAGAAGGATGTGCACTTATATTTATATTTGAAAATCATAAATGTCGGTGCGCATAAACTTCCATTCCAATTTTCTGCACAAATCAATTTGATGTGAAAGATTCCATTTTTAAGTGCAAGATTCCATTTTTACATGCATGATTCCATTTTTATATGCAATATTTCATTTTTACGTGCAAGATTTCAATTTTACGCACAAGATTTCATTTTTATGCACAAATCCTTAATTTTTTCCAAAATCCTCCTCGATGACTATTCCCAGTAGTCTACCTTCAAACGGCCATAAATTTTGATCCATAACTCAATTTGGGCTCCACAAACAGTAAAATGGAAGCCTGTGGAATGAGATTTTCTCTGAAATCATGTCTCGCAACATTTAGTTACTTACATTGACACATTTTCAGGTTCCAAAAACCTCTTTTAGATGGATGAGGGTGAACCCATAGATGGAACATAGGCATAGATATTACATGACCCATAGGTATTCAGAAATATATAGGTTTTAACAAAATAGAACTGCTTCTCCTCATCTTCTTCATCGCAATGTTTGCTCTCTACCCCCGCATGGCTAGTTCGACTAGGCTTCCCCTTCAAGCACTTGCTGGTCCCGATGGAAAATTCCATACCCACTCTTTCTAACAAATCTACATAGTCTTTTGCTCTCGTGAATGCGTCGAATCCGAATCCTCATTTGGGGTATTCTCTTTTGTAGAGTCTTCTTAGTTGTTAAGCCCAATTTTAGGTAGCCCGTAGACCTTGATGTGGCCCAAAGGCCTTATGGTGGCCCGAAGGCCTTGAGGTGTCCCAAAGGCCTTGAGGTGCCCCAAAGGCCTTGAGGTGGCCCGAACTCCTTACTGGCCCAAAGGCCTTGGGTGGAATGAAGGAATTGAAGGGACCAAGTCCCAAACCGATGGCCCGAAAGACCAATCAGATGAATAGTCCTGGCTACTATAGTACTAATTAGTGACTACCACAGTACCTGCTATAGTGGCTACTACAACACTGCTATAATGGAGAGAATATTAGGGTTTCATGGACATTTGTTTCCACAATACCATATTTAGAGATGGTTTTAACCACCAATAAATATTTCAATGTAGTTTTAACAACCACTAACTATGTAGTGTTGGCTAAAACCACAGAAAAATAAAATATTAAATTTTATAAATATTACATATTTAGAATAGATTTATTTATCCGCCACTGAATTTGATATATTATTCACAACATGAGAGGTATTTTGTAAACCATAGATAAATACGGTACCATATTTTTCAGTGGTTATATAAATTGATGATAAAAATGATTCCTTGGAACAAATTTAGTGGTAGTTTTCTAAACTATTACAAAAGCAGAACACATAGACCTCAAATTATTTTTTAATGAAAAAATAGAAAAAAATTCATGAAAAAATTATCGGTGTAAAAATTATTATCAGTTGTTCATTACCACCATGAAATGTTTTAAATATTATTTTGAGAAATATTATACAATAAGGAAACCAACACTAAGAGTACATTTTCCTGTAATTTATATAACACATGGATATTCCTCAGACCTTCTTTATATAAGATTCCAGCATCATAGTGTATTTTATTAATTAATTCAATTATATATCCATTAGTTCTAAAATGTATAAAAAGATTTTGATATGAAGGCAAATTAGTTATTCAGGTCTTAGAGTATTTGGTTCTACAAATTATACACTTACTAAAAATGATAATCTAGACCCATATATTTTGAAATTCATTTTACGGGTCATCCCAATGGTGTTAACGGATAAAATGTTTTGATAGATAGGCCCAATTTTCAAAAAATAATAATATGTCATGATGTTGTGTTTTATGAGTATGACATGCTAATAATAATCCCATTATTCCTAAGAACATTCTAACACCTTTACCCATTGGTGTTGATGTCCAACGAGAATCCCGAAATGAGTTTAAACTTTAGAGACTGTTCACTAATCATCCAGGACAAACTTAACCCGATTATGATTCAAACTCTGAGTAAGATGATGATGAAGATGAAAATATTATGGATTACCAGTTATAATGAGATAGGGACTTGATAATTTTATAATCCCTTTCTCATTTTAGTCACATAGATGTTGTTGTTTATGTTTTTTATATTTCTAAATATATTAATAATGAGGAATTTGAAAAAATTAAGTAGTATATAATGTTTATTGAGTCCATGGAGTGATGTGTGATTATTAAATATGAAATGAATTCTATTCATATGATTGAAAACTAGACTATTGTTAATAAAAATTAAAATGTTAAGGTTATAGGTTGTAAATGTATCTTAAAATGGAAGTAAGATAAAACTAGGGAGTTAAAAATTAAATATAAATATACTATTGTTTCTAGAGAATTCTTGTAAGAAGAAGAAATCTATAATAGTTAAAATTTCCCCCATTATTAAATATTTATCTATTTTACTTTTTAATTATTTTACTATCAATAATAATGTTGACATTGATCAATTGGATGTGAAAATTATTTTTATTCCTTGTATGTAGGATAAAAATATTTACCTGAAAACTCATTAAGGATTTCAAATAATTTCAAACCAAAATGAATATGGATTTTAATGAAATCATTTTTTTTAAAACTGTAATAAATATATTGGTATAAATGAATTTATTCTTTTATAGATGAAATTGTTTTTAAATGGATTGAATATAATGAATGTGTTCACTTTAACCCTACTAAGTATGACATTGTATATTTTTATTTATATATTTATGAATTAGTGATTTTTTTAAAATATGAGGTTAATTGATATGGGGAATACTCAATATGATACTCCCTTTGAGATATGATTTCGATAATAAAAATAAAATATTAGGCATGAAAATTATTAAAAAGGGAGACCATACATTTTTATATCTATCATAACATGCATATTTAAATAATGTTTTGAAATTGTATTTTTCAATAGGACATAATTCCAGCTAGAAACCTCTTAAATAACACTCTAAATTATCTTATAGCCATATCCTTAAAATTACATAGTCATTAAGATAAAAAACATAACACCTTAAACTAGTGAAGTCATTTGCCTAATGTATGTTATAGATATTCTAGGATACATATTAGCTTGGTTTTTTATACTTTAAGATGTATTTTTCTAATCCTAGGAAAAAATATTAGAAAGTAGTAAAGTAAATTTTAGTATATGTTTATATGTCCTATGATCAATGTATTTTTTTAGAAAAAATAGTAATTTTGATGATCAAGTTTATAGTTTTAATGAAATTTATTTTAATATAAATACTCACACATTAAAATAAATAAATAAATATGTGTTTTTTTATTTCTATGGGTTTATTTTATAGAAATGAAACACTCATTCCATTTTTTCATTATGAACAACTAATGAAAAATTCAAAGCCATAACATAATATATTAATGTGTATACTTGTTTATAGTGTTTTATAAATGAATTATCCTTGTCCAGTTCCAATATTGATGTGTAATTAGATTGTATGTTTGGAATTAATTGTTATAAACATCTTATTTTACATGGTATTTCAAAACATACACATATAAATTTTCATTTTCTGGGGTATGATATTTATAATATGATGGTGTGTGTCAAAAATATACACATTACCAATAATTGTGATTATAGTTTGAGTAAAACAAATTCATTATCAAGGTATAAGAGTTTTTTAGGATTAAGAAACATTATCCCAGTATAATATCATAGTTTTCAAGACCACTATCATGCATAATCAATTTTATTACAATGATTAATATTTATTCATTATTCTTTTCATATACTAAAAATTAATTTTGTTGTCTTTTATATTTACTATTTTGTATTTTTTACCATGTAAATTTATTACTATCTCAATAAAATGGATCTTAGGGTAAGAATTTATATTTATTATAGTGTTTACTCATACTAAAAACATATATGGATTTATTTTGTTTACTTGGAAAAAAACATATATTGTCTCTTTTAGATTCATTTGTTATATAGACAGTGGCTCCTTAACCATCCTTAGGATATGAGCCATGTGGGAATATTTTCATGAACAAATCTTACCACATGAACTATCACCATATTCATAGCTCACGTTTTTCTCATATTTATATCATTTCAACATTTTTTGAGTTATTAGATAATCTGGGTGATATTAAATTCCATAACTACTATTCTGTTTCTCCATCGAGAGAGTGTAAGAGAGAAGTATGGAGGAACCATGTTATATGGTTAGAATCATATTCAATAGAGTTACTATTTTCTTGATCTATGATATATGACCCTTAGAGTACCATTTTGGAGGATATGAGAGAAATTGTTAACATGATTCTAATAGGAGGATGATCTAATGTTTATGAAAACTGATTAGAGAAGAAGATCTAATATGTACACAACTATAACTAGGTACTTGATATTGATTTCTAGCTTGGTAAACATGTTTTACCTCCTCTATGGTTTCATTTATAGAATATTAGTTATTCCATTACGTTGAATTTTTTTAATATTTCCTTTCAAGTATGAGGTAATATAAATTAAATATGAAATATTTAATTGATATCACAAAGGTAAACAAGGAATGGTTCTTTAAATTGCGTATACAGTCTATTTTTTCTTTCATCTTTCTTGTATTCTGTAATTTATCATTCTATATAATAAAGAGATATAAAATTTTATCCTCTTTCCATTCGCATATGTCTTACATGGGTTGATGCTCATAAATACATGTGTCCTCTATTTTCAACTTTTCATTTCAAATATCGTACATCTTAAACCATATTGTTGACTTTAAATTCTACTTTTTTTAAAATCATCTATATGAATCATACGTATCCATTATGAGCTAGTAGATCCATGGTATGTATTATAGGATTAATTTGAAGGAAATAAAAGGTTTTAATGATGGATTTATTTAACTGAAGACATTTATAGTTTGTTAATTTTCTATAATCTTTGGTGTACTAGAGAAGGAATGTGAAGGATTTCCAATGCTTTTGAGTTGTATGAAAAAGAATCAAGGTGTGGGTTTATATATGACATCATGAATGACTATATAACAATAAATAGACATTCCTAGAGTTTTGTTACATTACTATATTTTTACTGTTGTATGAGGCACATTTATGAGGCAATGTGTTTCTCATGTTTTAGCATACACACCACAATTTAAAACAACTAGAATGTTAAATTAAGCTGTTGTATTCCAAATATGTATGGTATACAATCATACTATAATGTGTAGTTCATAAAATATAAGACCCAAGTTATATTAAATTTGATGACCTACAATAGATTAATATAAAACATGTTTTGAAGATTTAGTAGTGAAGGTATATATTTCACCATAATAAATTTATCACATGGAAGTGGATATTTCTATAATACATTAATTGTTCCATGATTGATGAAATGATTGAGAAATTATTATATGATAAAGAAGAGGTGTAAGGCCCTAAAAGTAAAAATATTGTTTTTCTAAAAAAAAATCAAGACTACAACACAAAACATCTTATATTAGCAAAATGAATTTAACAGTTGGAGAAAAATGATACATAAACCACCTAGATAAACTAAAATGAGAGTCTCAATGCTGTGAATATTTAAAAATAGTAGGATATTATTATATTAATAAATTTTCATTAAGAAAGTGGGTTGATGACTTTTGTTTTAACCAAAAACCGTCAAAATACTGATTAATGTTGGATTTTCCAATAAAATAAATCCAATGGATGATTTTTGCAAAAATGAAAGTTATTAAAGGATGGTACATTTAAATTTGAATTTAAATTTTAATTTTCCATTCATGGTATAAAATAATGATACTGTGAAATTCAAATAGAATTATGGAAAAATATATAGTAAATATCTAGAATAAGGGATGTAAATTTCAATGACTATCTAGAATTGAATATTAATTTATGGTTGGATTTTATTCCCTTGATTAAATTTTTGGGATTTTTATAGTTGATGAATATATTTATGAATATCATGTAGTGGTCATTATTGCATCCCTGAATAAAAACATTGTGTTTAGTGTTGTTTAATTTATTTTATGAGTTCCACATATCTATAATTATTTTAAATTATTAGTAAACTATGTGAAAGTAGTGAGTGGATGAGAGGATGTGTTTGTGATAATGGTTATAATAAAAACACCAGCATGTAAGTGATTATTTGTAAAATCAATAAAACTTTGATATATGATCCTTAGATGTAGAACAATGCAGGTGAACAAAGAAAACATATTAGTGTCAATGCTTTTTACTTTTTGATACTTTATTAAACAATTGTGTGATATTAGTTACATATTCATAGTGTCTTTTCAAATTAAAGGAAAAGGTCAATTTTAAATCAAGATTAAAATAAATTTCTATACCCCAAAATTAACCCCACCACTTAGCATGTATTATATTACCTCATGTTAAAACATGTTGATTTAGAGGAACATATTATCATAGTTTATTTAAAAAAAAGACATCTTTATATAGAATGTTTTGAATATAAATGGAGTACCATTATTTAATGGATTCTTTTATCAAGTGTGGAATAATTTAATTAGATCTCATTTATGATATCTCTATCGTGATGTTTCCATAAGAACAGTTCATGGAATTCATGTAAGTTATAAAAATACAATTTCAATGACAGAATCTAAAATTATAGGATCAGGTCAATATTCCACATCACCCATATTGTTATAAAACAATGGTTGAAGCACATTATCATTCACCATGAGCTAGCAAAAAGCATAAGGGAATCAAATAATATCCAATTGGGAATGGTTTCAACCTCATATAGTAATAAACTAGCATTGTAAACAAATTAAAAACTCAAAATGGTGAAACTATACATTATAATTTCATACATGTAAAATAAATAGTTTTAGAAAAAAATCATTCCCAAAGTAACATAAAAAATATAAAAAACAAGAAAAAATTTAAAAATACAGCATCTTAATGGTTACATTACATGAACTAGTACATGAGGAGTCATGAAAAAATGCATCACATGATGCAAAAAGTGAGAGAAAAATGTACAATATAATGGATGTATTAAAAGATACAATACAATACCAAAATATTCGATAAGCCAAAGCTTCAACTTGACTAAATCCATGTTACCCTTGGTCACCACCACATTAGAAACCTCCATCAATAGACCAAAAAGAACAATATATAATCTAATATGAATATATAAGAACGTATATGATAACATAAAAACTATATACAAACAAAGGTGTGTATGTTGGGTGTGAGATAAAAATACATAATATTATTTTACTAAATATTTCAAGTCATTAATCTTATAGGAATATTTATAAATTCTAGTTTGAAAATATTTTAGAAATTAGGTTTTGAAATGAGATATTTTAGAGATTAATTCCAAACTCTATTTTCTTTACAAATCAAAAGTACATTCTCTACATAAAATAATGATCACTTTGAAACCTTGAATGGAGGTAATTTTGTTTTATGAAAAATAAAATTATGTTTTTTCAATATTTCTAAAATTTTCAGGAAACCTCATACATGAATCATGAGGTAAAATCCATTTTTGAAACAAAATCACCTGTGGATCCTAAAAAATCTTTTTAAACCTATAGATATATTCATAATTTACTCTTTCTGTTAAACTATATCTTACAAATTTTCATTTTAAAACCATTTAAAATGGAAAAAAACCACGAATGAAAGAAAATACAAACTCGAGCATGAACCATAATATCAATGAAACATAACTAGAGTAAATGTGATAATATAAATGGTACTAAAATAAAAAAATAATTACAAGGGTGTATGAAAAAGATAAAAGACATAATCCACTAAATAGAATCATCAAAAAAATATTTATCATTGAAATATCACTATTTAATACTATAAGAATATAATGTACCACACTCAGGGAACAAATAAGAATCGAATAACCTAAGGTTGTCCAAAAATAATCCCAAATATAGTATATAGTAATGTCCTTATCTTGTGGCAATACTATAGATGTATATTTTCATAAATAGGATCATTCTCAACTGTAATAATATAATCTAGTCTATTACTCATCTTTATCTTATACTGAGGAAAATAGAGTTCAAATGAAATCAATTATGAGGAGGTTATAAAAAAGGTGAACTATATTATCAAAAAATTAATGAATAGTCAATCATAAAAAATAAAATCTTATCTCACCTCTAACATCATTCAAAAGAAAAAACCCTTTTACATTGGTCTATTAGTCAAATAATAATATAATTCATTGTATATAGGTAGAAACTCCAAATGATACATAAGATAAATAGTCTAATGAGAAAGTGTATCACTCGTAATGATGAAATCATTCAGAAACATTAAAAATGAGAAATCAAAACCAAGATAAAAGTTCATGTTATCAATTCAACCTGTTAAAACATAACCATTAAAACAATCGTTCTAATTCATTTTCAAATAATCACTTTCCCTTAAAAATATCATTAAACACCACTAATGCCAATAACTAAAAAAATAATTTAACAAGGGGAAAGTCATTTTTTATAAAGTAATCTTGTGAAAACAAAAATTATAACCTTTGAAGATCAGTATTGTGTAAAAATCTGTTTCATGATGGTGTGTTTCAAAGAAATCACAAATGATCTCGAAATATCCAGTTTGTATTTAGGAATGTTTATTCTTACATTTACTTTGAGGTTTGGGTTACTATTTTAGACCCTATTAATGATGAAAAGGAATCATTGTAATAAGTTTTTGTGTGGCTCTTCATAACTCTAAGAATGATTTAATTGTGTCATTTTTAAATTCATCTAGAAAATTTGTAACATCCTGATTTTTTTGAAAAGAAAAATACTTCTGTTAGTGCATTCGGCATGTAACACCAAGCATAAACGATCAGAAAAATATATAACATTTAAAAACTAGCTATTAAATTGGTAGGTATAAATATTATTGAATAATTTATGAAATATTTGTATATAAAAATTTCATTCTCAATATAATTTATTGATAAATTGATAGAAAATCATCAATTAATTTTTATTAAGGTAATTTTATTCATTAAAAATAAATTTTCATGAAAAATGTTTTTTCATAGATTTTCCTAAAAAATGATAAATCATATTAGTAATTTTAAGAATTTTTTTTATAAAATGAACTCAATTTTTTAAATAAGAAGATCAAAATTTACATTGGCCAAAATTTGGGAATTTTTCGGCAAATATTGATTTTTCAATGAATAATGGAAAACTGATTTTTTTAAACCTGCAATTTATTTAAAATAAATTTTGTAATTATAAATTAAAATTATAGTTTTAAATATTATTTAAATTAATTATTATTTAGTTATATTTTACCCACTTAATTACATTTTAATAATCTTTATATTATATTTTATTATAAGGTTTTTTTAAAAACATTAGGCGTTTTCTAAAAACTGTTTTAAATTACATAAGGTTTTTCATTTTCAAATAATTAAAAAAACTGCTAATGATGGTTTAATTGAATAAAATTTATAGATAATATATCATTAAATATTAATTTTTATTCACACAATTAACATTATTAGTCATAGATTTAATATATAATAATCTTTCTCTTAAAAGTACACTTCATGAAAACCTTCGTTTCCATCGCGTCTATGGATATAATTTTAAATTAAAAATTTCTAATTCTATGAATCTAATTTTTTAAATATGGATTTTATATTTAGAAACAAATTAATTTATATTAAATAATAAATTCTATGTTAATTTTTTACTGTGATGAATAGTAAAAATATTAAATATTATTTATTATGGTTAAGTTAAAAACAAGTTTACTAGGGGGTGGGTGTTAAAGTTAAAAGATTAGTGTTAAAAAAACTAAAAAATTTTATAATTTATATTTAATAGAAATATTTAAATTTTTTCATGTCTAATTATTTATAATGTTCCATTTTGGAGTCTTGTGGTATGTGATAAATGTGGAAACACATTTTTCTTTTTTAAAATTACAAGTTCTCCACTCACCTCATATATAAATAGAGAACCCTTATTATCTTTTATTCACACATATAGATTCCATTGGATTTGAACATAACAGATCCAATTAATTACTTACATCCCTTCCAACATCCCATAAAAAAATTTATATCAAAAATCTATCCTAAGAAGGCTTTTGGTGCTTACCTGTAAATGTTGTCTGAAGAAGAGGTATTTTTCTTAACCATGCATTATTATTTTATTTTATTTTCATTCATATTCAAATATTATAAAATTTGTCTTTTATAATAACTATAGTATATAATAAATACTGATATGTTATTATATTATTTAAATAATCTAAATCCATATCATCTTCCATCAAACAGGATAAAATCATCATTCGTGTGTACGACGGACTACCGCCTCGTGAAACGGATGTCAATAATTTTTCATCATCTCCTCTCATGGATTGTTATAACGAAATATTTAAATTATATATAGGATATAAAATTTATTATATCACACATACCTTCTTACTTTACATTTTGTGGGGGTATGATAACGTCGCAAATTTGTACAATAGACTACTAACTCGCGAAGCGATGTGGTTCGTTTTCACTAACTATTTACATAAAAGTTAATACAGATAATATAAATGAATATATGTGATATAAATGGCATAATTATGAATTTAATTTCATATTTATCATTCTTAAAACATAATATATCATTATTTTCTTACATAGAAAATAGTCACATCGTTTGTGCGTACATGTATACTACCACCTCCACAAAGTGATGTGAGTATTTTTTCATCACTAAATAATATGAATGATATATACATAATAATATTTAAATAAATAAAATTGTGTTTATTATATTAGTATAATTATATAATGATAAAAAAATACATACCTATTTTCCATGATGATAATTGAAAAAATGGAAACATTAATCATGCGTACATACGACCTACCATCTTCATGATTTTATGATAGTTGATTTTTCATAACTGTTTACATGATTAGTTTTAAAATGTATATTGTTGTATAAATTTGATTAAAAATTATGTTTTATTATTGTATATATGTTTAAACTATTTCCTTTTTGACGATGGTCAACACACCGAATCTATTTTGAAACAATGAACTGAACATTCTAAAAAACACCTGATGTGAACATAATTGATCAAGTATTATCATATGAAATTAAAAATAAATAAAATAAATAATGTAATTATAGAATATTAAGCATTATTGTTTTTAAATAAATAAAATAATTCATATAATCTTATTATATAAGAGTTTATTGATATACAAGGAAGTCAGATCAGAGGATAGAGTTTATCATCACTCTTTTATTTCCGTGAGAAATATTCTTTTCCTGGAAAGAATGTGTTAAGCCGGTGGAGATGGGGGGGGCTTGGAGTAAAGGACCTCCGCACTTTCAATGATGGATTGATTGGGAAATTTACATGGTATTTGATCACACATGAAGATGCTTATGATTTTCTGTCGAATCGAATTACAAGGAGACTTCTTAGTGGCTATAAATATTCTCTTGCCTCATCGGTTTGGGCTCCGCTCAAGCATGCGTATGGGAGTATCATGCAAGACACGAAATGGCTGGTCTGCAAGGACTCAACCCTGAGCTGCTGAACAACAAAGTGGCTCACACAGCCCCTTCGAAATCTGAATGTTACAATGGAGGTGGCCTCTATATCCATCTCGACCTTTCTTTCGTATTTTAATTCCCTTGCGTCTGATGTACCCGTGCAGGTGGCTGATGAAATCAATGGATACACGTTCATGGATGTTGACACGCTGATCTGGATCCCTGCCAAGTCTGGACAGTTTAATTGCAGAGATTTTTACACTGTGGCTAGTGGAGGGCTCAATTCTGCACCAGCCTGGTTGCTGAAGTTCAAGGCCCCTTTTATCCGGCCTGCAAGGTATTTCTTAATATGGAGAATATGGAAAAACAGGATACCAACAGCGGAAGCTCTCCAACGGACTGGACTGCACATGGCTTCAAGATGTTCCATATGCAAGAGTGAGGAGGATTCGATACAGCATATTTTCACGGGCTGCAGGCGGGCCAAGCAGCTATGGGAATACATTGGGTATCTGTTTGGTGTTGTAATTGACACATGCAGGCTGGTTATTGACCTGCTGTCCAGCATGATGATTGTCCCATGCAGTGCACAAATTCACAACCTGATGCTGGTGGCCGTAGCGGCTGTTATTGCAGATACATGGGAGGCTCGGAACTGCATGCTGTTTGGAGATGAGCAGCATACGGTACAGCAAGGGATGAAGGCTGTCCATCGGGATATTTATGCCGCCTCCATGGTACAGGATGGCACAATGCATAACACCGTTGAAGATCTCCAGGTTCTGCGAAAACTTGGTGTATTGGGTCGGCCGCGCAAGCCTCAAATGATGAAGTATATACGGTGGATGCCACCCATCGCGCCCTGCCTAAAGATAAATGTTGATGGGGCTGCTTTGGGTGCACCAGGTATGTCGGGATGCGGGGGAGTGTTCCGAACCTACCGTGGGTTTGTTAAGGGATGCTTCCATCACACCATAGGGATTGGTACTGCGTTTGAAGCTGAAATTTGGGCCATGATATATGTTGTCAGGTACGCTGTCCGGTTTAATTGGATGCGTATATGGCTTGAATCTGATTCCCAATATGCGGTTCATGCATTGAGGACCAAGACAAGGAATGTCCCGTGGTGCACATTACCTCAATGGGTTGAATGTCTCGACCAGGCTGCGCGCATGTGCCTGGTGGTTACACATGTCTACCGGGAGGCCAATCAGGTGGCGGATGCCCTTGCAAAGCGGGCATTGATTGATTTGGATGAAATGTGGTCATTTACGGCACCTGATTATTGTGCCCCACTTGTGGAGGCTGACAGAGGTGGAGTGATGCACACTAGATTGTGTAAAAATCCCTTATCTGAATTTGTCTGAAATTCTGCCCAGCCACCTGTGAGTGGAAGCAATCCGGTATTGTTTCACTGATTCCGATGTTCTAATTTGGACTATGGATCTGAATGGTCTCTTCAGCACAAAATTATTCTTGAAGTCTCTATGTGGCGCCTCGATACACCCCTCAGATGGGTCACGGACTTCGCCAAGTCCTTTATCCCCCCTGCATACTCCCTGCTTCTCTAGAAAATATTGAAAGGCAAGCTGACTTTGCAGTCGTTATTGCAGCGCATTGGGATGTCACTTGCTCCGGTTTGTCATTTTTGCTTGGTGGCAGATGAAACCATCTCACATATCTTCCTCTCCTACAAGTTTTCCCGCAAAATATGGTGCTATATACAGCATATTTTTAACTATTGCATGATCTGTCATTCGGTGGATGGTTTAATGCAGGCCATTGGCTTCACCGACTTCAGCGAGCAGGACAAAGAAACCGCTGATGGTGAAATACTTTCGATGGATTCTGCCGCTTCCACAATGGATAAATGTTAACATTGATAGAGCTGCCTCTAGTGCTCTGAGGCCCTTTGGCTGTGGTGGGGTTTTCCGTACATATTGAGGGTTTTTCAAAGGCTGCTTCTTTCATTTTATTGGCAATGGATTCGCCATTGAAGATGAGCTATGGGCCATTATCGGATTCTACCAGCCTGGATTGAATGACTTCTGCTTCGTGGCTCGCTCTCCATTGAAGTCACGCATGTTTACCGTGAATCTAATCAAGTGGCAGATGCTCTTGTAAAAAGGGAAATCAATGGGGTTACCACCTCGTGGTCATTTGTGGCACCTGACTGTTTTGTTGATCTTGTTCATGCGAATTATCGTGGTGAGGTTTATTCTCATCTTTGTAAGTGTCTCCGTGATGGCTTGTAATGTACTTTCATTTTATTTTATTTGATTTCCTCAGGAGCAGGCTCGCCTGTCTCCTAGCTTTCTTGGTATCTTTGATAATGTATGATTATATGTGTAATGTATTTTTATTACCATATTCTATATTTCAACTTAATTTATATGTATGTACATTTGATCTCAAAATCTATTCATTTATTAATTATCACTTCAACATTATGATCATTTTTATGGCTGCTCGTCTCAAATTGTCTTCTTTGGGACATATTATTTTTTATACACCTATCATAATTTATGAGGTGTACATATTACCAATTTGAAATTTTATCTCATGAATATAATAATTTCTATGAAATTTAATGTTTCATTTTAATATATTCCTTCACGTGGGTTACAGTTTAAGAGTTACCGAAGTGATAAATGCTTTGTGATACAATATATTTTCTTTTCATGATTAATTATTTTGAAGGTTATTTGGATAGATATAATATGAGATTGTTTTAATAAACCACATATATTTTTATCCTATTTAGAATATTTTTTACAAGTATAATTTCCATTTCCACCCTTATAGATTAAATAAATATCAAGAATGATTTTTGTAAGTGATACTGATCTTGTATTTTTTAGATCGAGTATCATTATATTAAATATGATTATTATAATTTTTTTTATAAAAATTAACTTTTATAAAAATAAAATAATCCATAAATACAATTTAATTTTAATTTTACCATATTATAAATGTTTTTTAATAGAAAATTTCTTAACTCTTTCCACAAGGGTCAATTTTGACACCATTTTTCAAAATGTTTCTAATGGAATGTTATTTTAAATTATTATGACATAAAAAAGATTTTACCACATTCATGCCCATTATTTTATATAATATTTCATTTATATTTTTCCATGTTTTTCTCAACAAAAATTTTTCCACAATATTTTGTGAATTTTTAATTTCTAAAAGTGTTTTTCCAAGTAAAAATGGTGTTTTCCTCAATAATATATTTAGTTTTTTTACTTATATTTCAATTCATCAATGAAAAAAAGTTGATTTCAGTTACATTCAACTAGGGATATATTTTATTGATACCATACTTATTATTTCTTTGAATGGATTATGAGATTAATATGGAACCCATTTCCTTTACATGGGTGAATCATGTAGTGAAAGAATAATGAATATTGTTATGTTAAAAACAGAAATATTCTAAATATTTTATTCATGAATGATACATGTAAAATATTGATGATAATAGGTTACCATGATCTAAATTACTTGTTGGGTGAAACTAGCTATATTTATGTAATCATGATATATATTAAATAATGGGTGCGCCAAGATAACGTTGGGTGAGCCTAATAGAGCGTATATGATGGGTGAACCCATATTGTTGTCTAATTCATTGGGTAATGTTCCTTATGGTAATATACATAGAGGGAGTTACTAATGTGTCTATTCATTGGATTTAACTGGGCTCCAGTTATCTCTAACACAGGTTCAAAATGGGGTATGTATAAAATATTTCCCAAATAATTACATATTTTATTTATGGTTTGTATTGTTATAAATGTTTCTTGTGATCAAGATAGATATCATATGGCTCATTATTATTGACTATGATGACTATTAAATTTTTTAAATATTTATTTAATTATACATATTTATTTGGTCCAGGATGATGGGTATGAGTTCTATTATGCTCATGCACTTTGATTATGTCATCATACCCTTATGCTCATTTTATTTTCATTGATGACATAAACTTATTAATTATTATATTTACCCATACTGAGAATTCGAATTCACCCATTTTTGTTCCTTTTACCTATTTTTTAAGAATTATATTGAATGAATTATGAATTTAAGGGTTTCATATGGATAATTATAGTGACCTAACATGAAATACGAAAATATGGGTATAACATAAGAATTTTTTCATCTTTATAAACCATTTGATTATGAATACCTGATGTTAAGAGTATTTCCAAATTCTATAATATGGAAAGACTAAAATTTCCTTGAGAATATAAGTTATCTAATATTATATTTTGACATTGTATGTTTTGGATGACAAAAATTAGGTCTCCTTCATTGGTTTCTATTATAGAAATGTAAAGTTTATGAATTGTTTCCTAGATATAGGAGTACTAGATATGGGATGTTATATTGGATATCATATGAGGGATTGGATAACTTGATTATAAGTACATATTCTTAAACACCCCTTTTATTTTCATGTGATGAGATATTAAAGTGATTAATGAAACTTTAAGAGACATTTTATTGGGTTAAAGTATATGTAACGATTTGGGTTAATGTGAAGTATTCCTTTAAATGTTTAGGAAATAATATTGTAGGTATTGATAAACATTAGGGTTTTTATGATGATCGATATTGATGTAATTTTGGTAACATATGTTTTATCATATAGATAACAATATGGTTGTAAAGTGTGTTTCTGTCTTAGTAATTAATATTATTTTAGAAGAATATTGATATATTTTTGGGATTGTAAGTTGAAAGGTATGCTATAAAAATTTTGGTGAAAAAACACTTTCGTATTGAGGTTTTTATGGTTATTTTGGATATACAGGCCTTTATATATAGAATTTAGTATTTTTAACTTGTGTAATACTCCTAAATTTTATAGATTATTGTATTATTTATTAATATAAAGATTAACAAATTTTCAGAATTCAGTTACAATGTGATAACCGTTTTGGTTTTGGTTAATATCTAAATATTAGTGGAATATTTTCATTATATCTTTTATGCTATTTTATTCCTTTAAAAATTGATTTTAATGCTTCATGCACGAAAAAAATTCATCTTAAAAACTCATTGTTTGAAGAAAAAGAAGAGATTTTGGTGAAAATTTATTCAAGAATGAAATTAAAATTATCGAGTATATTTTCTTATTCTCTATGTATATATGGTAAAGGAATTACTTAACTCTGGGTAAATGATTCTTAAGAAAATCTTTTCTTATTACCACCATCTCTGATAAATCAATTACCATTTTATCACCTCTTGGGTTTACTGTATTGTGGTTATTTACTTTTTATTGATCATTCACTTTCTTGTGATCAGTGATCTATGTCACTCTATATCATTATTTTGGAAGTGATATTTTCTACCATGTGCTAATATTAACTCCTAATATATGTTCTCATATATGGAAACCTAGTATATGTTATTCCAGATGACCTTCATATATACTTTTCTCTCTTACATAGAAAATATTTTATTATCCTTTTTTATGATGTGGGTTTCTAAAAATGTTATTTTACAATGTATACACTTTTTTTACCTAGATAATTTTACAATTAAGAGGACTGAATTTACTAATGTGAGGGAATATGTTACACTCAATGATTTTATAAAATAAAACTATGTTCGATATATTATTTGATACACAATATCAAGATTAAATGACCAAAATAATATTTATCCTTTGTAACCTAGGCATTAAATTAGAAGTTACAAATATTATTAAATTATTTATTAAGTATATACAAATAAATTTCAATACAAAAAAATTAATGACAAATTCATAGTAAGTAATCAATTATTATTTTGTAAAGTAATTAATTTTATTAAAAAAAATTGTTTTCATTAGAAATAATTTTTGTTACTTTTCATAAACAATTATTATAATTATTCATGGAATTTTTAGATATGTTTTTATAAAATGAATGTATGTTTTAAAATTTTCATATAATTTATTATTTCTTTTGAAATTTTGGGATTTTTTAAAAAAATTTCATTATTTATTAAATGGGAAAAAATACATATTTGTGTAAAATAATTATTTAATTTCAATAAATTAACTAATTAAAAAGAATTATTATTTATTAATGTTATTTAAAGTAACATAATTATTATTTAGTGATATTTAATCCAATAAATTTAAATTAAACTATTTTTATATTTTATTTTATTATAAGTTTATTTTTATTTAAAAACTAGTGTTTACTAAAAACTGTATTAATGTGAAAAATGTTTCCCCTTTATAATTATTTAAAACAACCCCCAATTGAGTAGTAATTTAAATAAAATTTATAAATTATATATCATTAAATATTAATTGGTAATCATAAAACAATTTTATTTTTCATAGAGTTAATATAGATTCATCATTCAAATAAAAAACAATTCTTGAAAACTTTATTTTACATCACGTCTACAAGTTTAATTATAAATTAATAATTTTGAATTATGTAATATGAATTATAAATAATGGATTAAATATTTATAATCCACATAATTTATATTATCTAAAAGTTTAAAATTAATTTTTAACTATTATGATGTTTAAAAATAGTAAAAATTAATTATCGTAGATACGGTGAAAACAAGTGTACCTGGGGGTTAAAATAATATATATGTATTAAAATGAACGAAAAAGTTTCTAAAATCTTTTTTATGGAAATATTTGGACCATATAATATGTAATTACAAGTAATGGGCCATTTTTTAGCATTGTGGCATGTAAAAAATGCGGTACACCATTTTCTTTTAAAAAATTACAAGTGTTCCACTCACTTCACTTATAAAAGGCAACCCCCTTTACTCTCCTATTAACTCCTTATAATCCATTTGGATAGAAAAATACATATAAATGTTCTTTCCATAAATTCCTCAATATATAAAATATTTTTTTTTTATCATAAATCAATCCTTTTAAAACTTTTGGTGCTTACCTTAAGAGGTCGTTTGAAGAAGAGGTTTCATGATTACCCATGCATTTTTTATTTTATTTATTATTACACAATCATGAAATATTTTTAAACATTGATAATATAATAAAAAATTTGTTTACTATATAATTATATGTTATTATGTTAATGGAATAACATAAATCCATATATAATTCCATCAAATGGGATACACTATCATCATTCATGTGTACGGTAGACTGCCGCCTTGCGAACCAAGGTCATTATTTTTCCATAATTTCTTATCACAACTTGTTATAATGAAGGATTTAATATATATATATATATTTATTATTTTCAACATATTTACACTTATGTATTTATTATATCACATATAACATCTTACTTTCCATTTCCTGGGGGATTTGATAACTTCAGGCGTGTGCACGGAGGACTACATACTCTCAAAGCAATGTGATTCATTTTGCACTAGCACATTACATGGAAGGTAAAAAGGATAATATAAGTTAATGTATTGGATATAAATGAAATAATTATTATATTAATTACTTATTTATCATTATGAAAACTTAATATATCTTTTTATTTCTTACACTGAAAATGATAACATCATTTAATGCGTACGTGTGGACTACCGCCTCCACGAAGTAATGCGATTATTTTGTTTTCAGACCTAAATCACATGGATGATATTTTTAATTATATTTAAAGAAATAAAATTATATTTAATATATTATTTGCATTATATAAATATAAAATAATGCATACCTACTTTTCATAATGATCATTGAAAATGGAAACATTACTCATGCGTACATACGACCTACTATCTTCATGATTGTAATTTAGTTAATTCCTCATGAACATATTCCATTATTTTGTTAAATTATAATTCAAGTATAAATATGTTAAATATTTCACTATTTTTATTCTTCATATATTGAAACTATATCATCTTTTACCATTCTTTACACACATAAGCTATTTTGAAACAATGAGTTGTGCTTCCTCAAAACACCCTACACAGACCTAACTGGGTAGGTATTTTAATATTTTAATAAAAAGAAATAAATTAAATAATTTATGTATAAGGTATTAAACCTGAAAATTGTTCCTAATAAATCAAATAAATTATTTAATCTTATTATACCTGAGTTAATGGACACACAATGAAGTTGCACCATAGGTAATGGTTTCTCATCTCACTATTATTTCCAAGAGACATATGAGATATTTTCTACTTATTTATATTGTGTGATGTATATATTGTACATTTAGCATGTAATAAAATGAAACCTTTATACATCATTTTATTTTTTCTTTCTATTTAAATTATTTCCTCAAATTGTGTTTGACTTGAATGTTACCATTTTTTAAATAAATTCAAAACTAAATTTTTCGGTTATCTTACAACTTCATTGTATTTGATATTATAAGATTATTTGTGTATTAAATATTTATAATATTATTATTTATTTCCAAATATTTTATGAGTATTTTCATTTGACACAAGTAATGTATTCATTTATGAACTTTTACTTCAATTTTATGAACATTTTAAGCTTTTCTCATCAAAATGTTTTTTTCTTTGGGACAAATTTTATGTTATACTCCTATCATAATTTATGAGGTGTCTATAATTCAATTTTATATGCCATATATTTAATATCATAATGTTCATGGTATTTAATACTTCATTTGAACTTATTATTTAATGGAGATTCAAATTGAAGTGTTACCAAAGTGAAAAAGTCTTTATGACATAATCTTCTTTCTTTTGGGGATTGTTTTTGTTAAAGGTTCTTTGGGTCAAAATAATATGATATTATTTTTGTGAAAAACAAATCTTTTATTATCCTTCATTTGTGATTTTTTTTAAATGTTTCACTTCCATTTCATACCATATTTATTGAAGAAATGTCATTAAAGATGTTTGTAAGTGATAGAGATTGAATTGTGTCTGGATCACAAGTTGGAACATGGGGACTCTAAAAGTCTTCTTGAACCGATGGTGGCAATTAGTCGTACATGGCATGAGGGGAATAAGGTGGAAGAATTTCTACCTTGAAGGGGAGCTAATGGATATCAAAACTTGCAATTTTATAGGTTGAGTTCTATCCCTCAGAATTGTATTAGTTTATCTAGGGAAGATGCTCTTAAACTCTATTATTTTAAACCACCATAATGCTTTTTTGTTGAGGGTGATAAACATTATGTAATAAAAAATGATGATGTTATGAGTGTATCTTTCTATTACATATCCATGTTTTCTAATATGTTTTCAAAAATGTTCTTTTCTAAAAATATATTAATTCATAAATCAATTTTATTTTATCAATAAACTTATTTTAAAAGGTTTTAGAAATTCAATTTCTAATCGTTTTCCAAATTTGTCACTTTTGAATACCATTTTCAATTTTTTTGAATATAATGTTTGTTTTAATATTTACAACATGAATGGATTTTTATGTATTTATGTCCATTATTTTCCTTAATTTTTCCTTTATATGTTCCAAATGTTGTTTTCAATGAATATTATTTTAAAAATAGTTTTTGATTTTTTAGTTTTTAATTTTTTTTTCAAATTAAAAGGGTATTTTCATCAATAATGTTTTTAATTATTTTTAATGATATTCTCATTCATCAATGAAAAAAAACCGTAGATTTTACGTAAACTACCCAAGGGATATGGGGTATTAATTCAATCCATATTATTTTTATAGAAAGATTATGATATTGACACAAAACGCATTTCATTTTCACAAATGAATCAAGAAATATAATAATAATGATTATTGTTATGTCGAAAAGTGAAATATATTAAATATTTTAATCATGAATAGTACTTAGAAATTATTAATGATATGGGTGAGAATGGTATAACTCACGTGCTGGGTGTGTCCAGAGAGTGTTTGGTGAGCTCGATATATAATATACAATTAGTGTGCCCGAATATTGGCGACTAAGCCCAATATTGATTATATGATGGGTGGGCCTAGATAACCCTCCAATGAATTTAGAAATTTTCCTTATTTTAATAGACATTATGGTGGGAGTTACTAATGGGTTTTTCCTAAGGATCTTAATTGGAACTATTTATCTTTTACAATAGATTAAAATAGGGTATAAATAGAATGTTTCCATGTTACCAACATGTTTTACCTATAATTTATTTGGTTATAAGTGTTTCTTGTGACAATGATTAGAATCTTATGGCTTGTGATTAGTATTTCTGATAAATGTTTCCTTTTTTAAATCGTTATATCATACCACATGATTATTTAATCCAAGTTTATGGGTATGAGTTCTCCAATGTTATATCGTGTCATCATACCTAAATGATCATCTTCTTTTCCTTGATGAAATTTAATATTTATGTCAAGACATGGGTTTTTTCATGTAAGTTTTTTTATTTATATGGGAATTTTCCAATCCCGCAAAAATTGACAGTGTGAGATTCTGAGGCACGGTATGCCCTGAATGAATTTCTGAACATTTTTCAGGTACGTTTTGTAAAAGTGCGAGCGGGTTTTTGTAAATTTTGAACCGGTGATCGGAATTTAAATATGAGGACACCGTTGAACTTGAAGAGACGATATTCGCTTAAGGATACCTTCACCTCGACCATAGTTGGCTGAGGGTGGAAGTTAGATTATGAGTTTTTCGTGGAAATAAAAATAAAATATTGAATAACTTTTATTTTTTTATTGAAACCTCTTTACATGGGTTATGGAGGTGGGGACCTCCCAAACTAAAAACCCCCAAATTGAATTCTAGTGGTGGGGACCTACCGAACCCTCTTTAATGGGAGAAAACCACTCAACTCACCTTTTAATTAATTGAGCCAACTAAAGTTAATTAAATGTGTCCACATTTATTTGTGCCTACATCAAGATAATTAATGACCAACTCTTATTAAATTATTAAAACTTAATTTAATAAGTGAAGAAATCTCTTTTTGGTGGGATTTGGGATCGGTGCTGGAAAAAGGGAGAATCTTTGGATAATTATAGATAAACTCTTCCTGTCCAACGAAGAAAGCCTCTCCAATGAAGAATGCATCTCCAATGAAGTACGAGGAACTGAACCCGAGCCTAGATTGGAAGCACCTTGGAGAGGCAGCAAACGCCGACATTCTCTAATGACTTCGACTTCTTCCTCGTGAAATCATCCAACGAACGACTAGGTAGGGTTTGTGGTTGATTAATACCCCCTAAACTATTCTTGACATTATTATTGATTCAAGAATTATTGATTCACTTGCTATTGCCCAAACTCATAGGGTTCGGGCCAAATGAACATGGACCGACTTCTCTGATATTCCTTGTGATTCTTGATGTGTTCGTCGAGATGGAGGAGGATGTCGACTGACACCGGCGGGGCTTGGGATCGGTAGCCGGCACCACGACCGGCTATGAAGAAGGAGGCAGTGGGACCACACCGACAAATAATGTCCCTGGCCCATCGGTTGTAGTGGAGCAAGGAGGCGGGCCACACGAAGGGGACAGAGGCGCATGTCTGCGCCGCTCGGTGTGCGAGAGCCGCTGCTTTGTGCTGCGGCGGTGAAGGCGTGCCATACGATGCGTCGTGTGAAGAAAGCGGCGGACCTCTGCCCCGCGGGCCACTTCCCCACACCACAGGCCATCGTACCATGAGTCCAGAAGGCCACCGCACCACGGGTCCGGCCGAACCCATCGGGCTGGGTCGGACTGGACCCAGACCAACTTCGACCCATTTTCGCTCTTTCGGCTATATCTCCAGCTACATGCATCCGTTTGACGAACAGTCAGTGGCATCAGAATACATGGAGTGAGAAGGACCTTTTGGAATATCCCACTTGAGTTTTAGGTAATATTGGGGTATGTTCAGGTTGGATGGACAGAAATGCAACTGGGCCCTCGGGACTAAAAGGGAAATAACATACAGATCGTACGTCCGATTGATGCACTGTCTATTGTGTTGTGACCCCTTTTTCGGGGTGGCCCTTTTCGAGAATTCTTTGTGGGACTTCATGGTAGTTTAAGTATTAGCCTTAGGCTTTTGGAGAGGATCCTATCGGAATCAAATGAGCTTAGTGCAGGAACCCTGTAGCTGGATATGACATGGGAAAGGGATCCTTTGTGGGTCTGTTCTTGGGATCCTTTAGGGGTCTATGTTTGAGAGTCTCAATTGGATCCGCTATAGGAATCCCCATGGGAATACTCTAGGATCCTACATGGGTCTTCTCTACTAGGATCTTGTGTGGTTCTGATGATATACTAGGATCCTGTATGGGTCTACTGTACTAGGATCTTGTGTGGGTCTGATGATTTAGGATCCTACGTGGGTCTGCCTCTTAACATAGTAAGATGATTCAGTAGTTACGTCTAATCAATCTCTACTACTGTAACTATTATATTCCTGGTTTGAGCTGAATCTTCACCTTTGTGCTATTCTTATAAGTGGTGTACCTGTGTGGTACATACCTTCATGGTGATACCTTTGTGGTATTCTTTTATGTGGCGTACTTGTGTGGTACTTATCTTAGTGGTAATCTTTCCTTCATGGAACAATTATACTTTGGATAATGAATTGGGCCTTGCGTTTTCTCATGAATGAGATGTGTAATGTTCGATAACTTAGGTATATGTGTGGGCATATACCTAAGTAGGGTTGTCATTGGTTTACAAGATTTGTGGTTGATCGTTTGTTGATTTTGTGAGACATTGAGGGTCTCTGGGTCCCTACTAAGTATCGTTATACTCACCCCTACATGGGATTCTCCCACACCTTGTTGTGTTTGGTGAAGATAACGGACAATACTGATCAAGGATGAGGGTACCCGGACTGGATGGTGCTCTGAGGTGGACCATATGGCTTGTCGGTATGCAGAGGATAAGGATGGATGTAGAGTGTTGAGGAGGCAATCTATACCTACCCTTCAAGTAGGAACCCCAGAGGATGACCTGGTGGATGTCTTTCTCTTTCTTTATTTGTATTTTATTTTCATTTGTAATTGTAACTTTACGATTGGGCATGTATTATGTCCTCTCTTACATTCAACACTCCTTTTTTCTATATAGTTTACTTGTGTTCTTATCTTTTTGTGTGCCTGGTTGAGTGTGCTTATAGGATATAATGGAAATACCTTCCCCAGTATTTGGGGATACGCCTTATGGTGGTAGTCGCGAGCCCCTGGCCTATGGAAGGTGGGCTTGCGGTAGTCATGACATGGGCCCCAGAAGATGGGTCATGACAAATTGGCATCAGAGGAGTTGGTTCTACAATAGAACATTGGACATTGATCTTTTTAACGACAATAGTGATAGCTGTAGTGAGTATGGTTATCATTTTAGGGAATCTAGTGTTGGTGCAGCGGCCAACGAATCTATACACCAGGACCCTAAATTCTGATTTCTGAGTCAGTTCATGAAAACACTGATTGCGTTTGTGTTTCAAAAAGTTTTCTTTGTGAACCCTTTGAGTCAGCTCACCATGTATAACTTATTGACCATGGTGTACCGGTTTCTTTTCAAGATGCCTCCATGTAGACAGCCAACTACGGTTCTAAGTATAGTATGCAAAGATAGCCCACCGAGCCACGAGGCCTCGGTGCATGGCCCTATTTCAGAAAAGGAACCAGCGGTACCATTACCCATTGGTCTAGGTTCTAGGGAGAGATGGACCCACATGTGGCTGAGGATTGGTTGGAGGCCGTGGTGAGAGTCTTACGACTAGGAGGGACACAAGCTGATCTCATGGTGAACCTTTCTGCCAGTCTTCTACAGGCAGTAGAAGACAGATGGTGGAGCTTAATAATTCAGGTTCATGATGAGGTGAAACTTCTGTGGGTTGACTTGAGAGCCTGTTTTGGGCAGAGTTTTTCCCAACGACCCTTCGCGCAGTGCACATTCAGGAGCTTCTTCATCTGCAGCAGAGAAGCATGACCGTGGCTCATTACTCAGTGAGGTTCACCAACCTCTCACGATACTCCACTAATATGGCGCGGGACCCATTCTTCAGGGCCCAGACCTTTGAGAAGGGACTCAGGGGGAGATCAGGGCTTCGATGATCTCTCTCAGTATCTCGACGCAGGTGGGGGTGTTAGAGCGAGCTCTCTTAGTGGAGATTTTTCTTGCTGAACAGTCGCCTGTAGTGAGACCCACTACTGGGCATCACGTAGAGGATTCTTCTACATTTGGTAGCAGACATATGTCACAGAGGTCCAAGAGGACCATACCCATAGGTGGATAATTGCAGGATTCAGGATCGGTTGTGTGGGGCATCGGAGACAGAGCCATTCATGCGAGGAGCATGCAGTGTTTCACATGCGGTGGGTATAGTTACATGGCTCGTGAATGCCTGAACTGCCATATGGATGATCAGTAGACGATCAAAGGACCACCCAGGCCTAAATAGAGGTTCAACCGAGGAAGATTTTAGGGAGTAGGAGGATGTGGAAGAGGAGTTGGTCGTGCAGCTGGTGGTGGGCGACGATTTGAGATGTTACCACCACCACCACCAGGTAGTCCACCCCGACCATAGGAATTAGGTATATAGGGGAGAGCTCAGCTCTAGGAAGCTGAGTCCTACGACCACGGTGCTCCGGAGATGATACGAGGTACGATATATGTATACTACACCTTATCTATAGTACTTATAGACATTGTTTCCGGTTATTCTTTTATTTCCACTACCCTCATTCAGAGCTCAGAGATTCTGATGGAGCCATTGGATCAATCCTTATGGCTATAGACTCCTAAAAAAGAGTATTAAATGATTACACACTGGTGTTGGAAGTGTGATATTACTCTAGGAGGCAAGAGCATCGGCTGAGATATCCTAGTAGTGGTGTCAAATACTTACGATGTCATCTTGGGTATGGAATGGTTATCTATAGTCCACACTCAGATTGACTGTATTAGGTGAAAAGTGCGGTGTGTTCACACATATGGAACTAGGTTTACCTTCACTAGCGAGAAGGGAGACTTTGCAGCACATGATGGACTAACCCGGAGGAGAGTGTAGTCGATCACTCCTCAGTTGGCTAGCCTTACCATCAAAGCAGTTGATGTGGAGAGTCCGAGCAATCATGTAGTGGTGGTCCAGTATGCAGATGTCTTCCCTGATGATGTTCTAGGTCTACCTCCTTGTAGAGAGGTGGACTTTTACATAGACTTGTACCTCGGGACGACACTTATATCTACCCCAGTGTATCAAATGGATCCCGTGGAGCTTCGTGAGCTGCGGGTACAGCTGGAGGACTTACAGGGGAAGGGGTTCATCCGGCCTAGTGTTTCTCCTTGGGCAGCCCCAATTTAGTTGTCCAAGAAGGTGGATGGAATCTTGAGACATTGTGTTGACTATCGACGCCGAAACCAGGTGACCGTGAAGAACAAGTACCCACTCCCGATGATTAACAACCTCTTTGATCAGTTGAAGGGAGCACGGAGCTTCTCGAAGATAGACCTCAGATTAAGCTATCACCATCTCAAAGTATGAGATGAGGTTGTGCAGAAGACAGCTTTCAGATGTCATTATGGTCACTACAAGTTCTTGTTCATGCCATTTGGCGTGAAAAACACTCCAGCAATGTTCAGGGGACCCATGAACAAGATCTTTCAGCCATATGTTGATCGCTTTGTGGTGGTCTTTATTGATGACATTTTGATATACTAAACTACTGAGGAGGAGCATGCCTATCATTTTTAGATTGTTCTAGACACCCTCCGAGAGAACCAGATTTATGTTAAGCTATCTAAGTGTCAGTTTTGGACTAGAGAGGTTCACATTCTGGGACATGTCATCTCATAGGCTGGAGTTACGGTGGATCCAGTGAAGATTGAGGCGGTACTTGCTTGGGATCCACCCAGGAGTGTGACGGAGGTATGGAGTTTCCAGGGTTTTGTCGTGTACTAATGGAGATTTCGTCAAGGTTTATCTAGAGTTTTAGCACATTTATCAGCATTGACAAAGAAGGGGAAACACTTCGTGTGGTCGGAGAAATTTTAGCGGAGTTTTTAAAAGATGTGACAGAGACTGTTTAGTGCCCCCATCTTGATGCTTCCAGAGGAGGGTGTTGGGTATGTAGTCTGCTGCGACGCATCAGGGACCAGTCTCGGATGTGTCTTGATGCAAGAGTGAGCAGTTATTGCATATGGTTCTCGATAGCTAAGACAATATAATCAGAACAATGCTACCCAAGACCTAGAGTTAGCAGCAGTGGTCTTCGCCTTGAAGATGTGGTGACATTACTTGATGGGTGAGCGTTTTACTATTTACTCTAATCACAAGAGTCTCATGTATAAATTCTCCCAGAAGGACCTGAACCTGAGACAATGACATTGGCTCAAGTTCATCCAGGACTATAAATTTGAGACAGTCTATAATCCTGATAAGTGGAGCATTGTAGTAGATGCACTCAGCCGAAGATCTGGTATAATGCTTTTAGGTGAGGCGACAGAGCAGTTGACTGCTTTTCAGATATCCTTTGTGGATTGAGATGGAGTAGCTTTTCTTCAGTCTCTAACAGTCACTCCTCCACTTCTTCAATGACCCAGGGAGGCGCACCGTGGGCACACCGACTGTGAGGCTCGACGTGCTCAGATATCCACATGAGATGCACCTGATGGATTTTTTGAAGGTGGGGAGCACGTCATCCTTTTCAGAGGATGTACCATGGTACCAGTGTCACTTCGGGAGGAAGTGTTTATGGAGTTCCACAAATCCCCTCTAGTGGTACATCCAAGACTGAGGAAGATATACCCGTACCTTAGACGACAGCACTGGTGGATGGGAATTAAGAGGGCAGTAGCATAGTTTGTCTCTTACTGCCTCACATGTCAACAAGTGAAGGCGGGGAATCAGGTACCAGCAGACTTAGTTCAACCTTTAGAGGTCCCAGAGTGGAAGTGGAATGTGATATCCATGTACATTGTGTTGGGACTTCCACATACATCCAGGGGTCATGATTCTATTTGGGTGATCGTCGACCAACTCACCAAGTTGGACCACTTCTTTCCGATCAGAGAGAAGGGTTCCGTAGAGACCTTGGGATTCCTCTATGTGCATGAGATTGTGCGGCTACAAGGAGTACCCTTGAAGATTGACTCTGATCGTGATGCACGTTTCACTTTCTGTCTATGGTTGGGATTGAAGGAGGCTTTCCGGACCCAGCTTCATTTGAGCACAGCCTTCCATCCTTAGACGGATGACCAGACTAAGCAAACCATTCATACCCTCGAGGACATGTAGCATGCTTGCATCCTCAACTTCGGTTGCAACTAGTAGGAACACTTTCCCTTTGTGGAGTTTTCATACAACAATATCTACCACTCCACAATTGGGATGGAACCTTTCGAGGCATTGTACAACCAACCTTGCAGATCGCCTTTGTGCTGGACTGACCAAGGGGGGTCAACACTCATGGGACCAGATATGGTACGAGCTACCACAAAGAAGGTGAAAATCATCCAAGAGCAGATGAATAATGCACAAAGTAGGCATAAGACATATGAAAACATGATACAGAGACCTCAAGAGTTCGAGGATGGTGACCACATATTTCTACGGGTCTCACCTCGATGTGGTTTGCGGAGATTTGGCTGGGGCGGAAAGTTATCTCCAAGGTTCATTGGAACTTTTCAGGTCCTCAGTAGAGTTGGAAAGGTAGCTTACCACATATCTCTTCCACCTTAGTTGCACTGGGTGCACATAGTTTTCTATGTATCCCAGTTGAGGAGAGACGTACACGACCCTTCACACATTATTGACTGAGGTGAACTTGAGATCGACAATGGGGTGATGTTTTCGGAGGATCCAGTGGAGATTGAGGATTGACAGGAACATGTCTTACATGGGTGGTCGATAACTCTATAGAATGATCGATGGAAGCACGAGATCCTCTAGGAGAGCACATGGGAGAAGGAGGATCAGATTCGTACTCACTACCCCACTTTTTTTCTTTAGTTTGAGTTATGGTTTATGGGGTCGCAAATCCCTGAGGTGGGGAAAATGTAAAGACACAGATTTTTCCATGTATTTTTTTAATTATATGGGAATTTTCCAAGTCTGTAAAAATTTATGGTGCATGAATCTGAAACCCGGTATTCCCTGAATGAATTTCTGAACTATTTTTCGGGTACGTTTATTAAATGTCTGAGCTGGTTTTTGTAACATTTGAACCGATGCTCGAAATTAAAATCTGAGGACACTGTTGAACTTGCAGCATCGGTATTTTCTTAAGGAGACCTTCACCTTGACCGTATTTGGTCTTGGGTGGAAGTTAGTTTACTCTTTTTTTGAGTAAATAAAAATAAAATAAAGAATAACTTTTATTTTATTTTTATTGAAACCACTTTACATGGGTTATGGAGGTGGGGAACACCAAAATTAAAACCCCCAAATATAATTCTATTGGTGGGGACCACCCGAACCCTTTTTAATGGGAGAAAACCATTCAAATCCCCATTTAATTAATTGATCCAACTAAAGTTAATTTAATGTGTCATCATTTATTTGTGCCAACATCAAGATAATTAATGGACATATAATATTAAATTATTAAATCTTAATTTAATAATTGGGGCTATCTCTTTTTGGTGGGATATGGGAGAAGTGTTTGAAAAAGGGAGAATCTTTGGAAAATTGTGGAGAAACTTATCCTCTCCAATGAAGAACACATATCCAATGAGGAACGCCTCTCAAACGAATATTGAGGAATCGAACCCAAGCCTGGATCAGAAGCACCTTGCAGAGGCAACTAACGGTAGCATTTTCCAATGAGTTCGACTTCTTCCTCGTGAAATCCTCCAACAAACGACAAGGTATGGTTTGTTATATATTTATACCCCCTTACCCATTCTAGACGTTCTTCATGATTCAAGAATCATTGAGCAACTTGCTACCACCCTAACTCAGAGGGTGAAGGACAAAAAAACATGGCCCGACCAATCCTCTATTACTTGTGATTCTTGATGTGTTCTTTGTGATGGAGGACGATGGTGACCGACATCGGCGGGGATCGAGAATGGTGGACATCACCATGGTCGGTCGCGATGAAGGCGGCGGCGCGACCGCTCCACTAGAGATGGGTCGTGGCCCGTCGACCACGGTAGTGCAAGGGCAGCGCCTGGGTGCATAAAGGGGATAGTGGCGCACATCCATGCTGCCCGGCGAGTGAGAGATGCAGCGGCAAAGGGAGGGAATCCGGCTGACCCGACTACAGGAGAAGGCGTGACACACGACGCACCATGCGGAGAAGGTGGCTGGCTGTCCGGATGGCCACAGAAGGCGCCCGCACCGCGGGTCGGACCGGACCCAACGGGCCAGGCGGGAGCCATCGGGCCAGGTCGACCCGAATGGGGTCGGACCGGACCCGGACTAACTTCAACAAATTTTTTCTCTTTCGGCCATAACTTGAGCTACTGGAGTCTATTGGACGAACTGTCAGTGGCTCCAAAAACCATGGAGCGAGACAGACCTTTCGGTATACCCCACTTCAGTGTTGGGTAATGTTGGGGTATGGCCAGGTTGGATCAAACACAAATCCAACCGGGCCCTCATGAATTAAAGGCCAATAACTTACATACCATACATCTGATTGACGCACCTTCTATTGCATTGACACCCATTTTTCATGGCAATCCTTTGGGATACTTCTTCATGGGACTTCATGTAAGTTGGAATATCAACCTTTGGGTTGAGGAGCGGATCCCCCTGGAATCAAGCGAGCATTGTGCAGGAATCCTGTACTGGCTGTGACATGAGAAAGGGATCCTTTGTGGCTTTGTGCTTGGGATCCTTTGTGGATTTGTGTTCAAGAGTCTCACGTGGATCTGTTCTAGGAATCTATGTGGGAAAACTATAGGATCCTACATGGTTCTATTGTACTAGGATCTTTTGTGGGTCTAATGATGTACTAGGATCCTATTTGGGTCTGCTGTACTAGGATCCTGTGTGGGTCTGATGATGTACTATGATCGTATGTGGGTCTCATGATTTAGGATCCTCTGTGTGTCTGCCTCTTAACAAGGTGAGATGATTCAGTAGTTATATATAACCATCTATACTACTGTATCTAAGATATGCCTGGTGTGAGTTGAGTCTTTACCTTTTTGGTATTCTTCTCTGTGGCATACCTGTGTGGTACATACCTTCGTGGTGATAACTTTGTGATATTCTTCTGTGTGGCATCCCTGTGTGGTACTTACCTTCGTGGTAATATTTCCTTCATGGAACAGTCTTATGTTGGATAAGGAGTTGGGATTTGTGTTTCCTCATGAATGAGATGGGTAATATTTGATAACTTAAATATACGAATGGGAATATTCCTAAGTAGTTTTGTCACTAGTTTACATGGTTTGTGGTTTATCCTTTGTGGATTTTGTGAGACCTTGAGGGTCTCAGGGTCCCTAATGAGTATTGTTATACTCACCCTTGCACGGGATTCACCTTAACCTTGTTGTGTTTTGTGTAGATGATGGACAAGGCTGATCGAGGCTTAGGGTACCAGGACTGGATGGTGCCCGGAGGTGGACCATACGGTGTGTCGGTACGAAGAGGAGGCGGGCAGATGAGGAGTGCTAAAGAGGCGATATGTACCTACCCTTCAAGTAGGAACCTCGGAGAATGACCCAATGGCTGTCTTTATCTTTCTTCAGTTGCATTTTATTTTCATTTTAAATTGTACCTTTACTATTGGGCTTGTATTCTGGCCCCTCTTTCTTTCAGCACACCTTTTTTCTATATAGTTTTCTTATGTTCGTATCTTGATGTGTGCTTGGTTGAGTGTGTTTACAGGAATTAAAGGCAATGCCTTCTTGGTATTTGGGGATACACATTACGGTGCTAGTCGGCAGCCGCTGGCCTCTAGAAGGTGGGCTTGGGGTAGTCACGACATGGGCCCCGAGAGATGGTTTGTGACTATTTATGTTCATATTTACCCTTAGTAATAATTTGAGCTCTCTATTCTTACGTTTCCTTTCCCCCATGTTATCAAAAATTATATTTAATGAATTATGTCTAGAAGAGTTTTATATAGATGATGATGATGATGGCCTAATGTGGAATATGAAATGTTGGGTAAAGTGGGAGTTGATGTTCATATTTATGAACTTTTTTTTACGAATACATGATGTTAAGGGTTTTTTGTAATTCTATACAATAGTAAACGTAAATGGACCTTGGGAATGTAAGTGTTCCAATATTTCCTCTTAATGATGCATGTTTTGGATGGTGATAATTTGGATACCTTCATCAGTATCAATTCCAAAAATGTAATATTTAGGATTTTAGAATTAGACCCAAGAGTGTGGGTTAAGGGCTATTATAAAACTGGTTTTACATTATAAAAAAATAGATTTTAAGAAAACATCAAATTCATGTGAAATAGGTCTATATGTAATTTTGATAATCACATGGAATGAATAAAAATTTATGTTTATAAAGAATTAAAATAATCCATGGAAATTTCATTATTCAAAGAATATTAATCATAGAAAACATTTTAGAAACGAACAATGAATAATCCATATAATTATAACTTGATAAAAATTGTTTTATTAATATGAACAATTTCATGAAATGTTAATAAATGAAATTTCACAAAAACAACAACTCTAATCAAGAAGAAACCATTACCCCTTGATGATGTAAGTAAAACTTAACAAATAAATGGACTCCACAATCCTTCAAATACCAAAAACGTATGATTAGATCCACTAAGAACACGTTATAGAACACCTTGTTCATGAGGGTTTGTTAAGAAATATGATGCCAAGGAATGTGGAAGTAGTGGTTAGATTAGAATAAGAATAAAGAATATAAAGGGTTAAACCTTATATATCTACATGAAATAGAATGATAAAGGTATTGAATCTGGGTGATAGGAAGTGATAATCCCCCTTTGGTCTCTACTTATGGATGATTAAATGAATTGATGAAATAGGGATGAACAAATGAGGCTAAATGAAGCAGGAACCTTAGGGTAAATTTATATCTTAAAATTATAGGCAAGTCACATGGTATAGATGCATGGTTTACCAACTTATTCACAAACCATGAGGCATAAACTATAATTAAGATGCATCGGTTTATATTGTTACTCCACATGATTCACCAAACCATGTATAAGACATTGTAGAACTCCCCTATACAAAACTTTCAATCATACAATCACTACTAATACCCGCATGGTTTACTCCAAACACTTTATCACTCATTACAAAAAGGAAAAACCATATTTAAGGGTTATCCTCCCAGTTAATCATAACCATGTGGTAGTGATGTGTAAATTGTAAAATAAGGAAAACCCCTTAAAAATTCCATGCACAAATTCCAAAACTAAAAAAAATAAAAACAACCTATAATTATATAATGTAACACTCAATATTGATTTAAGGTTTTCATAATTATCCCAAAAATTCTATTTTACGAACCTTGAATTTCCTTGAAAAAAGTAGAAAGGAACCATGATTTGAACCACTTTACACAATCATGGGTTCGGTAGTATATTAAGAATACCAACAATGTAAGTAGATGCAAATTATTAATTTCAAGAAGTTAAATTATATCCATTTCATAATATAATTTGATATCAACACTAATCCCATTCTACCACCTCTATATATAGACACATGAGGTGAGAGGCTTGGGGAAAACTCTATATGAACAGTAGAGAAGCATCATCAGATCAACGCATATTTAAAAAAGTTTCAAAACAAATTCCTAAAATAACATCTTGAGATTGTTTTTCAAATTAATATAAATTTTATGATATCTTGAATTATATTAAACCCCGAGTTTATCTTTCATTACATGAAACAGTGAGTTTCTTCGATAACATGCATGACAAATGATACAGAGTTTCAGTTATCCAAGAAATAATAATATTATAAAAAATAACCATTATAATATAGGGGGTTAAATAATAGGGTTTTAATAAAAGTAACTACTCTATTAAAAATATATATAAATTTCTTACTCAATAAAAATTTATTTATAAATACTAGTAAACAATCAATCATTTTTAGTAAAAGTAATTATATTCATCAAAAATAAGAGTTCATAAAATTTTTTTTTTAATTTTTTTATGAGAAAATATTTTAGAGATTTTAGAAAAAATATTTTAAAAAATTAACATCATTTATTAAATGATAAATTTGAAATTAAATTATGGTTTAATTTTGGCCTTTTTTGCAAAATATTTATTTTTTAATGAATATTAAAAATTATGATTTTTGTGAAGCTCTCATTTTTTACAATAAATAAAGTAACAATAAATCAATTTTTTAAAGTAAAATATTTATTAATTATTTATATTTATCCAAAATAATTATTATTGAATAAAATTTATATTGTATTTTATTATAAGTTTAGTTTGGGGATTAATTTTTTTTTCTAAAAGTTGTTTTAAAGTACATAATGTTTATATTTTTAATTAATTAGAAAAATCCATAATGACTAATAATCTAAATGAAACATATAGATAATATATAAATAATTTATATTTATATTTATATGATGATTCATATTATATATTGATTTGATAAAAAATCATCATGTGCTTTATAAATTCACTTCTCAAAAACCCGGTTTTTCATCATGTCAATAATTTTTTTAAAATTTAATTCTATCAAATTTTACTGAATTTAGTTTAAAAAATAAAATTGAATTTTTAAATCTTAATTTAGAAATTATATTTGGATGAGGTTTTGATAATTTTTTGAAATGTTTATTATTTTGATGAATAATGGAAACTAATGAATTTTAATTGAACATTTCCTTTTTGTTTAAATTATTTATAAAGATAAATTATATTTTAAATCGTTGTTAAATTAAAATTAGTTCAATTAAATATATTTTAATCCTAATTTGGTAATTTTAAACAATTTTATATATAAATTCAATATGAAAACTTTATAAACATTTGAAATGTTTCTCTTTGAAAACATGCTTCCTCATTTTGTTTATGGGATTAATTTTGAATTAAAATATACCACTTATATGAATTTAATTATAAAAATGCATTAAATATTATAAATAAGAATAATTTTTATTATTTAATAATTTCACCTTAATTTTTGAACAACTTTAATATTTAAAACAGTAAAAAGTAATTATCATGGTTAGGGTAGAGACAAATTTTCATGGGGATTAAAGTAATAAGATAATTATTTAAAATGTCCTAATTTTTTTTATAAAATCTAATTTATAGAAATATTTTTGAGGATATAATGTATAATTTTATATAATACTCCATTTTGATCTATTTTCCATGAGAACAACATGGTTACACCTTTTTCATTTTTAAACAATACAAGCGTGCCACTCACCACACTTATAAACGACCATCAACTCTCCTCTCTTATTCACAAAATCAAATCCGTTTAGATTAAACAATACCTAGAGAAATAGATTTCCAACATCCATCCTATCATATTAGAAGCCTTATTTTGGTTATTAATCTGACTAAGGGAGGAATTTTGATCAATCTTAAGGTGGTTATCCACAGAAGAGGTAACATTATTCAATAAACATTTATATTTTATTTCATACTCTACCTCTATAAATTATTATTAAAACATGATGATATAAATATAATTATTATTTTCCATATAATTATATTTTTATGTTAATTTTATGACCTAGAAGAATCTATAATTCCATCAAATGGGTTTCTAAATCATCATTTCTATGTACAAAGGACTACCGCCTCACGAGCCGATATCATTCATTTTTGCCTTACCACCTCTCACTTATGGGGATGATGATGGATATAAATTATATATTTTATATCCATAACATATCATTACATATTTATTTATTATATCATATATATACACTTTTTATTAATTTCCATTTCATATGGTATACTATAATGTCGCTCATTTGTATGGTGGACTACGACCTCATGAAACGATGTGATTCATTTTTCAATAATGATTTACATGATAGAATAGGTTAAATAAATTTTATATAAAAGAAACAATTAGGATATTAATGAAATATTTATCATTATAAAAGAATAATATATCATTTAATTTCTTACCTTTTAACTCACTTAATGATGATAACATTGTTCGTGTAAGTGTGGACTACCTCCTTCACAATGTGAGATGCCTCTCTCTTTCCATCACCCCACCACATATATGATATGTATACATATATTGAGAGAAATAATATGTTATTTATTATATTATTTTCATTATTTAAATATAAAATATTACTAACCACCTTTTCCATAAATATTGTTAAAAAATAAAAATGTTACTCTTGCATACGTACGACCTAGTGTCTCCATGATCAAAACATAATTGATTTCTCTAAACCATATTTTAGGATTGTTATTAAGAGTATAAATGACGTATAAATATGAAAATTATTTAATTATTTCTATTCTATAGGTAATTTGACCATGATAAATTTAACATGACCACAAGTAACAAATCAAAACATAAACAAAAAAAGAGATTATTACCCGAAACATGTCTTTAACATGAAATTGTTTATAAAAGGGTAAAAAATGACATAAGTAAATTATATAATGTTCGATATATATAATTATATTTATTTAATAAATTTATACATAACATAAAATTATTATATTGGAGGTTTAAAGCTGTTTGAATGAAGTTAATAATTAAGGTAAGATATTTCACGTTTTTATTTTATTTCTGGGTGACATACGAAAATTAACCACTCGTTTATTTTTATTGGTGTATATACTGAACCTTTGAAAAGTTATATCATGAATATAATTATTCTAATTATATTTAATATTTAATTTGAAATTATTTTTTTATAATCATTCAAAAGATTACTAAAGTATTGAGGTTTTTCCTTTTCACATTTTACTTCTGTGAGACACATTCTATATTCACCACCCATTTATTTTATATTGTATATATAAAAACCAATAATTTATTTTATGATTCTTAAAATTTAAATTATGGGGATTTATATATCCATTTTAGGACATATATATCGTGGGATTTATGGTTCAAGTTTTTGCAAAGTGGTAAGGAATTTATGTCTCAATTTGAATTCATTGAGACATATGTTATGTTATGAAGCTATCTTCTTTTATGAGGTGTATATAGAACCCATATTACATGTAATATCTTGAATTTTTTTTATCCTCATGATTTTTTATGTTTAATTTAATGTCATTATTTAATTGGTCTTATAATTCAAAGTTACAAAATTGGTAAGGGTTTTATGATACAATCTCATCATTTATCAAGATTATTTATGTTTATACAAACAACGATGAAATATCATGATATATCTATCAAGAGACATATTAAATATCTTATAATACGGATATTTCATGAGAATATACATTTCAATTTATTTTTATCTCTTTATAAACTCAAAATTTCAAAATAATGTGTTTATAAAAAATCATCATTCTCTCTTCAATCAAAAAACCGTTTTCTCGAAAAACTATGTTTTGAAAAAAATATTTTCAAATGAATTTTTTTCTAAATTATTAAAATGGATTATTAAATAAATTTTCAGCCATGTTTTAATTTCTATAAAAACATTTTAATGGAATATTAATTTCATTTTTAGACAATTATCATTCGGGTTTTACCAGAAAAGTGGAAAGAATATTAGTTTTTATAATGTACAACATGAACAATATTTCTTACTATCGTGGAAACTCAAAGTTTTCAATATTCCTTTACAAGATTTCAAAGTAATTTTCATATAAAATATTTTCCTTAAATATTTGGAAATTTTTAAATAAATTATCTCAATATATAATGTTTTTTGAAAATGATTTATGATTTTAAAAAAGATTCATTCGTGTGAATTTATATTCATTAGAAATGTTCCAAGTGATTTAACATACAAAATAATTCTCCACGTAAAATGGCATTATTTTTTGTAACATATTATTTACTATATATATCAACCAAGGAAACCAATCTAATTATTTATTTAAATAGTTTATGATTACAATATGTTTATGAAACCCTCTTCTATCCCAGAGGTTATACCATGAAAAAATTATTATAAATACCACTTATTTTCACAGGTTATGCTTTGATGAAACAATTAAATTGTTATGAAACATGTTTCCTTTTCAAAGGTTGTGATATGATGACATATTTATGAATCCCATTTAATTACCTGGGATATGACATGTTGAATCTTGGGAGTGAACCATGAATATAATGATGTTTTGTGGAGTAATCCCATTCCATTATGATAAACACAGAAGTGAGACTAAAATACTATATAAATGAATTTCTATGATTATATGTATGCCAAAATTCCATTTATTATGCTAATTTAATGATCTCATGGCACAGGTTCTTTTATTTGTTTTAGGACTCATGTCTTATTAGTTTCTATGCTTTGTGCCATGGCCTAATATTTTGATCCTTGATATTCATGGTATAGTTTTCATATGATATGATCATATCATTTTACTCACATTATGTATATGTATTTTCCTTTTTACCCTTACTATGAACCATATCTCAACCTTTCTTATGTTTTATATCCCTAGGTTATAAATCAAGGTTTTATGTAGAATATTTTAGACAAGATTACTAAAGTAGAAGATCTTTATATGATACATTAAAGTTCTTTCCCAAATTAATTATATTTTTCTCCCTAATTCCAAATGCACTAAACTATTATGGTTCTCAACATGTGTTTTTTTAATTTAATGAATATTCATCTAAAAATACATAATTTCCTTATATTTGAAGTCTCGGTATATATTGTAGGTATAATATGATATGTTTTGTTAACCTTTGGAAACTAGGACAAGATAAAATTAGAGAGTTTGCTAGGGATAATTATAAGGATATTTCTAGGGATACTTATAAGGATAAATCTAAATATGGGTCAAAGAATAGGATAATTTGCTAGAATTTTGGAACAGGATATGGTATGTGGTTTCCTAGAAGTTATGTCCATATATAGAAACTACAAGTGGATATGGTTATGGACCAGAGTTACCTTAGGGTAATAATTCCAAAAGAGTTCATTGATATAGATTAAAATCATCACATAGTGCATGAAAAAAACTCTTTATATACCCAGTTTGACAATCTTCGAGATATTATTTGTAAATTAAAAAACACTTTATAGACTATCTTAAAGGATTGAAATCAATGATGACTATGAATGACCTCAAATAAATACATGTTTTCATAGATTAAAAGAAATGTACAATTATTTATAGTTACCTTAGGTTATTTTCATGATTATTTTGATTTCCATTAAGATTAACATTTATCACACTATGCTTTTTGGTTTTAGAAAATGGAGTGAATCCAAAGGAAATTTGATGACATTAAATGTGATTAAGAATTTTTTGATGAGTATCCTAATTGAATGATGACTATATTTACATGTATTATGATTAATCCTAACCAGTTATCATAGAACAAGATAAACGATTATCACTAAAACCAACTCTCAAACTCACCAAATAAGAGAAGGATAAAGTTATTTGAGTGTTTAAGTAGTGGATAAAATGGATTAAAGAAGATTCAATTTTCTATATGTTGAGAATGTTGAATTAAGAACTCAAGTATATTTATTATAAGGATGATAAGATTTTATGGGTGTGGAAAAGAAAGATCGAACACAAAAAATTGTAGAGGAAAAATGAAGTCTAGTTAACAAAATGGATGAGAATAATGTAATTCATAAGGTATCATCAACAATTATATATTTTAAATTTAAAATTTATGGTCATTATGAAAATTTATTTACTAAGTGGAAAACTAAATAAGAAAATCAGAAAGGTTGTATGAGTAATGTGTTTTTGTTGATGATGAAGAGACTACGAATGCAATATGAATGGAAATTGGTATTATAACATAAGATTATGAATCTTAGTTAAATTTTTGAAAATAAAGTGGGATGATTAACATATTAATCTATTTTAATTTATGTATTATGTTATATGAATCATAAAATATATAAGTATTGTTCAGTCTATGTTTTTTGTTAGGGATTTGTAAAAATATATTAAAATGTATTAATGATCAAGAAACATGATTTAATGGAAAGGTAATATTTTATATAAAAAACCTGATTAAGTGAATATAACCCGTAATATATTCTATATATACAGAAAATGACGTTTATTTTTGAAAAAGATATTATTGATAAGGATAATGTAAATTGGATAGAATTTACGACCTTATAAATAATTTAGGATTTGTTGAAAAAGTTGTTTTTGTTATCATTGATAGAGTTTACAAAATTATGGGATATAAGGAATATGTTTTACAATATATGGTTTTATATAAGGAATGAGGAAACATGCATGTTTTAATTTATATTTTATGGTAATTATTACTATTACCATGTTTTAGGAGAATATATAAACAAGGTATTCACAAATTTCACATGTGACCTTTAAGAAGTGGTTATTGACATTTGGAGGATTAATATTAAGTTAATTTCTAGAAATTGAGTGACATTATTTATAACCTTCAACTTTTTTAAGGGTTACAAGGTTAATAATTTATGGAATAGTTTATGTTGAACTTTGGATTGGTTTTTAGAGATTAATGTATAACTTTACATTATAATGATTTTTTCATATTATATCACTTATGAAAACTATTTTGTTGTGATGATAAATAATGATAGAAAGAATGTATTATCATTATATTTATGGGTATTATCTTCCATTAGTGCTTTAGGAATTAAAATTGACGTTAATTCCCTAGAGTATGATATTAAGTGTAAATATATCAAGTCATAACCAATGAGTTATATTGTGCTTAAGAAATTGAATGATATTAAGCAGTATATCTTCTCATGAAAACTCATCAAATTTATGAAAAGGATATGGAAATATATATTTTTTAATTTTATATTTTTTTATGGTCTCAATTATCCTTTTCATTCCTATTTGGTTTTTTTGTCTTAATCCTAATCTGGATCACACACTTTATTATAGTCAATGATCTCTACCACTCAATATAATTACAAATGATATTCATCAGTGTAGAAATACTCAATTCCAACCCTTTTTATCTTATGTGGAAACCATGTGATGTGTTAATTTGGGTAACATTTATTTTGGAAAAATTATATTTTTAAGGAATGTTTTATTATTCATTTGAATGATGTTGTTTCTATGATGGAATTTTCAAATGTTAAACCATTGATGACTGAGATGAATTTTGAGGGAAAATTCATTTTATGGGGGGTAGAATGTAGCATCCTATGATTTTAAGATTTTTTCAAAATTAATTTAAAAATTTAGATAGATTTTTATACACAACACCAAGTTTAGCTTTCCTTACATTAAAAAAAAGGTTTCTTCGATAGTTTACATTACACATGACACCATATTTCTATGAACCATGAAATAATATTTTTATAAATATGACTATTATGACCTATTAATTAAATAGATGTGTGTGAATAGTTTTAAATAAATTTTTAAACACATATAAATTTTCAAATAAATATTAATTTATTTTAAATTTATTATTAAATAATCAATGTATTATTTATAAAGGGATTATGTTTATAAAAAATATGTTTTCCACAAAAATATTTTCATTTATTTTTATAATAATGTATTATATATATTATTAAAAATTTATTTTACAAAATGAACTTTATTTTTTAAATAATAATATCAAAATTAAATTCCGGTGAAATGTTTACATTTTTCAAAAAAAAATATTTTTTAGTAAATAGTGAAATATAATGATTTTTGTAAAACTACCATTTCATTTCAATAAATTAAAGACAATAAATTAAAAATTAAGATTTAAAGAAACATAATTATTCATTATTAATATTTAATCAGTTTAATTACTTTTGAATCGTCATTATATTGGATTTACGAATATGTTTTTCTGGGTTTTAAAAAGGTATTTTCTGAAAACTCTTTAAAGATGAATATCGTTCCTCCATTTTAGTAAATTAATGTAATTCTTAATGAGGATTGTTATAAATGAAATCTATATATAATATTTAAATATATTTTAATAGATATTCATAATAGTAATATTATTAGATATAGAGTTAATATAAAATCATATTGTGCTTGAAAAATACTCCTCTCGAAACCACTTTGTCATCGTGCCTACGGGTTGTGTTTTCAATTTAACTTTTTTTTTCAATTTTTGATAATTTATTTTCAAAAATAATATTAATTTTTATATTCAAATTTCAAAATTATATTAGTGTGAATTTCTTTTTTTTTTGAAAATATTAATTTTTTGATAAATAGTGTAAAAAACTAAATTTTAATTGAAAACTTCCTTTTTTTTAAATTATTTATAAAGTTAAATTATATTTTAAATTGGTTTTAAATTAAAATTAGTTCAATTTTATATCTATTAATCTAATATATTCCATTTTAATAAATTTATTATCAATAGTGGATATAAAAAAATTATTAATTTTTGAAAATATTCCCTTATAAACCCTCTTTATCGTTGCATCTATGAGATTGATTTTAAATTACAATTTCCCACTTTTGTGAAATGAATTTGAAAAAATTGATTCCATATTTTTAATAAGAATAATTTGTATTATAAAATAATTCTGGATTAACTTTTATTACCAAAATTCATAATGAAAACAATAATAATAAATTACCACAATTAAGGTAAAAAGAGTTTTACTAGGGGTTAAACTAAAAGGATAAGGCTGAAAATGACCTAAAACATGTCAAAATTTTATTTTATGTCCATATATAGAACCTATAATGTATTTTCGTATTTAATATTAAATTTGGGATTGTTTTGGTTTGATGATAATGTGGGTACACCTATTTCATTTCAAAAACATACAGGTGTTCCTCTCACCTCACTTATAAAAGTCCGCTAAATCCAATCTCTTCATTACAAATTCAATTATTTATTATAATAAAATATATTCCAAAATAACCATAAAATTACATAATCTCTTTATATTATAATTATTGTTTGTATTAGTACAACCTATGAAGCCTTTTGATTAATACGTAGGAAGGTTACTCAAAAAAGAGGTAACATTCTTCAATGAGGGTTTTTTATTTCTTCACCCACATCCTTCCATTCTTATTAAAAAACTAATGATATAATAAAAAAGTAAGTTAAAAATGAAAAGCTATTTTTATGATAATTTAATTACCTATAAAAACAATCACTTCTATTAAATGGGTTACAAAATCATCATTCATGTGTACAGCAGATTACCGCCTCACGAACTGATGTCTTTCATTTTTCCATTAACAAATCTCAATGTTTTGTATGTTGTGGGGTATAAATTATATTTAGGATATTTATAAAATAAATTTGCATTTAGATTAATTGTATCATATATACCTTTTTAAATTTTCATTCCATAGGGGATACGTTACCGTCATTTGTGTGTACGCCGGATAACCGCCTCAAAAAGCAATGTGATCTGTTCTTCACTAACGCTTTACGTGGAAAATAACAAAAATAAATATTTCTGATATAAATGAAATAATACTAATATTCATGAAAATTGTATCATTATAAAAGGATAATATATCATTTTTTCATACATTATTATTTATTGAAAGATGATAACACCATTCATGTACGTGTTGACTACTACCTTCACGAAGTGATGTGACTCACTATTTTCATCCTCACATCAAATTAATGATATGTATAATTATATTTAAATAAAAATATGTTATATATTATATTATAAAAAATATTTAATGATAAGACATTAATTACCACCTTTCCATAATGATTATTGAAACAATAGAAATGATACCCAGGAGAATGTATTGCCTACCGTCTTTATGATGGTAACATACTCTAGTTACCAAAACCATTATTCAAGATTAGTATTAAGAGTATTATTGATTTATAAATATTATAATTATATAATTATTATTAAATTATATATAAATTAACCATGATCAATGTAATGGTACTGGAAGTAACAAATCAAAACATATATTAAAAACAAAACGATTATTACTATTAATGTGACTTTATCGTGAATTTTTTTTAAATGGTAAATTGAGAAAATTTTCAGAAAATAAAGACACCTTTATTAAATAAAAAACCTTAAACAAGTCTAGAAATGGGAGATTTAACTTGATCCCTCTAAATAAGGGGAAGAAGATCATCTGGAACCTGGTAGTCCAATTGAAAGACTAGACCATTGATGCCTTTGTTTGCAAGACCATCTGCAAGCTCTTTAGCCTCTCGATATATATGGGTAACAATATGATCCATTAAATAAAGAAAATACAAGCATCTGATCCATATTTTGGCGAGATTATATAAAATATGAATAGAACCTGATCGAATGGCATGAACAACAGTGGTAGAATCGAATTCAAGCCAAATATTTTTCGAATCACTTTGTTCAACCTGCTCAGCTACTATAATCACACCATTAATTTCTACTTCAAGGGTGGAGGCATGTCCACAAGATCCATGAAAAAAACCAAGAACACCCCCACTATGATCCCTATAAGTAGCACCAAAACCAGAAGGTCCCAAATTTCCCCTTGAGTCACCATCAGAATTGATTTTAATCCAACCAGAAAATGGCGCTTGAAAAAGAACTTCAATCATGCCAAATTGAGGTTGGAAATTTCCTTTGACCCCAAACCAAGTTAAAACCGAGAGTTCATGAATGGAGTTTGAAAAATAGAATATTTCGGAACAAAAATATGACGAACAACAGATAATATTCCAGCCAGCATGACACCAACCTGGAAGATATACTAATCCCGAATCACCTTTTTCCCAGATCCCCAAATGAAGTGGATGACCTCTTCCGGCATCCACCTAGAAAAGACACAGAAGATGTGGTGATAATATGATATTACCCCATCTCTTTATAAAATTCAAGATCATTGTGACCCGAGGTAAAGTAACTCCAATCATATCATCCATAGCCTTCCACATTACCTAAGATGCCGCTCAACTAAGGAAAATATGATCAACGTCTTCCCTGTGTTGATGACACAAAACCCAAATAGAACAAAGTGATATTCCATAACTTTTCAATAATTCGTTAGTTGGAATATTTTTATGAGTAACTCTCCAAGACAATGTTTTCCAAGAAGGCTAAAAGAAATTTCCCCTTAAATTACCCATCCAATTGAACTCATTTTTGTTGTAAATGGAATGCTAATATAACACTTTAGAAGAGAAGATGCCATTGGTAACAGGTTCCCAAGATAAAAAGTCCACCCAATGAGAGAAAAAATATCTATCAACAATGGTAATAACATGAGACGTCAAATAATCCATACTCTGAAGTTGATATTTAATTGATATGTCAAGATCCATATTTGAGTCTAATTCTGGAGTCAAATCAATTAATGGAACACCTGTCCAGTATCACTTCTAAAAAGATAAATATGAATCCTTAGATACAAGAAATCTCGAATCATTATCAATAATCAATAAATACACTTAAAAGCAAGCCATACCGATGAGATGAGATAGTTAAAATTTCCATCTTTGAGTTTATTAATTAATCTAACCGAAAGGAAGCTATGAAATTCTGAGTGAACATTAATAAACCACCACATACACCCAGATTTTAAGGAATCATTAAAAGATCCATGATTCATAATACCTAAACCACCTACATCATAAGGATTACAAACATTTTCCATGAAACCATGGCAAGCCTTCTTTCCATAATGGAAGCACTCCAAATAAATTTTTTAATCGACGCACCAATTTTCATGATAATAAATTCCATCCATTTATACACCATAATGGAATACACAAATTTGGAGATGATAATGGACTTCACTAAATAGATATGACCAACCAAGGATAAAGATTTACCCTTCCAGATTGAGAACATTCTTCTGGTATTTCCATCAATGATAGAGAAATATCAAGCCTTTGGCCTCCCCTCGAACATATGGACCCCAAAATAAATGAAGGAAAAAAAACCTTCTCTGATTCCAATCTCACTGATAATGGAATGTTTCCTTGTATGGGTAAAATTCCTCCCAAAGTACACAAATAACTTGTTCCAGATATTCTCCTGACCAGAAACCATCTCATCTCATAATGTAAAAGATCCCTCTTGATGTTCCTTATATTTCAATTGTATCCTTGAGTGAAAATGATGACATCATCGGCATACAGAAGATGGGAAAGAGAAATAAGACCCATACCTTCATGAACAGACATTATCTTCCCATTCCCACCCATAATGGAATGAAATTTTCTTAAATAATCTTCAACAATGGAGAAAATCATAGAAGATAAAGGATCACTTAGCCTGACACCTCTGGAGCAACCAAAGTGTCCTTCAAGAGATCCATTAACAAGATCAAAAATATGAGCAGATCCTAGACTGATCTTAACCCAATTAATGAAGTTTATTTCAAAACCAAATATGATGGGAATATTTAAAATGAAACCCCAATCCATAGTATCAAAAGCCTTCCGCACATCAAACTTCAAGGCACTGTTACCTCTCATGATCAAACTTTTGAGAAGATTCACAAATTCTGAAGCATTAATAAGACAATCTTGAATCGACCTTTTCTTAATGTTACCAAAATTATTATCATAGACTATATTACTTACAATAGAATAAATAATTTTTTAAAGGATATTGAAAATGATATTTTATATAATGTTAACCAAGGAAACAAACCTTAAAAGATGGATTTCATTGGCATTCTCCACTTTGGGGATAAGAGCCTGAAACTGAGCATTCAACCCATCAGGAAGAATACCATCCTTGAAAAAGTGGGCGATTAACCTACAAACAAACACATGGATAATATCTTAGAAATATAGGAAAAAGAATTTACAGAAACCATCTAGTCCAAGAGAGATTTCAGATTTGAGTCTAAAAATAGCCTCCTTTATCTCTGAAGACAAAGTAATAGAAATAAAATTGGAGTTATCCCCCTAGGTCACAAGCTATAAAATAACCACTTCCACAGGACCCATGGAGGTAGATGACCCATTGAAAAGATCCTTGAAATTGGAGACAACATGCTTAGATAAATCCTTCCTATTATCAGTGAGACGATCACTATTTTTTATTAGAGAAAGAGGCTTATCAATTTTCCAGATTTTCTGAAGACCATTAATTTTTTTTGTTTCGGTCACCATCCTTTAACCAATTTTCTTTAATGGAGTCCCTTTGAAAAGCATCCTTTAGGTTAAGAAGTTTGCTAAGCTTTCATGTAAACTCTATTTCAAGCAAAATACCCTCAAGAAAGTAAAGAAGGGAATTAAAATCTTGCACATTTTTGAAGAGAAGCATCAAGAGAAACAATGTCAGATTCAAGTGAGCTTAAAATATCTTTACTCCAAAGCTTCAAAGTCTTCTTGAGAACTTTTAATTTGTTTATACAAAAAAAAGAATCACTTCTAAAATTTACATAGTTCCAAGTGTTCTGAATAATTTATCTGCATTCAAGATGAGTTACCCAAGCCTTCTTAAATATGAAAGGGAACAGAGGCTTGGGATCCTTTTCCACAAGGTCAAACAGAATTGGATGATGATCAGAATTATGTCTGGATAGAGTAGTGCAAGAAATGGATCCCCAAGCATCCAGATAAGCCTCATTTACAAAATCCATATTAGTTTTACTAGCCAAAGAAATATTCAGATGCTTATTATACCAAGTGTACTTTGTACCAACAAGATAAACCTCAAAAAAATCATTTTGATATATACACGATTTAAATTACCAAGAAAGTGTAGAAATGTTGGAAGCACCCATTTTCTCATCTGAATTAGAAATAGAATTGAAATCCCCCATCATAATCCAAGGATTTGTAAAAGAGGGTTTTAAAGTACCAATGTCCATCCAAATATTTCTGCGATCTTGATTATGGTTATGAGAATAAATAAAAGAACATGAAAATTGAAGACCAAGGTTATTGAAAAAGCATGTTACATGCTGATCACTTGAGATAACAAATGAAGGGTTGTTCAGAGATTCCTGAGTCATAACCCAAAGACTCTTGACATCGAATAAGAATTTTTTGTGTCGAAAAGATGGAATACAAGATTCTCCAAGTTAGCAATGCTGGACGAGAAAATATTTTTGGGTTCAGACAGACTAATTAGAACTAGTTTATGTTCTTTTTAAAAAGAACTGAATGAACCTTAAGGTTCCCATATTGGCCAGTCCCCGACAATTCCAAAAAGGATTTTCATTTTAATCTTTGTATGGTGTTAGAACCCCTCTTGATTTTACCTATTTCCTTCTTTGGTGGTCACCCCACTTTTCTTTTGGGAGTGGGAGTGCACTTGAATAAGTCATTAATCTCAGATGTACTATGCATTGCAATTTTATAATTATCATCCAGAAGAGATCCATCCTTTTTTGAGTATTATAATTAATGTTCAAATTAAAAACATTGGATTCAATCCCACTCTCAGGATGATTTTATATTTTGAAATGTCAATCCTTAGATACATCATGTATCATAGAATTGGGAGAAGTAAGCATGTCAGAATTCTGAACCTGCTGTGAGACAAGATGGCCAGTGTTAGAAGCTGCTGCTAAAACTGTGTTGCAATTAGGTTACTTTCCTGCAGAACTGAGGGCATTTTAAGATGCCATCTTTTCTAGAGATTTTGAAGACCTAAAATCCAAAAATTTACTATGAAATAATTCTATTCTTTATTCCCACAATGAAAATGTTGTGTGGTTATGAGATGTGTGACATGTTGTCCAGAAATCAAGACAACACTCTTAGCCTGCTTGGATTCTTGCTACCCAGAGTTAAACGTTGTTGATAAATATGTATTGCATTGAGGAATTTGAGCTACAAATCTAGATACATTTTCAAAATCCATCTCCATTGGAAGAATATCAGAAAAAATCACTAGGTATGGATACTCAACAGGGACTGAAGCAGCAGGACCAGCTAGTATGGGAGAAACATTAGAAGTTGTAGGATTTTCTCCTTATTGTAGGGACATCAGAAAGTCACTGATTTCCCTAGATAATTCTAGATATAAGGAACTATCTTATTCATCTATTTGAAGGTTCAATAGTACTGGTAAATATCATTAAAAATGTCAAAGAACATAGGCTGATCTTACTTGAATTCACATTCTGTATAAAGAGTCATCACTGAACCCACCATGAAGGGTAACCAGGTCATCACAACATTTTCTGTCTCCTCTGTGTCAACAATCTAAGCCTCAGATTTTTTCAAGGTAGAAGTTGGAGAAAATGAAATCATCACAGGAGCCTTAATCATGGGGATGCCAATCAGAATATTATGATATTTTTAGGGATTAGCAGGACTCTTGGCAGCCCCATATTCTCAATGAAAGAAACATTGTATTTCAAACCCCTGTTTGGATCAATCCACTCTAGATCTTTAAGAATAACTATAACCTTATTTTTAAGTACCCTGCTATTAGAAATCGAATCTTCCACGATCTTACAAACATCACAAAAGTGGGGCATAGTCTCATACACCACATTCACATCATACTTGTTTCCATTGGCATGGAATGATATACTAGCAGGTCTCTTGATTTCCATGTTAGCATCCAGCAGAATCTAAGCAAAGAATCCCAACTCCCCTTCCAGGGTCCTTTGAATTATTCTAATTAGGGTAATGGGACAAGAAGCTATGTCAATTAAGATATTTTGATTCCAATACACCTAGTTTGATCCTTGTAACCTTATCCATATTTGATCATTGGTTTTATAAAGATTGATGGAATTAAAATTGACATCCCATTACAATAATATGAGGATTCTAGGTTTGAGTTGCAGATTTCCATAGTTCTATGCCATGTTCAGAGCATCTTTTGATTGAACGATTATAATAATGTACCCTCTCTCAATAGGAATAATCCTCCAATATCAACATCCCCAACAATGAGAAACCCTATTCCTGAGATTGGCATAAGACCAAGGCTTTCCCCCCTTGAATAAATCATGTGTCCTAGGATAGAAAATTTCAATAGATTGATCTTTTTTTAGTGCCTTTGGATTTTCCACCACTGCGAATCCACCATTTTAAAGAATTTTAATATTATAGGAGTGAGATGAATACTCTCTGACTGGATCTGATGAACCTGAGAGCACCTCCACGAAGGTTAACCCATTATTTCTTGAGAATGATGGTTTTTGGGAGTCCCATGTATTAATTAGATCCCTCAGGGAAAGATGATCCTCTTTGAAGAACAATTCCCACTTGGGGTTGAATGAATCCATTAGAAAAATCATACAATATTCCTAAAAATCCAGTTTTTTCCATCGTCAGATCGAGAATCACAATGTCCCGCTCTCGCCATCTTCCCTCTTTTCTTTTATCATGAGATTGTTAATAAAGGTTAATAAGAGGAAATAAGTAAATAATATATGGTATGATAAATATAAATATAGTTGTTTAATATTTTTAAAATGAAATTATATTTATTATTAATTAGTTTCAAATATTTATTAAAGAACTCGAAACTTAAGGTATGAGATTTCTAGTCTCTCTTTTATTTATTGGATCCATGTAAAAATTCACCACTCATTTCTTTTGCGCGGTGTATATACCTCCCCTTTGACATGTTATATAATTAATATAATTATTTTCATTATATTTATTATTAATTTTTTTATAATTCTTTATTAGAGAATACGATCAAAATATTTCTAATGCAGTAAGGAAATTTTGTCTCACTTTTTACATCCACGAGACACATCCCATATTCACTAACAAATTATTTTATGTATGGTATATACTGAACAATAATTTATTTTATAATATTCATCCCTATAATATTTTCAGATTTACATATACATTTTAATACCTTTCTTTCATGTGCTTTACAATTCAAAAGTTACCCATAATGTAATGTATTTTTGTCTCAATTTTCCATCTTTGAGACCAATGTTTTTTTCTAACCCTATCTTATTTTATGAGGTTTATATCCATAAACTTTTACAAGAAATATCATGGATATATTTAGCCTCATGATATTTTATGTTTAGTTTAATGTTTTTATTTCATGGGGGTTGCAATTCAATTTTACCATTGTGATAAAAATTTTATGACTCAATCTCATAATTTATTAGGATTGTTTAGAGTTTTACTTTTGATGATGAAATATTGTGATCTATATCTCAACAAATAAATAATTATTATTATCCTATGATTATTTCATGAGGATACATGTTTTCCATTCTTTTCTCTCATTTTGAAAATAAGAGTTCAAAATATTTTTTATGTAAAAAACATCTTTCTTTTTTTGGTTGGAGCCTATTTTTCTTCAAAAAACCATTTTTTTAAAAATTCAAGAATATATTTTTAAATTATTGTAATTATTTATTGAATAAATTTTACCCATGAATGATTATTTTAAAAATTATTCTTAAAAAAAATATTCCTGTCATTTTTCAAACAATTCTTATTTTTCATTAACCAAAAATCTAAAAAGAATATTTATTTTTAACATGAATGACAAGAAAAGTGTTTCTCATATCCATGACGACTAAATGATTTCATGATTACCTTAAAATTGGGAAAATTTCATTTCAATTAAAATCTGTTCCTTATATTGGAAACTTTTTAAATGAATTATTTCAACATAAAATGGGTTTAAAAAAATTTTAGGTTTCAAAATATTGTTTCTCAAAGTGATATTATGTTCTTAAAAAAATGTTATATATTATTTTCCTTTCAAAATAATTCTCCATCTATGAAGAAATACTTGTAGGTAACTTATACTTTACTAGGGATATGAACAAAGGATAACATTCTTTTTCTTTTATCGATTGGTTTATGATTACATGATTTTTATGAAACCAATTTATTTTCCATGGGTCATACCATAATAAAATTATCATGAAACACACTTCTTATAGAGGGTTCTTAAATGATGAAATAATGAAATGATTATGAAACCTATCTTGTTTGACATGGTTTGATTTGGTGAAATGTTTATGAAAACCATTTCATTTCATGGTTTATGTTATGATGAATGTGTTATGATCTTTTTAAATGCATATATATGATTTCTATTAAGATATTCGTAGATAATATATCTAACTCAAATGAATTGGGTAAATATTTATATCTCATTAGATAAACAAGATTGGAATTTGCAGTGAACTCAATTCATTAAGGGACATCATTCGCTATGATGGTATTCATAGTGAACCATGACTATTATGATGATTTAGGGGGTGAACCAATTCCATTGTGATATACTTTTATATGAGAAATTAATACTAAAATATGATTTTCTATGCCTATGTGTATGAAAATATTCCATATCTTATGCTAATTTTATACTCTCGTGTGTAATTTTCGTTGATTTCCTTATGATCCATGTATTATGAACTACCAATCTTTGTTCCATGCCCTAATAATCTGATAATTTATATGAATGGTATGTTTTTAATATGTTATTATTATACCCTTATTCTTACATTATATATATGTATTTTTTTTTTGAACCTTACTAAGAAGCTGATCTCTCCCTTTCTTATGATTCCTTTCCCCAGGTTTTGAGGAATGGTTTTAAGTAGGGTATATTTGAGAATATTAATAAAGGGTAATAACTTAATTGGAGTAATTTAAGTGATTTCCTAAATTAATAATAGTTTGTTCCAAGTTTCCAATGTCACTAAACTATTATGGTCCTTGGGTTTGGGTTTGTCTAATGTAATGAATATTCATATAAAAATATGAAATATTCGTGTATGAGAATACTAGGTCATTATACGCAAGATCAAAAGAATAAATCCTCAAAAAAAATTCAAAAAACTTTAATCATAACCAAAACTAAAACCAAAACCATGGAATATGTATCCAAACACACATAGACACCCAAATTAGGTCTCCCCACTATTTATTATTCATTCTAATATGATGCGAAAAGTATAAGAACTATAATAAAAAAATAATTTGGAAAGTAAATATATCTCTAAGATATAAAAAAGAAAATTATAATTCCACAATAACCTCAAGAAATATTTTTTAAAGGATACATAATTCCTAGTGGGAAATAGAAACCACAAAATTACCCAAAAACATTTTATAATGGAATAAAATTCATAAAAATCCAATATAAAAGGATTGTAAAATATTAATTAATCAAAAAATTCCCCAACATGGAACAATGTGTTTTCTAAACCTGGTTCATGAAGAAATGTAGAAATATTAAATATTTAATTGGTCAAAGAGCATTGGTTTATATAAAAACCAAAGAAAAACATACCATGGAATAATATATTCTAGAGGAAACAATAAATTCATAATCTAAACTTGTGTATTAGTCATCCCACATAACCAACACCACACCCATTGTTTCTCGTGATCAACTAATCAAAATAAAAATCTCCACACATGGATAACATCACATATACATCTCAAATATAAGACAAAAACAATGATTCATGAGAATAACAAAAAAACCATCACTAGTATCTAATAAAAATAAAATCAAGAAACTACTAAAAAATAAAAAAAGAGATCACAAGGAAAAAAATAACCAAAAATTTCCTCACGAGCTCAAATATTCTCTAGAATCATCATAAAGGAATCACATAAAATAAAATAACTTGATTCATAGATGTGTCTCATACTCCTTTATTTATATGCATTTAATATCATAGAATTTTTTAAGTTGATATATATATATATACATATCATATATAGGTATTTTTAATGATTAATAAATAGGGAATAAATTCCCATATTTATCTTATTGTAAATACACAAATTATCTCCTCTTATTATGAGTAGAAACATTGTTTAGAGAATAATGATTCTTAACTATAATTGTTTTTGGAGCAGGCTTATTATTGTCCTCATTTGATTCCACTAACATTGTCTTTACAACCTCTTCTTTATTAGAAGTTCTGTAATATTCAAACATAACTGATATATGGTATGAGTGAATACCACATTCATTGAACTGATCATTCATAAATTCATCAGTGATTATAATGGTTAATGAAAAACCAAAATTGAAAAAATGATTTGGATAATCCTTTACTAGTAAGTTACCTAGATGAGGACTCGTGAATTCAATGATTTTTTCCATATTTACATTTTCAAGACAATAACAATAAATAATAATGGAACTCATTAATTTCAATGAAATATTATCATTTAGTTGAGTAGGGAGAATTATCTCTCCACAAATGCAGAGTAGTCTTTCAAAAAAACAAGCCTATAACACTAACAAATTTCAAGGCTTTCGAATTTTTTTTAGGATTTATGGATTCCATAAACACCCCTTATCCACTACTAATCCTTGAATGAATCCTTATCATAGTGAAATCTACATATAATATTATTAAAAAACAATGTATAGTGTCTAATAGAAGAGAATATTTTGGCTCTGCCACTCTATTGGGAGTTTGGGAAGAGTTGAAAACTTGAAGGGTCATAACTAGAAGACAAGAGGAATCACCCAAAGGAACATCCCTAATTACACACTCTATACATTAAAATAAGATATTTCTAGTTTTCATTTTCTAAATAACACAAAAAGAATTAACTCAATCAATTCATACTTCACAATTTAAATCATATAATCCCATTTTAAACCAAGGGATCAAACCATAAGCATAATCACCCATATAATACACATTTCTCAAATTCATTTCATTTAAACCACCAAAATTTCATAAATATTATAGAAACTCACTTTAAAAAAACATTAACTTTAGGAAAAACACCACATTATTTATAAACATTACACCTACAAACTAGGGAAATTAGAAAGGTTATAAATAAATACACTTTTATTTTAAAAGACCTCGTGATTTTCATCAAAAAACTAACACCTTTGGAAAAAACATAAAAATAAAGATCATTTTTACAAATAGTATAATACATCATTCAAAAATAAATTATTTTCATGAAAATATCTTTTTACATAGGAATAACCTTTATATAACATAATAAAAATGATTAATAATACATCACATAAATAGCTTTGCTCCATCCCAAATATGCATGGAATATTATGTATAATTTTATATATCAAGGGGGTCAAAAATTAAATTCTTGAGAGGAATGGAAGTATACATATTTTGGTCATAATGGGGATTATATTATCATTAGGACAAATCAGAATATATCGAAATTAATAAAAAAAACATAAAATCATGATGTTTTTTCTGGGAACCCATGGCTACTCAAGTTTCATAAAGGATAATTGTGATTAATATAATTCCCATGACCCAACAATTTAGGTCTAAAAACACTATCATAATATTACTAGGAACCAATATAATTATAGATCTTTGTTAATATTTTATAATGAATTAGATGAGGCCGAACTGCTATTTCACCAAGAAAGATTCCCCAAAAATATTAAACCATGATCCTTATTTCCACTAGTTAGGGACAAAAACATGACCTTCTATTAATGACCATGTATGAACAATTTAACCCTCAAATAAAAATAATAAAGTATTACAAACTATCCAAGAATCGTATATGGTGTGTCCTTAAATTTTAATTCCATTGATGTAAAATAATAAATTTTGAACATCAACCAATCCAAACACAATACAAATAATATAAACAACTAAAATCATTTTAATAATAAAACATAATAATAATTACATTATAAGAATTGGTTAATGAGTTGTAATAATAGATATACGTCCCATGAAAAAAAATTGGGTGACCAAAAGAAAATTAAAACATGTTGAAGTGGAAGATATATGATCATAAAAAATAATATATGAACCCGATCTATGATTAGATCAACTCTATGTAACCCATGTTATCAACTAAATTTGATATATCCATTAATAAAATAATAATATCATAATCTAATATGATATAGACACCCATACACCAGTTTGAAGTTACAAACACGTGAAAGTGTGATTACAGAGTGTAATTTAAATGTACCCTATATGATTTTAACAAAGAGTACATGAACAAGGTGTTTGAACCTACTTTAGTGAGTTTGTTTCACATGATATAGGATAAAGAAGATATGTATGAAATTTTTTCCATTTAATATTAATTTGAGATCTATTTTCCTTTATAAATGAAAGTTGACGTCACCAATTAGAATAAAGAAAACAATGAAATATGGAAAATAGGGACACCAATTTTATAAAAATCCATTTATCTCATTTTTAAACATCTCACACAAACTCATAAAAAATGTGGTAAAATATATTTTGGATATAAAATTGTTCTGAATCCTTAAATACATTATTTTAAATATATAATGATAAAAAAATATATTATTTCTATTAAAATATGTTTTTTAATCCTCTATTAAAAACAAGTTTAAATATAAATAAACAATTTAATGAAATATAATATAAGCTCAAGTAGGTGACATAATTTTCATAAAGTGTAACTAGAGTAAACTATGATAATATAAATAGTTCTAAAAAACAAAAATGAGAACAAGTGTATAACAACATTGTATAAAGTGAGAATATATTAAATATAATCATCAAAAAATACATTTTAATAATTTCAAAATGACTATATACTATTTTTATATGAGCATGGAAAATACACTTCAAAAACTAAGAATCAATTGACCTATGGTGGTCCATATTGAAACCCAACACCAATTAACCTATATGGCCTCATCGAGTGACAATCCCCTAGGTAGGGAAAAACTTTACCAAGGGAATTAACCAGTGTAGCAATATAAGATAATGAATTACTAATCATAATTTTATACTTAGATAACTAGGGTTTCTATGAAATTAGTCATATTGAGTTGAGAAAAAAACCAAACCATTGGGTCAATAAAAAATTAATCAATAACAAATCATCACAAATAAAATCCCATATCACCTTGAACAACATCTTAAGAAACAAAACCCTTCAAATTTATAAAACATAATTGTAATAATTATATTCATCCCATATAGGTAAATGATATAAATTATACCAAACATAAAGTGCTCATGATCGAGGGTATCACTCATAAATAGGAAATATTTTATAAAAGATAAAAACAGGCCTTTAAAGAATAATTTTAATACAAATTTTATCTATAAATACCTTGAAATGGTTACTATGAAAAATACTTTATTGATCATTTGGAAATCAACACATTCCCTTTATATTATATTAAAACACCTCCAAGGATAATATGTTTAGTTTTATTAATATGGTATAGACACTTATTTTTATAATGATACCCTTTAGAAACATCAATCGTCACCTTTGAAAATCACCATGTTTCAAATTCAATTATCATCCTGGCATGAAATTATTTTTTCAATCAAAAAATATTCTAAAAATCCATGGAAATTATTTTATTCCAAGAATATAAATTTTTTAAATCATTCTAAAACCCCTTAAAGGGTATCACATATAAGTATAACATGATAAAAAATAGGTTTATGAGATGATGAATTTTCCAAAATTTCAATAAACACAATTTCAAAAAAACATCTATGTCAATAAAGAAGAAACTACTCACTCTTAGTAGTGGAAGTAAACCGTCATAATGAAATAACATCTATAATCCCTAGACCAAAAAATTCATATGCTTAGATCAATAGAGACAATATGTTTTACAATAGTGGAAATCAGTTTTTTTGTGTGGAGAGGAAACCAAGGGGAAATAAGAGTTAAGATATCAGGAGAATAAGAATAATATCCATGATTAACCATACTGGTTTGATTGAAATCCCAGGATAAAGGGCTTGAAACAATGTGATCAAATGGGAGAATTAAACTTGATATCTCCTTGGGGTTAAATGAATTAGTGGGGGGAATTTCGAGGACTGAATAAGTATAAATCAAATATGGGAAAATTTGGGAATTCACATTTTAAATTTTCTTCTATCTCAAATAGTTTTTCCACATGTATTACCAAATTATGTGACAACTTTGAATCCTTTAAAATAATCGACCAAAAAACACTCCCATGGTCAGTTTTTATGGGTTTACAAACTATCCACGAACTATATGATATCCAATGAATAAATCCCCCATAAATAATGGTATTCTCCACAACTATTACAAGAACCTATACAGTTTACTAAAAAATGTTCTATAAGGTTAACCTATACATAATTCTCATCCAAAAGGTTACTAATAACCATGTGAAAATAATGTGGTGACTATGATCTTCATAGAAATACATAGAAAATTGAATTTATAATTCACTCACTCTCGAAAATTCAAAATAACTAATATTTTTATACTATAACACTCAACAGTTCCATAGGGGTGTCATAGAAGAGAACATCAAATTATTTAATAATGATGAAAAATCTATGAATGCCTTGTATATATCATTTTCTAATCATGTATTCATTAAATTAATGAGTTTTACATTAGAGAAAGGAATTTGGTAGAATATTGTAAATAATTATGAATGTGATTAAAATGTGAAAGAGGCAATGTTATGGGTTCTTTATAATAGATTTTAAGATTTTAAGATTAGTTCATGAAAAATTTTGATCGGTTCGTAAACTAAATTATCAATATAGTTAGATCTATTCATTTATATGGTCATTAGTGAAGAGATATTGATATAATAAATAATATCATACCAAATTTACAATTTATTGACAATCATAATGTGTCATAACTTAAAGAAGAAGATGTTTTGGATTTATCTCTTGATGATCTATATATAAAACTATAGCAATATGAAATTTTAGAAAAGATAAAAAGTTCTTAAAAAAACATTCATGAAAAGAAATAGTATTAAAAATTATAAAGAATAATGACCTTTAAGAGTTTTAAAATAAATATTAATACTCAAGAGATGATTTATTATCTCTTAATGAATGTAATTTTATGGGAGTAAAATGAATATTTAAAGGTAAGATACCTTTAAATTTAAATAATTATAGAAAGGTTGGGTAAATCATTTCATAGTGTCCAGAAATATTTGAAGGAGGGGATGTTGAGATTTTAATCAATAAGAATTGAAGAAATATTATTTCTTATAGAAGGAACTATATTTATATACATTTCGGAGGAAAATGTTTCAGATAAATATTTAGGAAATTAAAATATAAAATGATATTAAATATGACTCATTCAAGTATATTTAAACTAAGATTATCTCAGATATAAAATTTTCTATTAGGTATACAATGGTAAAAAAGGTAAACTAGGATGATTTTACAGAGGGAGTTTTTGAAATCATGGTTGAGTTCGAAGAAGGTATTAAGGTATTTGATATAAAAATAATAATAACATAAATATTAGAGGATTTTCAAAATAATTATTAATTTATGTTGGGGATCTTGAAGAAAACGCATATCACTTGGAAAAAGGTATAAACTAACATGAAATTAATTAAGTGAAATTAGTGGAATATGTGAATTATATGTTAGAAATTTAAGGGTAGGAAAAGATAATTTATTATAATCATATTTCCATTAAGGATAAAACAAATAATATAGAAACACTATAATAGACTGTTTGTAACACCTCGAAAATTTAGTTTAAGATTGTAATATCTTGACATCTTTATTGGCATGCAATATCAAACATTAAGCGAATTGCGTTATACAATAAAAATAATACTATTTAAATGCGACCATTATATTATATCCATTAAACTAAAATATATGAATAGTAATGAAAAAATTAATAAAATTAATTATAATTTTATTATATAATAAATTTTTATTGATTTATTCATAATAAATAATTACAAAAACGTCAGTAAAGTAATTTTTTTGTTTCAAGAATATGTTTTCTTAAAAAATAATTTTTACTGTATTTTTTACACACATATTATAATTAATTTTTTATATTTTTATAAATTTAATTTTAGGTAATAAATATCAGTTTTTAAATTAGTTTTTCAAAATTATTTTATGGATACATGTTTGGATTTTGGTAAACAAATTATATTCCCGCGATTAAAAAAAATACCACATTTTAGATAAATTCAATTTATTTTCATGTAAATATACTATTATGTTTTGAATTTGATATCAAAATAATATAATAATAATTTATATGTAACTAATATCATTAATTACATATCAGTTATCATTATACAAGATTTTTTTATTAGTTAATTTTTGTGCTTAAGAAATAACTTGATTAAAATTGTTTTTATACACGTAATGTATTTTTAATGAATTATTTTAATATATAATGATTAAATTTTTAAATAAAATTTATATATTGTATATATAATCACATAATTTTTCTTACATTTTATTTTTTACAAGGTGTGGAATATAAGTAATTTTAGTTTTATTCTTAAAAATGAATTATTTTTAAAATAATTTTCATCGATGTTTTCACGATTAATTAAAATTAAATTCTAAAACTTACTAAAATTGATTCTTCTAAAATGTATTCCAAATTTTCATTATTTATAATTAATATATTTTAATATTGTTAACTTAATTTTTTCAGAATGAATAAATAAATAGTGAAATTCAGTTACCACAGTTAAGGTTGAGACATGTTTACAGGGGGTTAAACCATCAGATAAGGGTAGGAATGCCACAAAAACGTGTAAAATTATTATTGGGTGAATATATTTCAATATTATATCATCATAATTTTTTTTTCATTTCTATTTTTTGATTGAAATTCACACTAATATGATCATATATCATTAAAATATTTTATGAAATTCCATGTGACTCATTTCCCTCACTTATAAAAGGTAACCTCTTCTCCTCCCTTATTCACAAAATTTTATTCTTATATATTTTAAAATAATATTTCAAAAAACTTCATATAATCCTTACCTTAATCATAAATTGTTTTATTCTCTTAATACAAATCCTTCAAGGCTTAATGTGTGTGCCAAATGAAGTCTCTCAAAGAATATTTATAAATCAAAACCGAGCACTTCCAATTTCAAATATTATTCTACATTATATACACTTATTGTATCTATGATAAAATTATAAATATAGTATCATTAATAAAATTATATTTTATTATGATTATTTGAAAACCATTTACCACCCCTTCGTTAACTTGTGGAAGTTGAAAATATTGCTTGTGAGTACGTGTGGACTACCACCTCCATGTAGCGATATGATTCATCTTCCATCACCATACTTCATGGTAGATTATTATAATTTATTTGATATATATATATATATATTATTTTTGAAATTTTTATTGCACTATAATTATAAAATCCTATCAATCTTCTAACTATTTGATTCGTGAAAAAATGATAACATCGCTCATGCGCATATGTGAACTACCAACTCCACGAAGCGATGTAATTAATTTTTAATTTACAATTTACATGGATGGTAGTATTTATAGAATAAAATAATATATTTTAGATTTATCATATAATTATTATTATATAAAGTTGAATTATTATTTAACTTTCCTTCATTCCAACCATCAAAAAGTGGAAACATCACCTATATGTATGTAAGTATATTCGTATCTAGGAAGTGATGTAATTCATTTTTAATGTCCAAATTATTTTGATGGTTATAAATATTTATATAATTAATATATACTATATAAATATCATGATTAAAATTTTGGATATTATAAAACCATGATCATTGTTTAATGACCATAATTTCCCAATTGAAATTATCTGGAAACATATAGGAGATATTAGTAGGAAGAAAATATTTTAATTAAGAATTATTTATAAATGTGTGTTAAAATTTTATAAGTGGGACATATATTATATTATATGTTTTTCAAAATTTTATGTCACAGAATTATTATAAATCTAAATATCTGAGGTTAGATCACTTTATATCAAGTCAGTCTTAAGTTAAGGGTTCTTTGTCACAATTGTGTTTCCTCAATACATATGTGATGTTTTTTGCATATTTATGCTTTTCAGTAGTATATACAGATCCATTGAAATATTATATCATTAATCATTCTTAATTCATCTAATAATAATTTACAATACTAATAATTATATTCATGGGTATTTGATTCGAATTTTTCCAAAGTGGCAAGGGTTTATTATCTGAAAATACCCTCAATGGGACACATGTTATATTATACACCAATATTATTTTATAATATATATGTAATAAAAATTTAATTTTTTGAATCATTAATAGACTTATTATCATATTAATTAAATCTTTATTATATGTTATTCCTTTAATGATAACGATGACTAAAAATCTATATAACTTGTAAGGTATTTATGTTATATTCTCAATTTATAATGGTATTATTCATGCTTAAAATTTAGATGATGAAATTATATGATCTATATCTCCAAAACGTTATATCATTTCTTCTACTATAGTTATTTTTGAGGATTATGAAGTTTACTTTCATTTTCTGCTCTTTTTTACACAAGAGATCGAAGGATTTTTTTAAGGAAAACAGAATTTATTTTTCTCTTTTATTCGGAATATTTTCTCAAATGTCTATATTTTTTTGAAAAATTTGGTAGTATATTTTTTTATTATCCAATGATTCGTTAAATTATTTTTTTTCCAATATATTACTTTATATAAAATTGTTTAAAAAGAACATCCTTAAAATTTTCCAACTGATGTACTTTTCACTTTTTTCTAAAAACAAGAAAGTAATAATTTTTCTAACACAAACTTCATTGATGAATTTACCCACCATAATTGTTTCAAAACACTTTGAATCTTAATTTACATGATTAAATTATTTTTTAATGAATAATATTTCCTTAATATTTAGAAATTTTTTAGTTTTAAGAAATTGATTTCGATATTAAAATATTATTTTTATGAAGAAATGTTCTAGTGAAATTTTAAAGGTACTTTTCTCTCTAAAAATATCCATTTATGTTAATTATGATATACTATTGATATGATCCAATGTTATAATTTTTATTATTTCTATATATTGTTTATTATAATTATGATTAATGTTTTATGAAACCCATTTTCTTTTAGTGGGTTATGTTTTGATAAAATGATGAATGTTTTATCATATTAGGGATATAATATTTCTGGATTATGATAATGTGATGGGTAAGACAGATATAGATCAAGATGAAATATAGGTCTGTTATAGCCCTCTAATGTATTTGGTAATTATGAAAGAATTTATAAACACTAAAGGGAAGAGGTAGTTAATAAAAAATTAATGGATGAAAAATTTAACATTATAGAAGTTAATCCTAAGAAAATGCTTGAAATAATTAGCTTGGAATTTAAGTTATGGAACCTGGTCCATAATGATAGTATTGGGAGTAAACCTAGATGAAGTAAGGGATTTCTGATTCTTATGTGAATGATAAAAACATAGTTCTTATTCTTATGATATGGCCTTACAACTCATGATTTATTATTGATGATTCCACACTCTTATTCTTATGTATTGTGATTGATGAAACCTCACACCATGATTTGTGATTAATGACCTTTCACTGAATGGGTATGATTATTGAAAATTTTGAAAATGTTATCATTCCCCTTTAATTATCTTTTTCTCACTTATGATCATTGTTTTAAATCTCATATATTTACCCTTAAAAATAATTTTATTTTTCCCTTTATTATTTTTTCCCCAAGGTTATATAGAATGGTTTTATATGTGGTATATTTAAAAATGGTTCTAGTTTTGAAAAACATAGTGAGAGATGATGTATATCCTTTTTGTATAAGTTATTTATGTATAAATATTTCCAAATATACTAAAAATGTATAGTTCTTGTATGGATCGTAATATTATGAGATAAATATTCATCTATTAAGATATAATTTTTATATACAAAATTTATGGGTCTCTATAGTTGTTATTAGAGAAAGGTTCAGTTATTGTTTGAAATTTGGATGAGGAAACATTGGTGAGAACCCTTTGGATAATCCTTAGTATAGGATAACATCCTGATGGTTTGTTAAGGTATAGATTATATTTTTTAGAAATAATCCCCATATGTATACTTAAAGTGGATATGATTTTTTAGAATAGATGATTATTGGTGTAATAAAATTGAAAATGTTTTTTTGGCTATATCCCAGCAATCATTCAAGTGTATGGTTAATGTTCCCTGACTATGTACATATTTTGAAACACCCATGGAATATTCATGGGTAAATTCATGTTTTCTTTATAAACCACTATGAAGTATTATAATATATAACAACTATAGATAGACTATTTTGACCCTAATATTTCATAGATTAAAAATAAAGTATTATGATTAAGTCATCCTAGGATTTATTTTTCCTAATTATATTATTAGTCAATGTGACTATTGTTTCTCGTACTTTGTTTTTTAATTTTTGTAAATTGTTGGAATTAGAATGAATCATGCTAATGCTGAATCTGACCAATGATGTAGTGATTTTCCATATTAGAGACTAAATTAAATGAGAGATAGGATGAAAATGGTTATTATTATGGATAACTAGTGATCTGAAAATTTTATTAACAACTAAAAACATGTTCATTCTTTGTTGAACCAAAAATTATAAAAATGATTTTTCATGAAGAACATAGTGGAAAGAATATTCAACTTCCTAAATGTCAAGAATGTCGGAAGACACACCTAGTGAAATGTTTCAAAGGTGTGATAAGATGCGTTCATTATGAAAATGAAAGACATATAGAAAATAACTTCAAAGGAAAAATATAATTTTTAGTTAAAAAATATATAATAAAAATGGTTTGCATAAGGTATCATATAAAGTTATGTTTTTTAAATGTGGATGGTATTGGAACTATAAAAATCACAGTCCTAGGGGGAAATCTCAATAAAGGGATTAATAAGGTAGTATGTGTAAAGATTTTATTGTTGATAATGAAGAGAAAAAATAACATATGGATGGATTGAATTATTTTAATAGTTTTTATTATGTTAAAAGTATAAATCATGATTAAATTTAAGTTGATGAATCTTAATACGTGGGTTATATATCATATTTTGGGAATGAGTTATTAAGGAATATGTTAATGAAACCTTGTTAATGTTATTTAATGGAAATGGAATGATTGATGTATTTATATATTGGGATTCAAGAATAATTTTTTAAAAGTATTTTATTAATAATAATGTGGTGTATTTTAGAATTTATGGGGATTATGTATCATCTAAGGATTTTTATAAATCTGTTTTTCATTAAGTATTTAAAAGCATATGTTGAATAGTACTGATAATGAACAAAAGTGATTTACTAGAAAGTTGGTATTTTTTTAAAATACATTATTGAGTGATATAAAACTACGGATATATTCCTCATATTGACATAATAATGTACATTTGGGTAAAATAGATGATTGATATTGAATAATTAAATTGTATAATATTAGTGACCTTGAAATTAATTAGTGATTATAGGAAAATTTATTTTTGTTATCATTGAATAATTTTATTGAATATATTGGATATTCTATGATTATATTTGGTGAATAATGATAGAGTTATGTGTTGAGAAAATATATGTTTTCATTGATTTTTATGGTGATTCAGGTTATTAGCATATTTTATGAAAATATAAGATCAAGGTATTCATGTCTTTGTCATGTGACATTAAAATATCATTTATTTTGTTTAGGGATAAATGTTAAATTTGGTATCGGAAAAAATTATGTGATAAATTATTTCATTTTTTTGTGTTTTGAATTTGGTCAAACATATTTTCGAGGATTTTTAAGGTTGTCTATTAATGGAATTGATTATACTAAACCTTGGGTATTATTATTAAGGTTTTAGAGATTAATGTATTATTTAATCATATAAATACTTATCCATTTTGGATAACCTATGATAAACATCTTGGTTTCGGTATTTATCTATAGATAGAATTAATGAATTATTATTATTTTACCGATCTTAAGGTCCATTAAAAGTAAATTTCAGTGCCTCAATCATGAAAAATCCATCTAAAAAATATGTTTTTTGGAGTAAGAGATGTGATAGAAGTGTAAATTGATTAATTTATAACTAAAGTGTGAAATAATGTAATTATATTTTAATATTCTATCGACCTTAATAGAAAGATAATTCCTGAACTCAATGAAACTGGACGTTGAAAATAAAAAGGCTTCCATTTTTATAGTTATTTCTAACGAATTGATGGTAATTTTCACCCAACCCATATTTATGGTGTCACGACCTGTCCTCGGGGCCCATGTCGTGACTACCCCAGGCCCGCCTCTTATAGGCCAGGGGCTGGAAACTATCACCAAAGGCATAAATCTTGATGAAATGGGAAGTCATTGCCTATATAAAGTAAACAAACACCACAGAGTACGCAAACTGAGTAAACACTAAGTAAACTGAGTACAAAAGTAAGTTATGTAAAGTAAATGGGCCAGAATACAAACCCAACTGAAAGTAAAGTACAATTGAAATGAAAGTACAAAAACTGGAAGGTAAAGCAACAATTCCTAGCCATCCTCTAGAAATACCACCTGAAGGGTGGGTACATATAGTCTCCTCTGCTCCTTGGCTCTAGTCGTCCGCTCCGAGCACGTCCCGTCCAGTGATCCACCTCTGAGTACCGTCCAAATCCACGAGCTCCCACCTCAATCAGCATTATCCATCGTCTGCATCCAACAAAACATAGTGTAGGAATAACCCGTGCAGGGGTGAGTATACACTACGCAGTCGGGACCCTGAGACCCCTGAAGGTCTCCTAGAATCCACGAAGGATAAACCACAAAAGAATGATACAATCATGAAGTAACATCCAACTCTACTTAGTTATATGTCCATACATATACCTAAGTCGTCAATTCCTGTTCGGCTCCAACATCCGAGCCCAAGTTCGATCTAGTCCACAAAGGAAAGTACAACCCAATCCACACAGGAAAGCAAAACCTAATCCACACAGGAAATCAAGTCAATCCTATAGAGGATAATGATTGAAAGTCAAGACTCACCTCACATAGGTATACTTCTTTATAAGGCGATAGAGTTGATTATATGTCGCCACTGATTCATTTAAGTTATCCGAACCACATAGGATACAAGACCAGCTAAGCTGTCGGACCCACAAAGGATACAAGACCAGTTACTCTGCCGGACCCACATAGGATACAAGTACATAGTCAAATACTGCCAGACCCACATAGGATACAAGAACAGTAGTCGAGTAATGCTGGGCCCGCATATGATACCAGAACAGTAGTCATCGCCGTCGAACCCACAGAGGATTCCAGTACGGTCGTCATCGCTGCCGATCCCATGGAGGATCCCAGTACAGTCTTCATCGTCACCATAGTCGCAGCCAGCTCTAGGGTTCCCGCACACAACATTCTCGATTCTGGGAGGGTCCGCTCCACGAGCCAAGGGGGTCGATACATCAAATGACATGAAGTCCGGAGTTGATGCATCCCAAGGTTCTGTTTCGTCAATAGAAACTCAACGCGACAGACGGCGCTTCAATCGGACGCCCGGTCTGAGAGATATTGGCTTTTTCGTCCAGGGACCCGGTTTGGTTTTTAAGCTAAAACCAACTCGGCCGTACTCCAGCTACGTCAAAACCTCTATCATAGTAAGTCAAAAGAACCGTCTCACTAAGAGGAAGCCAACAAAGTTGACGGCACATAAATCGGACGTCCGGAGCTCAAGTTATAAGTGTTTCCGCTCCGAGGGGCCGGTTGGTTTTGGGTTCGAACCAACCCGGCTATACCCAAATTTTTCCGAAATCTTGAGTGTAATATATAAAAACGACCATCTCGATCCAAGGATCGCTACACAACTGATGGTGCGTCGATCGGAGGTCCATAGACCATGTTATGTGCATTTGAACGGATATGTCCGGAAAATAGGGGGTTCGGGCCCGGTCCAACCCGGCCGGATACCCCCATGGTCGGCCCAAACCGGGTCCGGGTCCAGCCCATTAGGATGCACCCCGGCCCGGCCCGGCGCGGGTGTCCAGCCCTGCGCGGGCGGCCCGTCCCGGCATGGGAGGCCCGACCCGGCACGGGGGCCCGACTGGGTGCAGGGGTCCAGCCCGGCGCGGGGGTCCGGCCCGGTGTGAGGGTCCGGCCCAGCACGGGCGGCCCAGCCCGACAAGGGCAATCTAGCCCGGCGTGGGTGGTCTGGCCGGGTGCGGCCGGTCCGGCCTTGTGCGGGTGCCCGCGCGCTAAGCGGACGCAGAAGGGGGGTCGCTGCCCCCCCGATTTTCCCGAAACGGTAGACGCTTGTGGGGTATTCCCTAGGCGCGCTGGCCTAGGGTTACGACCCCCTGACTTCTCGAATCGGCCGGCCATAATGGCCGGACGGAGCTGTCATGGGACTTGCTGGTCCCGCCTACTAGAGCGCCTGTGGCTGGCGGGTCCGGCCGCCCTCTTCTGGACCTCCGTGGCCCACCCGGGCCACGACCCTCCATGGTGCTCCGGTGCGGTGCGACGGTGCCGCGCCCCTCCGCCGCGTCCTGGCTTCGGCCACGACCTCTTTCGGCGCGCTGCGCTCCTTCGCCGCAGCCCGCACCGGTCGCGGTTCCCTCGTTCCCACGTGGTTCTGTTGCACCGTGCTGCCTCCATTCCAAACAACAACGAAGTCTAACAACAAAGGGGGAGGAGGGTCGGCCGTGTTCGTGCGGTCCGACCTACTCCCGTTATATTGATAACAAGCGTCCAAGAAATAATGAAGAACATCAAATAATAATTCTTGAAAGATGAAACAACCCCTACCTCAAAGAAGTTTGAGGAAGCTTGCGTCGCGGAATACGGCATCGCGGGTGAGGCTCCGTGTACGTCGACGGAGAACGTCCGTGGAAGATGCGACATCTCCCTTTCTTTGATGAGGAGGAAAGATGAAAGGCGTGACGATGTTCATCTTCGAGGTAGAGATTTTCTTCACCTGGAAGATGAAGTTATTCAAATGTTGGAACTCACTTTCCCCCAAAATCCCCACACAACGAAACAACCACAATAAAATAAGGCTTTTCCTTATTTTTATTTCCTTATGCCAACCTTTTTCAAAATTCAAAAACCATAACTCACTTAATTAATTAGTCTTGAAATGAAAAAATTAATGGTGAGATAGGTTGGCATGCATTTATTAGGAAGAGGGGTAGCCACAACATTTAATACAAGGGAGGTTTAGAGGGGTTTGGGAATTTGATGGGGTGGGGCTCGTGTGGGCCCTACCTCACTAATATCCTAACAAGAGTAAAGTGGGTCCCACCCCAACTCCCACACATGGGATATAATTACTTAGAAAGGAGAAATAAAAGTTAGCACAATTTTATTTCACTTACACTTAAACCACAAATTTAAACAATTGTTCCCGATCAAACACAACCCCAATAAAAGTCATACTAAGAAATTACCGGCAATGTGGTTTCATCGGTGTCCTCAGATTCTGATTCTGAGCACCAGTTCAAAAGTTAGAAATACCCACTCGTTCGTTCACTGAACGTACCCGAGCTAAACTTTTGAAATTGATTCTGGGGACACCGGGCCTCAGAATCAGGCGCCTTCAGAAACTGTGTACTCGTAAAATCCCAAATAATTTAAGAATAAATTTTCCTTGAAATTTATGGGTCTTTACATTACTCCCACCTCATGGATTTACATCCCCGTAAAGATATATCACAAACTAGGGAAACAAATGAGGGTACAGAGCACGCATCTGAGCCTCCCACTCCCAAGTGCTCTCCTGGATGTTCCCGTGCTGCCACCTGATTTTAACTAGCGGAATCGAATTCCCACGTAGGACCCACTATTTTCGATCCTCGATCTTCACCGGGACCTCTACAAAAGTCTCCCCGTCATCGATGTCCAGCTCCCCATGGTAGATGATATGTTTTGGGTCGTCCACGTATCTCCTCAGCTGAGATATGTGGAACATGTTGTGCACCCGGTGTAACTGAGGTGGTAGAGCCAGGCGATAAGCCACCTCGCCTATCCGGCTAAGAACCTGGAATGGTCCGATGAAGCGCGGAGATAACTTGCCGCCCTGGCCAAATCTCTATAAACCACACCGATGTGAGACCCGTATGAAAACGTGGTCACCATCATCGATCTCAAGTGGTCTCTACCTCCTGTCAGCATAAGACTTCTATCAGCTCTGAGCAGTCCTCATCTTCTCATGGATGACCTGGACCTTCTCTGTCATGGCTTGGACCATCTCTGGTCCCAGAAGTGCTGACTCCCCAGGGTCTGTCTAGCACAGAGGTGATTTGCAAGGTCGGTCATACAATGTCTCGTATGGTGTCATCCCGATGGTGGAGTGGTAGCTGTTGTTGTATGCAAACTCCACCAAGGGTAGGTGATCCTCCCAGCTACGACCAAAGTCGAGGACACATGCATGGATCATGTCCTCGAGAGTCTGAATGGTCCTCTCCGTCTGACCATCCGTCTGAGGGTGAAAAGTAGTGCTCAGGCGTAGCTACGTCCCAAATTCCTCCTGTAACCCCTTCCAATGCCGGGAAGTAAAGCGAGCATCTCAATCAGAGACGATAGATGATGGCAAACCATGAAGTCGTACGTTCTCTTAAACATAGAGGCGTCCTAATATCTCCACTGGGCCCTTCTCTCAGATGGGTTGGAAGTGGGCCGACATAGTGAGTCGGTCGATGATCACCCAAATGGAGTCGTGTCCTCTGGATGTACGTGGAAGTCCAGTCACAAAATCCATAGATATCCCATCCCAATTCCACTCCATAACCTCCAAGGGCTGTAACAAGCCTACTGGTACCTGGTGCTCTGCCTTCACCTGCTGGTAGGTGAGGCATCGAGAAACGAACTCTGCCACAGCCTTCTACATATCGGCCACTAGTGCTGTCGTCTGAGATCCTGGTACATCATCGCCACTCCTGGATGTACCGCTAATGGGGAAGTGTGAAACTCTCTTAGCACCTCCTCTAATAAAGTAGCTCGTACCATGGTACATCCTCTGAAAAGGACGACGTGATATCCTCCTATAGAGAATCCATCAGGTGCCTGTCCCGAGGATATCTGTGCACGTCGCATCTCACAGTCAACATCCCCACGTTGTGCCTCTCTGACCCGTTGAAGAAGTGGAGGAGTGAATGAGGAAAGGATGCTCCATTTCTATCCACGAAGGATCTCTGTAAAGTGGCTAGCTGCTCTGTCGCCTCTACAAGTAGCTGAATTCCCATCCTTCTGCTGAGTGCATCGGCTACTACGTTCCCCTTTCCAGGAGTATAGACTATCTCAAAGTCATAGCTCTAGAGGAACTCGAGCCATCGCCACTGTCTCAGGTTCAGGTCCTTCTGTGAGAAGATGTACCTGAGACTCTGGTGGTCTGAATAGACTGTAAAGTGCTTTCCCATCAGATAGTGCCTCCACATCTTCAGAGTGAAGACCACTTCTGTTAACTCCAGATCATGGGTAGCGTAGTAATGATCATGCTGCCTAAACTATCGTGATCCATAGGTGATCACTACCCGCTCCTACATCAGGACACACCCGAGTCCAGTCCCCGATGCATCGTAGTAGACTACGTACCCTACTCCCTCCTCCGGCAGCCTCAAGATGGGTGCACTGGTCAATATCTGTCTCAACTCTTGGAAGCTCTACTGACATCAATCTGACCACACGATGGGTATCCCCTTCTTCGTCAAAGATTATAGTGGTGCTGCAACTCTGGAGAAGTCTATCACAAATCTCCAGTATTACCCATCCAAACCAAGGAAACTCCGCACCTCCGTCATGCTCTTAGGTGGCTCTGAAGCTAGCACTTTCTCGATCTTCGCAGGATCCACCGCAACTCCCGCCTCAAAGATGATGTGTCCCAAGAAGTTGACCTCACGTATCCATAACTGACACTTCGAGAGCTTACCATAAAGGTGATGCTCTCATACTGTGTCCAGTACAACCCGCAAATGGTAGGCGTGCTCCTCCTCAGTAGTCGAGTATATCAATATGTCGTCGATGAAGACTACGACAAATCGATCAAGATTAGGCTAGAAGATCCTGTTCATGAGACTCATGAACACTTCTGGAGCGTTGGTTATGCCGAAAGGCATAAAAAAGAACTCATAGTGGCCATACCGACACTTGAAAGTCATCTTCTACACATCCTCGTCCCGAACTCTGAGCTGATGCTAGCCTGACATGAGGTTAATCTTTGAGAACCACCATGCTCCCTTGAGCTGATCGAAGAGGTCATCAATAATCAGAAGCAGAAACTTGTTCTTCATGGTCACCTGGTTTAGGTGACTGTAATCAACACATAGTCGCAAGCTCCCATCCGCCTTCTTGGCGAACAATATCGGGGAAGCCCAGAGTAAAACACTGGGTCACATGAATCCCTTGCCCTGCAAGTCCACCAACTGTACCCGTAGCTCTAGAATCTTAGCGGGAGCCATCTGATATGTTGGAGTAGATATCGGGGCTGTCCCAGGGTACATGTCAATATAGAAGTCTACCTCTATACAAGGAGGTCATCCTGTAACTTCGTCAGGAAACAATTCTGCATACTGATCCACCACTACAGGAAAACTCGGACTCCACACGTCCACCGCTCCTAGGATGAGGCTAGCCAACTGATGAGTGATCAATTGTTCTCTCCTCTGTGTGAGTCTGTCCTATGTTGCAAAGGCTCCCTTCTCACTGGTGAAGGTAAACCTACTCCCATCGGTGCAGACACATTGCACCTTGTGCCTAATACAGTCGATCTGAGCATGGACTGTAGATAACCAATCCATTCCCAAGATGACATTGTAAGGCCTCAACACCGCTACAAGAAATCCCAACCGAAGCTCTCACATCCTAGAGTAAGCTCACATTGCCGACACTAGTGCCTAATTGTTGAGTCTACTCCCATAGGAGTATCTAGCCATAAGGATCGAGCCAATGGCTCCGTCGGAATCTCCGAGATCCGAACAAGGGCAGCGGCAATGAAATAATGACTTAATACTGTGTCTATAAGAACTGAATCAAGGTTGGAGTAGACACTAATAGTACCTCAAATCATCTCAGGTGCACCATGGTCGTAGGCCTCCGCTGCCTGATGTTGAGCCTGCCTCTGTCCGCCAGCTCCCTGTGGTCAGGGTGGACCACCTGGTGGTGGTGGTAGAGCCTCAATGTGTCGTCCACCACCTGCTGCTCGGCCAACTCCTCTGCCCTGTCCACCTACTATCGGTGGACTTCTACGGTCGAAACTCTGCCTCTGCCTGGGTGGTCCCTCAACCGTCTGCTGCTCCTCTGCATGGTGAGTCGGGCAGTCACGAGCCATGTGGCCCTACCCGCCGCATGCATAGCACTGTCTGCTCCTCGTAAGGCTGGCTCTGAACCGTGTGCCCCGCACCTCTGAGCTAGTATCCTAAGGGCGTTCGCCTGATTGTTTAGTCCGCTTAGACCACTGTGACATCCATCGACTACTAGCTACAGAAGACTCTGCTACATGGCACCATACGGTAGGTCTTACTGCTGGTGTATTCTTAGCAAGAAATCTCTCTACAAGAAGGGATCGATCCAGTACTCCTTCCTGTGTCGGAATACTTAGGGAGATCATCGATGCCCTGATCTCATGCCTCAGTCCCTGCTCGAAGGTCCGAGCCCGGAAGAATGGGTCATGTACCATGTCCGTGGAATAGCGCGAGAGATCGGTAAATCTCACTGAGTACTGGTCTACCATTATGCTTCCCTACCGCTGCTGTAGTAACTCTTGAATGTGCACCGTACAAAGTGTGGCTGGAACGAACTCCGAGCGGAAGAGTCTCTCGAAGTCCGACCAAAGGAGAGATGCCTCTTTGTGAACCTGGAGCATTAGGCTCCACCATCTACCTTCTTCCGTGTGCAGGATACTCACTACAAGGATCACCATGATGTCTACTGGTATCCCTACTAACCTGAAAACTCGAACAACAACCTCCAGCCAATCCTCGGCTTCCTAAGATTCCATCTCCCCACGGAACCTGGGCGGTCTCTGATGCTGAAACTCATGCAGTGCACTAAGGCGACATGCACACTCATCTGATGGGGCTGGTGGCATTGGTGGTTCGGCGGGTAGAGGTACTGTCGGTGCCTCCGCTGTAATAGGGACCTGCACCGAGGCCTTGTCGCTCAGTGGGTTGTCATCTCTCACAATGCTATGAAACCTAGTTGGCTGCCGTCGTGGGGCCATCCTAAAAAGAGACAGGTGCGCCACGGTCAATATAGTATACCTGGTGATCTTACACAAAGTAATCACAAATAAATCTTTTGAAACACACATGCAATCAATGTTTTCGTGCACTGAGTCAGAAATCAGAAGTTAGGGTCCTAGTATATGGATATGTCGTCCACCGCACCAATACTGGACTCCCTGGATTGATAACCACACTAAATACCCTTAACACTATTCCTTCACATAGATGAAAGATCAGTGTCCTGAGTTCTACGATAGAAATGAACTCCTTTGATACCAATTTTTCACGACCCGTCCTCGGGGCCTGTGTCGTGGCTACCCCAAACCCACCTTCCATAGGCTAGGGGCTGGGGACTAGCACCAAAGTTGTAAATCTCGATGAAAAGGGAAGGAATTTACTTTATAAAGTAAAAAAACACCACAATGTACGCAAACTGAGTAAACACTAAGTAAACTGAGTACAAAAGTAAGTGTTGTAAAGTAAATGGGCCAGAATACAAACCCAACTGAAAGTAAAGTACAACTGAAATGAAAGTACCACAACTGAAAAGTAAATCAGCATGTCCGAGCCATCCTTTGGAAATCCCACCTGAAGGGTGGGTACAGATAGTCTCCTCTACTCCTCGGCTCCAATGGTCCGCTCCGAGCACGTCCCGTCCAGTGATCCACCTCCGGGTACCGTCCAGCTCCACAAGCTCCCACCTCAATCAGCACTATCTATCATCTGCATCCAACACAATGATGTGTGGGCATAGACCATGCACGGGTGAGTATACGCTACTCAGTAGGGACCCCGAGACCCCCAAAGGTCTCCCAGAATCCATGAAGGATAAACCACAAATGAATGATACAATCAGGAAGTAACATCCAACTCTACATAGGTATATTGCCCATACATATACATAATTCATCAATTCCAGTTCAGCTCCAACATCTGAGCCCATGTTTGATCTAGTCCACACATGAAAGTACAACCCAATCCCCATAGGAAAGCACAACCCAATCCACACAGGAAACAAAGTCAATCATATCAAAGATAATGATTGAATGTCAAGACTCAGCTCACACATGCATACTTCTTCGTAAGGAGATTGAGATGATCAGATGTAGCCACTAATTCATCTAAGCTGTTGGACCCACATAGGATACAAGACCAGCTAAGCTGTCGGACCCATAAAGCATACCAGACCAGCTACTCTGCCGGACCCAGATAGGATACAAGTATAGATTCAAATACAGCTGGACCCACATAGGATACAATAATAGTAGTCGAGTACTTCTGGGCCCACATAGGATATAAGAACAGTATTCATCGCCATCAAACCCAGAGAGGATACCAGTATGGTCATCATTGTTGCCGCACCCACGGAGGATCCCAGTACAATCATCATCGTCGTCACAGTCGCAACCAGCTCTAGGGTCCCTGCACACAGCATGTTTGATTCCGAGAGCGTCCGCTCCACGATCCAAGGGGGTCGATACATCAACTGACACGAATTTCAGAGTTGATTTATCCCAATGTTCTGTCTCGTCAATAGGAACTCAACGTGATAGATGACACATCAATCAGAGACCCGGTCTGAGAGTTATTAGCTTTTTCATCCCAGGGGACCGATTGGTTTTTAAGCTAAAACTAACCTAGCCGTACTCCATCTGTGTTGAAACCTCAATCATAGTAATCCAAAAGAACCATCTCATTAATTGGAAACCAACAATGTCGACGGAACGTCAATCGGACTTCCGGAGCCCAAGTTATATGTGTTTCCGCTCCGAGGGCCCGGTTGGTTTTGTGTTCGAACCAACCCGGCCATACCCAATGTTTTCTGAAAACATGAGTGTAATATTCCAAAACAACCTTCTCATTCTAAGGATCGCTACGAAACTGACTATGCATCGATCAGAGGTCTGTAGCCCAAGTTATGGGCGTTTGAAAGGATATGTCTGGAAAACAGGGGGTTCGGGCCCGGTCCGACCCGACCCGATACCCCTTGGGGCAGCCCAAAGTAGGTCGAACTAACCCGGGTCCGGGTTCAGCTTGTTAGGGTGCGGCCTGACCCGGCCAGTGCGGCCCGGCGTGGGGGTCCGCCTCGGCGTGGGCGGCCCAGCACGGCTCGGGCGGTCCTGCCCGGAGCGGGCGGCCCGGCCCGGCGCGGGCAGCCCGGCCTGGCTCGGCGCGGCTGGTCCGGCCTTGTGAGGGAGAACGTGCATTGAGTGGATGCGGAAGGGGGGGAGGGGGTGATGCCCCTTGTTTTCGCAAAATGGAAAACCCCTGTGGGGACCGCCCTAGGTGCGCTGGCCGGGGGTTACGACCCCCGGACCTCCCGAATCGTCCAGCCGTAATGGCCGATCGGAGCTACCGCGGGACCTGCTGGTCCCGCCTCCTGGAGCGCCGGCAGACGGTGGGTCCTACCACTCTCCTTTTCACTGCTGCGGCCCTTGTCCGACCGGCGTGGCGCGACGGTGCTGTGCCCCTCCTCCGCGGCCTCTTTCGGCCTCAACGGTGAGGCGCAACGGTGCCACCCTCCTTCGCCGCGGCCCGCACCGGCCGCGGTTCCCTCATTCCCGTGTGGTGCCGTTGCACCGCGCCGCCTCCATTCCAAACCACAAGGAAGTCCAACAACAAATGGGGAGGAGGATCGGTCATGTTTGTGAAGTCCGACCTCCTCCCATAATATTGATAACAAGCATCCAGGAAATAACGAAGAAAGTCAAATAATAATTCTTGAATGATGAAACAACCCCTACCTCAAAGAAGTTCAAGGAATCTCGCGTCGCGGAATACGGAGTCGCGGGTGAGGCTCCATGTACGTCGATGGGGAACGTCCATTGAAGAAGCGGAGTCACCATTTCTTTGACGCGGAGGGAAGATGAATGGCGTGACAGTGTTCTTCGTCGAGGTAGAGATGTTCTTCTCCGGGAAGATGAAGTTCTTCAAATGTTGGAACTCACTTTCCCCCAAAATCTCCACTCAACGAAACAACCACAATAAAATAAGCCTTTTTACATATTTTATTTACTTATTCCAACCTTTTTCATAATTCAAAAACCTTAACTCACTTAATTAATTAGTCTTGAAATGACAAAATTAATGGTGAGATAGGTTGGCATGCATTTATGAGGAAGAGGGGTAGCCACAACATTTAATACAAGAGAGGTTTAGAGGAGTTAGGGAATTTGAAGGGGTGGGGCTCGTGTGGGCCCCACCTCACTAATATCCTAACAAGAGTCGAGTGGGTCCCACCCCAACTCCCACACATGGGATATAATTACTTATAAAGGAGAAATAAAATTTAGCACACTTTTATTTCACTTTCACTTAAACCACAAATTAAAAAAACTCTTCCTGGGAAAATGAAACTCCAATAAAATTTATCTTAAGCAATTACTGGCATTGTGGTTTTATCGGTGCCCTCGGATTTCGATTCCGAGTACCGGTTCAAAAGCTAAAAAACCCGCTCGTTCGTTCATTGAACGTACCCGAGCGAAACTTCTGAAATTGATTCTGGGCACACCGGGCCTCAGAATCAGGCGCCGTCAGAAACTACGTACTCATAAAATTCCAAAGAATTTAAGAAAATATTTCCTTGAAATTTACGGGTCCTTACATATGTTCTTGTGATAATTAACTATCTCATGACTATGTTCTCTATCACTCCATATTATTCATTGGATATTTTATTTCTCCTTAATGTCCATATTTTACTTCCCACTAATGTTCTCCTATTCTAAGAACATGATTTTTTGTTATTTAAGATTCCTTTCATGTTTCTTACTTCCCTATTAAAACGATTGTTTATTATTTTGTTATAAAATTTGGGTTTTCCCAAAAGGAATTTCAAGTGTTGATCCCATGACTAACAATATAAAAATCGTTATATATTGTTTATCACACAACACTAAATATTAAAATAACTATGTTATTTAATAAAAATAATATTTTCTAAATGTGACCATTAAAAATAAGAAATTAAATTAGAAGTTATGAGAAACACATACCAAATTATAAAAAATAATTATAAATTTTTTATATAGTGAAAATATTTTGATTTATTCATGATAAATTAGTACATAATTTTCAGTAATTTAATTTTATGATCTAAAAATATATTTCTTCAAAAATGAAATTTATTTCATTTTCTGTATAGAAATTGTAATTATATTCTACCAATTTTATAAATTGTATTTTTGGGAATGAATATAATTTTTTAAATCAACATTTCAATAATATCAAAGTATGAATTTATATGATTTATCTATATATATTTATTTTCTATTAAAATGTGAAAATAAAATTTTTTGGATAATCATTAATTCTTTCAAAGTCAAAATTATATGCTATTTTAAATTTCATATTAATGTAACATTAGTATAATTTAGTCATAAATAGTACATTTATTTTCATAGGAATCTCCATTTAATAGATTTTTGTATAAGTTCATTTCTGGTCTAAGAGCTCATTTTTCAGAATACGATTTTTATGTGAAAAATGTGTTCCTATATTTGTGAAATAAATTAAAATTTATTGATTATATATTTTAATGAAATTTATATATTATATAATCATTCATATATTTTTACATTCACTATATTTTTTTATATGTCATGTAATAGAAGTAAATTAAGTTTAATTCTGAAATATGAACTACTCTAAAAAGAGTTTTTGTTGCCAGTTTCACATTTATTTAAAATTAAATTTAGAAACTTATAGAAATTAAATTTGTTAAAATGGATTAATTATTTTGAATAAACATAATTAATACAATATAATACTTTCAAATTATTTCTTGTTCACATTTAATAATAAAAATATTAATTTTTTTTACCACAATTATGGTTAAAACAAGTTTAACATGGTGGTTAAACTAAGATATATGGGTAGGGATTCCAACCATTATTGTATAGTTATTTATAATTGATGATATTTCAAAAATATATTATAATAAATTTTAATTAATGGGATTTGGTATCCGATTTCACATGAAAGTGTTCTTATATCAATGAAATATTTTACGAAGTTCAATGTGTTCCCCTCCCCTAACTAATTAAATAGAACCTTTTATACTATTATATTCAAACAAATTTAGCCTCATAGATCAGACAAGCACTACTCTAAAATCAACATATAATACTTACCTGAAAACAATAACTTATGGTCTTCTCTTAATACCCATCCTTTTAGGATTAAGGGGTAATCCAATAGCACACTACTGAAAATAAGATCTATACAAACAGTTTTCCCAAAACCGTTGGTATAGTTCACTTATATGGACCTATACCAATGGTTTGGCCAAACCTATTGGTATATGTCCGTAATTTGGAATATACCAATAGTTTTGGACAAACCATTCATATAGGGACGACCTATACCAATGGTTTGGGGAAACCCGTTTGTATAGGCCTATACCAATGGTTTTTCCCAAACCGTTGGTATAGGTCCCCCTATACCAAAGGTTTGTACAATAACATTGGTATAGATCCCAAAATCAAAGAATCTATACCAACAGTTCTCAAAACTATTGGTATAGATCTATAATAACAGTTTTGAGAACTGTTGGTATAGTTACATGTATTGTTTATGGAATATCCTTAAAGAGAACATTAAATAAATCAAAAGATAAAATTTTTAAGATACTTTATATATATATTTATGAAATTATATTCACATAAGTCAAGTTATGTTAGTGGTTAGGTTGTTCAATCATATACTAGAGGTACTGGGATCAAAACCAACCGAATGTTTTTTTTGAAATATATATACCAACAGTTTTATGGAACCACTGGTATTGATTTTTCATATTACTTAGACCAATGATTTTCAAAACTGTTGGTGTAGGTCTATACCAATGGTTTTCCAAAACAATTTGTATAGACTTATCCCCGCGTCTTACTATCCAATGGTTTAGAGGCCTATACCGACAATTTTCAACCATTGGCATAGGGTATTTTTCTAGTAGTGGAAGTCTCTCAAAGAAGTGGTATAAATTTTAACAGAGACCTTTTAATTTTATTTTTTCCTATATAACCTATAAACCTAATGTATACAATAATAATATTTTGAATCTAGTATCATGAAATTAATGAGATGTTATTAGGTTTATAGAATAACTTTTTCTATCACTAACCAACCTGAGTTGACCCTAAACCGGACACCCAAGTTGGATCATGACATGGTCAGAGAGGCATTCCCAGTCTTCTTGGTTTGGAAATAGGTTCCAAGGGAATCAATTAGAATTCAAGAAAATTATTTGAACCAAAATGAATAAATAAACCTAAATAGTGGAAATAAATATATCATCCCAACATAAATAAAATTTCAAAATGAATATCATTTATATAGAAACTGATAAATACTACAAAGTAAGAAAGAAAACTCAGACCAAATCTGATGATCACAAATCCCCGATGTGACCCTGAGGGTCACTCTTTGATGAAAAACCCAACATCGCCCATGGGGAATGAAACCATGCCAGAACATGCACAAGAAGCTAAACATAAGAAAAAACTATAGGCGTGAGTATTAAATCATAGTCGGTGTGCCTAATAAAATCAATACCCATTGCACTTAATTTTAAAAAAGGATCCACAAATTAAATGTTTGAAATAAAATATATAAATCCTTGGTTTTCCATAAATTTTCAATTTAAAGAAAAAACAGTCCATTTTCCTTTTTATTTAAAACCTGATTCTTTCTTAAGAAAGAGACAATATCATTTTTGAGATAAAGGACAATATCTTTACTTAGAAATGGAGAAATAATGTGTAAAAAATATCCAAAACTTTTTTCTATAAACATTTTTAAACTAACACATCATTTTGGAAAAAAGAAGAACACAATACAGGGAAGAAAATGCACTGATCACAATTCAAGGGTAAACAAATATTTAACATATGAGTAACCAAAAAACAATGAATCTCAATCATAAAATATAGATAACTATGTCCCTAAGAACATGGAAGAACCTAGGATCTTAGTAGATGATCATGAAAATAATAAACATCTATATCTTCCCATAAGAATGCCTCACCTAATGACATCAATTTCATCCACATGCTCAATTATTTCCCTACCAAGACAAACTGAGGGGAACTATCCCAAAGTAAATAAAGGTCCATACTTATGGCCATTATCTATGGTGGAATCACAAGCTAGTTCGAAAACCATTCACCAAAAATCCACTTGTTATGCTAGGTTCCAATGTTGAGACTAAACTGGGGTGATCTGATCAAACCAAAAAAATAATATTCCACATATACATATATCATAGACAAAAGCATCAACCAATAGAACCTAATGTATAAATATATTTCCTTTCATCCAATATATATCCCTAAGGAGTCCAACACTAAGGAACTCACATCCCATTCAACATAACAAATGTAAGAGGATTATCCAGGAGAGTTTTCAGGAGACCCAATTTTATACATGTGCCAAAAAAGCCTTTTATAACCTTCACATGTCAAACATTTTCTTAAATAAAAAACCACACACCACATTAAAAACATTAAATAATCTTTAAAACAAATTTGAGAGATCCAAAAACCCATTTAAAAGAAGAGGAAAAGATTCCACTTATAAATTCACAACCATCTAGAAATCCATTTGAGAAACCAAAAATAGTTTTAACAGGTGATTTTTTTTGAAATATATTTAAGAAACCCAAACAAACATATTATATTTCAAATGTGTTTACAAGGCCAAAAGCATTATTTAGAAATTAAAAATAACTTAAAAAGGCCATCCAATCATTTTATTTAACCCTTAGTGTGCATAGATTAACAAAACAATGCCATATGAATTAAAAATAATAATGAAACCACCTCATTTCACGTCAAAAAATTATTCTAAAAAACATATATCACAAATTAACATCCATGGATGGTTAGAGAAGAAATAAATTCATGATTATTAAATTTAATGTGAATGTGAAAAGGGAAACCTACATCAAACTCACGATGCTTCAACACTTCCAAATTGAAACAACCTTGCAAGGGTAAAATAAGGAAATAGAATCCAAGAGAAACCATAACAACACAAAACACCATATTTAAACTTATAGAAACAAGAACCATAGATCCACAAGACAATGGAATGAGAATAAGACAAGATAAATTTTAATAAGGGGAAAGAGTAAGAATAGAAGAGAATATTACCTCGATAAATCACCCCAAAACAATAATGGAAACCCTAGATCCCACCCTTGGGAGATGATGGTATGCTTGGGGATGGAGGGAGGAGCTACCCCTGGGACACCCTGGACAAGAAATGAAGAGAGGGGTTATTTGGGGTTAAATATCTTAGTGGTTATATACATAATTTCATAGTATCATGAAATCAAGGAAATGTGCATAGTGATGTTGCCTGGTTTTCCAAACCATTCTCCAATCGTTCGCCCCTAACTATAGGCACGAGGTAGCCACAAAATTTGGTTGTATGGTTTGGGAAATAGTGCACCAATCATGCGACACGATTCTTTCAAAAATGTAAGACCCAGGTGAATACTTTCCACACAGGTTTTCTAACCATTTTTTGACTTGTAACCCTCAAATAGAGACATCCCAATACTATCATGGTTTCTCTTTTTGATCCACATAGTTTGAACTAAATAATGAAGATCATATGAAATTGAAACCGTGTAAGTTCAAAATGAACTAAAATGAAACACAAAATTATGAGGCCACATGATTACCCCTTTACCATGCACCTCAACCGTGAAATTGAAGAAGAAAATAGACCAAAACATAAAATTTAGTCCAAATACCCAAAATTCTAGAGACAAACCCAAAAAATGATAATCCGAAATAAAAGAAGAAAATATTAATAGGTGTATGAAAATTATCCCCACCATCACAAATTATTCCCCCATAAAGCAACGACATCTCCAGTTGATTGATCAAAAAAATCTTATTGCACTTACATAACCCAAACACTCATGATAGGAACACCTCAACCCCCACCAAAATAGAATTCATGCCTCTTACCCGAAACAAACCAACAATAATCAAACTAAATCTCAATATATGATAGTAAAATATAGACCAAAATCCATCCACCTTACGTCAATTGAAACCATCATTCCTTCTCCAAGGACTAAACCTTCACCCAGTATAGGAGATAGAAATAACCGAATGAATAAAAATAGAGACACCCTAGATTAAAAATGGGAGGCTAGAATAGACTCTATATCGATTTAAAAATATAACTAGTTTCCCATCCAAAAACCCCCACCAAACCCCAACACTAAAAATTGGAATAACAATACACAACTCCCAGGATAAACTAAACAAACATGACATGACACTCACTCTACTTCAATTGGGAAGAAAGATGAAACACAATAGGACACACTCTACTCAAGACAAAAAAATATGAATTTCCAAAAGATGCACATCCATTAAAATAAAGGTTATCCTAATATTATAACATCCTTAACTACTAAAAAATAAAATACATGGAAACACATATAATATTATGGAAGGAACACTCAAATGGAAAGAGCATTCAAGCTAAACATGAACGAAAACCATAATCGTAGAAATGGGATGTGGTTTTTTCTGATGGGGATGATTTGGCACCATGTCACCTCCTAGAAACACGCATACAGAACCCCTGAAAGTGACCTATACGTCCAAATGTATGATAGGTCATTGGAGACACTCGAAAACATGTCTTCTTATGAACATACATTTCGTGTCAATAAAACATCATGATATTATGCCCCGAAGAAGTTAAAGAAGGATCTAATGGGAAATTGATTCCATGACCAGCACTACCAGCTTTAGGATGCTTCCTAATCTCTTCGATTGAATTCCCTTCACCACTCTTAGGGTCTGAAGAAGGGCTGGCTATCTCGATCACCCCTAAAAACACAACATCCACCAGAATATCATGCCTCGTCACATTAGAAAAGGAGGATAGACTATACTCTCACACCTTCTACAATAGATTAAGAAACATACATTCTTAAAATGCCGAGCCATCAGAGAGTTTTCCTTAGCCCACTCTAAAAGATAATGAACTAGATCTATGAAATTGATCATTATCTATAACATTGATCCATACCCTTGCTGAAGGTATCATGTCTCCATTTCGTTTTTCACATTAAAATCCTCAGGAAAGTACTACTAGATCAGCAAAGACTTGAAGAATTCCCAAGTGGGGGAATCATGAGGCTTTTCTTGAATAATCAAATTCCAGCACTTCTATCTCAGACCATCAAGAATAAAGGTAGAAAACATAACCTTAAGAGGCTCAAGAAACTCAAGGAAACTAAAGTTCCATTCAATTTTTTATGTACACTATTCTGCTTTAATAGGATCATTTTAACCACAAAAAATAGGAGGATTCATCTTCTAAAACCCATTGAGAAAATATTTTGTTTGATCAATAGGAGATTCTGCTAATTGTGAACCACCCATAGCTACACCTTTAATATTCATCAAATCATTGGTGGGGGTGTAGAATACGAAAAAAGAAAACTAATAACTCAATCAAAACCAACCACCAAAAATAATTAAATATCAAAACACAACTAAAGAAAAATTCTCAAATCACAAGAAAACATTCTCCCCAACCATTAGTTATCATAATAAAAAAAATTCCCTCTAAAAAACATTTTAAAAATGAAAACAAATTTGGAACATTTCTCCCTCACCAATGGTATTCTATGTAGTCTCACACATATATATTACAATGAAAATCCGGTCACTCGTCGACCCATTATATTAATTATCCACTTCTTGATACACATACATGAATGCGAGCACTCAGATTAATGTCAAAAATCCGAAATAAAACATTTAACTTTTTTAAACAAAACATTCAAATAATGTTTCAAATACACAATACCTTCTTGAAATATCACTAACCGCCAAGTGAAAAAGACACCCTCAAAATCTACACTACAATTAATTTTATTATGATAAAAAATAAATCCACTTAAATTACATACAATAACCCAATTTATTTCATTCAAAACATTTCCATCTGTTAAAAAAATATTATTCCATAAAAAATTATTCAATTAAAAACTCTTTTTATAAAAATGTTATTCTCATTTAAAACATATTTGCAAAACCCTCATTAAAAAAATTAGAATACTCAATTTTCATGTTAAAAAAAACATTTCCACTTGAAATCCAATTTTTACCATTTCAAATTATGAGTTCTCAAAACATTTTCACTACCAAGAAGGAACCAAAATATCTCCCATGGGAAAAACTAGTGTTAATCCGTGACATGGAAAAATGGTTTGAGACCATATTATAATCACACCACCATTATAGAGAGTCCTTTAGAACCATGTACCTAGATCAGAATGGATTTCTATTCATTATGATCTCACAAAAACTACTGGCTTGACTCCTATATCATTTTTAAAAACACAAAAAAACCCACAAGAACCAAATAAACTAAGAAAAACCCAACTCTCCATTATGACTCATGGTTCAGTCTAGAAGGTGTGGTCTATAAATATTCCCAGATCTACACCCCATGCATTGATAGTCCTACTCCATCAACCATGACATCACAAATTACAAAAGGGTGCTCTGAATTCTATATCCTCTAAGGACCAACCTCCTTTGATACCATTTGTTCACAAATCAACCTAGGTTGACCTCGAACCAGTCACCTAATTTGGCTCCTGATAAGGCCCAAGAGGAATTCATGATCCTCTTGGTTTGGTGAAAATCCCCATGGAAATTAATGAGAATCAAATGGATCCTTTTTTTTCCAAAAATATAAATAAACTAAAATAACATATATAAATAGTGCATCCCAAGATAAATAAATTTTAAAATGAAACGTAATTTATACATAAACTAAAAAATATAGAAGAGCCGAACAATAAAAAACCAAACATGATTTCCACTAAGCCTCCATGTGACCTTAAGGGTCACTCTACATTCGAAAAACCCAACATCATCCACGACAAAGGAATCCAAGAATGAACATGCACCAGAAGCTCAAAACAAGAATAAACTATTGGTGTGATTATTAAAAATTAGTATGCTTGCACAAAAAAATATATTCCCAATGAAATTACATTTAAAAAAGATCCATCAATATAACGATTAAAATAAAATATATAAAATATAGGTTTTTCACACATTATCTCATTAATGAGAAGCATGGTCCATTTATATTTTCATTTAAAACCAGATTCATTACCAAGAATGAGACATTTGAATTTTAGAGATAAGGGATAATGTATTAAATTATAAAGGGAGAAATACTATGAGGAACATTTCCAAAGGATTTTTATATAAATATTTGTAAACCAACACATCACTTTTTTAAATGAAGAACATCGTACTAGAGGCAGAACAAGTAATCATAATTTAAAGGAAATAGAATATAGCACATACGAGTAACCAACCAAAAATGCATATCATTCATACTCAAAATATTATTAACTACCAAAGAACATGGGAGAACCTAGGATATTAGTAGATAATTTATTAAATACTGAACATTTGACTCATCCCATATTCATTCCTCACATGATGACATCAATTTCTCCCACACTAACGGTTTGTTCCCTTACTGGACTAACTATGGGGTATTATCCCAAATCAGGCCAAGGTTTATACAAAGGGCCACTATCTAGAGAGGAATATTAAGCTACTGTAGAAACCATTCTCAGAAAATCCTCTAACTATGCCAGGTTCCTAATTGGAGACTAAATCTAGGTAATCCAATCAAATAGAACATGAAATCATGCACATATACATATATAACACACACACAAGAATAATTCACAAAAATTGCTCGAACAACCCCAAAAAACAATATATTTTATTTCAACCAATATATATCCGGAAGGAGTCTAATAACATGGGTCTCCCATCCAATTGAACATAAAAAGGCATGAAGATCATCCAAAGAGAGTTTTCAAGAGAACCAATTTTATACACGTGCCAAATCGGCCCTTCATAAACTTCAATGGTCAAGTTTTTTTTAAAAAAAAAACTAAACACACACCACATTTAAAATTGGAAATCCACTTGAAATCCCATTCAAGAGAACCAAACCACTATTTTAAATAAGAGGTCATCAAGACACTTAATACTTCACAACCATCTAGATGTCCATTTAACAAACCAATACACTTTTAAAGCTGAAACCACATTAAAACTCTATTTAAGAACTCCAAACCACCATTTTACAATCCAAATAAATTTTTATATCCAAAAGGATGACTTGGAAATCCAAAATCACTTACAAAGTCCAACATGGAATTTTATCAAACACTTGGTGTGCATAGCATAACAAAACTATTCCATATACATTAGAACAAGTTGGAAGTAACTTAATTTCACATAAACAAATATTATTAAAATCATAAATCATAAATAAATAGATAAGGAAGGAAAAAAATCATTAAATCAAGGATTATGAAATTTAAATGGAAATTGTAAAGGGAAACCTACCTCAAACTCATAGTGCTTCCACAATGCCAAATAGAAACAACATTAAAATTGTCCAAGAAGGAAAGAGAATCCTTGAGGAAACTTGATAAATAAATACACCAATTTAAACTCAAATAAACTTTAACCCTAGATCCACAATACTAAGTATGAAAAATAACTGCACAGAAAATGGAATAATGAGGAAGATTAAGAAGAGGGGAGAAGATCAACTTGAAAAATCACGCCCAAAAATTGAGGAAACCCCCAAATTCCACACTTGGGAGAGAGGGGGAGGCATGTAAAATGAGGGATGATCTCCCCATAGGTCACACTCAAAAATTGATGAAGAGAGGGGGCGTTTGGGGTTAAAAATATGAGAGTGTAGAAAGTCAATTTGTTGATTTTAAGACACCAGGGTATTGGGCACAGTTAGGCTGCATGGTTTTCAAAAATGTGCTTGAACTGTTCACCCATTACTGTATGCACTAGGAACCCACATGTTTTGGCCGCAATGTTTGGGAAGCCATGTTCTAACCATGCAACATTATTCTGTAAAAAATGGAAGAACCATACAAATTACTTTTACATAGTTTATCTAACTCTTCTTAGGCCACACACCCTTGACCAGAGACATCCAAAGACCCACACAGTTTTTCCTTGTGATCCACATAGTTTTCACCAACCCATGAACGACCTAAGAAACTCAAAATGTGAATGTTCAAAATGAACTGAAAAAAAGTCAGCATCCGGAGGCTGTATAGTTACCCCTTAACTGTGCACTTAAACTATGAAATGGAAGAAAACAAACATAAAAAATATAACAATTAAAATACAAAACATCCTACATTTGAGAGTTAAACCCAGAAAAAAAAATGATAAAAAAATAAAAAGAATGAAATATATATCAGGGTGTCACAATTTCCCACCACTTCTTTATCAAATGGGAGATAAAAGGATTGCCCATGCGTACGTGTGGGCAACCAACTCTACATAACTATATGATTCATTTTCCATCACCACCATTCATGGTAGTTTATTATGATTAATTTAATATTTTTATATATTATATTTATTAAATTTTTATCCCTTTTAAATTAAAACATGTTATTTTGTTTTGTAACATCTCATCCATTGCAAAATGGTAATGTCACCCATGCATACATGTTGACCACTACATTCATGAAGAGATGTGTTTTTTTAATCTCTTATTTAATTAAATAGTAATAAAAATACATTTAATGAATATATATGGTATATATGATATATTAAATATTTCTGCATCGGTTACATTTCATTTAACTTTCATTCATTTCATTTATCAAAAAGTGGAAACATCACTCATGTGTATGTATATATTACCATCTCCATGAAGTGATGTAATTTATTTTACTCACCAATTTACATAAATAATAATATATATATGTTGTGAATATATATGATATTTATATAATGATTATAAATATAGAGATTATGGAACCATGAACATTGTTCTAGGACCATATTTATAAAACTGAAACTTTCATAAAAATGAATTAGTTGTCACCTGAAAAAGTGTATTTTAATTACGAATTAATAATAAACTAGCATCGACATGTTACAAGTGTATCATATATGATATTATAAAATTTTTAATGGTTATAGAAATTTATATGACTTAAAAATAAAGTCATATATACGGTAAGGGTATTTTTATTAATTTTGTTTTAGTGAGTCATATTTAATGTTATGCATATATTTATTTTTAGAAGGTGTAATTATTGATTATCTTCCATATTATAATGTGGATCCTTATTAATTAATTTTATTTGATGTTATAATTAATGTTATGAAATGCAACGGTATTTTATTTAAATATTACAAATGTTCAAGGGGTATACTATCTCAAATTGACATATTATGGATATATGTTATGTTATACACCTATATTATTTTATAAGTTGTATCTTCTAGGCACTAGATATGTTGTATCGTTAATATCCTTATATTCATGTCATTTAATATTTCATTTTTTTATTCATTTAAGGGGAACTGTGTTTCAAATGTTACCAAATTTGTAAGGGTATTATGTTATAATGTCATTTTTATCAAGATTATTTATGATTAAATTTTCAATGATGATATTATTTAATATATCTCTCCAAAATAATATATAATTTATTCTCCTCTAGTTATTTTTGAGGATTACATATTTTCCATTCATTTTAATCTTTGTTCTCAATATACCAAAAATATTTTTTAAGGATAACCAACTTTATTTCATTCTTTGTTTCATAATATTTTATTTAATGTTAATATTAAATTAAAAATATTTACAATAATTATTTCACTATTATAAAAAATTTATTAAATTCATTTTTACCATTTCTTTATTTTTTAATTTTTTAAAAATAAAACTTCTTGAATTTTTATGAATGGAGAACTTTTTAATTTTTACTAAAAATGTGAAAGGAATATTTTCATTAACAAATAAAACATGAATGATTTTTTTCGTCATGGATTCTCTTCATATTGCATACTCCTTAACATTTTCCATGGGTATTTTCAAATAATTTTTTTCATTAATAGTTTTTAAATTTTTATATTGTTAATATGTTATTTCAAAATGGAAATGGTATTTTCCTCATGTTTTTTTCCAGTGATAATTTAAATGTATTATCATCTATAAAAATATCATTTTATGTTTCATATGATTTAATAGGGATATGATTGAATGTAAACATCCTTATTCTCTATTTAGATGGTTTATGATTATGATGATGAAAAATTTATAAAACCCTTTTTATTTACATGGTATATTCTATGATGAAATGTTCAATTTTTTATGATCTTGTGTTACTCACTTGTATTTATTGTGATTATGTGATGGGTAAGCCTGATATAGATCATGATGATCAGTGGGTCCATTATATCCCACTAATTCCTTGCGAAATGATGATGGATTTTAAAAACATCTAATATTTTATATAATTAATAAACTCTAATATGATGACAGAGTTTACAAGATGAAATTTACACCTAAGAGAATATTGGAGATGATCAGGTAAGAATTTCCATTAGTGGAATTTATTCACAATAATAGTCTTGGGAGTGAAACATGACTATGGATATGATTTTATATGCTTATGTAATATCCAAAAAATTACGTATCATTCTTATGGTATTTTATCATGGATGATGATTGACTATTGATGATTCAACACTCTTATGTGCTATGTTTTTTTAATTTAAAAACCTTATTCCAGGATTTTAGATTATATATCTTTGACTATTTTGATAATATTATTGTGAATGTCTTACCATGTTCTCACACCATTATGATTATATTATACTTAATTATGATTATTTATTGATATATCCTTTGTTTAGAATTACTAATAATGTGATCTCGCCCTTATGTTTCCTCTCCCAAGGTAATGGTGAAAGATTTTCTGTGTGGTATGTTTATAACATGTTCTATTTTTGAAAAACATAGTGACTAATGATGTAGATACCTCATATACTAGTAGTTTATGTATCCATGTTTCCAAATAAAATAAACCTTTACGGTTCCATAATGAATAATAATGTTATGTAATGAATATTCATATATTATGATGTAATACTTATGTACGAATGAATGGGTTGCTATAGTTGGTATCAAAGTAATGTTTAGTCAGTTTTGGAAACTTGAATGATAAATATTTAATGAAAAACCTTAGGATAATCTTAATTATATTACAACATCCTAATGTTTTTGTATGGTATTTATCATGTGGTTCTTTAGAAATAAATCTTCATCCAGATATTACAATTGGATTTAATTTTAACATATATTTATCTAGGTGTAATAACACGAAAATTGTTTTCAAAATATATATCATCAATAAGTATTGTTAATGATGAATTATCTCTTACTACATACAATATTTTACACTCTTTGGGATATTATTATGTTTATTTACTTTCTTTTTCAAATTATTATAAAAGGCTTGAATAGATAATAACCATGGGAGACCCAATTTAATCATATGGTGAAATGTATTAAAAATATTGTGTCAAGATTAAGTCATCATATGAAATTTGTTTCTTGATTATATGATTAATCACTTTTATTATCATTTTTTCAACTACTATTTTTTGTTTTAGTCATTTGTTGGAACTAGAATGAATAATTTTAATTCCAAATATGATGGATGTTGTAGTGATCGTCATCATGGGAAACCAAATTTAATGGGAGATGTAATGATAAAGATAATGATTATGCATAACAGGATATCTTAAAATATGATCAAAAACCTGAACATATTCAAGTTCCTAGATAATGGAAATATGTGAAAAATTGAGTTTCATAAAATTTATAGAGGAAATAAGTGTCATATTCCTACATATAGAGAATATGGAATGAAGCACCCAGGAAAATGTACTAATGGAATAAGGAAACATTTTTTTGAAAATAGGTACATAGTATATTTAATTTCTGAGGAAAAAATAGAAATTTTGGATAAATCAATAGATGGTAATAATGGATTCCAAAAGGTTTCAGTTATGGTTAAATGTTTTAAATGATTCAAGTATGATCATTTTGAAAATTGATTTCTTCATGGGAAAGATCAATAAGAGGATAAATAAAGTTGTATGAGTAAAGATAGTAATATTAATGATGAAGATATTAAGAATTAAAAATGAATGGTATGTATTATTTTTAACAAAATTTATTACGTTGAATGTAAGAAGGATGATTAAATTGAGATTAATGAATATTAAGAAACAATTAATATTTAACATTATAGGAAGAAAGTGTTATGGAATATGATTATGAATCATGCTTAATGGTTTAGGTAAAAAGTGGAATAATTGAATTATTTATGTATTGGGATATTATAATTACATTTTTGAAGTGTTTTGTCGATGATATTATAGTGTGTTATAATGTTATGAAGATTATAAGTCATCTAAGTAATGTTAGATGGTAGTTCTTAATTAAACATTTTTACTAATTTTTTGAATGGTTTATATTGTCTAGAAATGGGATTTTGCAGTAAGGTGATATTTTTGTAAAATACATGAATGGGGGATTGATCACCCTTGATATATGCGTAATGTTGAGATAATAAATTTTTTCTATGATAAAGAGATGATTGATATTGAAAAGTTAAACTGTATAGTATTAATGACCATGAAATTATTTATTTATTTATGGAAAAAGTGATATATGTTATCATTGATGATGTTTATTTAATTGTATTTATTTTTGGAATATATTGGATTATCTGGGATTCCATTTGAAGAATAAGGATATAGTTGATTTTTGGAACCATATATGTTTTCATTGATATTTAATAGTGATTCCAATTATTTTCTTATTTTATGGGAATATATGATCAAGGTATTCATATGTTTTGTATATGAAATTAAGAGATAAATTTTGTATTTTTGGGATAACTATTTAGATTGACCTTGTAAAAAATTATGATAAATTTTTTTATATTTTTTTGGGATTTTAATTTGGTAAGAAATATTTTTTAACATATTTAAGGTTAATTATTTATGGAATTGTTTAAGTTCAACTTTGGGTGTTATTGTTATGATTTTAGAGATTAATATATTTTTTAAAAATATGAATATTTATCCATATTTTATATATTGATTCTAAGAATAAATGTTTTGGTAAATATATAGAGGCATAAGGAATGAATTTTTATTATTTTATGCATATTATGATCTTTTGGAAGTAACTTTATTATCTCATGAATGAAAAACTCATATTCAGTGTTCATTTATTGGAGTAATAGATGAGATAATAGTGGAAATTGATCGAATCACAACTAATGGATGAATTCATGTAACTATATTTTCTCATGTAATTTTTCCTGAGATTAATAAAACTCATAATATCTAGAAAAAAACCTTTAAGTTGGAAATGTTTTCTTTTGTACAATTATTTATGATGAATTGCGAGTCGTTTTCACCCCTTGATGATTTATGGTTTTTTGGCCATTAAAATTCTCAATACTATGTTCTATATCACTATATATTAATCTTTATAAATTATATTTCTTATTAATGTCTATATTTACTTCGATAAAATTTTCCCCATATATGAGATCCTAGTTATGTATTATATAAGGTAAACATTATATTTCCAACTTCCCCTTCCAATAGAAGTTAATTATTATTTTGTAAAATGTTTGTACTCAAAAAAGTTAATTAAAAATATTAATCCATTTATTACAAAGATAGAAATTGTAAGGATGCAATTTATTTATCAAGGGGGAGAATCAAACTCCGCAATTTGTTTTTTAATAGTGTAATAAATTTTACAGTTTCCTTATCATACAACACCAAACATTAAGTGAACTATATAACAAAATTTTAAAATTAATTTTTAAATATTATCATTATAACCATTTAATTAAATATGAATATATGAATAGTATTAATAACCTAATAAAAATTATTTATAGAAGTTTCATATAATTAATATATATTAATTTATTCATAATAAATATGTACTCACTTTTTAGTAAAGTAATTTTATGTTTCAAAAACAAGTTGAATTCAAAAAATACTTTAATTGAAATTTTTCCACATATATTATAAATAATTTATAATATTTTTCAAAATTTTATTTTATGTAATGAATATAATTTTTATAAAAATATTTGATTTTAATTGAAATATGAAAAATTCAATTTTTTAGAGAATCGTCATTTATTTTCAAGTACAAATCATATTATGTTTTTATATTCATATTAATGTAACATAATTATAATTTAATTAGAAATAATATAATTAATTACCTAAGAAACATCATTATTCTAGATTTTGGAATAAGTTCATTTTTTTTAAATGGAATGAGATATGGGTTGGTGACCTAGACCATACCCACCAAAAATTTATTAAAAAAAATTAATGTTACAGTTAACACATGAGGTGTAAAGAACATACTCCATCAACAACCGTAGGTGAAGACACACATTCAAGAAAACATGTGCAAAACAATGAAATGTGTGAACCGAAATTTTAAGGTCGACCTTCTATAAAGAATGACCAGCACCGGATCATTAAATCATTTTCAAAAAAATGAGCACTTCACTTCAAATCTCAAAGTATCCTTCAACACAGTCCTTGTATTGAGAAAAATCAAACATCACCAAACATTTCAAACATCACACAACACCCCCATAAGAGATATTAGGAAGAAAGGGAAGAAGCCCATAAAAGACCATAACCCATGAAAAAGATCAAAGATTATGAGTAGAAGGAAAATATCACTCCCAAAATATAGCTTTAAAGTCAAAATCATGGTTTTTTATGCTCATCCAACATCCTAATGAACATAATTTTTCAAATTTCAAAGTATTTCTCAGCAAAAAACGATATAGTCTTGATATTTCATGAAAATGATTACATCTTGGTCATCCATCCAATCAAAAATTGCATCTCCCACATCCTCTTCATTGCAATATGAAATCTATATATAGGATTTTGTTTACTTTCATCATTTTTGTCATCTGAATCAGAGATTTAAATCTGTTGACCAACCACAGTTGAGAGTCATAGAGTCTCTATCCTAGTGGTTTCCATATATTTTGTGACAACTGTTCTTTCAAGTTTAGAATAGTCCCTATGCTTCCTTATTTTTCTAGGATTTGGGGTAATAAAGCTATCAGTGTCTAACATTGGTTTTTTCCTATTCATAGAACTCATTTTTAAGAAGTCTTCCTCACTTTTATTGGGATTATCATCAACCTCTTACAAGGATTCAAAATAACCAGAGAGATCACCATGCTCCCTGTCTCATGATTCATGGTGATTCGACTGCTCCTCCACCAAGGCAGGAAGATCATTTGTACTTGTAGAATGAGGAATAGAACCCAGAAAACCTCAAACTTCTATAGAATGGCACGATGGTTGATAAGGTTGAGTATTGAATACCAAAATCTTCTTGTTCACATCAAAATTATTCTCTCCAGTAGTAGAAGGATGATAAGCTTCTTAACTAACACTTACTACATCGGTTCCTAGATTCTGATTACCTTTTTAAATCCAAGTAGATTTCTTGGGCTCAGTATTTGTGATCATGCAGTCACATTACTTTTGGCCACGCCCAAGCTTAAGGCAAGAATGCAGTAATCAAGTACTCATTCATAAACAACATCCTGGAGGAAACCAGACTCACCATTCTGAATCGAAATTTGGGTAGGGATATTTTTAGAGACATTTTTTTCAAAATATATTATAGAAAGTGATTGTATTGTAAGATTCATCATTTCCAAATACAACTACAATGGGTTTCCAATAAGCATGGAAATCAGAAACAATGCTTCCTGTTTAAACAAGTGGAGTGGCAGCCCAGGGAAGTCGATCCATATCGGAACAGTGGGAGGTTCAGAAAAGGAATTAAAATATGAGGTTTATTTGAGAACTCACATAGAACAGCCCCCAAAATACAAATATCTCCTCACTCAAATACTATACTAGTTACTCTCAGAGGAAAATCAAAAAGCAACATTTGAATAATTCAAAAGTCTGAGATGAAACCCAAAAATCCAATGATTTCAAGAACATTTAATAATAATTTCAAAGAAGGCATCTGGTACAAAACTTTTCCAACAAGTATGAACCATAAATTTGAATTAAGAAGGGTTACCTCGTTTTAGGAGAAATAAATCGCCAACTGACCGTGGTGATGAAAGTGTTTAGGGTTAATGAAAATATCAGGCAGCACGACATCATTAGCTCCAGAATTGATGTTATCTGACCTTCCAACTACCACATCTGTAAAGGTTGTCAATGTTGGAGCAGGGTTTCTCATGGGAGTGGGGTTTCTCTATGTGTTAGGGTATCACGCATGAGCGGATATCCCCTAACTAATCAATTACCTCTGGAAGAAGTTCATTTTTGTGGTAAAAACACATTTTTCTAAAAAACATTATTTCAATGTGTTTTATACAAATAATATATATAAATATCTATTGATTAAATTTTTTATGAAATATATAGAATATAAATTCAATAATAAAATATTAATTTCTTTTTTGTTTTTTAAAATTCCTTGAGTGGAATTATTTACAATTTTATGCATACAAATTAATATCCTCTAAAACAAATTTTCTTTGTGGTTTTCAGTCTTATTTAAAATTAAAATTTTTCACTTATAATTCCTTCCATATTATTTATAATCATTACTAATATAATTTACTATATTGGGATTAATTTTTGTTTAAATGAATAGTTAAATGGTAAAATTATGTTACCATGTAAAATGACTAAAACATGTTTATCGCAGTTTTAAACCAATTTATAATCATAGGATTGCCACCCAAAATTTTATAATTATAATGGGATGAATATATTGAGAAATTGTATTATCATAAATTTTAATTAATTGAATTTCAAATCTAATTTCACCGGAATTCGATCCTGTATCAATGAAATCTTTTAAGAAATTCTATTTGTAACACACTGCACGCTTATAAAAAGGAACTTCTTATCTTATATTATTTAAAAAATTTGATCCTTCATAATCAAAAAATTACTTCTCCAAAACATTATTAGAATCCTTTAATTCATAATATATTTTATTTTATTCTCCTATTTCCAGTCCTCCATGGATTATTGTGTAAACCAAGGGTGGTTACTCAAATATGAGGTATAAATCGTAACTATTCACTTTGAATTTTATTTATTCTTATTCTTCCTATAATCCTAATATATACATCATAAAATTATAAATAAATTATAATAAATAGAAATATTATTTTATTATGATAAAAACACAACCATTTCCCACCAATTCCCCATCAAATGGTTTGTGAATGTATCGCTCAAGCGAGCGTTTGTACTATGACCCCCCCCCCCACATGACAAATTGATTAATTTTGAACCACCATCATTCATAGATGGTTATAATAATGTATTTAATGTTTATAAATGAAATTTATTACGTTTTCTTTATTTTTTATTATAATATTTTATCTACCTTCTTACCATCACATCCATTCAAAAACAAAAATGTTGCTCGTGCATATGTGTGGAATACCTCCTCAATGAAGCATTGTGATTCATTTGTTGTTTCAGATTTAATTGGATGGTTATAAGGATATATTAAATGGTTATATATATATATAATTATTTATGAGATAACAATTGTTATTTAAATATTTATTATCATTTAAATTTCTTTTATTCATTTCATTGAAATGTGGAAATAACACTCGTGTGTACATATAAATACGCATCTCCATGAAGTGATGTGATTCATTTTTCATAACCTATTTATAATAATGGTTATAAACATGTATATAATAAATATATATTATATTTATATCATTATTAAAATTCTAGATATTATGTAACAATTATAAATGTAAATGTACCATAACCGTCGAACTAGAAATTTCCTGTGAAAAGAAATAATTATGACACAAAAATGAGGATTTTAATTTAGAATTATTAATAAACGAGAGTTTAAATGACTTAATTGGATCATATATGAAATTATAAGTGCCTAAATTTCTATTTTAATGAATTATAATAAATAAAAGTTCATTATACATGTGTTTATAGTTCATATTAATCAATCCATACATAAGATATGGTTTCTTCATCTCAATTTTTCTTCATTGAGACATATTTGATGTTATTTATTTATTTATGTTTATGATTTGTATGTACCAATCTGTTGGAATATTATATCAGGTATCCTTATTAATTCATGGTATGTAGTTTTATAATTCAAATTATTACATCCATTGATATTTTGAATAAAAATTTACCAATGTTTTAAGGGGTTTCCATGATAAATTGTCTTATTTGGGACATGTGCCATGTTATACACCTATCATATATTATGAAGTGTATATGATTCCACTATCAAATATTTTCTAATGAGCATCCATATGTTTATGTTATTTAAATTTTCCCTTGATTTTAGTACTGTATCAACATGAACTTTAATAAATTAAATTACCTTTTGAATGAATAAATGTGTAGTAAAAGTAATTTAGTTATAAAAAACACATTCACGACTTTGGATATTTTGGATATTTATAATCTGTTGGATTTAAAGTAAAATTAAACGTCATAAATGTTTCTAAAATAAATATTATATAGTGACCATTATGATTAGTATATTATTGGTTATTATGAATCCAAATTTACATAGATGAAAGAAGTGATTACTAAGAATAGTAGGGTTATACCCTATGAAGCCCATTTATCATAGCTTCCGATGTATATTTCATTACTAGAATTTTACCTTGACCAATACCAAGCCAATATTCAACAACTAAAGCATGAGTGAAACTACATACATGATATGTTCAATATTATTGAGATCATGGGACAAACCATGTTCATTGAACCATCTAAGTAATTTTTCATAATAACACACCTTACCCTTAGAGTTTTTATGGTGTAATAAGGGGATATGTTTTAAGACCCTAAATTATGAATTTATATATTTTTTGTAGAAAATTAATAATTATATTTATCCTTTTCTATTTTTACATTATAATTAATAAAAATATATTTAATAAAAACCAGATTTTGACATGATAAAACATAAATTATATTTTTGAAAAATATAGTATTTCAATCAAAACACACTTTTTTATGAATTCATTAATTTTAAAAATAATAGTTATTTTAATAAAAAAATTACTAAATTATATTTTTTAAATATAAAAGATAATATAATTCTATGAATTCAAATGTCATTTTTTAGCGTCAAAAAACTATGTTAATCATAAAAACACGTATATTTCAATAAATTTTATTTTTCATTTCAAATTGAAAATTTTCATATTTATATAATTTTCTAGATGAAATAAATATTCTTTCTGAAATTAAAACTTTTGAAATTAGAAAATGGTGAATAATTTATAATTTTTTGAGAGAATGAATTTTTGGTTAAAATTAAATATGATATAAATAAACAGTATGTATTGTGAAATCATAAAATCTCAATTGTGATATACAAAATAATATAAGTAGTATCGATTAATAAAATTATGTTTCTTTTATAAAATATTTTGTTTTTGAAGTTAGTTTATTATTTTTATAAATCTTTCATGAATCCTATAAAGACTATATTATATTTTAAGGGTTTAAAATTAACTCATTAGGAACATGAATCACCTCGACATTACCAAGAGTATTATTTAATTTAGTTAGATTCTTAGACTTATAAAATATTTTAAAACCCTCATATTTGGTTGAAACCTAGGGAAGAGAAAATAGTTTGTTTTGTTATTTTGAATATTTTATCATATATGGTCTAAAACTTATGTTTAGAAATTAATAAATAATCACACTCTCTTTTTCTATAAAAACACACCCATTATCCCCTTAATATTCTTTAAAAACTCTAGAATCAAGAAATTACATTTCCTTTACCTCTATATGTCCCTGCCAAGGTGTTTCCAACCTCTTAATAAGATCCTCTCAATCTTTTAGAGCGCCCACTCATGGTAATGGGTCCTCTCCTCTTCCTTTTTAGTTCAAGAACTTTATTTGTACTGAGCCTTTTGATTCCCAAATGACTATGTTATGACATGTTTTTAAAAATACAATTATTATCATTATGATTACCATGTAATTAGAGGCCATGTTTCACTCTCATTAAACCCTCTCTTGAACCTTTTTGTGAAGCCATTACGCTGTTGAAATTATCCTATGATTTTTCATGAACAATTTGTGTTGTGAATACCCATCCCCATTTGAACTCAATGGTATTCACAAAGATGTATCTATCCTTCAATTAGTAGGTAATTAAATGTATGTAACCCAAACATATTAATCATGGGTTTATAATTGATGAATGAAATCCTTATGTGTATGACCTTTGAGGCACACAAATTCATGAACATCATATGACTATTATAGATGGGATTGAAATTATATATCCATCCAATGCATTGGGTAATGTTTTTATCTCATAAGATTCCATTTATAGTGCATTGGAGGTTGTTCATAGAACACTATGTTATGTTTTATTAGTGGTTATCCTTGACCAATTCTTAGGATTTCATGTTTTATGTTGTTCCCACATTCTTATAATGCCTTGATTTTATATTCATATTTCATGATATGATGATCATGATTACTATTCTTAACCATTTTCTCTCACCTTGAAATTAATATTTCCAATCATTAATTTCTTTCATCATGTTATCCTTTTATTATTCACTTACTATGATTTAGAGCTCAATGCTTTCTTATGTGCATCAACAAGTTATCCCATATATATCTAGAAGACCAATGGATATTATTAGAATGTTATGTATTTTTTTGAATAATGTTATCATATCTCTATTTCATGTTATCAAGTTATATATCTAATCTCACAAACTGACTAGGCCTCTTAATTTTTTGAGAATGTATTTTTTGTTTCCTAATAAAATAAATCATGATTTAATATGTATAAAAATATGGGTTTTTAGTGTTATTTTCATAGTGATGTTTAGTTATTTTTTGGTATTAGGATTATAATACCCAAGTTAAATCCATAGGGATAAGAATAATCATAAGAAAATATACCTAAATTTTCTTAAATTTTAGAGTATGTAGTTTCTAAAAAAATGCATCAATGGTTGAATAAAAAAGTAGACAGGGATCTAGTACAGTTTCACTAGGTTTAATAACCTTGTAAAGGGAACATTGGGAATAATTTGATCTTTACAAAGCACACGACAATGTGACCTTACTGTGCACCTAGTTTGACATTCTAGGAAAATATGATTTAATAAACTCCTAAGCTCTTTTTGAACTATTATCAAGGTAGAAATACCCATGATATTTTTTTATGAAGTAATCCATCAAAAACATCAATTGAAAACTAAATATTTATGGGTTAATGAATATATCATATTTATGATTTATCCCTTCATTGTTCATAGTTTCCATTTTCTGTGTTTGATAGCTCAAAAATTCTCATCCATAAATGTATTTTTAAATAAGTAAATTATAACAACAAAAAATAAAAGGTCCAAGGCATGATTATCATCCATTCATGAACATAATATTTCTTATGTGACCATTTTTTCAATGAATTCTTTCATATCATCCAAGATAAGTAGATATATTCAAAACCACTGCAAAATTTTGAATTGTATCTATTAGTGAAAATAAAAAATGGGGAAATTGTTACTTAAAAAGTAAATAACATCCCCTATATTAGAATTTGTTAGATGAATTTTCTATAAAAAATTGTGATACTCACTTTGGTGGAATTGAATGCAATTATAGGAATGGATTTACATTCCTTTTGTAGTTCCAAAAAAATTACAGAGATTTGGAAATCAGCATCAATATCATGAATCGCCGTATGATTTTATTCATGTTCAAGGTGGGGGAGGAGGAGTCTCATTTGGTCTCATGATGTCAAGAATAGAAATTACTGAATTATAAGAAACAAAATCTCACTTAAATGGTTGATACTAAGGAAAATATTACCATTGATGACATTACCATTATAAGAGAATTAGATGATGTGTTTCTGAAAGAATTCCAGGGGCTCCCTCTAAGCCATGAGGTTGAGTTATCTATCAAATTTTTAATACGAGCTTTGTTAATATCCAAGACTCCATGATTAATTTCCATAGCTTAAATTGATTTAATAAAGAATAAAATTCACGGTAATATAAATATATGGTTTATACATGCATTTTCTTCATCATGGGGTGAACCGGTATTCTTCTTTCAGGAAGAAGGATAGGTCAATGTGTATCTACATTGAATATCACAAGTTTAATAAAATCACAATAAAAAAGAAGCATCCACAATATATTGATGAAATATTTGATTATTAATGTGGATCCCAAAATTCTCTGATAGGGATGTTTAGTTATTATATTATCATGTTAAGGTTAAAAGGGAGGATACACCCCCCATGACTTCTTTTAATGTAAGGTACATGCACTATGTGTTTTATGTGATGCCATTGGGACTTACTAATGATCCAATAAACTTACTGGAATTAAATAATATATTATATATTGATTACATTGATATTTTTGTGGTAGTATTTATAGGTAATATTCTTATCTATTCTAAATAAATAGAAGAATATAGAGAGAATTAGAATGATATAATGAAGACCTTGTCAGATGATATTTTTATTTGAAGTATAGAAAATGAATGTTTTGGATGAATAAATTAATAGTCATGAATAATTTTATCACTAAGAAAGGGAAATATATGAATCCTTAAAAAATAGTTAATTGATATATTACTAGACCAACATATTTGATAGTTATTTCTAGTTTCCTTGGAATAGATGGGTAATATCATCCATTTGGGGGAAAATTATAATGATTTACAAGACCACTAACCAAGATAACTTATAAGGGGGTTTAATATATTTCTAGAATAAATAATTCAAATATATATTTACATATTTCATGAAGAGTCTATTCCCCACACTTATAATCACATCACCCAGCAGTAGAGAATGATTAGAAATACACAATGATATATTCCAAAAAATGGATTCAGTTGTGCTATCTTGTAATATGAAAATTTGATAGAAAATTCCTACCTCTAATTAATGATTCATGAGTCTAACTAACCAACCCATGATATATAATTGGATGTAGTGATATTCATGTGGAATATTTTGCAAAAGTATCGTTATTGGGAGAAGCATGGCATATATATTGGTCATAAAAGTCATAAGTATATTATCCCACTAATGGAACTCAATATAAAACAAATTTTTTATTAGACCTGATTAAGTATTATGATTGTTTAGTCTATTACTATCCTAGGAATTAAAACAATGTGGAAGATTCTATGATTATAAAGGATCTGCAACCCTATCAATGATGAATATTATAAGGGATCCAAAATTCTTAGACCTGTAGATGATAGAATTGGGAATAATAAAATGATATTAATCTTAAATTTATCAAATAACATCTAAAAAATCTATTCTTTATATGATAAAAGTTTCCTAGAAGGTTGATTAAGTGATACATAGAAAGGTAGTGAATATTCTGGAGTTCAATTTTACTAAATATGGAGTCATACTGTTTGGAAATTAGATATGTGTCAAAAAAACAAAAAAAAGAGTTAAATTCCTGAATATGCACATAGATCATCCTTCTCAATTAATATATGAGGAAATAAGAAGTATATTTCTCTATAGAAAAACATCAGGTTGTATAGTATGAATAAGGATATTATACAATTTATATATTGTTTCTTGTTATTACAACAAGTAAAGGATGAAGGAAAAAACTCTTAGGTTTTTATGGAACCATTATCTATATTAGTATAAAAATAATAACAAATTACCATGTATTTCATAATAGGAGACTCTAGGAAATAAAAATTCAATAACACCATTTTGATAGTAGTCAATCACCTTAAAAAGTTAGTTAATTTCATTATTATCAAGAAATATTTAGAGAAAATCACCATGATATACATAAGTGATATGGTATGATTTTATATATTTCCATTATCCATTAAATATGATCTAGATTCAATATTTACCTCAAGGTTCTGGAGAATACTTCAAAAAGTGTTGGATATAGAGATGAGTGTTAGTAGTACTTATAAACCATAGAAAATTGGTCAGTCTAAAAGAACCATTCATACTCTAGAGGATATTCTAAAATAATATTCAATGGATTTTTAAATATTTTGTGATCAATGCTTTCTTCTATTGAAGTTGTTATATAAAAACATTTTCCAGTTTTGAATTCTAATGAAACCTTATGCGACACTATTTGGGAAGAGGTATAAGAACACAACATGCTTGGATGATGTTGGAAAGTAGAAGTTTATGGGACCTAATATTTTACAGGATATGATAGAGAGTGTTCAAACCATTCATCGCCATATCAAATATAAATATTTTATAGAAAATCTATGATGTGATCATCAGGGATATCTATAATTTTAGGATCATGATAATGTGTTCGTTTATGTATATATATATGTATGAAAGAAAATAGGTTTGGGGAAAATGGAAATCTCAATACAAGATACACAAACACCTTTGAGATATTTGATCACATTGGAATTGTGACATATCGACTAAAATTCCTATTGAACCTATCTCAATTACATGATGCATTCTATGCATCCATCTCGAGGAAGTACATACCAAACTTTTCATGTGTATTAAATCTAGAGGTGGTACCACTGAAAACTGATCATTCTTATGAGGAGTATCCATTGAATAACATATATTATAGAGATAATTCTCTAAGAATCAAGAAAACATACATTGTAAAAGTGATATGGTGGGACTACATGTTTGAGGAACAAACATGTGAACTAGAAGTGGAGATGAAAAAAATACCCTTATCCATTTTAATGTGTGAAATGAAAATTTTGAGTGTGAAATTTATGAAGGGGGGGTAATGAAAGAACCCAAACATTTATTAATGAAAATCCATTTTGAATGATTAAATATGTTATCAAATTAATGTGGTTATGGAAAAAACATTCACTACTTTAGTTATTATTTATAGTTATAGTCTCTCTTATTTAAAGGAACATTAAAAATCATAACCATTGATAATATATCCATTCTGTAGTGACTATTTAGTTTAGTTTATTAATGGTTATGATAAAGTGCAATAGACTTAAATGGAAGAAACAATAGCCTTGATGAGTTGGATCATACACTATAAAGACAATTTATCAGAGCTTTAGTGGAAAATGACATCACTTGGTTTTCCCCTTTACCATTCTGAAGATGAGATTCAACAACCAAAGTATGTGAAAAACCTTTTATAGGAGATGTTCATAATTACAAAGATCATGACCCAAACCATGTTAACCAAACCATCCTAAGAAAGTGTCATAATCGGACACCCTAACTTTCAAGATTACATTGGTGTAATAATGGGTTATGTATCTAAAACATAACAATATGAATTTGTATATTTTTTATTTTTAATAATATACTGATGATATTTATCCTTTTTATTATTACTTTATAATAATTAAACAATTTGTTTGATTAAAATTAGATATTGATATGATGAAACTCAAATTGTATTTTTGGGAAATATATAATTTCAATTAAGACACACTTTTTGATGAATATAAAAATATTTAAAGTAAATTTTATTTTAATAAAATATTATTTTATATAATTGTTTTTTCAAATAAAATTTGTAAAATGTTCTTTTAAATTAAAATTTAATTTTTATAATGGTTATAAACAATTATCATTATAAAAACCATATTTTTTAAAAAAGTGGGATTTTTTATTTTTGACTTTGAATTTTCAAATTTTGATAATTTTTTTCATAATTTTTTTTTTAAAATTATAATTTTAAAATTAGACAATAATAAATTTTTATTAATTTTCTACGAAATTCATTTTTTTTAAATTAAGTACAGTATACATATAAGGTATGTATGAAGACATCATAAAAGCCCAAAAGTGATGTAATAAATTCTATAAATAGTAACCACTAAATAATAATGTTTCCCCTTTAAAATAAATTACTTTTGAAATTATTTTATCATTTTTTTAAACCATTAAATAATTCTCGTAAACCTATACTATATTTTATGGTTTTAAAATTATTTCTTTAAGAAGATTTCTCCCCTCCACATCACCATGGGTATTATTTTAATATGTCTAGCTAATAGACTTATAAAATATTAAAAACCACTCCACTTTTTTAGAAAATATGGGAATAAAAAAATGGGAATGATAATGTTTTTTTATTTTATCATGTATATTCCAAAATGAATATTTGGTAATTAAAAAATATTTCACCACTATTTTTATATAAAACCCCTCCTACCTCCTATTCCTATTCATTAAAAATTATTTAAGTAAGAATTTATTCTTAATTTACCTCAATATATCCCTCCTAATGTTTTTTGAAGAAGTTAAGAGACTCTACTAAATCTTTTAGAAGATCCATCTCAATTTAAGGGATCCTCTCCTCTAACTTTTTGTTCATGTACTTTTTTATACTAATAAATTTGATTTCCAATTAATCATGTTGTAATATTTTTTCTACACATTCCTTATCTATCTTTCTAATGAAGAAATATTGATTGGAAACCATTTTATCTCATTAAGCCTTCCCTGGCTCCTTTATGTTTAGCTATTATGATGTCGAAATTATCCTATAACATTCCATTCAAATCATTTTTATAGTGAATAACTATCCCAATTTCTACTCAAGGTTATTGACCTAGTTGTACCTATATATAATTGATCGTGTAATTTCATGAATAGATCACAACACAAATTTGTGGATATAAACTCACAAATATAGTGGAAATCTCCAAAGGTATTTTTTGACCATATATTTATGGCATAAAAAGAGTTAGGACACACACTATGATTGAGTGATATATTAATAACCTTTTGAATTTACGTGACGAGTTCTTATAGAAGCGATATATAGCTATAACTGAGACTATAATCATTAATTTCAATAAAATCCCTAGAGCCCATTCTAACCTAATAGTATTTCAAGATAAGATTTTAGTGCCTAGGATATATGGTAATTTCATCTATGAAACATATTAACCTCATTGGTTCTATCGTCAGTTCAACTGTGTTAAGAAGTTCACACTCTCTCCCTCCATTGTAAATTCTATGAATCACTCTATAATGGAAGAATAACTTCAACTAATGGAAAAGAGATAGGAAACCATAATCGAGGTAAATTTTCCTCTGGTTGATTCAGATATTAGTTTGATATTTACTATAATATGGCTTGATTTTGATCATTTTCACGAATCAAAATTTCGAGCAAGATACCAAAGTTTATAAGTACCTCAACTCCTAGTGATGAAATAGAAAGGAGTCTTGAATTGGATATGGAACAAAAAATAAAATGATTTTCTCCATAGATGGTGGAGGATATAAGGCTTAGGAAGAATGTTTCATCATGGGGTATCATTGTACCATATTCAGGGAATGAAGAAAATACCCTTTCTCTGGTTCCTTCTATTGATAAATATGTAAAAGCTTTGTGGAAATGGAGTATATGGTGGGATTCCATGTCAAAGAGGACAATTTTGGGTGTGAATCAAATAGAATAAATTATGTTGATATGGATTGGATAGGAAATATCCTCCTTGTATATCTTATTCTATTACAAGACTAAGGAGTAAGAGAATCACATCAATGACCTAGAATCTCTAATTTATTCTCAAATGGAAGTAACATTGTATTTATGATACCCCAACTCTTTATTACACATTATGTAATGCTTTATTATTTACGAGTAAACATAATGCAATATTGAATATTGATAAGTCTAGAATATATTATAATTAGGTACATTATATAACAATATAAAATTGGGAATACATCATATTTATTGTAAACATACATAAAATGATCGTATTTTTCTTTCATACATAAGAATGTATAAAGAGACCTGAGGAAATATATAAGAAAGGGGTTTGATATAAATCCCAGTAATGGAATAAACGTGACATAAAATAAATAATTTAATACATGTGAAGCAACATGAATATTAACGAGAAAAAAGTGGTTATAATCTTAAACATGAATAATGAGGCATGATATAACTTGATAATCAAAAAGGCAACATGGGAAATGATGGAACAACTTAAAACACTGCATCATAACATATATCAAGGATAATACCCATGAAATAATGATAGAAAAAGTACCATGAATATTTACGTTCCATCCCAAATCCCTTATATGATGTCTCGGGAGACTAAAACATTACCCAATTCATTAGAGTGTTTTATAATTCAGGGTGTACCCATCACTTTCTTTTCATTATCATGCATAAGTGTTCTTTATATATCATTAACAATATAATAATTTATTCAAAAAAAATTATTAAATGACCCAAGAGTGTGTAATACATAAATATAACTCTATAATTAATAAGTATAAGTGAATAAAGGTGAATGCCATTGATAGGAAATGGGTAAGGGTGTTAATTACATAATTTTTTGGCATGTAAAATCATAGTGAAATTTAGGCGACATAAGAGGGAAGTATGAATTTTCATGGGAGTGATTGATGTGAGTGAAATGGGCCTCTCATAATTTAGGAATAAAATTTAATGTAATGGGGATATAGATAAACGTATCCCAATCATAGGAGTTAAAGATACAATACAGAAGATAAATAGTATATGAGAATAAAGAGAATAAATAAAAGAACTATGACCTTTAGAGTGTGAATCCAAATTCTTGGGTGGTGTTTCTAAATATATTTTGGGAACCTTGGGAGGAAAATTGAGAGAGTAGGTAAGAAGAAGGATGTGATCTGATAATTTTTACTAAAGAGAAATGGGAGCTTGTTTGGGTTTATATAGGAAAACATAGGTGAGTTCTTTATTATTCCCCTAACATAGGTTTTGGACTCTGTATAAAAAATAACCTCTACCACAAACCTTCCCAGGTTTTTAACCATTATTTCTTCCAAATGAGGACAGTTTTAATTATTTTATATGTCCATTTAATTAAATTGTTAAAATAATACAATTTCTAATGTAGAAGTGTGTCATACTCTAAAGAAATGATTTTATAACCATAAAATATATTATAGGTTTTAAATATTCATAAAATATTTATAAAATTATTCAAATAAATATAAAATAAAATTATTTTATATGGGAAAAAATATTTATCCATGGATACCCTTTAAATTATTTATTAAATCACTTTTGGGTCATTGTGATTTCATAATACACACCATATATTTATACTACATTTAATTTTAACCTAAAATTAAACTATGTCAAAAAAATATCAAAAATTCACCATTGATATTTTCACCATTATAATTCCAAAAAACTATATTAGCTTTATCAAAATAAATTTCTAAATATATATATTTTCACCTTGAAAATAAGAATCCAAATTTATTGAGAAATGTTGGGTTTTATAGCAGTAACTATTATGGAACCCTTAGAAAAATTACATTTCACATCATAAAATTTATATGATCATTAATATTTAATAAAAAATATTTAATAATAATATTTTATTAAAATAACTTTTATTTCAAAAATCCATTAATTCATCAAAACAAGTTTCTTAATTTGAATTGAATAATAATTAAAAATACAATTTGTTTTTCTTTATATAAAAATAAAAAACATTCATAAATTAATAATAAGAAGTATATATAAATATTATTATATTATAAATATAATATTATTTTAATTATTATTTTGTTGTTGATAAATATACTTTTAATACACATGAAAACACCATAGGGGTAAGGTGGACAATGATGAGACTTTCAAGGGGTGGTTCAGTGTATGTGGTTTGGGCCATGATCTCAATGAGTTTGAAATTATTCCTTAAATAGTTTACATCTTGATTTATTTTTTGGATCTCAAATTGTTATTTTTCCTGGAAATATTCGAGTGATGGTATCTCCCCCTTCGGAAATTTTATCATTAGATTTTTCATTTAACACTATAATACTTATGAGGATAATTTTGTTTCATGATTTTTTTGGTTCCGGTGTTCCCTCATCAAACTTGTGGTTTCTCTGTAGCACTTTGAACAGGTGCATTGTCTTATTTTGTAGAACATTGTCTTTATTATTTAATATCTTCAATAGCTACTTTTCATAGGAAAGATCATTAGTTAAGTGTACCACCTATATATTGAGTACATGGTATGGGCCTGTTATGTACATCCACAAGAGTGATATGTGGAACACATCACGTACTTGAGATAGGTCAGGTGGAAGTTCGAGTTGATATGTCAACACTATGATGTTACCAAGGATTTCAAAGGTTCTAAAGTATCTTGGATTAAGATTTCCATTCATACCATGTCTCATGAATTTATTCCATAGAGAAATGTGGATGAATACCTTATCTCTAACCTCAAAATCAAGGTCTCATCAACAATTATCAACATAGTTCATCTTTCGACTCTGAGAAGCCTTGTTGTGCTTCTAAATGGTCTTGAAATGTTCATCTATTTTTTTAGAAATTTTAGGTCATAGAGGTTTATTTTCGCCAATTCCATCCAATCTTGAAGGTGTTCTTCATCTATTCTCATAAGGGGATTCATAGGGATCCAATGGTTGCTTGAGTGGAAATTATTATTATATGAGAACACTTAAAGTAGAAGATATTGATACCATCATCCTTTATATTTGATTGATAATTATCTCAACATTTACTATAGTTTATTGATATTCCACCTATATTGGACTTTGTTTTGAGGGTGATAAGATATATTAAAGTTCAACATAGTATTTAGAGTGTATTGGAGACTCTTCCTGACATTGAGGTAAATCTTGGATCTCAATTAGATTCAATCTATAGGGGTGTTCCATGCATCCTCAACAATTCTAAAATGTATATCATTTCAAGTTGATCGAGTGATAGGTACTACTGAATCTAAATGAAGTGATAATTATTTGTAAAATGATCCCCCACAACCAATATAACATTATTTCTTCTTGATTTCATCAGATGATTAGTTATAAAGTCTATTGTGATGGTTTCCCATTTCCATGTTGGTATGGGTAATGGTTTTAGCATAACCTTGTATTCGTTTCATTTATTCATTAACATGATGACAAATAAGACATCTTTATGTATATTCCATGATCTCCTAATTCATATTATCCCACCAATAGTACCCTCGTACATCTGAATACATATTTTTTCTGGATGGATAGATAAGGTTGATATATGTTCATTAGCCAACAACCCCATCTTTAATTCAGGATTTAATGGTACACATAGACGTGACCCAAATCTCACGATGTCTTCTTTGCAAAAAATGAACCCTCATGATTTAACTTTTCTTATAACCTCTACTTTATTATGAATTCTAATATCATCTCTTTGATAATCCATTAACTTTTCTAGAAGGGATGGTTGAGGAGTCATTTGTGATGGTATTTGTTATGCTCCTTACTTTTGGATTCCCATTCCCATCCTTTTTATTTTAAAGAGTTTTTGATCCTTTAAATTATCATGAATGATAAAATAATTAGATCCTTTCTACTTAGATAAGTTCCCACATTATTTTCCTTTGCAGGATGATAGTTGAATGATAATTCATATTCCTTAATTAGATCTATCCATCACCGTAGGAGCATATTTATCTATTTCTATGTTAATATATACTTTGGGCTCTTACGATCTGTATATAATTTACACCTATACCCCCAGAGATAATATCACTACATTTATAATGTGAATATTATTACATCCAACACTATATCAGGTGTTGGGTAGTTCTATTTGTGAACATTCAATTTCCATGAGGCATAGGCTATCACTGTTTCATCCTTCATTAACACAAATCCAAATACATTCCTTGAAGCATCCCCTAATATTATAAAAAGTTATACACTTTTGGGAAGTGTGAGTACAATTGCAGTGATAAGACTCTTTTTCAAATCCACAAATCTATATTCATGTTCATTATTACAAAAATATCATGACTCCATTCAGAGTTTTCTTGGTTATAGGTTTTTACAATCGTGATAAATTTCTCAAAAATCAACAACAGTACTAAGATAATCCAAGGAAACTATAGATATATGTCACATATGTTGTCCTTTCACATCCTTCAATTTATTCTTTCTTGGAAGTGTCCATGTATATCCCATTACTTTTGATAATTCTCCACAAGAATGATACTTCATTCAATCAGAGCTCACATTTTCTAAACACGACATAAATATTATCCTTTCATAAGGTCCTTTGTACTATTCTCAGATGCTCATCATGCTCCTCCTTAATTTTGAAGTGTATTATAATATCATATATAAATACTACCAAAACATTTTTGAGGCAATATATAAATAATTTATTCATCAATTCCCTTAATATGTATGGATTATGAGTGTGACTGAATAGAATTTCTATGAACTTATAGTGCTCGTACCTTGTATAAAAATCAATAATGGGGATATCATCATTATACACAATAAATTGGTAATAACCAAACTGCATATCCAACATGGATGAGTTTTATCATCCACATATCTGATTGAACAAGTCATTAATATGGGGAAGATGATTTTTTTTCTTTATTGTGATCTTGTTGTGCTCATGATAACCAAAAAAGGGTGCATTGAACCATCATTCTTCTCGACGAAGAGGATTGGTGCACCACAAATATGAAGCACTTGGGTGTATGTAACCTTTATCTAAGTTCTCTTATAATTTTTTCTTCATCACCTAATGTTCCAAAAATAAAATTCAATATAGAGTATTGGACAATGGTAATTCCTGATGCATATTCTCAATTGAAAATTTCACCTCACATCTAGAAGGAATACTAGTCAATTAATCGAGAAACACTTCACTGTATTCCATTAGAACATGCTTGTCTTCAAGGATGATCTATTCCATATAATCAATCATTTTATCTAGATATTAATTCTTATAGGGAAATAATATACATGCTTTAGATTTTGGTTCTAAATAAGATTCATCAATCTCCTTAAATTTGACCAAAATTGGAGGGCAATTCCAGATACAGAGAGTGATTTCCTTCCCACAAAAATTTATGTTCAATCAATATAGGGAAAAAATACATACCAATAACTACATCAGCTACCACTAACGGGATTAACATAAGGTTTAATGGGAGTTGTTTCCCAACAAAATTGATAGGATGGGAGTTATATACATGGGATGCAATAATTTCTTCATTTTACATTTTCACCGAATACTCTACTTATATTCTTTATGGTGGTGTTTTAATTGTCCTACTAAAACATCATGATATAAAGGAATGTGTTGAATCAGAATCAAAATGTAAATTCACTATTATTGAATGAGTAACTATAGTACCTTCAAACAATTCATTTTTGGGATTTACCTTAGAGGTTTTTATAGTATAAGCTCTCCCTTACTGCCTTGGGAGGTTGTTGTTTGTATCCAAAAACCCTTAGATTATTGCATTGGTTTACAAAATATCCCTGGCTACATGTAGTTGAAACAACGAACAATACATCGAGGGTTGAATAATGAATTCCATTTCTCCATCGCAATGGTTGTTTATCCTATTGGTAATCCATAGCTTGGTTTCCTTCATTTCTGCACATAAAGATTTTCCATATTCCCCTTAGGATGTCTCAGGGGTGCTTCTTTTTCCCTTTTAACAAGTGGGATGTTGAAATTTCATAGCACCATTGGATTTATCCATTGGACCACTATAATTAAATCCCACTTCCCACGTTTTATCCCCATGGTACTATTGAGAATCACTGATCTACATTTTGAATTTGAGGGTACATTGGACAATTTATTTATAGCTATCAATGTTTTGGATCACCAGGTCTTTTTCTAGACTAGGATTTAGCCCACTAGATAAGTTTTTAACTATTCTATTGGGGGTAATGAAAAAAGATATAGGAATATCATTCGAGTATTATAAATTTTACCTCATATTCCATGATAGATTTTCTGACTTTTTTACTTAAGGGAATGTAATTCCCTTTTCATGTTGAGTTGTAAAGTGTGAGGAAACTATTTATTGATTTTTTTTCTGGATTCCCTTCCACCCCATCACTTTGATCACTTTTTAATTATTTTCATTCTTGATGAATTTCCACCACTGATTAGCTTAACCCTTCATATGATAAATAGCTAGTAGAACCTTGTCTTGATTTGATCATTTAAGGGTAGAGAATTTTTTCTTAATGGAGTTGATCCATTTTTTCACAATTAGGCGATCATATAATCAATTGAATGTAGGAGTCATTTGTCATATAAAGCTCTCAATAATATCTAGTTTATTATTGGGGGTTTTGGATGGGTCCTCTTGATCTTGGTTTCTATTCAAAACCTTATTTATCTGAGAGATTATTATCACAGAGTTCAAGATATACACTCCCATCAGGATGGGCTTCTAATTTGGGAAGTCATCACAATGCCTTTCACATTAGTTGTTTAGCTAATTCCTCCTATTTCTGGAAATTGGATATAATAAATGGAAAAATTATGGATGCACATATCTAAACTATTAACGAGGTAAACATGAATCAAATGAAATTAAATGTATAACTTATAAATTTCATTTATTTCATAACTTATGAATTTATAGGTTTTAATCTATGTAATACATGATCTATTTCTTAATAGATAATATTATTGTAATATTTTACCTTATTAATGGCTAGTAATGATCTTGTGAATTTCTAAAAGCATATAACCAATTAGTGTCACACTAGGTGTGTAGTAAGGCCCATTGTTGGGGGCCATTTCCAGTTCGAGTCTTCCTCAATGTGGTGTTTTTGGGTTTTAACCCTCTATACTTTTCTGCCAAAGACACATCCATTTTTATATCCAGATAGGGATGTATTTTCTTGATAGAAAATATAATCTATACTAACCTACATATGGGATATTTTCTTATACATAGAATTATACCTAAGTATTTCTATAGAGTTTTATAATCATAATAAAAAGAAACAAATATTTTCATTTGATACCTACTTTGGAAACTCAACTTTTTATTATAAATTAATTATTGATTTATTACATAAGATTCTACATAATAAAATATATAATATTGACAAGACTAGTGTGTTTCGGAATTGAGTACATTAAATAACATATTAAAACAAGGGATACATCATCATTATTGAAAAATTCCCTAGCATGATCATATTATTCAATCATAATTAACACATCATGGTATAACATGAGGAAATACATAAACAATTGGTGAGCTATAAAGCCCCATAACAGAATAAACATGGAATGACATAAAAATATGTTATAAAATAGGCATATAAATGAGAAATAAAAGGGGTGATAATCTGAAACAGGAACATTGAGACATGATATAACATTATATTCATAAATACTACATGGGAAATGTAGAAGCGACATAAAACAATGCGTTATAATCATATTTCAAGGATAATTTCCAAGAAATCATGATACAAAAAGTTACATGATAGATAAGTTTCACTACCTGATCACTTGATTAATGTATTATGAGACTCAATCAGTACCCAATGCGTTGGAGTGTTATATAATTCTAGGCACACTCATCACTTTCATTTTATTCCCATGCTTAAGTGTGCAACATAGATCATAAAACATGGAATCATTTATTTATCACATTTTGTTACATGATAAAGGAGTATAGAATAAATAAATGTATTTACCCAATAATATTTAATGTTCATAATGGTGAACAGCCTTGATAAGAAATGGTAATGGGTATTCACTACACAATTGTTTGTCCTGGAAAATCATTGTGAAATTTTAGCATCTTAATAGGGGCAATGAATGTTCCTGGGAGGTATTGATGAGAGTGAAATGGGTATATCATCATATAGAAATAAAACTTACATTAAAGGGGACATTTAAGAACATCTCCCAAAATTAATAGATGAGGATAAAATACATAAGATAAAGGAGATACTTGAATATAGATGAGAAAGAAAAGAACCCTTACCTTGAGAGTGTGACTCCAAATTCTTGGGAAATGCTTTTTGAGAACATGAGTGATCCTTAGATAGACTATATAATAAGAAATTCTAGGTAAGGATGTTATCAATGAATTTTTATTGAAGCGAAATGGGATATTGGGTGGGTTTATATTGGAAAATATAGGGGGTTTCTTTATTATATACCAAACATAGGGTTTGGACTATATATAATAAAATTACTGAAACCACAAACATTCCCCTAACTTTTTCACATGTTTTTCACCAAAGAGGGGTGATTTAACTTATTTTATATGTTTAGGAGACAAACATATTTTAACAGCACCCTTCTTGATGTGGAAGTGAGTCACACTCTTAAATAATATATTTTAAAACCTGAAAATGTATTATTGGTTTCAGATGACTCATAATGGCGTTTTATAATTAATAAAATAAATTTAAAATAAGATAATATTTAATATAAAAATATATTTTGTCATGTATTAACATTTTTTATTTATAACATCGCATTTTGGCCATTATGATTACATAATACACATTATAAATTTATATAGTATATAATTTTTACACAAAACTTCATCTGTCTCTAAAAATTATGGCAAATTCACCATGGGATAATTTTTACATTCCCATTATGAAAAAATATCAATTTATTCAAAAGAAATTTGAGATATATTTTTATTCTTACTTTTAAAATAAGAGTCAATATTTATTAAGAAATGCTAGTTTTTAAAAAATAATTGTTTTCAAAATGTTATAAAAATTTCATTTTCCTTCATAAAAATTATATGATCATTAATATTTAATAATAATTAATTAATAAAGACATTTTATTATAATGAAATTTATTTCAAATTCCATAAATTCATCATAATAATCCTCTTAATTTAAATTGAATACTATGTAAAAATATATTTTTTATTATTTAAAATTAAAAAACTTTTATAATTTAATGATGAGAATTAAATATAAAAAATATTCTATTGAAAATACAACATACATTTTCAAATTATTATGTTCTTGATCTATAACACTTTTATACACTAAAAATTTCCTTGAGTGTATGGTGGGTGATGGTGATACTTTCCTAGGGTGGTTCAACGCACATGTTTTGGGCCATGATATAAATGAGCATGAACTTATCCCATAAAAGGTTTCACACATGAATTAGTTATTTGATCTCATATTTGGCTTGGCCAAGGGAGAATATCAGTGATGATATCTACCTCAGAATCTCCAATAAATGGAATTCATTGGATATGATCCTACTAGTTGAGGTCATTAATTCATTTGTCTACATGAATTGGATTTATCAAAACCCTATATTTATACTAATCATCAGATAACTTTTTAGTGGATATATTATAAATGGTAAAGATTATTTATGGTCTTTTAAATACAATGGGATATAATAAATACAAACAACATCCCGTGTTTTCTATAACCATAATATATTGTAATACATTTAATTAAATTATAAGGGGAATTTTATTTATAAAATTTTAGGTTTTAACAATATTCTAAGATGGTTTAGGAATTGTTAGGGTTTTGATCAATTAGTTTAGGTGGAGGGGATGGAATAAATCTATCACCTAGAGATATTTTAGATATATCCATATTCCTCTCACTCTTTCACTATCAACACTATCTATAAAAGGCATATTTTCTATATAGGATTCAAATGAGGCTCTTTCAAGTATCATCTCCCAAAAATAATCTTATTATGGTAAAATGTTTGGTATTAGTAACTGACCAAATATATAATTCATTGAGTAAATTTTACTTGAAAATTTTGAGAATATTAAATGGTGATTTTCAAAACGACTAGGCTATTACCAATTCCTAAACCTATAGTCCTTATAGTGGGATTAACTCTTGAAGAATTCCACATATGAGAGAATTTGAGGCTACTATAATTAAATCCTCATCCCATGATATGAGGAAAATATTATATTTAAATCCCTGTATTCTCACTTTTATAAGCATATCATGACTTCTAGATTATTATTTTAGCTTTATAGGAAACAGAATATCATTTAGAACCTTGATAGAATATATTTTACGAGAACATGAAAATATAATACATCCCATAAACATAGTTAGAGATGAAATCATGAGAGTGACTCATAGAGAGAATAACCATGGCCTCCACCAGAATATGTTTCCCACTACCCCCTAGGAATTTAATTTTATAAATTAAATAATAGATATTGATTATATTTCGACTCATCCTAATGTTGAAACTATGACCTTAATTTCATCACATAGAGAAAGTATGTGACCTAACATCATGTTGTTAGAATTATATTTTTCTGTTGACTAATTTAAAAAAATTCTCTCCATACAAGTATTCATTGATATGTTCTCGATTTAGTCAGTTAGGTGGGACACCTTGAACTTGGGATTCTTTGACAATGGGGAATCTAGTTTCTTAGGGACATAAAGGTTTATTGATAGGAAATACTCATAGTTATACCTTATGGATAAGATGTTTTGGTTGTGAAAATATCTCTATCATTTTAAAGTAAGAATCAAAATAATTTATATTCATAATGAATCTTAATTTATTTGAGAATATAATTTTTTTTGTTCTTATTATTCACTTAACCATTGTATTTGTAAACTGAGGATCATTATTTTACATCCTAGTAGAGAGATGATAAAAATTCATAAATTTATCTAGTTCCAAAGAATCAAGAGAATATTATGACTAGAACCCTCATGGTTGATCTAATCCTTAAATTTTTAACAATTTCCTTTGATTGTAACCAATTATATCTTGGATGATGCAGAATTTCCCTTAAGGGAATGATGAAGTGTTTCAAGGGGAAACTCAATATTGATCTATGATACCACCATGCCAAAATGGGTAATTAGTTGAATCACGTTAACTATTTTTTCATCAACATAGGATTCATAAGGTTTCACTATCATGGGATTTTTTAGGTGGTAAGGAGAATTTTGAAACATCAACATGAATTAGAATCATAACACAAGAATCTTATAATTGAAAGAGTACATATATAAACCCATTTTATCCAAGTTGGAAATATTCATCAAAAGTTTAATTGTTCATTGGTAGTTAAGGAAAAACAATGCATAATCAAAGTGAATAATAAAAAAGTTAATCATATTATATAGGATTTTGTTACTTCTAATCAATAGCTCACAACTCACTGAAAAATCTGAGATGAAGCAGAAGATAGATGGAGGGGTATTCAGGGTTATGAAAAGAGACATTTCGTTTTTAAGGATACTAAAGACACTAGGATTTAATAACTATGACATAACATTGATAAATCTCAAAAATAAATTTGTATGCTCTAGTATTTTACAGTAAATTGTTTATTTAACATCATATGTTTCATAAAATAAAGAATAAGACTCCAATTTTGTTTATGATTTATTCTTATAATTATTAATAAAAAATATATATCTCATTATCTATAATTTTTTGGAATATTTTTTAATATTCTATCAATCACTAAATATTAAATGAATCACCTAAAAGAATTGAGCTACATTGGATTTTAAAATATACCAAATGGACTCCCAAACCATAATTAATTCCTTTTAGGTGTTGCTCACAGATTGGGATGGGAATATACAACATCACTAATTGTAGTATATTTGGTCTATTAATGAATAGATGGTGAATAGTTCATTTTGAAGGATTGATTTGGGTCAGAATGTTGTGAAAAAGTATTAGTATATATTTTCCCAAGGATGAGGACCCAATGAGTATATCGTGGATATTTCTAGGATCATGTGGTTTAAACCACAAGATATATTCTTATGTTTTTTTATTATATAATCCTAAACTATATTATATAATTGAAACCCTATGGTAATGAACTAAACTTTTTCTCACATCTCCATTTTGTAGGTTTTCAGTCTGAAAAGTTTTGTAACACTTTTTTTTTTCAAATCACTAAAATGTGAGTAGTATTGATTACATTATGGTTTACTATCTTAGAATAAACATAGTAGGTTATTAGTGGACATAAGAAATAGGGTATCATAATATTTCATTGATAGTGGTAGTGGTATAAAAATATGTAACATCGAGAATATCAAATTCACTTGAATAAGTGGGAGGGTGGATTATATAAATCATAAACCAATGAGCCTGAATCAAGGGTAATGAAATGATATTGGTATATAAGGGATAAAATCTGAGCTTTTTCAAATGACATGTTCCACTATGTTATTTTTAGGAAATATCTATATTATAGTCCATTTCCCTTGGGATAAGATGAGAATAGTTGAAATAATTAAATGAGACCACATATGTAGATTCATATTAGTGCATGGTTTCATGGACAATCAAAATATTCCCATGAATTTGGATATTCTCATTACCGATATCCATGGAAGATTTTTAGGGAAACAATAATTTAAGAGGTGATATAGGTTAATGTATGCATGGAATTCAGGGAGGGGTTTTGGTACACTATATGTTTCATTATTATGTATTGGACAAATTATTTGGGTGAAGAAAGATTAGATTTGGTTGCTTAAACATTTTCCTAGACCAGGAGAGTCTGATATGTGTAGCTCAACATTTAGTAGGAAAATATGTTGGGCCCCATAAAAATTATGCCTCTTTCATTCATGCTATAAATATTTCCCAAGCCTCATATAAGGTAGGCATAAGGAGCAGTGACTCGAATTTTACCGAAACTACCATTCGTGGTATCTCAAAAAAATGAGTTTTATGACTTCATCACGTTTATTTTATGGTTTGATGACTAGGGATATTGAGGGAAATATTTTAATTTAAATCAAATTTAACATTTTTTTCTGTATTTATGGCTATTCAACTTTGACCTAAAGTGAGTGCGAAGTGAAAAAGTGAAAATTTTGATCGGGATCAAGAACCAAAGATACCCCAAAACATTTTTATAATGGAATATTTATGATGATTTAAATTGTAATTAATATATCTTTAATAAAGACTGATGATACAAGATAGGTATATAGGTTATAACTATTCACTACATTAGAATTATGGATTCCATTATGATGTTATTATGACTTAATGAGATTAGTGGTCCTTCCCATTAAGATGAGAGATTTTTAGTCAATAGGAAAAAATGGGGGCATATATATACTGTCATATTTAGGAATATATGCATAAACTATCATAACTTAACTTTAATGTTAGATATTTCCATTTCTGATATCCATGGAAGATTTATGGATATCCATGAAACTCAGGAATCGATGTGTGACTTATAGATGTAGGGTTGTTCAAAAGAGTTGATGGATACACTCTGGACATAATATTGTGGAGTAAATGAATCATGGTCCTTTGGAAATTAGTAAATATGGATGGTGGTCTATGGAGGAGTCTCGATTATAAATTATGCAATAATTTCTATACATATTGAGATAATAATTATTGATCTCTACACAGTTCTTATGATATGGGGAATTTATCCTAGGATAGGTCCATATATAAATAATAATTTACCAAAGGATAACATATAAATGTATCTAATACATAATAAAAGATGAATTTATATGATTTATAGACATATCCCTAGGTGGTTTGATACTTTAAGGAATAACCATCATATCAATAGGTTTTTAGAATATGTAGTTCATAGATGGGCCCAAGGAAATGAACATGGGTGTCACTATGTGTTCTACAAGATAATGAATCAGGAAATATATAGTTTTTGATAATTTTAGATACTATTAGTTATATATAAATCTTATATAAATGTTTGTTAAATTGTATGTAATTTGAGGTCCTACAACCTAGACTTGTGACAAAACATCTAACATCATAAAACAAAGAGATGGTCCTCTATGTTTAAGATGTAGTATATCCTGATCATTATCCTTGAAAAAATAAACCAAAATCATTAAGATAATGTTATTCATGAAAAAATTAAGATATAAAAAAGGTTATTGGTGGACCAACCATGTTTCTTGAGAGTACATGAAAACTGAGAAACCAATAGCATGGGGGGTGTTTGATAATTTAACTCCAAAACCTGGAGAATATTATATGGAAGAATTTTCTATATTAGTGTATGTTAATGTAATGTTAAATTTCATATAGAAAATTTCCTATTCATATAATATGGGGTTTTCTAATTATTTTAAGGTCAAAAAATATTGAGAAAAATGGTCTCAAATGGAGTGACAACAATATGCATTAATTTTTCACCATTCATATTTTATTGAACCTTCCTCTAAAAAAGGGATCTATCACTGGGGAGGATATGGTTGGATATAGGTTATATGACTCTAAATTATACTATGTATCCAATTAAATCAAGAATCAAGACCCATGTAGTTATTTTTTATATTCCCTTGCACAAATTTTAATTATATACAGGGGACAAGTTTTTATACTCTCTTTCAGACAACAGTTGGTAGAGAGTAATTTTCTATAGAGACTGTAGCTTGTACTAGTATAAGAGATCAAGGTGTTTCTATATATCTTTTATGGAAAAGAATCAATACACCAATATTTATTATGTTGTTATATCCCCTTATTCATATATGGCTCATGTGCAGGAGAAATGAGACATTTGGTTTTGAATTTTTGGATGTGCCATGGATAGAGGGTCATGCGTCACTACATATCCTAAAACATGATGAATCAATATATAAGTAATTCTTGTATGGGTAGTCCTTTATTCAGATTAATATCTTACATAGGGTTGAGATAATTTATCATTAATGAAATTTATATCTAGGATTCAGATATGGAATCACCATATCATTATATATTTAATACAAATAAGAATCAACCCATGAGAGATTATTTTGAGATATAATTTACTTACATAGATTTGATTAACATTTAATGAATAAGTTGAATTTATTCTCTAAGGAATGATAATATTGTGTGGAAAATACATCTTTAAGGGTGGAGTTCTCATATAGGGGAAAATGAGACTCTAAGGGAATGGGTCATATTTAAGGGGCCTTCCTTATATTCATAATACCCAAACCAACATGTGATTTAGTTCAATGTCATTATATGAGGACCTGACTTAAATAAAATTTATTGTCATGTTCCATAGACCAAGACTATTTAGTTCAAATGTAATGATACAAGGTCTTCAGGGACCAGATTAAGTCTGTTCAAAAAAATATTGGGATATTAATTTTATTCATGATTAAAAAAATTATACATTCAAATAACACAAGGAAATTACATGATCAATAAGAACAATTTAACAATCATTATAATTAATTTTCCTCTTTATCATGAATTTCTATAGATAAGTTATTCAATATAGTATCCTTGAAACCAAGTCCATTAATAATGATGATAACTAAATCAACTAATGGACTTAAATGGTTTCTTTATAGAGCATGAAATATAATCCCCTCTAATGAATAAATAAAAATCCTTCATGTATCACCCACACCTTCAATAGACATATATTAAGACATTGAATGAAAATGAAATTATTATATGGGTACTTTAAATTTTATCTCCATGTTCAACATAATTCCCCACTCACCAATGGATGTAGATTACAAAAACAAATTATGGAATTTCATTAGGTTTTATTGAGAACATCTCATTTAGGGTAGGATTTTTATTTCATTCATTGATGATAAAAAGGTTTTTGAAACTATAAAACGAATTTTTAGAGTTTTGTAAGCAATTTTTGGCCTTGAAAAATTGTTTCTATTGTGAAAACTAATAGAAAAGAGAATGCATCATTTCACAGGATTTTATATTATTACTCATAGAGACAAAACTAACATTATTATAAAAAGTTACAACCATATGATGTGGGACATTTTTGTTGAAAAAATATTTCTTTCTTTCCATAAAGAAACTATGTGGTCATGAATGAATTATATATTGTAAATATTGTTTTATTCAACTTTGTAGTGATGCTTCAAAATATTAAAACATATTTAGAGTTATGAATCTATTTAAACATCATAAAAGTAAACCTTTATGGATGATTAAAATTATTCGTGGATAGAAATAACTTTTTGGGGGCATAGAGGTAATATTTCATAGTCATATATAATTCTCAACCAACCATTAGTTTCACAGATTTAACATTTTCATCATTCACAACCATGAGTATCCTTTGTTAAAAATAATATAGAATGTTTATTATAAAAATCACATATAAATAATGTAAATAGACATCATGTAAAATAATGAGGAACATATTTTGAGGAGTGTCATTTCTTTTGCGTCATACAACCCAAGGGTGAAATTATATTTCATGTGATGTGTTTTGTTTGTGAGAGCCTAAAATAAAATCTATAAAAAACATGGAATTTAAACTATATAGATAAGGAATTATGTCACATAAGACCTTCTTAATGATCCCCTTCCCACATAAGATCTTTTTGGATACTCCTATATAAAATATTTTATGAACGATTCCCATGGAATTCCTTTATTGAAGGTTGCTTGTGTTAAAATTTCATGAACTAGAATCCTTAAACCCTATAATATTGGATAACCATGAACATTATCATATGATTCCAATATTATTAATAATGGGTTCCTTGTAAATTATGTGATTCTCACTCTCTAAGGATCTATCATTGTATAATATTTGACCTAGGGTGACTCTTTCGACAAAATATTCCATGTAAAACTATCATAGAATCATTTGGAAAAAAACCATCCTTTCTCATCCACCAAACCTTTACAAAGACTCTATAAATAAAAAAATTGTTTTACCCTATGAAAAGGGTTACATATGTGTATGATTGGATCTAGAGTAAAATCATTCATTAAATTTTTCTTATCTCGAAAATACATACAAAATCTCCATTCGAATTCTTTAAGTCGAGATACTCTTGTTGGTTTCCTCATATTCCTTAACCCAAAATACCCTCTTGGATTTATCATATTCCTTGATTTGAGATACTTCTTTTGGTTTCCTCATATGTCTTGATTCATGATTCTATTATTGGATTCCTCATATTCCTTGAGTCAAGATACATCTCAATGTTTTCTCATTTGGCTTAAGTTGAGATTTGGATCTTGGTTTCTTTACAAACCTTAAGTTGACATAATAATTTTTTTCTATAAATTATGTGAGTCAAGATCCTCTTTATGGTCAACCAAAAATAATTTCATTTGGATGACCTTCTCGAGTCAATAAAAAATGACCACTCATGCATAATCCCCACACTGACCCATTTGTAGGTACTTTTAACCAAGTAGTATTTGCTTTATTTATTTTAAATATATAAAATATTTAACACTCTACATGACTAGAAACTAGTTTGTAGTGTTCATGTATGAACAACCATAAATGATAAATACTACAAAATTGTCATTTAACAGTGCTTGTATTTATCTGCACTAGAGTAAATCAATGATAAATGGCATATTTATCAGTGCTAAGGAATGTTCTAATAAATTTAACCTTTTATCAACACTCTTTTTAGCACTAGTAAATATTTTTTTTCATCCATTTTTTCTAGTAATGATAAAGGTCTGAATAAATAAAATGAGATAAATAAATAAAATAAAAATAAAAGTGGAATTTATTAATTTTTTTTGCAAATTTTATTAATTAAATAGTTATTGGTAAAACATATTAAATTGATTATATATTATTAAATTTTGAAAAATTTATTAATTAAATATTTATGATAATTAATGTTATCAAATTTTATATATTACATGTATATATATATATATATATATTAATGTATATAAATATGATATATATATTTCAAAATATTTATGTGCTTTAAATAAAATATTCATACATTTATTGAATAATGGTTTATAAATAAAAATTAATATGAATTAAAAATATTGAACAATTTCATAGTACTCGACATATATTTATATGTCATTTTAGTTTTCAATTTAACATAAATCAAATATGTGTTACATTGATTTCACATATAATTAATTAATGTATTTTATATACAATTGACACACATAAAACATATCCATTTTTCAATATTGTTAAAGTGTACTTATTCATAATTTATTCAATTCCAATCATTTTAACATATATACAAGCACTTAAAAATAGACATTCCTTAATAATGTTAAAAAATGTTTAAAAAAAATATTTACAAATGAACATTTACTATATTTTTACAATTATATATTTGTAATTATAAATCAATATATATTTTTAATGTATTTATATTATTATAAATAAATTTATAATTATTAAATTTATAATACATTTAATTTATTAATTTACATATTTACTATATTTATAGTTTTATATATTTATAAATAATATATATGTCTGTCATTATATAAATATATATAATGATATAAATATTATTTTTTAAAAATATTTCCATAATTAAAAATGAAATTTTTTTAAATTATAATAAATATATTTAAAAAGGAATATATTATATATATATATATATATTATGTATGTATACATATTTATAATTATTTATTTATAATTATAATTAGAAATATTTTAACAACACTTATGTAATATGAACTGATAAAACAATCTTTATCAGTTCTTTTTTGTGCTGATAAAGATGAGGCATCATCAGACATAAACAAAGTGCAGATAAAATTAATATTTATCAGTGCTATATGTTTATCATTGATAAAGATTAATTATATGTGTGATTTTTTAGGGCTGATAAAAAACTACCTTTATCAGTGCTTTTTTATAAGCACTGATAAAAGTGTCCCGATCTAATTAAAAAATCCTAACCATTTGTGAATCTGTCAGTATATCAGAAGCATTCCGCAAAAGCCACCCATTAATATCACTCCTCGTCAGTGATGTGAATCTTAAATCACACCACTCAACTTCCTACAGTTTCTCAAGCATCTTGTCTTTCATCTGGTGTTCGATTGTAGTTAGGGTATCTAAAGAGGGTCTCGGATTTTCTTCAACCTAAGGAGGTAGTCTTTCTGATTTTTTTGTGCATTTTTTGTTTTCATTTTGATTTATGCTTCAAAAGTGCCATTATGTGATGCCCAGTGATTTTATACTAGTGACTTGTGCTTTACAATTTTCTTAGTTTCCAATTTTTTTCAGCTTTTGATCTAATATGAAGAGTTAATTATTTCTGGACTCAGTAGTTATACATGAAGTCACAAAGAGTTTAGTTGGATGTTTTATTTTGTGAAAATTTCCTAAATTGATCACCCATTGTTATAATACAAAATTTTCATTCATTATTTTATCAATTTATTCTATACATGTGAACTTTTAGAAATTGAAACTGGGGATTTTGTGTGTGAGGGAATTAAAGGTAAGTTAATGTATTTATTTTATATTATACAGCTTCATATCATCTTTTTTTTCTACATATATGGGAAGGTGTGGCTATACAATGTATGGATGCATGATGAATATTTTTATTTAAATTTTAATTTGTGTAGTTTTATTTATTTTTTGGGCCAAATCATTCTAATTGTGTTGTTTTTCATGCCATGATGCTTTTTTCCAGCCCGAGGGGGATTGAAAATGTCCCTTGGAAACTATCATGTGACAAATCATGTGTTCGATATTTTTTTTCTTGTGTTTGTTTTAGAAACTATATATATTTTTAAATTTGTTGTAACTTTTCTCAATAATCAAACTTCTTATGTATCTACCCTTTTAAAAAAGACTAATTTATTTTTCACCCTCTTTAGATTAATCCGAACATATTTATGAATATTTTTAATAATAAAATATGAAACATTATACCACGATGCTATGTACTATTTTACAACTATATTATAATTTTTCATCATCATACTACCTCTCCTCTCTCAAAAAGTTTCAAAAAATATCTTTTATAGATTACCCTTTCTAGTTATACCACTTTTTTTGAGACATATATACCACTATAAGACATTATAATTTCTTTCTTGAAAATGTATATTTTCAATAATTTCACCCCCTTTGGAGTATTTATTTAAAAAATAACAAGTTTATATCAATGGAATGACTTTGATACCTTGATATATTACATGTAGAAAAATAGAATATCAAACCTGTTTACTAGAAAAAAGTAGTCATAAAATGAATCTCTCATACTCTATGATATATATTGACATTCCAACCAAAACATTTGAAACATTTATTCAATTTTCAATGGGTTTAAACAATGGTTTTAAATTTTGCTTTTGAAATCTATAAAACACTTCCCTCGCATACATGGATTGGGAAATAAATATCCCATTAATTCCATGAGTTTCCTATAAACAAAAAAAATTTCCAACTCACTAATCATCAACATTTAAACATTGGTCATTGTTAATGTAGAAAATTATTATCATCATTAATATCATGAACCTATAAATACTGTGTCATCCACATTGGTAAACACTTTTAATATATCCATAAAATTATTATTTATGTTCTTATTGTGATCAATTCCACATTTTCAAATTAATGTTTTTTTAATAATTCATCTATCATTCAATAACAAGCTCTTATTTAATGTTTCAATTCACACATAACCTTTTTCAATTTAAAAACATTATTATAATATTAAAGAATTATAAAACTAACATTTTGTATGATTTAATTCCTATTTTTGTAATCCATTAGTAAATGTTAATTATACATCTAGTTTGATTATTTTTATTTTCCATTCTTTGATGCTGCTCATGTAGTGTTGGCAGTTAGACAAAGAAATTCAATTAAAATCATTGAAACATTGATAGTTAGGATTGTTTTAAGACATTAAGATCTATAGGTATTAGTCATACCCCAATTTGACACATGATGTGACCCGCATGACTCAATTTTACTTCATTATATTTTTATTTTATATTACTTTTAGTAAAAAAATACAACTTACTCAATGGGCCTGATATCAATTTAAAATTGACATCTGAATTTAAAATGTTTTATTCACTAAAAACAAAGAAAATACACACTGATTTTCTTAATAATTTAGTGAATCGATTCATAAATTATTTTGATGTATAGGAATCAGTATCACCTAAATCAGATAGGTGATGTGATTCATATGAGTCAAAGTGCATGTTTTATGTTTAAAATGAAATTTTAGTAAAAAAAAGTGACATACTTAAAAATGATCGAAGACATTTATATTATTTTTATACTTTAGGAAAAACATTGATAAATTATTTGGAATGTATAGGAATATGACTCACCTTAATCCGATGCATGATGTAACTGGTATGGCTCAAATATCATCTTTATTTAAAATTAACATCATTTTTAGTAAAAAACAAATTGAACTACTCAAAAATGAACAAACCCATACATATTATTTTGATACTTTTGTATAATGATTGAAAAAATGATTTTAGAAAAGTGAATGTTTCAATTTTAAAGTTCATGTTTCAAAAAACATGAAAAAACATTCATATTGTTTCAAAGTGCACTTTTCAAGTTTAAAATGATATTTTTTTAGAAAAGACCAGTGACATACTCAAAACCAAGAAAAAACATTCATATTGTTTTTATAATTTTCTAAAGTTATTCATAATTCATTTGGGATATTTATGAATCATACACACATCAATATGACGCATTGTGTGACCGGTATGACTCAAAGTGCATCTTTTTATTTTGAATTCTCATCAATGTTAGTAAGATGGGTAATAGTCATACTCAAAACTGAGAAAATACATTCTTATTGCTTTGAGACATTATGAAAATGATTGATAAGTCAATTTTACTTGTAAGAATCAACCTCACCCCAATTTGATACATGATCTTCTAGATATGACTCAAAGTGTATGTTATCAGTTTAAAATTGGCATTTTAGTTCCAAATGTGTCAGTTATTGAAAATCAGTCAAACATGATCAAATTTTATTTATAATTTATAGAAATGATAGCTAAGTCATTTTTTGACATGTAGTAATCAGTTTCACATAAAAATGATACACGATGTTATCAGAATGAGTCAAAAGTGCATGTTTCCATTTAAAATTTGTATTTTAGTAAAAAAAGACAACAGATGTACTCAAAACAGAGAAAACACATTCAAATTGATTTGATACTTTAGGTATAAAATACATAAGTCATTTCATATATTTTGGAACCATCATCACCACAATCTGATGCATGGTGGGACCGGTATGACTCCAAGTGTTTATTTTTATTTTAAAATTAATATCAATTTTAGTAAAATTAACACTTTCTACTAATTTATTTATTTATATTATTACTAAAATAATAGTTTTTTTGATATATATGTGAATTATATTTCTCTTGATGGTGTGGTTTTTTCTAAAATAACACGACTTGGGTCAGGATTAAAAGGAAATGAAATATAAATGTTTTTTAATATATGTAATAATTTGTTTTTATGTAATTGTATGAACAAATTTCTGAAATTACTATAATATAGTGTTTTTATAGTATTTTTGTTTTAAATTTCGTATCATTTAAATCTTGTATTTTTTCTTATTTTGGTTGATATTTGATGTGTTTCTAGTGCGGTGGTCTGTTGTAACAGCACACTATAATGGTGCTACAGGGTACTGTTGTTGCACACCGTAGTGTATCCCTTTATTAGCACTGATAAAGGCCAAATTTATTAGTGTCTTTAAAAGTGATGATAAAGTAATTATTTATTAGAAATTATAGAAGTTATGATAAAGGTCTATTTTATCAAATCTCAAAAAGTGATGAAAATGACCGGGGCTTTTAACCTTGCTCATGTAGCCAGATTTTTTCTAGTACTGATAAAGGGCATTTATAGTGTTGTTGAAGCCCGGTTTTGTGTAGAAGATATTGTTTTTATTCTAATTACACATAATTAAAAGGTTTTATGTGTCCCTTTATGTTTAATTAAGCTAAATTGGTCTGAATTCCATTGAAAGGTTATTTTAGAGGGGATTTTAACTTCTGGATCTCAACTCCACAACACCAAATACCACATTTCTTAGGATACCAATGCCTATTTGAATAAAAGAAAACATAAGACAACCTACATATATGGATTTATGATATATATTGATCAAATACATGGATAAAATTAGAGGTATTACAATTTATACAAGCAATGTCCCCTTAAACACATGTTATCTGTCAATCAATTTTACAATGGAAACCAACACTATTACTTTAAAATACATATGGACATGTATTAAATAAATAATATTGAACTTGAATTGGTAGTAAATCCACCAAAGGGATGATTTTACCTCACATCCTCTCATACAATAAAAGGATTCATCTCCACCACCCCAAGTAATCAAGTGGCTTCCTGCATTTGGAAAGTGAGAGAAACATTCTAGGAAAAAAAACAAAATCCTCCCATAAAAAAGTAGTAATCCATAAAAAAATAGTGTCCAAATGAAATTTTCTTGGTCTTCTATTGCCTGTAATTTTGAAAGAAATGTTGCCATAACATATTTCCTGGATGAAACAACATGTGGTGTTTGGTCTATAATGGTAGAGAAGGTAGAGGTTTATTTTTTGAGAGCTAGTATGTTTGTATGTACTATCATGATGAATATACTAGATACAACATATGCTGATCTTTCTTGATGATCTTATTACCATACCATTCCCTAATTCAGACTGAACATCAAACCCTTAGTATGTAGGTGAGTTTTTATAGTACAATATTATCCCACCAAATTATATATGCCAACTATATTTCCTTGATCCAAATTGAGAAACAACATAGTGTTATGCAGTTTTCATTTTCTTGTTTATATTCTCAATAATTAATTATTTCCAATTCATAATATTTTATTTCTATATGAATATTATTTTATGTAATTTATTATTTTCTTTTATTCACTATTTTCCAATTACCACATTTTTATGTATTTTCACTTTTGTTAGACATAGGATTATTTATGAATATTGTATACAAAAAAAATATAAATAGATTTTTGAATATGAATGAATTATTTCATTAACCTATTTTGATACTTATTCTCTATATTTCAATCACTCTATTGATTCAATATAAAAGAAATGATTTTTTTTTGTGTTATCACTATATCTTGACTAAATTAGATACCGAATTGGAATCCTAATTATAAAATAAATTATGTGACATGATCCGATATTCTTGATAAATATTTGTAATCTACAACTACGCACTATATAGGAACTCTTTGGGTAAGAAATTGTATTTTTTATTGGAACATATAATATAGATTCACGTCAATTAGAATGTCAAATAATGTTTTATGAGAAGAATAAATTGTATATTAATTTTTCTAACAAGGTGACACACTATACAAGTCTATTATAAGGGAAATTTATGGTTTTAAAACACCACTTGACACATAAAAATATTATTATTAATCTATTAAAAATTTATTCATAGTCAAAATAATCTATTTTTTGTATGGTTATTTATATTGAATAGTGATTGACAGTAAATCCGTGTATAAAACATATGCATCAAGGGAGTAAATAAAACACATAAGATCAATGAAAATTTCTAGTTTTTTTCTGGGCTGCTGCACTAATATAAACTATAATGAAATAGATATATAAACTAAAGTGAGTACCTCAAGTAGCTGAAATCATGGAAATTCACTTACTCAGTAGTGCATATTTGACTATAGAACATAGAAACAATATGTAACTTTAAGAATTAGTGAACCATTATCATAACATGCAGAAGGTTTATATAATAATAAAAATTATCTATATGGAATTCAAGTTTTTTATGTCATTGTGACACAATCCATGTATCTGGTGGGTTTGGGATTCATCAGTCCATTACATAGAGACTATTGAAAATTTTAATGTACAATAACTGATAGTGAAATTGTCTAGGAATCCCTAAAGTGTAAACATGGCTCATTTTCCAGAATGGTATAATCTACCCACAGTTGTTAGAGTATGTATCTTAGTGAAACTTTCTCTTAAAAATTCAACAAGATTATATGGTGTGGAATTTTTTTTTCCTAAAGAATAATTTCAAGGATACTAGAATTGTATTTTTGTAAAATTTAATTTAAATATTAACACCTTTCTATAAATTTAGATTTTTATGTTATTTGAAATCAATATATGGATTATCACAAAACTAGTTAATACCATGAGTAAAGAAAAAAAACACTCATCATCCCCATAATAATATCCAAACTAGATAAAATTCAAAGAACTATCCATCACCAAATATCATGTTAGGATCCTAAGAATAAACACTCTTCTAAAGAAAAAAAATCAGTTAACTATTGAAAAGATAATCTTTAATTCCACAAGAACAATCATTAGTTACTACAAGTGTTGGTTATCAAAAGATCATTATTGAATCCTCTGAATGAATTACATCGAACTATGATAAATTTAAAAATGAACACTTCTACACCATCCATGACATAGTCCCTTTCATAAATTCATAATAATTAGATTAAGTACTATTAGTAATATCCCATTCAAAGTTCCAAAATATAGAATCCCACACCAGATGCCACCCAATGGTGGTTCAAGACAATTTTCCACAAGATCGGAAGTGTGCCTACCTAAATAACAGAAGTTTCTGACTAGCAGAGAGGTCCTTGGGCAAGCTAGTAGGGTGACTATGATGTCATTAAACAAAGTAGAGTGTAGAAATATTAATATTTGAAATATTAAAAACAATGAAAATATTTAGATATTAGCGGGAACCAAATAAATAATCATGAATGATGAAAAAATAAAGTGTAGAAGATGAGTAAATAAATAGAATAATATGATGATGATATTATGAAATGTGGATTTGAAAAAATGATGAAGCAAGGGAAGGGGATACAAGCATATACATCTTGCTGATAAAAATTAAAAAATCAAAAAACTGCTACAACAAGAATCTCGAGTATTGGCTCAGTACTCTGCTCCCAAGTCCGTCCTAGAAACATAAATCAGTCATTGGAAGCTATCTACTTATATTCATCAGTACCTAAAATCAAAAAATCCATCATTGGTACAAAGGTTCCCGAGCAGGGTGTGATATAAAATCTCAGTAGGTCGACACCCACAGTGTATAGGATATTCCATTTCGTTCAATAATAAATTATAAGTGAACCTTAATAATTTAAATGAAATATAGAATTAAAAATTAAATAATAGGGGTGGTTCCCTTACGAAACCTTCCCAGAACTACCGCTTCATCACAAGTCGGTGAGTATGTACTGAAAAATACTAATATTTTAAATTGATTAAGATAAGGTTCCACAGGTTGGACTATCCCCCTTATTGCGATTGGACTTAGATAACGCGTACCTACGTTTTCTAAACAAACATAACAATTATCATTTGAATAATTTTTTACCATTGAAAACATGTAAATAATTTCTTTATAAAATATATTGGTACACCTTGATCCCATAAATGGGAACTTAGAGAGAATGTATACGTATTTCTCAAAGGGCTTGGGAAAATTTCAATGCTAAGGATTCTGTCAAAGGGAACCCAGAAATAAAGTCCCATGTTTCACTCTGGAATGGTGTAAAAATAGAATGAACAGAACTCTAAGCCAGTACATAATATCTCACATAGTGGTTTGATTCTCTCTCATGTCACGGTACAACCAATCATGCTATCAAGACCATCCAATGGGTCATCCCTAGAGAACTAGTTTCATTCCTCTAGAGGTAAAGACCAATAGAAAACATCGATCACATATAAGGCATAACTTATGTCTCCTCCGATGTATTTAATAAGAATTGAAAAAAGATTACTAAGTCATGAGAGATCTTACATGGGTTACATAAGTCAGAACACATTTTATGACCCCCATAAATATCGAAATAATTAATTTAACAACAAGGTATACATATATATAATTTATAACGAGAATTCATTCTATTTATTCAAGAATTTGTTTCCATTTGACAATTTATCATGGAAAATCATTGGGAAAAAAATTTAATTCATATGGAATAAGAGATAAAGGTCTAAACCAAAGGCTGATTCAATTTAGGCATGAGGTATAAGGCTTTAAGCACTTTTCAATTCATTTAATTTGAACCAAATAAATCAAATCAAGGTTTCACTTTTTGAGAAACACCCCTCTAAGGGAGTTTATGTTCCATAATGAAAGGGAAATGAAATTCCATGGTAATCCATACCCCTTGGTTGGAATAAACTCAAGGAGATCAACCCAAGGTGTTGATTTTACGCTTTCATGGGTCACCAAGGGCATAATAAGACATTCATTTTAATTTGACTAGTAAAATTAGAGGTGAAGACAATAAATCCCAACTCATGGTATAATTTCAAAATTTATGAACAACAATTAAATGATGAGAAAATGTCATAACCACATATCTCTACATCATAGAACATCCCTTGTCTAGTATAAATGTTTGATTTATTTGAGGATGGATGAAATTAGTGAAACCTTCAACTACCCTGAAAATGGAGACAATGGTCTTGCACCAAAATTGCTCAATATATGTGATATAAAACTCTAAATACATTATAAAAGAGCGAAGATCTATCCATTTCAGATTTTATGCTTCTGACTACAAGGGAAATTGGATAGTATGGATGACCAACGTTGATCATTATGAATAAGGATTAAGAAGACTTCTTGTATGGGAAGAGGAGAAATGAGCTGTTGGAAGAGAGATGAAAGAATGTAAAATATTATCTAAATCATTTAAAGGGGTATTTAACATAAGTTAACCCATTTTTATACTATGCACGGTTTGGAAGAACTTTACACTAACCATATTCTATTCACTGATTCTAAGGGAACTTCAGATGTTTTTCCACATGGTTTGACTAACCATGTGAAAAACATGAAAAACCACACATTCAAGGATATTATATGGCTTGTATGGTAATGCACCTTGTGTCGTATGGTTGCAGACAAAAAGTGTGGCCCAGTCTACTTCATTTTTTTCAAAGGCTCTGACATCAAATAATCCATGGACAACCTAGAAACATCATAAAACATTTAAGAATCAATTTTAGGTTCATTTAAAGGGATTATAACAAAAACAATAATGGTCCTCACATGGGATAAATGTTGAGACATTAAAAATACCCCTCCTTAAGATAACTCCTCCTTGAGTTTCCCTTTTGAAGGTAGTAGAACATAGTTTGAGAAGAGTCCATCCAATGACACATACATCAGATTCCCCCTCCTAGGTCTCATTTAGTACGCATCCATGCTACTATATGACCCAAACTAGAGGAACAAACCTACCTCAATTTTCTTTAGTTCTATGATAAACGATATGTATTTGATGCTCCTCGAAGGAAACATCCACTTCCAGCTCAATATCCTCATGATCAAATAATGAGATTGTTCAACATGATAATGTTAATGCTAAGATACATGGAAGATGTCATGAATTAAATGGTCCTCTGAGGTAACAAAAACTAATTGGCTACCATTTCAACTTTATCCACTATTTCTAAAGGCCCAACATATCAATGTGAAAACATAGGCTACATTTTGATCTGTCTGTGACCCAACTAGGGTGATACATGAAAAACCACCCAATTTCCCACCTCGAACTCAATTGGTTTAGAGTGAAAATTGATATGTGAATTCTTCCTTGACTGATTTGTATCTATAAACATCTAAATCAGCTGAAGTTTCTATGATGTCTCCTGAACAAGATGATGAATGTAGAGCAGGATCACTGTCATATAGCCAGCACAAAGGTGAATGACATGGTATTTCATAGAGGGACTCAAATGTATCCATGTGAATCATTTACTAGAAACTATTATAATATGAATACTCAACCAGATGAATATTATTTTTTCTAGTATCCTCGAAAATCATGAATATAGGCCTATATAATATCCTATAACACCTTAATTGTCCACTCAGATAGGAAGTTAGTCTAAAGGTGATATATAATACTCAAGAGCGCATATGAACGTAGTTCCTTATAAAACCCCTAAAAGAACCATTATGTGAGATGAGAATATCTGTTCAATGTGATAGAATGGGTAACACCATGGAGTCACAGTATCTCCCAGATAAAAATCCTTCCTAGATCATTAACAGAGAAGGTATCTCAGATTGGAAGTAAGTGTGCGAACTTGGTCAACAAATTGTTAATCACCCATACTGCATCATTTCCTCAAGGGGATCTTAGGAAGACCATCGATAAATCCATGGGAAAATCATTCCTTTTCCAAATAGGATTAGATAAAGGCCATAGAAGTCCTTCTGGCTTCTAGTTCTCTGCCTTCACCTACTGAAAGGTGGAGCACCGAGTGATAAATCATGTTATTTGTCTCTTTATACCTAGCTACCAGTACTGATGACACATGTCTCTGTATGTCTTGTTAATCCTAGGGTGAACCTCCCAAATAGATGAATGTGAATCCCTTGTAAACAATTCTCATATATCCTAAGACACCCATACTCGGCCTCGAAAGAGTAAGGTCTCACTGCCATTAACTACACTAGTAGGATGCAATTTCGCTTCTACAATGCTCTCTTTCAAAAAGAAACCCTTAAAATCTGATAACTATATCATCTGAACTCAATCCAAAATGAAGGATGTCACTACCAGAACTACGAGAACAGGTTTCATGTGTTGTTCTTTAACTTCCATATTCATTTTAGAAAACAATTCCTTTAGCTTCCACTCACCCCCATCCTCCTTGATAGCTTGCGTCTTAGTCTTCTGGCTTGAGGAATCAACCACTTCATTACCCTTTCTAGGTGTGTCATCAATCTCAAAGTTAGACACCTGTAGGTATTCTACCCACCTACATGGACTTAGATTTCTTTCCCACTGAGTGTAGTGGTATTTAGTATTTTTATAGTCCTTTTTAAATTATGAACCTCTCGAAAAAATAGTTCATCCAACAACGTAGATCTTGAACAAAAACTTCTAGATCGATGACATGTATAGGATATTTCTTTTTAGGAGGTTTGAGGTTGAAGGATTTATATTCTATGTCTTGATCACCATGCATCAAAACTACAATAGTCAAAATTCTTAAAGCATCATAGTAAATGGTATAGCATCTACCTAGATTAGGAAGACATAGAATTGGTTTTGAAGTGAATGTACCTTTTAATTCTTGAAATCTTTTCTCACAATTCATGTTCCGGTCAAATTTCACAACCTTCATGGTCAAGACTATAAGCAAAACTAACATTCATGAGAATTCCTAGATTAATCTCCTATAATAAGTATCCAATCCCCAAAAATATTTGTATATCAAACACTTTCTTTGGATATTCCCCAGAAACCATGATGATCACCTTCTCTAGGTCAACTGATAAGCCTTCTTTAGATTTAATTTGAACTATGTAACGTCCCGGTTCTGGAAGCCACCCAGAGGCGCCTCGTACCTGGTTGGTCACATGGCCTCAACCACATTTCCCCAAACTCCAGAGGCTTCCGACTAGCAATGAGGGCCTTGGGTGTGATAGTGGGGAAACTATTCCCTTATTAGAAGAGTAATGCAGTGGATGTAAAACAAATAGAAATAGTAGAAGAAGGAATAATCCATAAAAAAAGTAAATAGAGGAAGACTAGAAATAATAAACTGGAACACACGTATATATGAATGATTCATGATACATATGTCTAGGAAAGTATCCAAACAAATCAAAATGCTGGAATATAATTGTACTAAAACCTAGTACAAAAGAAATAAATGTAAACAACTCCTTAGCATCGCAAGCCATAGCTTGGTCCCATTCTCTCCAGCTCCACAGAAAATCAAGTTCCTAAAGTAGAGGGGCACTTGCCCTAATCTATACCTGGAGAAATATAATCTGTTAGGGAATAAAAACATGGCACAAACTGGGTGTGAGACTAAATCCCATTAGGCAACCACCATGAGATCTTTTCCAAATTTTCAGTGAATATATGGCAGACATCAGGCCAATAAATGCAGTAAACAAGGAATAACCCAACATAAACAATTCATAGTTTCAATGCATTTAGTATCATATATCAAGAAATGGATAAACAAAGCAGGTAATCCCAAATAGGTAACCCTCTAGGAATTACTCACATCCTATCCCCTCTGGTCCTACCAAGAAACATAGGAAACCCTCTGGGTAGTACACTCAGTCTAACCCCTCTGGTTTAGATTAAGCATATACTCTCTAAGGAAGTACTCACCATCAATTCCTCCTATAGTCCTGTATTGGTAACTAAAGTCTCTCGGGGGAAGAACTAAATGTCTATTCCCCCTATGGTCTCACATCATATGTAAAAGAGACACTCTGGAGAATCCCTTAGGTCCATTCTCCCTATGTTCTATACACTAAGTTCTTACGGACCTGTGTATGTCAAGAAAGTATAGAAGTGCATATCAGCCAATGTAAACCTCAAGAAAAACTTGGCTAGCAGTCTACAGCATAGCAACATGTAAGGATACAAACACCTCATCCTACTATACTAGGAATGGAAGGTAAACAACAGCCTATCAGGATACCTAGACCCAATGGTCAAAACAGGAAATCATGCATGGGAAAGCACTTCCAATGAATATCAATTAACCGTATTCACATCAGTTATCATTAACTCAAGAATCAAATCATAACAAGAAAACAATAGGGCTCAAACGATAAATGTCCAATACCCCATTCATGGGTATTGGTGGTTTTTGCACATATAACTCAAAGACATTCAATAAAAAGGAACAAACCACCTACCTCGGAGTTGGGAGAACGATATACTTGTGTCTCAGGGCATGAATCACCTTAGAACTCCAAATAACTAAAAAAAGTATAAAACTTTCACAAGAGGATAACTTGAGTAGGGTGAGGAATTGGGAAACGAAGATCAAGAATAAGAGAGAGATTACTGAGGTGATCCCAACGCAATTGATAGCTGCCGAATCGGAGTTCAGATGCTCAGTCAGGGGCTCAGAGGAAGATCGTGGCCATACGGGAGCTCTCGGCCAAACGAACCCTAGAACAAGACCTTTCTGGAGATTAGACACGACCCTTGTATGTTTAATGAAAAACAAATACACAACGTGTACTTTCCGTTTCCGTAATCCACTTTAGGCGGCCTCCAGGTCACCCCCACATGGCCATGTGTATGGCCGCTACAAGGCTAGCACACGACTACCTAAAGTAAATGAGTACATGGTGCGTACTTAAAAAATTTCTTGAAATTCCCTTTTTTCTAAAAAATGACTAGAATAAGGAATATAAGCTGGGAAAGAAGATCCAGGTTCTTAGAAAATAAGAATTGAAACTAGATGATCCGAAATTGTCATTTAATGATATTCACATATAGCTGGTCCTCTTAGTGTATTCTACACGATATAAAGATGATTTTCATGGTTGTGTTTATTGTGAAAATAAATAAAGATTTCACCTATAAATACTACTATAAATGAATCTAGATTCATTTGGGGAACCCAATTAATAAAATCCATGAATACTTTTGGTGTATTCGTTAGACCATAGAATATAACCAGATACTTTTACATGATGTACCTACTCCAGAATTCTATGTGTGGAATATCTAATGGCATCTCATGAACTATATGATTTCCTAACTTCAAATCGATCTCGGAGAATATAGTTCCTCCTTAGTGATATTCAAACATGTCATTTTCCGGAAGCAATGGATTCTAGTTATTCACCATAAGATGATCCAATCAATGGTAATCCATATACAATCTAAGGATACCATCTGACTTCTTAGAGAAAATAACTGCTAAATCCCATGGAAATGTGTTCGGTCAGATCACACCCATAGCCTCTAAGTCTTCATGTTTCTTCTTGTGTTCATGGAGATCTATAGGTGAAATCATATACGAAGGAATAGACACTAGTTCCACACTTGGAATGAGATAAATGTTTATCTCAACATCCCTCTCAAGAGGTAATTTGGTGAAATCATCAGGGAATACTTCCCTCATATGATCCATTATAGTAGGTAATTCCATGAGTTTCATTCCATGATCTCTTTTAAAGAGACTACCCATCTTGGATATCATCCCACCCAGTCTAGTATACTTGATTCCAACTCAATTGGTCTAAATATCCCTTTCACCCTTTTGGATATATATGTTCCCCTCTAGTGATGTGAATGACAGTCAATGGAAATAGAAATACACTTGTTCTTGATAAGGAACATGCCAGTTTATACCAAGAATGACGTCAAAGACAATCATCTCATGGATGGAGAAATTCCACATAAAATGGTACCTACCTGTTTCAAGGGGTGGATTCGCACTAGCACATACCCTCAACCCAAACTCCTAACAACATTTCAAGGGTCATAACACCACTACAGTATTTTATTACCAAGTCATATCATATGATGGTTGTAGTATATAGAATGGAATGTCATGCACCTATATAAAATATGGATGATACTAAAGTAGAGGCTCCTAAAATTTTACCTCTAACTATGGATGGCCATGGACACTGCTCCACTAGAATTTGATGCATTATATATATATTCCATGAATCATGGCCCTGATATATTGCATGAGTATCTTGAGAAGGTCCACTATATTAACGATGGAACTCTAAATCCAAAATTCCTCATCTGTGAAAGCCAAATCGGCTTGAAAATATTGTATAAGACCCCCTTCCTACCAAATGAGGTGTCACAGACCCTGCACTTCAATGTGGGGTGGGTGTTGAACCACACTTTTTGGGCACTGAATAAATGAATTGGAATATTCTTTGGAGGTGACCAATACTATCGCAAGATTGACACTGTATCGGGTTCCTCATACACTGGGGATTTTTGTGACTTGGCCTGCCGCATAGGTGACACACTGAAAAGCTATCAATACGTGCCAACTGGCTGGTACATTCCCCATGTGTACCCTCAAAGCATCATTTCGTACCATTTCATAAACCACTACTAGACTATCTAGAAGCTGAATGGCCCTATTTCACATCACTTGATTCCCTCATGTTACAATCTCTAATGAGGGATTGGTTCACTATTTTATATATGGTGGTCAGCTGAAATACATTATCTTATGAGATAATGGAATAAGAAATCCCCTCTTTAAATCACCTGGTACTAGTAATCTCATCACCAGTCAAGATTAGAGTGAAGTGCTATAATTTGGGGAAGAAAGAATAATAATAGATTCATGACATGTCACCTTGATCAGTGGTCATGAATTCTTAAATTTGATATATTACCATCATCTAAAGAAAGAAGTAGTCAAAGAAGGCTTCCTTGAATTCCACCCAGACCATACCCCAATGTCGAAATTCCTGAGTCAAAATGTTCCACCAGCGTTTGAAGAAATTGCATAGAATAAAGGTTTTGAGCTTTACCCTATTCTCTAGAGGCATCTCTATAAGCTCAAATATTGAAACCATATCCTACAACCAAGACTTAATAGTCAGAGGCCCCCCATCCCTCGATAAGGAGGGTGGATGTTGCTACTGAAATTACCTAGTCAGCTATTCCATAGAAGGGGGTGGTCGACGTGAACCCAAAACTTATATCATGGAATGAAGAAAATTATTATAGAACTAGGAGTCAACACCATGTAGAAGACCAACTAGAGGTTCCTTAGGGGTCACTACAGGTAGTGTCGCCATTGGATCAGGTCCCACCACCTTAGAGGTATTCTCATCAGCACTCTCCTATTGTATAACACGATGTTTTCGCGGTGATATAGATTTGAAAATTTCATGAACAGACCTTAGACATGAATTATAACAGATAGGTAATGCTATAAATATGTACCTCTACAAAGAAATATTATAATCATGTAAAAAATTACAATTCATAAGGGAACATACAGCTTATCAATTGAAATAGGCATGTAAAATAAATATATCATGACCTTTATGCTAGAAAATGGGTGTAACATTCCATGATTGTGGTTTTATAAGATGAATTCTTATCTACACTCCCCAATAAAACCCACCAATTAGAATTATTGTTCAAAAAACCAATTATTTCATCATAGGGAGTAAAATAACACTTCGATACATAACTAACAAGACACATATGACAATCACATACAACACATGCGATGCAGACAAGAAAGTAAGTAAGGAATGGAATAATGCAAGAAATTTTATGTCTTATTTTGCCTAATATGAAACATAATTTTAGTTCACCCTCATATCATCAGTCTAAAATAATAAAAATCTAATCAGGTTAATAATAATGAAAAGAAATTGTGTCACTCTATGGTGAAATACAAGAAATTGTAACAATGGAATCAATAACATCGTTAACCCATTATAGGAAATTGGGATTTCCCCTATATGTGGTGAATCTACTCCCACGAATAGTCTCATTACCAAATTCCATGACTTAGTCTCCTGTATAAAGATATATTGTAACATATATGGAAAGTATCTCAGGTACAACCTTGTAGCATCCCACCCCGGATGCCACTCACTGGTGCTCTAAGATGGTTGGCCACAAGACCTCATGCTCACGACCTTGAACACCATAGGAAAACAACTAGAACACATGGCCTTGGGTATGTCCACGGGGGACTATGGAATCAATTATCAAACCATAGAACATCAATATAAATATTAGAATTTACCGAAACAGTGAAAACTTGTAGATAACAGTGAGAACCAAATAGATAATCATTCAAGAAAAAGAAATAAAGTGAAGAAGTTGAGTAAATAAATAGAAGCATCTAATGGTGATAGTATGACAAGTGGATATACAAAAATGATAAGGAAGGTTCATGGGATACAAGAATATATAAAATGTTGAAAAATAGTAAAAAATGGAAAAACTTATATAGCTAGAATCTCGAGCATAATCTCAGTTATCTCCTCCCAACTCTAAATCAATCATTGGAAGCTAGCTACTTCCATATATTAGTACCCTAAATCACAAATTCTAATTGGGTAACAGACACACCTGTGCATGGGGTGAGATACAATCTTAGTAGGATGACCCACACAATGTCTATGACTTTCAATTTCACATAATAAAAACTAATTAATTCTCATTAACTATTGAAATGTAATACATAATAAAAATGAAATAATTGGGGTGGGTCCATTATGACACCCTACCAAAACTACCTGCTTTTACTTGATCCGGTGAGTTTATACCAAGAGATAAATCAATGGCAATGTGATTATGGTAAGGTTACATAGGATAAGATGTCTCCAAGCTTGTGATTGGGCTTGGAGAACACGTCCCTACCGTTTCTAAACTAACTATCAAATTATCATTTCAAGACATTTTTTTCCTGTGGGAACATTTTAATCATCTCCTTATAAAATATTTCAAAACACCTTGAGACCATCCAAGGAAATATAGAGTGTCATTCCACATATTTCATTGAACGGCTTTATATAAGTCTAATTCTGAGGAGTCCTCCAAAGTTGACCCATGTATGAAGTCCCAAGGGTCACAGTGTAATGGTGTCAAAATAACATGAAATGGCCTCTAATTCTACACCTAGTATCACACATAGGGGACTAAGGGTCACTCATGAAATGGTACGACCAATTGTGTCATTGAGATGTTCCAAGGTGTCCTCTCTAGAGAACTGGTGTCCCTCATCTAGGGGAAAATACAAAAAATGCATGGTGGGTCCATCTCAGACATAACTAATGTCACCCTCTACATATTGAACAATCATTGTCAAAATATAACTAAGGAATGAGAGCCTTTCCCAGGGGTCCTAAATTTAGAACCCCACACATAACCCTTGAAACTATGGAAATAACAATTTAGCAGGAATGTTATTCATATATAGCATGTCTAATGAGAGAAAATTTAATTTTTTCATGAATTTTTTCACCACAGTAAAATTTATCCGGACATTTCATTCGAAAAACCATTTACGTCATATGGAATAAGGGATCAATGTATAATCCAATGTCCAATTCAGTTTTTTAATGATGTATATGGATTTAAGATCATGGTCAATTTGTTTAAATGAAACCAAATTAATCAAATCAACGTGTTATTTGTTGAGAAAAATCTCTATAATAGAGTTTATGTTCCCAAATATAAGGGAAAGAAAATTTAATGAAAAGTCATACACTTTGGTTTCCATAAAACCAAGGTGATCAACCGAAGGGGCTGATTATCTACTTTCATGGGTCAACCAAGGAATGGTGAGATATCCATATTAATTTAATTACACTAATTAGATGTGAAGTTGGAAATTCATGGATCATTGCATAATGTCGCAATTTATGAAACATAATGAAACAATTGGAAAAGATCATAACCACCTACATTAGCCTTATATATCTTCCTCATCATGTATCAATGTTTGATTGTATCTAGGTTGGAATAAATCAATGAAACCTAAAATTCTATGAAAATGGGGTAAATCATCTTACACCAAAAGAGAGAAATAAATAGGAAAAATAAAATTAAATAGAATATGTAGGGTCAAAGATCTAACCTTTTTGGGATTAGATGATTCTAATAGATAGGGAATCATATATCATATGGAGGAGTTATCTTAATTCCTAGGTAGAAATAGGGAGATTCCTTCATTCATGGGAAGGGGAGAAGTGAGCTTCTATAAAAGAGAGGAAGAAAAGGTAAATATTTTTTAAATCCTTTAAGAGGGGCACAAATTTAATTTCCCCCATTTTTTACAATGTGTATGGTTTAGCCAAATCATGTTACATACATGCACTATTTATTGTTTCTAAGGGTAAATTTCACAACTTTCCCCCTGGATTGAGTAACGGTGAAAAAACAATGAAAACCACACTATTAAGGATTTCAGACAGCCTGCACAACCTTGCACACCAGGTCTCATGATTGAGACAGACCATGCAGCCTAGTCTGCTTATTTTCTTCCAAGGCACCAACTTTGAACATGACCTGGACACCCATGAAAACCTGTAATCATTTTAATCATCATATTTATGGTTATTTAAATAAATTATAATAAAAAATTAATGGTTATTACCTTTAATAAAGTATATAAAGTTTCAATAATGTTTCTCAATAAACCTAATGAAGCATCCACATCTAACTCTAAAACACCAATGAAATCATTATCACCAATCATGTAGGGATCGTTCTTTGTTAACATACACACTCCAGATAAATTGATATTCAAGGATGATAATGGATCAAACATTAAAAAATTGAAAATATTAATGAATATAAAACCATAGAAAACTACAACACAATAAATCATCTCAATGAAAATAGACCTCGATTAAAGTTACCAAATTCTTATTCCATGGAAGGTAGTTATTTACAGAACATGTTTTTGGAATCAATAGTTAGATAAATATGGATGAATTCCTCTAAATATTTAAAAATAAAATTCCAAACCACTATAGAATCATCGAAGTAAAAAATAACCAAAATAAACTTATTGAATTTTATGGTACAAATTGGAAGATAACCATTGAATGATTTCTTATCCAGCCCCTATAAGACCATCATCCTCTTTTATTTCCCATTCCCTTCTAGAAAATTCCATTATCCTAACATGTTATCTCATTATATCACCTCTCAAAATTCCTTCCAAATTTTTTATACACTTACTTAATTTTCTCTAAGAAGAGAGGGGAGAATTACCCAAATATGTGACCTTCAAATGACCCATTGGACACCATGATGTAGATAGAATTTCTGACACTCTAATTATAAATTCGGTTTCTCCATAATCATTTATAATTTACCAATAGAACATATCATTAAATGTTTCATAAATTAATAATAATAACTATTCCACCTATTCCTATTCCTCTTTTAGGAAGATGAAACATCCTTGTTTTCTTATATGAGAATGACTAGAATATTTCCGATAGAGTACTATTATTTCTTCCATTATTCCTTATTATAACATAACGATATTCCACTTATTAAAAACTCTCTTATTAATAATAAAATGGAACTACAGACCTGATATTTACTATAGAGACTAAGGCTTCTGATGTAGCCTCCATGGATCTCCAAACTTTGTCTTAAATAGAGAACAATTATTGTTTCTTTTTTTCCATGACTCCACCCTCTTCAAACCATAAATATATCTAACTTTTACATATATATTAAAAAAATGGTTTCAAAAATTGATTTTAGAAAAGAATAACATATCAATATTGTGTGGAATTTCTATACCATCAGCTCCATGTGAATCAAGTCTATTTGAAAGTGAAATCCCACATTCACCTTCAACCTTTTCAACTCGTTTTATCAAATTTATACATAAATTAGACAAAATGGCTATAAAGAGAATAGAAAGAAAATGATCAAGAGGGGTTTTTATTCTTAAATACCCTTAATTGTAAGAGTGGGAATAACCATATATCCATACCCCTTATAAAACTCAGAATTTAAGTTTTTAATAATAAAACAAATTCTACAAAATATTGAAATTCCTATATTTCAGATGATCATATGTGATTTATAAAATTGACAGCTTTATTTGGATAAAAAACTTCATATAACTCACTATTTATTCAAGGAAGTGAAGATTTCATTATCTTCACATTTATTAATAAATATATATCTCTATAGAGACACAAAATGTTCATAAATAAATATTACATCTTATATAATGAATAATAATTACATAATAATGTGATCAACTCAAAAAAATAAGGTTTTTGTGTCATTGGTAACATTAATACATAAATCACTGGTATATAAAATATCTTCATTATAACCAATATAGTTATTTATAATTAGAATTGTTCCTAGATATATCATACTAAAAAATTTATTCATATCATAAGGAAAAGGAAACATAATAAAGGGTGGTATTATATTCTCATTTAGAGTAAATAAGGGAGATATCAAGGATAAATTAATCATAATAAGAGAATAAGGGTATGGTAACATGAGGTAAACTATTTAAATCTATACACAATCATTCATAGATTATAATCATGATTGATGATATAAATCGCTGAAGTTCATAAGACATGAATCATAAAAGAATCAAATAAAAAGATCCATTAGATCATAAAATTATCATAATATGATATCATAAAAGAGTATAACAAAGTATGGTATATCAAAATATTTTAAATATTTTTTCAATAATACCCACTGAGACATTCCTCACCTGTTAGGCCATGTCTAACCACCTATTTACCTACTTTGGGCTTGAGAAAGCCACTTGTGTACCCTTTTTGTGAATCAAATAACTTCCAATGGCCCTTTTAGATTAAAAAAAATTAATTGCTATCTATTGAATTTGAGGTATATATAATTCAAATCCCATCTAAATAACACTCATTATCCCTTAATTTATATATTTAAAGATCATGAATCAATTCGACATAACTTTACCCTTGGAAAAGGAAACGGTTTTCGTCGATATTTTATATCCAATAAAATCCAAAAAATATTTAAGTATTGATATTAGAATCATATCCCAAATTAATAATAATTAAAAAAAATGAGGTTATCAGAAATCAGTAATTCTTTTAGAAGATCATAGGAACATTTCATGGGGAAAATACCCTTTTCATTTTGAAATAAAATATTTAAAATCTAAATATTTCTAAAATATAAAGGAAAATATAACAATTGAAATGTTCCCTTGGAAAATTTAAGGGTATATTCAAAGTATTGAATTTTCATCATTGTAGGAAATTAAATTCATGCAGTGTATGTTAAAAGAAAGATTCCTTTCACATTTTTAGTAAAAAAGTAAAAACTACCTCATTTAGAAAATGGAAAGAATATTAACAAAAAACATGAAATTAAAAATAGGGGTGAAAGTACATTAAATCATCATATGAAAAAAGTAAAAAAAATTATTCAAATATTTTAAATAAAACATGGAAATAGATGAAAACTGAGTTCTGACCGAAGAGTGAATTAATGTTGGATTTCCTTAAAAAATTCATCTGGTCTCTTGAGTAAATAAAGATATGAAAATGAATAAAAAATTGTAATCTAGTTAAATAATAATAGGACAATAATAGACATAAAACATGATGGATAAAAATCATATTATTTCATTATCTTAAATTTAATCGTAAACTATCTGGGTAAAATTTGGATTGTAACATAAAACCCTCACATTAGATTATACTAGATTAATAAGCACATTAAAATAATTTATATTAATTTTAAATTTATTATAAGGTTGTAACAGATCAATATTAATACTTATAATATCATATATGATTTAATTATAACATCTTTTCACACATTTATTAACAATTATCCATTAAATTTATTTTTTCCAACTATCAAGTGATTCGTTTATCAGAAAATTTTAAGTTTTGTATTTATGGACCTTTTACTTATCTAATTATTATATAACCTATTGAATATTAATAATAAATTTTTTATCAAATATATTCATAAAATAAAATTTTATAATTATTCATATAATGTGGTGATGAAATATGAATCACATCACTATATAGAGACAGTAGTATGTATATCCACACTAGTGATATTTACAATATTTGATGTTTGGAATAAAATAAAGGTAAATAATAATTCACCCATATTTAATCATTATTATATGATATATATATTTGTAATATTTTCATTATATCTATCCTTATTACAATCCAATTAATTTGTGTAGAATAAAAACAATCACATTCCTTTGTGGAGGTTATAGTCGACACGTGCGCACGAGCGACGTTATTGTTTTTTAATAGATTGGAGGGTTAGAAGGTAGATATGATATTATAATTATAGAAGTATATATATGACATAAATTTCATATAAAAATAATAAACCCATCATATTAAAAATCGAGTAATTTTGGTGATGGATAATGAATCATATGGTTACATGGAGGTGGTGGCCCATGCACACACACACACAAGTGATGCATTAAATTACCATTTGATGTAACAAAGGGTATATATTCGTGGTTTTATAATAATCATATTTTAGTTTATTTATGATAATGATGATATTATTTTACGATGAATACCACATATTTAGAGGAGGTAGAAGAGGAAATAAACTGGAAGATGTCGGGTTAGATGGTCACCTCTTCTTCGGTATACATCCTTTAGATACCATATTAAGGACCCTTGTATTTGTATTTTTAGAATAATATAACCTATAATTAATGTATTAGTATGTTAATATTTAAATATCACTCTTATCACATATTTTATCCCTCAGTAAACTGATTTTAACTTTAACCGTAGTATTGATTTTTTACCTTAGATACTATCTATATTGAAAAAATATTAAGTTGAACTTATTATATAATATTAATTTTTAGGAATTTAAATATTGAATATTTTATTCAAATTAAATCTATATATGTGATATAAATTAATTTTAAAATAAACTCTCAAAAAGAGTCAAAAATTAGTTTTCCATGAAAATTCATTTTTAAGTATAAATTTTTTTACACCAAAATTAAAAATAGTATAGATTCCAATGACATTATTTTTATTTTGATTAATTAAAATGAACCAAGGAAATTTTAAAATAAAGTGAAAATAAAATTTTTCTTTGTAAAATAATTTAATGTAAAACAATATTTATATAAAATCTATATATTCTTACTATTAATTGACAAATTAATCTTTTATGAAAAGTACATTAATTCAAAATTTGGTTATTTTTGATATGTTGATTTTAAAAGTGATATTATATTAATAGAATTAAATTTTTATAAGTGGCATAAATTAATTATAGTATAATTTCACAAAATTTAATAAAACCCATTTTATAAGAAAAAAACAAAACATTTCATGAAAAATGACTTTACTATGAATTGCGTACATATTTATCCACAAATGTATGTCAAATAAAAAAACACACACACACACATTGTAATGGCTCGGGTTTTTGGGGTCCATTACTTCGTGAAAATCTCATTTTGGGTTTTCGGGTCTGAGAATCACGGTGGCGTAGGCCTACCGGTAGCCTTAGCCTACCGGTAGTAGGCCAACCGTTAGCTCGGTCTACTGGTGGCCGCAACCTACCGGTAGCTCTGTCTACCGGTAGCTCGGTCTACCATTAGCTCCATCTACCGCTAGCTCTGTCTACCGGTAGCTCGGTCTACCGGTAGCTAGAGCCTACCAGTAGCTCGGTCTACCAGTAGCTGCCGCCTACCAGTAGCTCGGTCTACCGGTAGCTGCAGCCTACTGGTGGCTGCAGCATACCGGTAGCTCAGCCTACCGGTAGCTATAGCCTACCGGTGGCTCAGCTACCGGTAGCTGTCACCCACCGGTAGCTCTCAGCTACCGGTGGATCTAGCGTACCCCGCGGGTTGTTTACAGTAGCGCCCCCTTTTGCGCAAATAGGGTTTTAAACCTTATTTTGACCTATTTGAGCGTGTTTTAAAGGCCCATAATGCGCATAATAGTTTTTATTAAATACTTAATCAATTAATGAGTCATATAAAACCACCCGACCCTTTAATGACGAGTGGAGCCGCGTGATCAACCCACGACCCTCGCGCCTTACGCGGTTTCGCGTTCTCACCTCAACCGTCCGCGGCTCTTATAAAATAAAGGTTAGCCGTGGTTTCTCCTTAATCGTGGCTTTTCACAAATAGCTTCAGGTGCATCAGGCGCATCGTTATCCGTACAGTTCCACGCCCTGCCTACGCATTGATAGACGAAGCGATTTTCATTCAGGCGAGCCGAATCGCTATCCGTGAACATCCTCCCCGACCTCAGCATAGATCGTTGATCCAACAGGTAGGGAGTTTCCCCTTTGCCTCTCTCTTTTGTGTATCATGCGGGGTGGGCGTGCTTTTGATTCTGTAGAATTGGATAAACCAGACCTAATTAAAGATAATGAACGAATTCTTTAAATAATGGAGGGGGGGCTGTGATCATTGATGTTGTCTTATATTTTGATGTTTTTTCTTTATGACCATGTTGTTGAGTTGTGTTGGCTTATGCCTTTTGAAAATCGACGCCGTTGGTGGTCGTTGTTTGTGCACTACTGAACCCCTACTGATGTTTTAAATGGCTTGTTGGGGTTGTAAACTCCTGCTGTGAAAACGTAAATTGGTTAATCACACATACCCGGTTGAATAAATTAAAAGCACCAGGATCAATCCCTTCTGTGCTAACCCCGGTCAAATTGAATTGAAATCATGGAATGTGAAAAATCTTTTAAATCTGAAGATACAGGCTTGGCCTTGCTTAGTGTTGGTGGCAGTGTTTTGGTGGTTTTCTCTTACGAGTCGATTGCTGGAGATGTGGGAGGGGATGAGATCCCCTGTTGGTATGGATTCGGTGGTTGTGAGTTTTAAGACCGGGTGGATACTTGTTTATATCACGAATTGGGGTAGAATCCTCTTTTTTTGAGAACGGGGTATGGGCGTTATGGTTGATGCTTGATTGTTTACCTTCCTGGACTTATGCCTATGCCTACTAGTTGCCCAGTAGTGCTTGAACATAAACATTATTACTGAACGTGAAATAAGAAAAGGGTACAAATGGGTTGTTAGCGTGAGTCGTGACTCGGACTTGAGTGATGTTGTGATCTGTAGGCTGTCTGAACAAAAACCTAGCTTGGGAGAGTGCTTGTTACCTATATATATATACTTGTAGCTTTGTGTTTCTTATTCACGCCCCACCCAAGTTGAGCACTTAGTGTCGAACACCCCCATTTCATGGGGGAGGGTGTTTTTCCCAACACAATCCTTAGTGGCTGGTTATTAGCTCCTTTTCTGCTCCCTTTCCCAGTTAGCCCAAGTATATTCGAGCAGGCTGTGATGGCCTGAGGTCCATTATTAGCCCAAGAACCTTCGGGTGGGGTAGTGCGGTGGTTGGTCAGTTGTGTGCGGCAGGTTGTTTCCCAAGTGTCTTCGGGATGAGGCCCATGTGACTTTAGGCGTGGGGTGGTTGCTCTGGCCTAGGTGTTTGCAGGCATGGTTACATGTGACAGTTGAGACCCAGGTGTTTGCGGGCGGGATTTCAGTAGTGGGACTGCGTGTGGTTGTGGCCCAGGTGTGTGCGGGCGGGTGTTGCAGTGGGACTGCGGTGAGAATGGCGGGATTGGTCTGATGCATAGGATTTCTCAATAACCAGTGGGAAAGTGGCGCGGGGTACCCAAACATCGATGTGCTCTTAATATATATATTACTTGACTTGCGTTATTTGGGGAGTGTGTCTTGGTGAGGCCTATGGTGGATAGTTTACCTTGATAGGTGTTTGGTTTACTCCTTTTATCACGAGACTTTAGTACGTTCCACCACTTGTGCACGAGAGTCTTTGGTTTCCCTAGTGAGTGTACTTGTATGCTCACCCTACGTATATAAAATTTCTTTCAGGTTTCCAGGAGGACTTTGGGGATTGAGCAGGACCATACTAGCTCGGACCTTTAGGGCAGTTGTAGTTGCTGGTTTTCTTCTTTGGTACTTACCTTTGTAGTCGCCCTTTGTACTTTGTGGCTTTACTTTTAGAACATGCATGTGGGAATGGTTTATTTCTTTTGGTTTTACTTTTATTTTACCTTGGTGTTGTTGAGTTTCATCATCTCATCTGCCGATCTTATAAAACAAAAAGGGGTAATACCTTCCATTTGTGAGGAATTTCTATACCCTTGGTGCTAGTCGCCGCTCTGGGACCTATTGAAGGAAGGTCTCGGGGGGTCATTATCTCTCCTTCAACTTAAAGAATGAAGGGCCTGGAAATCTGCTGACCCTTCCCTCCTTTTGGTGAAGGCGGGTCATGACAGAATGGTATCAGAGGTGATGGTTGAGAGATATGATGGAGTCTAGAGTTAGGAATAGTGAGGATTACATGTGATGGTAAGGCAATAGTGTTGGGTGACCTTGGCACATGAATTAGGCCAGGGAAGACCGGCTAGGACCCGGGATTTTAGGGCCCCCCATGATCTAATGCAATTACTATGGACCTACCGAATGACCAAGTGAGGCCACACTGATTGTAGGGTAGAGACCCTAGGAAAGGTACATGCATCATAATGACTTGTGTTCTTGTGTTTCTGGGATGTCTTGGGAATTAAGAATGAATTAAAATTTTAAGATTTTTTTAAGAACAATATTCTGCCCTACATGGGCTTAGGCATTCCTTGTTTACTTGCAGCTATGGAACCTGGAAGGTGACCACATGTGGTACAAGAGATCGAGGCCCCAGAGACTACTTTGGCCGATCAACAGAGAGCTGATCGAGAGGAAGAGGACGACCAGTGGCAGAAGACTCTTTGAGCCTTCCAGCGACAGGCCCTCGAGAAGTATGAGGGAAGCACCTCCGACATGAAGAAGGAAGGCTTGTTGGAGGAGCTAGTTATAGCTTTCGGCCTAATTCGGGCCCCAACTGAGTACTGGGTTCCTCTGGTCGTCATCCAGATGCGGGGATCAGCGCGTCAGTGGTGGACGCTTTACCTAGCGGGGAGGAGAGAGTCTGAGGTGGCTTGGTCGGATTTCGAGAGGGAGTTCCGGGCAGAATTCCTCTCCTCGACGATGAAGGTAGAAAAGAGGCAGGAACTACTCTCCCTCCAGCCGGGGAGTATGTCTGTGAGGGAGCTAGGGATCAAGTTCAAGGACCTCCTACGTTTTGCTCCGGACCGCTTTCCCGACGAGGAGTCTCGGGCAAGATGTTTAGAGGAGGCACTCTGACCTTCCCTCCAGTATGTTGTTACCCCCTTCACCCTGCCGACGTACTTGGAGGTCCAGAGGAAGGCCGAAGTGGTGGAGAAAATGCATGCTCTAGGTGGAGGGTCACGAGAGGGGATCCAGCTGGGACCATCGAAGGGAAAGGCCATCAGCACCAGGCCTCCAGCGTCCGGACACTCCATGTTCCGACCAGCAGGAAGCAGGCCGCAGCAGTTTCAGTTTCGATCCCCCGGCCCTCGCCCTTTTCCTATGGGCTCGGGACCGCGGTGCTTCATCTGTGGGAGCCCTGGGCATCTCTGGAGTCAGTGCCCCGACCGGGTGCAGTCCAGCAGTGGCAGTCATCCCCAGCACCCGCCCCAGAAGCAGCTTCCAGCCAGACCTTTCCAGCAGCAGTAGTAGGGACAGCAAGCTCCCACTCCTCTAAGGGCAGATGTAGGAGGAGGAGGCCGACCTCAGGGCGCTCCACATGGGACCTCGACCAGGGTGTGGTCGGGGAGGTAGTCGACAGCCGAGAGGCAGGGGAGCTGGGCGTGGACAGTTACACACCGCAGAGGCAGCAGTTCTAGCAGGGCCAGAGGTTGTTCGAGGTATGATCAGTCTGTTTAGCACTCTTTCTTATGCCTTGTTCAATACCGGAGCTTCACACTCCTTTTTTTCACCCAGCCTAGCCCGTGCCTTGGGTTTAGATACGGAGATACTTCTAGTGCCTCTACTGTTGAGCACACCAGTAGGAGGTCAGAACAACTTGTTGTTTGTTTTTCGGGGATATAGACTGATGATAGGGCCACATCAGTCAGTTAGGGATCTTCTTCTGCTACAGATTCAGCCATACGATCTCATCCTAGGAATCTAATGGTTATTTTCTCTGTGCACCGTCATCGACTGTTTTTGAAGAAGGGTGGTGTTCTCAGACTTGGACAGCTGGCGTGTTACCTTCATCGGTGAGCAGAGCAGTCCGAAGGGAAACAGGAGAGAGGAAACTCTCCTCTCCTTGTTGACCGAGCTGACAGTGGAATCAGTAGATGCTGAAATGGTGGAAGTGCCAGAGATCGTCCGTGAGTTTATCGACATCTTTCTTTAGGAGGTGACGACTCTACCCCCTCGACGTGATATCAAGTTCAGGATAGACCTGCAGCCCGGCGCTCGTCCAATCTCGATGGCTCCTTACCAGATGTCACCTTTGGAGCTACGGGAGTTGCAAATACAGATTGACGATCTGATGAAGAGAGGTTATGTTCGACTGAGTGCGTCACCGTGGGGTGCTCCGGTCTTTTTTGCAAATAAGGCCGATGGTGGTCTCAGGTTGTGCATAGACTACAGGAGGCTAAATCAGGTGACGATCAAGAATCGCTACCCTCTTCCGAGGATAGACGATCTTTTCGACCAGCTAAAAGGGGCAGGATGGTTCTCGAAGATCGACCTGCGTTCTGGGTACCACCAACTGAGGGTGAAAGAGAGCAACATCTCGAAGATAGCGTTTAGGTGTAGGTATGGACACTTCGAGTTCATAATCATGCCCATCGGTGTTACGAACGCCCCGGCTGTGTTCATGGGGCTTATGAACTCCATCTTTCGGGAGTACCTGGATCGGCTCATGTTTGTGTTCATCGACGACATCCTGGTCTACTCTAGATCAGAGGGGGAGCACGCAGAGCACCTGAGGATAGTTTTGGAGGTCCTCCAACAGCACCAGCTCTATGGGAAGTTATCAAAATGAAACTTCTGGACACGATAAGTGCACTTCCTCGGGAACGCGGTGTCCGAGCAGGGGGTATCGATTGACCCGTCAAAAGTTCAGGCAGATGTTTCTTGGGCAGCACCCAAGAATGTGGAAGAGGTACGTAGCTTCCTTGGGCTGGCAGGTTACTACCGGAGATTCGTACCCAACTTATCCCAAGTTGCGGGCACTTTGACGGTTCTGGCCAAGAAGGACCAGACTTTCGTATGGATTGAGCAGTGCCAGTCAGGCTTCAGCTATCTGAAGGAGAAGTTGGTCATTGCCCCAGTGTTGAGATTACAAGAAGAAGGGGTGGCCTTTGAGGTATTCTGTGATGCTTCAGGACCGGGCCTGGGATGCGTGTTGATGCAACGATAAGGGGTGATCTCTTATGGGTCCAGGCAGCTGCGTTCCCATGAGCATAATTATGCCACCCACGACCTGGAGCTTACAGCGGTCGTTTTTTCGCTAAAGTTATGGCAGCACTACCTCATGGGGGAACGCTCTGTGGTCATCACGGATCACAAAATCGTGAGGTGTATCTTCTCCCAGTGGGTCTTAAACTTGTGACAGCGGAGATGGGTGGAGTTCCTCCAGGATTACGACTTCGAGATCTCTTATAATGAAGGCAAGGGCAATGTGGTGGCTGATGCCTTGAGATGGAGGGCGCAGAAGGATGCGGTCCGAGATTCGGCGGACGCCTGGAAGGCAATGGAAGAGTTGGCTGCCTTATACCTAGATGCGAGGATGGATAGTGGCAGAGGCTGCCTATATCAGATGATAGCGCAGTCATCTCTATTTCGACAAGTAGAGGAGTCTCAGTGGGGAGACCCGGAGTGCGAAGTGATGTGTGACCAAGTTGACCAGGGAAATGCTCCGGAAGGATGGAAAGAGGATGGTCAGAACCGAATGCGTTTCCAGAAAAGGTTGTTTGTTCCAGGAGTGATGCACGGCAAGGTTCTCAGTGAGTTCCACAAATCACCCCCGGCGGTACACCCATGAGTTTCCTAGATGTACCAGGGTTTGAAGAGGTAGTTTTGGTGGCCCGGAGTTAAGCGAGCGGTGGCAGAGTTTGTGGCCAAGTGCTTAGTGTGTCAGCAAGTGAAGGCTGAACACCGAGTTCCAGGCGGCCTACTACGGCCTCTACATGTCCCCGAGTGGAAGTGGGATGACATCTCTATGGATTTCATCACGGGACTACCCATGGTCCAAGGAGGGTACGACGCCATCTGGGTGGTAGTGGACAGGTTGACGAAATAGGCTCAATTTCTGGCAATCAGGGAGTCGAGTACTGTGGACACTTTGGTAAGAAAGTACGTGGATGAGGTGGTGAGGTTGCATGGAGTTCCGAGGTCTATAGTCTCGGATAGGGATGCACTGTTTACCTCGCGAGTCTAGAGAGGATTGCAGCATGCGTTTGGCACCCAGTTATGCCTTAGTACTGCTTTCCACCCCCAGACAGATGGGAAAACAGAGTGCACCATCCAAACCTTGGAGGATATGCTACGGGCATGTGTTCTGGACTCAGGTGGATCATGGGTGTGACACCTGACCCTGGTAGAGTTCGCTTACAATAATATCTATCACTCTACCATTGGCATGGCCCCGTTTTAAGCCCTGTATGAGAAGGCCCTGAAGTTCACCTGTGTGTTCGACCGAAGTAGGAGAGGCCGGCATCCTTGGCTCGGAGGTGGTACAGAACACAAAAGAGAAGGTTCAGATCATATGGGAAAGGATGAAGGTGTCCTAGGACCGATAGAAGTCATATGCTGATACCAGGAGGAGGCCCTTGGAGTTTGTGGTTGGGGACCATGTGTTCTTGAAGGTCTCCCCTCGGCGTGGGCAGCAGAGGTTCGACAAGGGGAGTAAGCTTTCCCCTAGGTTCATCGGACCCTACGAAGTATTGCGGCAGGTCGGCGAGGTGGCTTACCAGCTAGCGTTGCCACCGCCGCTACTGAGGATACATGGTGTCTTCTATGTGTCCCAGCTCCGTCGGTATCTGCACGACAATTCACATGTCCTCGATTGGGGTGAGCTGGACATCAAGGACGACGCGACCTTTGTGGAGAGACCAGTGATGATCGAGGATCGCAAGGAGAAGGTGCTTCATGGGAGAACCATTCCCTTGGTTCGCATGTTGTGGAGACATGGTGGGCTTGAGGAGAGTACGTGGGAGAGGGAAGCACAGATGCGTACCCAGTACCCAGAGTTGTTTTGAGTCTTGCTCCTTGTTGTACCTGTTGTGGTAGAACATTTTGTCTTTTGGCTATGAAATGTACTGGTTTTCTTTCCTCTGTTTGTGTGTGAAAAGCCTTGGCTATGGGGGAGGAGAGATCCCGACCCCTAATCAAGACGCATTAAGGTGGAAGTGATTGAACCCGTGCGGGTGAGTCAGCGCCGCCCAAAGCGGATAATATCTTGACATGGGGGAGGAGACTCCCCAACCCACATGCCTGGGTAGTTTGACGTGGTATGTTCCTTGGTTCTTGGCGGAGAAATGTTTTAGTTAGCATGGGTTTACTCCTAAGAGGTATCTTTCGAGGTGGTTGTTCAGACCCTCTATTCCCTTCTGGTTTTGTTTTGATTCTCGAGGATGAGAATCATTTAAGAGGTATCTGATGTAATGGCCCGGGTTTTTGGGGTACATTACTTTGTGAAAATCTTGTTTTGGGTTTTTGGGTCTGGGAATCACAGTGGTGTAGGCCAACCGGTAGCCTTAGCCTACCGGTAGCAAGCCTACCGGTAGCTCGGTCTACCGATGGCCGCAACCTACTGGTAGCTCTGTCTACCGGTAGCTCGGTCTACCGTTAGCTCGGTCTACCATTAGCTGTAGCCTACCGGTAGCTCGGTCTACCGGTAGCTGCAGCCTACAGGTAGCTCGGTCTACCGGTAGCTGCAGCCTATGGGTAGCTCGGCCTACCGGTAGCTATAGCCTACCGGTAGCTCAGCTAACGGTAGCTGTCACCCTCCGGTAGCTCTCTGCTACTGGTGGCTCTGGCCTACCCCGCGAGTTATTTACGGTAGCACTCCCTTTTGCGCAAATAGGGTTTTAAACCCTATTTTGACCTGTTTGAGCGCGTTTTAAAGGTCCGTAATGCGCATAATAGTTTTAATTAAATACTTAATCAATTAATGAGTCATTTTAAACCACTCGACCCTTTAATGACGAGTGGAGTCGCGTGATCAACCCACGACCCCCGCGCCTTACGCAGTTTCGCGTTCTCACCTCAACCGTCCGTGGCTCTTATAAAATAAGGGTTAGCTGTGGTTTCTCCTTTCATCGATCGTGGCTTTTCACAAAAAACTTCTGGTGAATCGGGCGCATATTTATCCGTAAAGTTCCATGCCCGGCCTAAGCATTGATAGACGAAGCAATTTTCGTTCAGGTGAGCTGAATCGCTATCTGTGAACTTCCTCCCCGGCCTTAGTGTAGATCGTTGATCCAACAGGTAGGGAATTTATCCTTTGCCTCTCTCTTTTGGGTATCATGCTGGGTGGGCGTGCTTTTGATTCTGTAGAATTGGATAAACCAGATCTAATTAAAGATAATGAACGAATTCTTTAAATAAAGGAGGGGGGGTTGTGATCGTTGATGCTGCCTTATATTTTGATGTTGTTTCTTTATGACCATATTGTTGAGTTGTGATGGATTATGCCTTCTGAAAATCGAGGCCGTTGGTGGTCGTTGTTTGTGCACTACTAAACTCCTGCTGATGTTTTAAATGGCTTGTTGTGGTTGTAAACTCCTGCTGTGAAAACGTAAATTGGTTAATCATGCATACCCGGCTGAATAAATTGAAAGCACTAGGATCAATCCCTTCTGTGCTAACCCCGGTCAAAAGGAATTGAAATCATGGAATGTGAAAAATCTTTGAAATCTGAAGATACAGGCTTGGCCTTAATTAATGTTGGTGGAAGTGTTTTGGTGGTTTTCTCTTACGAGTCAATTAATGGAGTTGTGGGAGGGGATGGGATCCCCTGTTGGTATGGATTCAGTGGTTGTGAGTTTTAAGACCGGGTGGATACTTGTTTATATCACGAATTGGGGTGGAATCCTCTATTTTTGAGAACCGGGTAAGGGTGTTATGGTTGTTGCTTGATTGATTACCTTCTTGGACTTATGCCTATGCCTACTAGTTGCCCAATAGTGCTTGAACATAAACAGTATTACTGAACGTGAAATAAGAAAAGGGGACAAATGGGTTGTTAGCGTGAGTCGTGACTCGGACTTGAGTGTTGTTGTGATCTGTAGGCTGTCTGAAGAAAAACCTAGCATGGGTGAGTTCTTGTTAACTATATATATATACTTGTAGCTTTGTGTTTCTTCTTCGCGCCCCACCCAAGTTGAGCACTTAGTGCTGAACACCCCCATTTCATGGGGGAGGGTGTTTTTCCCAACACTATCCTTAGTGGCTGTTAATTATCTCCTTTTCTGCTCCCTTTCCCGGATAGCCCAAGTATCTTCGGGAAGGCTGTGATGGCCTGAGGTCCATTATTAGCCCAAGAACCGTCGGGGAGGGGTAGTGTGGTGGTTAGTAATGTGTGTGCGGCAGGTTGTTTCTCAAGTGTCTTCGGGATGAGACACATGTGTCTTCAGGCGTGGTGGTGGTTGCTCTGGCCTAGGTGTTTGCAGGCATGGTTACATGTGACAGTTGAGGCCTAGGTGTGTGTGGGTGGGTGTGGCAGTGGGACTGTGGTGAGAATGGCGGGATTGGTCCGATGCGTAGGATGTCTCAATAACCAGTGGGAAAGTGGCGTGGGGTACCCAAACATCGATGTGCTCTTAATATATATATTACTTGACTTGCTTTATTTGGGGAGTGTGCCTTGGTGAGGCCTGGGGTGGATAGTTTACCTTGATAGGTGTTTTGTTTACTCCTTTTTTTTTCACGGGAATTTAGTACGTTCCCCCACTTGTGCACAAGAGTATTTGTTTTTCCCTACTGAGTGTACTTGTATGCTCACCCTACGTATATAAAATTTCTTTCAGGTTTCCAGGAGGACTTCGGGGATCGAGCAGGACCGTACTAGCTCAGACCTTTGGGGCAGTTTCTGTTGCTATTTTTCTTCTTTGGTACTTACCTTTGTAGTCGCCCTTTGTACTTTGTGGCTTTACTTTTAGATCATGCATGTGGGCGACTACATGCATGTAGTCTCCCTTGGTGTTGTTGAGTTTCCTCATCTCATATCTCGATCTTATAAAACAAAAAAGGTGTAATGCCTTCCATTTGTGAGAAATTTCTACACCCTTGGTTCTAGTCGCCGCTCCAGGACCTATTGAAGGCGGGTCTCAGGGGTAATTATCTCTCCTTCAACTTAAAGAAGGAAGGGCATGGAAATCTGCTGACCCATCCCTTCTTTTGGTGAAGGAGGGTCGTGACACAAACACACACACACACACACACCTATATATATATTCTAAATTTCTTAATTTTATTCATACACAAAAATCTAATGTCTAGGTAATAAAGGTACACTATATCATGTTTCATTAAGAATCAGGGTTGCGTGTAAGACCAACTATCGTGTACCTCATGTTTATTTCAATGGAAATTCTTATAAAATATTTTTGGGGTTACATTCTACCCCCAAAATTATTTCCCCTGATAAATTCTATGACTTTTATATAAAAAATATGTATATATTAATTTCATCACATCCTCAGGTTCCCATATAGCTTTATTGAATTGGTATTCCTCTATATAACTATAACTAGGTTTGTAGTCTTATTCAATATAACATTAAATCTATGATAAAATATTTCAATTAGTTTTTATTTATTGTAAATATCATGATCCAATGTATAACCTACAAGTTCAGTTCATGTAAATAATCATTTATATACTTCCTCATGATCGATACATTGAACACATCTTGAACGTGAGAGAGGTTCGGTGACTCTTCCATGTGATAAACTACCAACCCTACTCAATCTTGAATCTCACAGGGGACAATATACCTAGGGATAATACATAAATTATTTTAAAAAATAAAACCCATATTCCCTGGAGAAATTCATAGGAATTCCTTCTCAACAACATTGAATTCCATATATCACTGATGACTGTTAGTATAACATTTCTGTCGACTCTAAGCTACCCTCATGTACTTCTGAATGGATCCAACCATATCTTCGATATTATAGGATATCTTTAGTTTAAAAAAATACTTTAGGGAATTCATCCCAACCTATTTTAGTTATTAACTTCCTTCAATATGAGGATTAATATGGAGCCATTTGAGTTCTGGAGTGAAATATGTTGTTATAAGAGAACTTAATAAGAGGAAGGTGTTAATCCCAACTACCTTTGAAATATAGATAATAGGATTTAAACATATCCTCTAAAATTTGAGTAGTTCATTATTACTATCCATATATATGCTATGAAAAGTAGTACTAATTCTCAACTTTGTATAAAAATTATATTGAAGAGTTCTCCAAAACATTCAGGGAAACCTTTGATCCTCATCAGATATAATAGAATATGGTACTCTATGAAAACATAAAAATTCATTATTTTATATCCTGGAAAACAGATTAATATAGAAATAACATTTGATAGAAATGAATGTCTTTACATCATATGTAGATTTACTATAACCTAAATAACATTTTTTAACTTAGGTATTTTCAAGAGTTTGACGATGAACGATGAGATTATGTTTTCTAATTTCCATTGTGGTATGGGTAAAGGTTGTAACAACCCCTTAGACTCAGGTCTCTAAGATTTAAATTACTAATATATAATTAAGTAAATATTTTTTATGTACAAGAACCAAATATTTCATTTTAAAACCTATATAATGGAAGAAGGTAATTAACACTAGAAACAATGAAAATAATGGAATGTTATTAACAAACTGGTGGTAAAAGGAAATACCAGGATAATATATGATGATATTAATGTGATTATAGTTATTTTATAAATTTTTAACAAGCTTAAAACCTTTTTATTGTTGTTTAAATCATGTTCAACCCAAAAGAATCTTGATGTAAGGGACTTGATCTCAATTTCTTTTCCTTGAGGCATATTGTAATGGTATATAGTTAATTTATTTTATATGGTGTATATAGATAAATTTTTCCATATAATATATTGAATAATTTATTCTTCATTGTATTTTGTGTTTTAGTTGGAATATTTACTCCAATGGGATTCCACTTGAAAATTAACATGTGGTAATGAATTTCATAACTCAATTTCATTCATTCAGTTATATTACTTCTTCATTTTATTTTATATTTTATTGTTAATTGTGTATTAAATATTGAAAATATTATTCTATATATCTAATTATTTTATGTGGGATTACATTTTATGATCATAACTGATTCATTGGTGAATTCTCATCTCATCATTATAACCCTTTCAGGGCTTTAATTCCCAATCTCATTTTAATTGGGATTGTTTAATCTTTATTTTACATTGAATGAATTTTTTTTATAATTTATTAATAATACCTTTAATTTTATTCTCATCTTTTTATTCATTATTGTTATATAATATTTCAATTTATCCACTCTTCGGTATATAATATAATTGACAATTGTTTTTAAAAAATCTGACTTAATTAATATCTTCGTTAGAAAATCCATTTTCCTCAACAACCATGTTTTTAAAAAAAGTCAAAAATATTTTTATCCATTTATAAATTATTTATTGAAGAAATTTTTACACATTTGAAATTATTTAAACTATTTTTCAATGGAAACATCATGTCATTTTTAAAACAAGGCCCTTTTGGATTTTACTGAAAAATTGAAAGGAATCATTGTTCTAATGTACTTGGCATATATAGATTATTCTAAATTTATGAATAGTACATGTTTAGAAAGCCTAAATTATAAGTTTAAAATATTATTTTAATTTTTTTTTCATTTTTTAAATATTTTAGTTTTAAAAAGTTATATTCAAAATAAAATGGATATTTTCCTCAAGAATGTTTTTTAATATCCTTTTACGGTATTTCTATTCATTATTGACAAAAATAGTTTATTCATAACCAATGGGTATATATTTGATTGATAATATCAATTTTATTCATATTGATAGTTTATGAAAATTTTGGACAATGAATGTATTAAAATTCACTTTTAGATTCATTATTTTCATTAAATTTCCCTTGAAATATTTATTTTCATATGGTCATTGAAAAATAAATTTCCCTAAATATCAATATTATTTATCATGGATATGGTTCTTTTTTAAACATTTTCTCATTTATACATAATGTGTTTAAATTTAAATATTATTTGATTGGATGGGGAATATTGATACTATTTATTCTTTCTTCAATATAGATAATTAATGGTAAGGAATATTGTTCAGGAATTAAATAGATTATTTGATATGTGATAGATTATTTTTTCATACTGATACAAGTGGACTTATTTATAGATGACCATTGTTAAATTATTAGTATCATGACATGAATTACTTTTCTAGACTTAATTAAATGGGTTTCTACCCATCATTTTTAAACTATCTTGAGGAATAATATTTACTGTAACATTATCATGTTTCTTCAGATCATGAAATCCAATAATTAGGTATTTCCTTCATTAAAAATTTATTAATTTATATCAATGATATTTTCTCAAATATATTATCTTATGAAGCATTTCATTATTAGTTTATTGATAAAATGGAACGTGTCTTTAATTATTTACTATTCTATATAATTTATTATCATAGTATAGTTAAAATAGACAAGTTATTGATTAAAAGGAAAGTGTTTTCATATATTTACATTTTCATATTGGTTATTCCAAATCATAACATGATAGTAAATATGTTTAAATGGAAAGTGTGTTTAGTTATTTACATTTCCATGTTTATTATTCCTATTAATTCATGATAGATTTGGTCGTACATAACCCTTACTAAAAATTTTATCCCACCCTTATTGTTTTCATTCCCATGAATCCTTGATGTGTACTACGATTGATATGAAAGGATATTATAGAGGGAATAATGATATTCTTTAAAAGAATTGTTTTAATTTGTGTTTTTAGATAAAATTCAAGACCGAAGTATGTATCTTGTTCATCGAGACTACTAAACTATATGTTCCTTTAGGATATGATTCCTTATATCATATGCTTGGGTACGAAACTAGAAACTAGCTATAAGATTTTGGGATCGGGTTCACTACCATTAGTATCAAATTATTTTTATTTGGAGACATGGTAACAAGATTATGGGAAATATATATTAGGTGTCATAAACCTATGATAGGCTTTCAGGATAAGTATAAAAGAATATACTAAATCTTTAGTAATTTAGAGATTATGTAAGTGTTCCTTTTAATATATTCTTTTCTAGTTACTAAATGTTGAAACGGTTTTGGAATAGATGTACCTGGGGGTAATAACATTGAAAAGGAAATATTGGGATTAACCTAATCATCATTTATAGCATGAGAATGGCCATTACTACACAGTTAGTTTGACACTCTCGGTAATAATTCAAACGATAATTATCATTTTCATTACAAAACATTATTATGTATTAGAATAGAAGTTGAAAATTAATTACCTAGGGTAAAATTAAGGTTTCATAGATTAGAAATCGGACTAATTATTTGAACAGTTTAAAAATGATTTTTTGGTTTACTCACTAGTATTTTTGTCACTCACAATATAATTTTTGGTTTTAGTCAATGGCTAAAACCCAAAGGAATCATGATAACATTTAAGATGAAAGATTGTGTGGTGACAATGGGAATCCAAATGATACTAGGATGGGATTGAAATATATCATGATTATTCATACTTATTTATTCCTAAATATGATTAATGGCCTATCCCTTAACCAACTCTCAGACTCAGTAATGAATAAGAAGATGGTGTTTTATAAAAGATTGAGTTATGGATACCATAGAGGAATAAAGGATCGATTTCCATCATGTGATATTAATGTAATAATACAACAATGAAAGTGTCTCAATGGAATTAGAAAATACTTTTTGTGTGGAAAATATTAGCATAAAGAAAATAATTGTAGAGGAAAAAATGAATATTACAATATAAGAAAATAAATATCATCTTAAGGACCATTTATAGTTACTTTTCTTAAAAGTGTTTAACATAATCATTCTACCTTTCACTAAACTCTCTTAAAGTATAACCTATAGAAAACAGAAGGATGTATGTTAAAATAAATTGGATTTAGTATTTAGGAATTAGGATAAAAGAACTAAATTGAAAATGTATTTGTATCAATGTTATTTTATTTATATGACTCATGAGACATATATGAATTATGTTAATGTCTTGAATATTGTGTAGATTAATTTACTTAAGAGTTATGTAAAACAAAATTGGCTTTTGTGTTCATGATTGATCGCAATATTAAAGTCTTAAACACCCCTTTTTTAGGGTTTATGTGATGGTATTCTTCCAAGATTTGGGTTATTTGGGGGGAAATTTATTAAAATGATATGTATTAGTCCAAAATTTATTTGGGGAATATTTAATTTAAATTTTATATACATAATTTTAAAGTATTTACAACCTTATGGATTTATAATTTCATTAATGGAATTGAAATTATATCTAAATAATATTTTTTGATTGTGTGAAAAAAATTAAAAAATAAAATTATTTGAATTGAAAACATTAGTAAAATGGTTATTTAATGATTAATTTTATTTCAAGGATTTATATCATAATCATTTGTCAATTTTTAATATTAATATTAATATAGTTTTAGAAAATATAAAATCAGCATGTTGGGTGACAACATTTCATGTCTGGAAAGTCCACGGGGCTTGAACCCATGACCGAATGATGGTAAGGATTTAGTTCCTACTACTAGCTGATGTGATTTCCTGGTTAATATATCTTTTTTAGTTAAATTATATGAATATAATATATAAATTATGAACCAATGATGTTATAACTAAGGATTATATATTAATGTGTTATATTGGATAACTTGTGTTGACAATATTGGTTTTGGAAAATAGTTAGAGGCATACGGAAAGACTTATCACTCTTTTATGGATCCTATGATCTATTAAAAGTGAATTGTAGTCCTTAGGGAAAAAAATAAATTTTGTATATTCATTTATTAGAGTGAGAAATGAGTTGGAAACTGATCGATGCACAACCAAATGATGAAATGTTTCTTATGAAATTGAAATGTATCAAAGAAGTATATTTCTTTATATTATTAGATGGTAAAAAGAGTCCTAAAATTTAGTAAAAGAATTATGAAAGAAAAAAATTTTCTTAATATTTTCAAATGTGATGAATCTGATGGTCTTCTAAGTTATCATATATTTATGTTTTTTATGTCCTTAACATTCAATTTATCATTCAGTTTCTTGTTACCAATGACCTCTATCAATCTATATAACCATGTACACTTTTAATTGATTTCCACATCTTCACATGAAAATAATTTTGTTTTGCATGTAAACCTAGTTATTTTTTATTCCATATATCCTTTTTTTACTACCCTTTATCTATTATTCATAGGATGTTTTATTAACCTATTTCGGATTTGTGTTTTTCAATAATGGTATTTCCAAATTCAAAATGCTTGATTCACGATATTAAGATTAAATTGATAGGAAACAATTTATTTAAGGTGGGGAAAATGTAACACCGTAAAATATTAATATAATAACATTTTATTTGATAGCATATGTGAAACAGAACACCCAACATAATCAACCCACAAATTATATTTCATTAAATTTAATCTCATCGATAGATTATGGAACATACAACCCCAAGTATAAATGAAGCATAACATAGTATACCATTATAACATAAAATTTTAAACTAATTTGGTGAATAGAACTAAATATATTATAAATATTATGGTTATATATTGATTATAAATAAAACAAGGATCATTTAATATAAAATGAAATGTTTTTTGAAAAACTATAATTTTTTCGTAAAAAATTTAGTCACCCATTGTGCACATAATTTAAAATTATTTTTTAAATATTTATGACATTTATTTGTTAAATTTATCATAATTTTTGGAATGAAAATATATATTTACCTTAGTTTTTTATTTTTGTATTTTTATGAAATATTTCATTTTTTGATAAATATTGAATTAAACTGAATTTTAATCAAAAAATAATTTTTGTTTAAATTATTTATAAAGGTAAATGATATTAGGATTTTATTTTAAAATAAAATTATATCAATTATATATATATTTATCAATTAAATTTTTTGGAATCATTTTCATGTTGTATTATACTATAAAAATATATTAAACTTTTGATCATTTTCCCTTTGAAAATTCGCATTCTTATCGTGTCTGTGTGATTAGTTTTTTAAAACAATATAACAATTCCATGAATGGAACTTTTGAAAATGGATTCTATATATTAAATCATAATAGTTTATATCATCTAACTAGGTAAACATAATTCTTGACTAAATTGAATAGGGAAAACATTAAAAATTAATTACCACTGTTAAGGTAAAAACGGGTTTACCTTGTGGATAAATTAAGAATATAATGGATAAAAATGACCCAAAACATGTCTAAATACTGTTATATTTCCCACATTCCATATTATAATTCATAATTTATAATATATGGTCATTTATTCCATTATTAATGTGAAATACTTAATCATTTTTTGATTCTTTTTTGAAACTTACAAGAGGATTTACTTTCCCCACTTATAAAGGGGAACTCCCTACCACAACTTATTTATACAAAGAAGCCCATTTTGTTAGGGAAACTCTAAAACATTATCTCACCAATATCCTTATTCACATTATAGAGCTTTTTTTCATCCAAAATACAATACCTAGTTCCCTAAAGAGGAGATCTAAAGGTGGTTTCTCTTTTAGAAGGTGATTATCTTAGCAATGATCTCTCATTTTATTTCTTCTTTTTCCACATTAAATTTTGATTTAAAACATACAATAATATAAAACCAGTATCTCTCATATATTTATATATTGTTATTTTTATATAAAAATAATTATACATCTCCACTTCCATCAAATGGGAAACGAAATCCTCAATCATTTGTACGGAAGACTACCACCTCACGAACCAATGTACTTCATTTTCCATCACCACAATTGTAGGATAGAAATAATGATGGATTTAACAAATTTTTATGAAATTTAATATATTATTATATATATTTATTCTTTATTTCACAAATAAATTTTTACATTCCATTGAATTTCAAACACGATAATGAAACTCAAGTGTATAATAGATTACTACCTCGCGAAGCGATGCGAGATGTTTTGATATAAAGATTTAAGTGGAATGTAATAAGTTTAAAATTAAGGAATATAGAAGATATATAAATGATATTATATTTATTATTTAAACTTAATATATCACCCAATTCCTTACCCATACACCCATTAAAAAAATGATATTGTTACTGAGTCATATGTACGACCTATTGTCTCAAAGAATTGATGCAATTCATTTTCTATGAACCAAATCTAAGATTAGTTATATTAATAAATATACATTGTAAATATTATTTTTATACCATTAAAATTATTTTGCATATTAATTACCAATATCTTATATACAAGAATAAGAACTTCCATTACAAAATATACTTGAGAAAACAAGTCAATTAACAGCCAAAACAATGAAAATAATGGAATATTATTAACCAAATGGTGGTAAAATAATAAAATATGATCATATATGATATTATAAATATGACTATAGTAATGGTATAAATTTATAACATGATTAAAACAAGTATAACTATGGTAAAAGAACATTCCACCTAATGGAATCAAGATGTCAGGGACTATGTCTTAACTACTCTTCATTGAGGCATATTGTTATGTTTTAAAACTAATTTATTTTTTATAATGTATATAAATCCCATTTGGAATGTTATATCATGAATAATTAACTATTTATTGTAACTTAGGTTTTTTTTAATTATTTCATCCAATGGGATATTACTTACTTGAAAATTAGCAAGAGGTAATGAATTTCATAACTGAAATTATTTCATAGGGTTATATTACTTCTTCATTGTAATTGATATTATTTGATTATGTGTGAATATATTTGTATTATATTATAATATTTGTCCACTTGGTTTATGTGGGTTTAAATTTGATTCACATAATAGATTCATTGGTTAATTATCACTTCAACTTTAAGATCATTTCAAGGGTTTCTTTTACAACATAATTTTAATCAGTATTGTTTAAACATGAATTTCCATTAAAGGAAATTATTTTATAATTGTATAATAAACCCTAAAAATTTATTTTCCTGTTGTTATGAATAAATGTTTTATGTAATATTACCATTTTTTTACTCTTTGGCACTTACAATAATTGAGAGATGACTTTATGAAAATAGCACATCATTAATCTCTTCAATCAAAAATCCATTTTCATCTAATATCATTTTATCAATAAATGTTCAAAAAAAGGTTTTAGTTATTTCAAAATTATGTATTGAATTTTTTTTTACCATTTTTAATTTTTAATAAATTTTTTAAATGTATCATCATGTCATTTTCAAAACAAGGTATATTTATCTTTTACCAAAATATTGAATTGAAACTTTGTTTTAATGATATAGACATGTATAGAATTTCATACCTTCATATACACTCCATGTATATAAATATTACTTTATAATTTTAAATGATTATTTTTTAAAAAAAATAGTTTCATTTTTTTGGCTGACTTTTAGTTTTAAAAAGTGATTTTTAAAATGAAAGGAATATTTTGCTCAAGAATATTTTAAAATATAATTTTATGGAATTTCTATTCATCAATGAAAAAAACCCATTATTATTTCTCCATTGGGTATATATTGTTTTGATAATATCATTATTATTTATATGGATGGTTTATAATAATTTTGGATAAGGAAAGTACTAATATTCACTTTATTTATTCATTTTTGTATTCATTATCATTCCCCTGAAGAATTCACTTTTCAATGATAATTGGAAAATAAATTTACCCTAAAATTTCATATTATTTACCATGGATAGTATTCTTTCTTAAATTGTATCTCAATTTAAAATAATTTTTTTTATTTGAAAGGTATTTGATTGAATGGATAAATATTAAATATATTTATTCTTTCTTCAGTATGGATTATTATTAGTAAGTCATATTGTTCATGAATTAAATAAACTATTAGATATATGAGGGATTCTTCAGACATGAAGATGTGGGTGGGGCCGAGTTATAGATATCCCCGCGATACATCAGTAGTCCGATCAGAAGAATTAGTTGGATAGCCTTTATTAAATGTGTTTATACCCATCATTTTTAATCTTTCTTGAGAAATGATCTTGGTGGTATAGGTATCTTGATGCATGGGGTCATTAAGTCCAATAATTTAGTATTTCTTCCATTTAGAATTCATTTAATTTTATCTATGAGATTGTTTCAATGATATTATCTCTAGATTCATTTCATTCTCTATTTATTGATTAATTAGAATGTATTTTTAATTATTTACATTTAAAAATTGATTGTGCCTTATCAAGTTATGATAGTCAAGTTATTGATTAAATGAAATATGTGTTTAGTTATTTATGTTTCTATATTTATTATTTCATATCTTATCATGATAGTAAATTTTTTTAAATGGTATGTGTCATCAATTATTTACCTTCAAATATTAATTATGTGTATTAATTCATGATAGAATCTGTAGAACATATAACTTAATGATAATTAGATTTCACCCTTATTTTCTTTCCTTTTATAGGAATCCCAGAAGTGAAATATGAATTAGATGAAAGTATATTCTAGAGGAAATAATTATCTCCCTAAAAAATTATGATGTAATTTTTGTTTTATAATGTATGAAAAGTCACATGTATGTATCTTGTTTACAAAGACTACTAAACTATTCCTTCATTTTGATTGTGATTCCATATATTTTTTATTCATGTAATACAACAAACATCAAATCCTTAATATTGGGGTTAGTTTTGGTAGATATACCAAGAACCAATATACATTCTCTGTTTTATATCTCTTTATGTTATCCCACCGTAAGTACTCTTTCATATCTCTATTCATCTTTTTTACTTATGAGATAAATAGAGAATGATGATCTATGAGAATCATTGAATAGTTACATCTTAATGTATAGTATTTATGTAGAGACCCGTAGCCTGACGTACATGGACATTACATTACATTTGCGGAATACTTAGTACATAACAAAAACACACACTAAAGGATCGTAATAGTTTAGTGTCTTTGGAAACTCGGAACGTAATCTTCTAATCGTGGTGAAAGTTCTTCAATATCTCCCATAAAGGTCATTCTTTTTTTTTACCTAAAACCTTTCTTTATATCCTGGGGAAAAGAAAACATAAAAGGGTGAGCTCAAATGCTCAGTAAGGGTAAACAAAAGAAATATCAATCACATAATTTTCATAAGAACATAACTTTTTTGGAAATCTTAACCTGCAAAAGAGAGCATAATTTCATAACATGGGATAAATCATAGTAGTGAAATGAAATCATAACTTAAAACATTACTCATTGTGGCATACACACATAATCATAGAGAATCATTTCTTGTTAGTCAAGACTCATTGCCAAGACTATCTTAGTGGACAAAGTCCCTTTCTAAATCGAGTAATCCTCGTTTCAGTCCTGTTTCACTGAACCGGTATAACCTACCATTCCAGCCATGTCTATCTCATGAGATATAAAATCTTTACCCAATGCATTGGAGGGAGATATAGGTCCCACCCATCTCATAATGAAACCATTCTTATGTGTGCCACAAAATCATAAATCATATATCATTGCATAACCCATGTAATAAAAATGGGATTTTTAAACAACATGACATCATAAAACCATTCATATAAGATAAAGGAATTCATAAACATAATTCCATCACAACATAGTCAAATCAATGTAAAAATATGGATAGAAACAGAACCCTTTATTATCTTAGATGGAAAATAATTTTGATAAAACACTTGAAATGAATTCTTGAGGAAAATATCCTTTCTTCTTCAAAATAAATTTCTTTTCACAAAACATCATACAATTTTAAAAGAAAGAGATTTTATTAAAAATAGTCATGAAATATTTTGGAGGAAGGTTCATGAAAATAAGGCTTTATAAAAACCGTAAAAATCCGTTCGTGCCGTATAAGTTAAAAAAAACATTCTTCTCGTACTTTTGTCGGAAAAGTCAAAAAGTACCTCGTATAAAAAAACGACAAAAGATTCCTTTCATATCTTTTACTAAAAACTCACCGAAGGGTAAAATTGGATTTAAACTATTGTAATTGGATGGAAACAATATTACATATTGAGGGAACATGGATGTGGATGATAAAATACACCCCAGTAAGTACTTACGAATAAACAATCTCGGATAAAAATGAGATTGTGGTATTTTCCTTACCTTAGGTCCGACTTGCTTTGTAAGTGTCCGAACCTCCTGTATAATGATTTAAATCATGTTATTGACTTATTACAGAATCATATTCATTGTTATGATATCATATATGGTTCACTTATTACATATATTACCCGTTCTTTTGTAAATTCCATGTTAAAGAAGCGTTTTGGGTAAAATCGTTTCATTATCGTAGGTGTTTTGACTTGTTGTTCTTGACATCATTATTACTTATATCATGATTTACTTACTTCCAGAATATAAAATATGATTTGTATATCATATATATTCAGTATATATATATAAATAATAGGTAGATAAATAAAATGAAAAACACCGTTCATGGAGACGGTAGTCCATACGTACGCATGAACGCTGTTTTTCTTTCCTTATTGTCTTGAAATGGAAGTAAGTAGATGACATACATATGTATATATACATAAATCCAGTAGCTTTATAATGTCATATATTTCATTATTATTTCTTATATATACATTATAATCATTCTTAAATGGTTAACATGGAGAATGAATCTCATCGCGTCGTGGAGACGGTAGTCCGTACGTACGCACGAGCGATGATATCATTTCTATAAATATTGAATTGAATTGGAGTGGATTATACAATATATCAGAATCAATATGATGTTGTAATAACTATGTATAGTTATTCTTTACACCATTATACCCATCCATGTAAGGTGGCGGTGGAAAATAGATTACACCACGGCGTGGAGACGGTATTCCGTACGTACGCACGCGCGGTGATTTCTTTTTCCGTAGGATGGATAGATGGTGAAATAGGGTTGTTTCATACTTATAATAACATATCAGTATATGAGTGATACTGATGTTATTACTTCATAATGAAACAACCTAAGAAGAAGAAGTGGAAGAAGAAATAAAGATGAAAGAATTGGTAACGGTAATTACCTCTTCTTTGAAGTGCCTTTTTGAGACCTCCTCTTAGGGCACTAGAATTGGTCTTTGAGGAAGACCAGAACCTCTAGGATGTTTCTAGGGAAGTGGATAAGAGATTTTGGCAGGGTTTGGCCGAGCTTGAGTGCTCAAATTGGTGTGAGGAGGAGGGGGAGGAGGTGTCCTTTTATAAGGGAGGAGAGGGGCACCTTAGGAATTCTTAAAAATATTAATTTATAATAAATCTAACCCCACTTAAAAACCTCCAAAAATGACTCATATTCGAAGCTTAGATGAGATAGGGTTGTAATCTCATCAACCAATTAAATTTAGACTTGTTTGGATATTATTTTAAACCTTATCAATTAGATTTAACTCTAAGTTAAATAATTTAACTTTTACCGTGTCTTTTTGTTTTCTTTCACTATATGGTTAATAAACTTACTATAACATGCCAAAAGAACCCCACATTGTTTATTATTAATATATATATCCTTATCTAAGTCATTTGGCCGAACCTTAGATTTTTAGGAATAAAATAACAATTAATAATATAATATTTGATTTAAAAACTATTTTGTGTCAATTTTGACACTATTTGATATATGATTTTTGTGAAAGTCATAACAGAATTATATGTGTTCGAACCAAGTTTATTAAATCAACATTAATATATCATAGTAACCTAGAAAATTAGTGGAATTCAATAAAAATCTCAAATTACATTTATTTTGGTGTTTATAACATCAATTATGTCAATATTTCATTAATAAGATAATTACTGCATCATCGTTGTGTCATAAATAAATTAAATTATTTGATATCTAAAAATTACAAATAAAATACCATCATGTAGGAAATCTTTTTATCTTTCTAAGGAATATTTACAATCGAATTTATCTTATGTATAACCCCATATTAAAAATGATTTACTTATTAAACTTTGATTTTAACTATTTTAACCCTTCTTTAAATAAATTAATAATAAAAGTCCTAATCTAATCCAAGTGGGCCTAAATGGTCATATTTTATTCCTAAGTTTGTTTTTGGTCGAATTACACTTGTCCAATAGAATTAGGACATGTGTTAGGGTAATAGTAATATCATATTTACCCTTAGTTACCCTATTTACTATTAACCGCGGTAAAAAAAAGTAAAAAGTTACTATTCACCAAAAATTATTTTCATCTCATTGAACCACATTTTAGTCCTTGATATTAACCGTGTCTTTCGGATTTTCGAAATTCCATTCACAGAATCGGTAAAATTATGTTTTATGCAAAATTCAGTTTTTAACCTACCACTTAGTAGTTTCACTATTCATCAAAAATTGATGTTTTTCAGAACAATGCCAAAATTTCATCCCAAGCTATATTTCATATTCCGATTTCAAAAATGATGTCTATTTTACCAAATTCATAACATAAAAGTTGCATTAATTAATTTTATAATTAAATCCCGCTGTTAAAACAAATAGCGTGTTTTTTAAGAAACAATATCTATCAAAAGATTGACACTTGTTTATGTCTAGTTTAAATGTGAAATTACATCCAATGACCAACATTGTATTAAATTGTAAAAATATATTCTAAATATACTTTAAAACCACTCAAATTAATGATTTATCACTATTAATTATTTCGATTAAAAAAGTTGTTTTTAATTATAATTTAGTAATTTTCACTATTCATCAAAATATGAAAGTTATCCGAAAATCACAAAAATTTCAACCTAAGCTAATTTCGATATTCTGAATCCAAAAATGAAGTTCATTTTGAAAAATAAGATTTATAGAATTTTAAAAAGTGGTTATTACTATTCATAACGGGTAGTTTTAATAATATTTTAATAGCATATCGTTGTTTAGTGAAACTCATTATTGCGTACTACACACACTATCGAGGAAGGTTGCGATTGCGTGTAATGCAAGGCAAGTCAAGGATGCGTGACGTGCAAGCTCCTTTTGGTGTAGCGTACAACACAAGACATTAATAAAATTAAAAATAATATTTTTCATAAAATCTTGGGCTGTTACATTCTACCCCCCTTAAAATGAATTTCGCCCTCGAAATTCGTCGGGGTTATAAATGGTTTTCTATTCGAAAGTTTCCCACATCGTAAAAAGGAATACCAAAACTTGGATTTAAAAACTAAAGTATGAAATGTAACGATTACCCAAATAAACTAATTGTTGGGTTTCCACATAGGTAAAAATATGGATATGGAAGAAAAATCTAACCATCATGTTCTGATGGAGAGTGGTAGAGAACATGGCTATGGAAAAGCCAAAAATCACAAATCCATAAATTTGTGATGATATAAGGTACCATCTGATTCCTTAGGTATAAGATCACTAGGACAACATTTTTGGTTTTCAAGATCATTTCCCTAAAGTTGAAAATTTGAATTAGAATAAATACTTACTTTATTTTGGTACAATCTCACTGTTGTTCGTGCCTTGAACAATTTCCACTTCATCTCTTAAATAAATGAAGTTGAATTTGTTATTCGTGAAGTGTTAGAAGATAATGTGATAGAATGACGGGTCATTCCATCTGTCTCAAACAAAAGGTTAGCAAAAATTATATACATAAGTCGATCTATAGTGAGATTAATCATATATGGTTCCTAAAATGGGCTTATACTTCATATATCATACTGCTTAATATAATAACACTAGTTTCTACTAAACAGGGACTTCCTGTAGGTCAGTGGTAGGCGATAAAGGCCAGTCGCACTTCGGTTGTGGGTTCGATTCCTACAGCCTTGTCCGAAGCGATGGGCTGTCGCCCGTCCTGCAGGTTGTCCCTTTTTCTAAAACTACGTTACTATAACATCCCATCAATAATATCGAAAATCTTATATCCTTAAACAATACTAACTTATGTCCAACATAATCCAGTCTAATCTTTAGGCTTATACATAATACTGCAGTCCACTCTCATAATATAGTGATATCGATTACCAGAGATTTAATACTGTCGTTGATCCCCACATATCATAAGATATGTCTTGTTGGTCACATTCTAAACATTCAAAGTCCTTAATCATGTATTCTCTTGAATACCTTAGTGAAAACATGAATGCAGTTTAAAGTTAACACTTTCCACATACCAAAATCCTCAAAATTCTATATACTCAAACCATGATATCACTTAGTCCTTATATCAATCATGAGCTCATGAATACTGTTAAACATTTCATTTTCTTATTTTCCCTTCATTATGCGCATATCATCTTATTTCCAAAAATATCTCAATCACTTTGAATACCACATTAAACCAATACATAAATATTCCAATACTCCATGATACAACATTATTTTGGAATCCCATTACATAAACACTTAATCATTCCACCACATCGTTATCATATTCAACATTGCCAATAGTGATCGCATGTGATTTCCCTTTGTCCTTTGCCTTCAGTGGTTGCTCATGTTGATCATCACTAACCCTTGGATTAGGGCAATTATTAGCATAATGCCCCATTTCCTTGCACTTGAAGCATTGAAGTGTTGGTGGTGCGTTATCTGCAGTGTTTGCTTTATTCACATCATTAGAAACCCTTTTTCTATTACTTCGACACTCAGCTGCTCGATGACCTTCTTTTCCACACTTAAAACATTTTCTAGTCCCTTTAAGTCAATCTCCACCATGCTTCTTTCCACACTTTGTGCATAAGGAAACATTCATCTTCTTTTCACCATTATTCTGAGATTTCTCCTTGAACTCCATCTTTCGTTTCTTGTCAAAACCATGAGATGGATATGTAACACCAACTTCCATTTCTACCTTGATAGCACAACGCACAATTTCTTCATAGCTACTGAAGTCTCTTATAGCTAATGCCCTTCGAAGACTTGGTTTTAAGCCACTGAAAAATCGATCAACTTTACTTTCAGGTTGGATGATAATGCCAGATGCATACCTTGCAAGTCTTGTAAAATTCACTTCGTATATACCAACAGATTCATCATCCTTCTGTTTCAGCTCAAGAAACTCCTTTTCCATCTTCGTTCGAAGAATACGAGGGAAGTACTTACTGAAAAACAAGTTCTTGAACTCGTCCCATTCCATGGACTCAATTTCATCTCTTGGCCTCGTATTCTTGAGAAGATTCCACCATTGATCAGCTTCACCTTCCAAACGATATACTGCTAAGATGACTTTGTCATGTTCAGAACATTGAAGAACTGAAAATATCTTTTCAGTAGTACTAATCCATTGTTCAGCAACTAATGGATCAGTAGACCCACTGAAAGAAGGCGGACGCTGCCTCATGAAGGATTCAACGGAATGTTGCTCCTTCCTTTGCTCGTTTGGAAGTCCTGCATGATTCATAGCTTGAGAAAGTTGTGTGAGCATGGCTACAAGATTTTGCATTCCAGATCCCATATCGTTTGGTTGCTCAGGGGGACAATCATTGCATTGTCCATTGCATTGATCAACACGGTTCCTTCGGGTTCCAGCCATCGTCTAAAACCCCAAAAGAATAGTGTGAGAGGAAAAAATAATGCTAGGGAAAACAACATAATAAAGGGGTAGTACCCTCAATATCTAACATCTTAGGTTAAATTCTAAGATCGTTAGCGCAATTCTAGGACTATAACTTATACGTATACTTAACCTTAGAGACATCCCTAGACATACCTTAGAAATATCTCTAGGGATCTCACTAACGTTTTCGCATCCTAGTTTCCAAAGGTTGACTAAACCTTTCCTCTGATACCAACTATAGAGACCCGTAGCCTGACGTACATGGACATTACATTACATTTGCGGAATACTTAGTACATAACAAAAACACACACTAAAGGATCGTAATAGTTTAGTGTCTTTGGAAACTCGGAACGTAATCTTCTAATCGTGGTGAAAGTTCTTCAATATCTCCCATAAAGGTCATTCTTTTTTTTTACCTAAAACCTTTCTTTATATCCTGGGGAAAAGAAAACATAAAAGGGTGAGCTCAAATGCTCAGTAAGGGTAAACAAAAGAAATATCAATCACATAATTTTCATAAGAACATAACTTTTTTGGAAATCTTAACCTGCAAAAGAGAGCATAATTTCATAACATGGGATAAATCATAGTAGTGAAATGAAATCATAACTTAAAACATTACTCATTGTGGCATACACACATAATCATAGAGAATCATTTCTTGTTAGTCAAGACTCATTGCCAAGACTATCTTAGTGGACAAAGTCCCTTTCTAAATCGAGTAATCCTCGTTTCAGTCCTGTTTCACTGAACCGGTATAACCTACCATTCCAGCTATGTCTATCTCATGAGATATAAAATCTTTACCCAATGCATTGGAGGGAGATATAGGTCCCACCCATCTCATAATGAAACCATTCTTATGTGTGCCACAAAATCATAAATCATACATCATTGCATAAGCCATGTAATAAAAATGGGATTCTTAAACAACATGACATCATAAAACCATTCATATAAGATAAAGGAATTCATAAACATAATTCCATCACAACATAGTCAAATCAATGTAAAAATATGGATAGAAACAGAACCCTTTATTATCTTAGATGGAAAATAATTTTGATAAAACACTTGAAATGAATTCTTGAGGAAAATATCCATTCTTCTTCAAAATAAATTTCTTTTCACAAAACATCATACAATTTTAAAAGAAAGAGATTTTATTAAAAATAGTCATGAATTATTTTGGAGGAAGGTTCATTAAAATAAGGCTTTATAAAAACCGTAAAAATCCGTTCGTGTCGTATAAGTTAAAAAAAACATTCTTCTCGTACTTTTGTCGGAAAAGTCAAAAAGTACCTCGTATAAAAAAAACGACAAAAGATTCCTTTCATATCTTTTACTAAAAACTCACCGAAGGGTAAAATTGGATTTAAACTATTGTAAGTGGATGGAAACAATATTACATATTGAGGGAACATGGATGTGGATGATAAAATACACCCCAGTAAGTACTTACGAATAAACAATCTCGGATAAAAATGAGATTGTGGTATTTTCCTTACCTTAGGTCCGACTTGCTTTGTAAGTGTCCGAACCTCCTGTATAATGATTTAAATCATGTTATTGACTTATTACAGAATCATATTCATTGTTATGATATCATATATGGTTCACTTATTACATTATATTACCCGTTCTTTTGTAAATTCCATGTTAAAGAAGCGTTTTGGGTAAAATCGTTTCATTTATCGTAGGTGTTTTGACTTGTTGTTCTTGACATCATTATTACTTATATCATTATTTACTTACTTCCAGAATATAAAATATGATTTTTATATCATATATATTCAGTATATATATATAAATAATAGGTAGATAAATAAAATGAAAAACACCGTTCATGGAGACGGTAGTCCGTACGTACGCATGAACGCTGTTTTTCTTTCCTTATTGTCGTGAAATGGAAGTAAGTAGATGACATACATATGTATATATACATAAATCCAGTAGCTTTATAATGTCATATATTTCATTATTATTTCTTATATATACATTATAATCATTCTTAAATGGTTAACATGGAGAATGAATCTCATCGCGTCGTGGAGACGGTAGTCCGTACGTACGCACGAGCGATGATATCATTTCTATAAATATTGAATTGAATTGGAGTGGATTATACAATATATCAGAATCAATATGATGTTTTAATAACTATGTATAGTTATTCTTTACACCATTATACCCATCCATGTAAGGTGGCGGTGGAAAATAGATTACACCACGGCGTGGAGACGGTATTCCGTACGTACGCACGCGCGGTGATTTCTTTTTCCGTAGGATGGATAGATGGTGAAATAGGGTTGTTTCATACTTATAATAACATATCATTATATGAGTGATACTGATGTTATTACTTCATAATGAAACAACCTAAGAAGAAGAAGTGGAAGAAGAAATAAAGATGAAAGAATTGGTAACGGTAATTACCTCTTCTTTGAAGTGCCTTTTTGAGACCTCCTCTTAGGGCACTAGAATTGGTCTTTGAGGAAGACCAGAACCTCTAGGATGTTTCTAGGGAAGTGGATAAGAGATTTTGGCAGGGGTTGGCCGAGCTTGAGTGCTCAAATTGGTGTGAGGAGGAGGGGGAGGAGGTGTCCTTTTATAAGGGAGGAGAGGGGCACCTTAGGAATTCTTAAAAATATTAATTTATAATATATCTAACCCCACTTAAAAACCTCCAAAAATGACTCATATTCGAAGATTAGATGAGATAGGGTTGTAATCTCATCAACCAATTAAATTTAGACATGTTTGGATATTATTTTAAACCTTATCAATTAGATTTAACTCTAAGTTAAATAATTTTACTTTTACCGTGTCTTTTTGTTTTCTTTCACTATATGGTTAATAAACTTACTATAACATGCCAAAAGAACCCCAAATTGTTTATTATTAATATATATATCCTTATCTAAGTCATTTGGCCGAACCTTAGATTTTTAGGAATAAAATAACAATTAATAATATAATATTTGATTTAAAAACTATTTTGTGTCAATTTTGACACTATTTGATATATGATTTTTGTGAAAGTCATAACAGAATTATATGTTCGAACCAAGTTTATTAAATCAACATTAATATATCATAGTAACCTAGAAAATTAGTGGAATTCAATAAAAATCTCAAATTACATTTATTTTGGTGTTTATAACATCAATTATGTCAATATTTCATTAATAAGATAATTACTGCATCATCGTTGTGTCATAAATAAATTAAATTATTTGATATCTAAAAATTACAAATAAAATACCATCATGTAGGAAATCGTTTTAGCTTTCTAATGAATATTTACAATCGAATTTATCTTATGTATAACCCCATATTAAAAATGATTTACTTATTAAACTTTGATTTTAACTATTTTAACCCTTCTTTAAATAAATTAATAATAAATGTCCTAATCTAATCCAAGTGGGCCTAAATGGTCATATTTTATTCCTAAGTTTGTTTTTGGTCGAATTACACTTGTCCAATAGAATTAGGACATGTGTTAGGGTAATAGTAATATCATATTTACCCTTAGTTACCCTATTTACTATTAACCGCGGTAAAAAAAAGTAAAAAGTTACTATTCACCAAAAATTATTTTCATCTCAATGAACCACATTTTAGTCCTTGATATTAACCGTGTCTCTCGGATTTTCAAAATTCCATTCACAGAAGCGGTAAAATTAAGTTTTATGCAAAATTCAGTTTTTAACCTACCACTTAGTAGTTTCACTATTCATCAAAAATTGATGTTTTTCAGAACAATGCCAAAATTTCATCCCAAGCTATATTTCATATTCCGAATTCAAAAATGATGTCTATTTTACCAAATTCATAACATAAAAGTTGCATTAATTAATTTTATAATTAAATCCCGCTGTTAAAACAAATAGCGTGTTTTTTAAGAAACAATATCTATCAAAAGATTGACACTTGTTTATGTCTAGTTTAAATGTGAAATTACATCCAATGACCAACATTGTATTAAATTGTAAAAATGTATTCTAAATATACTTTAAAACCACTCAAATTAATGATTTATCACTATTAATTATTTCGATTAAAAAAGTTGTTTTTAATTATAATTTAGTAATTTTCACTATTCATCAAAATATGAAAGTTATCCGAAAATCACCAAAATTTCAACCTAAGCTAATTTCGATATTCTGAATCCAAAAATGAAGTTCATTTTGAAAAATAAGATTTATAGAATTTTAAAAAGTGGTTATTACTATTCATAACGGGTAGTTTTAATAATATTTTAATAGCATATCGTTGTTTAGTGAAACTCATTATTGCGTACTACACACACTATCGAGGAAGGTTGCGATTGCGTGTAATGCAAGGCAAGTCAAGGATGCGTGACGTGCAAGCTCCTTTTGGTGTAGCGTACAACACAAGACATTAATAAAATTAAAAAGAATATTTTTCATAAAATCTTGGGCTGTTACAATTTATGGGGAAAATAATTATTTCTGACACATTATCCTCACATCAAAATAAAGACTGAACTTTGTAACATTTTAACCTCTTTAACAACTCTATATCTTCCTTCGATGCCTCATTAATCCTAAATTGGATAAATGATTGAAATATGGTTCAAGAAAGATAATATTTCTCTCCTTCTATTAATATTTCATGGTTAAAACATTTCATATCCATAACTATTAGATATTTTTTATCCTTATCATAGATAACCTATCATGATATTTCCGAATCAAAGCATCTTCCACCTTGTTCACTTTCCCATGGTGGAAATATATTAAGTAGTCATAATTTTTAGTAAAATTCAACCATATGCTATGGATATTAATTAAATATTTTTTGGTGAATATATACGTTTTTTCAGTAACTATGTTATAACATTCCCTATAAAGATAATTCATCCATACATTTAATGCAAAGATTATCACCACTAATTCTAGGTCCTGAGTTGGGAAATTCTCGTAGTGAACCGTCATTTAGTGTGAGGAATAATATATCACCATGTCATTATACAAGATAACCCATCCCATCCACATCTATGATGAATCAATATAGACCATAAACCTAACTCCACTACAAGGAAGTGTGAGTATAGAAGCAATGACAAACCTTCTATTTAGGTTAATGGAATTTTATTCAAATTCATCTATCCAAATAGAACATAACTCCCATCAAAGTTAAAATTGTTATTGTATTAGATATTTTGGAGAAAGTATTAAAAAAGAGTATATAATATATAGCTAAACCAAGAAAACTATGAATTTTAATCACTATGTTTGTTTTAGTCCAATGTTAAGTAACTTCTATCTTTAATGAATTCACTAATAAACCCTCACTTGATATTATATGTCCAAAAATAAAATATTTCTATCGCCAAAATTCACACATAGTAAAAGTTTCTTATATATTATAATTCAATAGGGTCTTTAATAAAATCCTCATGTGATATTCATGCTCCTCATTTATCAGGGAATATATATAAATATCATGTACAAATTCTAACAGAAAGTGATCAATGTAATCTCTAAATACTATATTAATTAAATCCATAAAGTTATAGGGGTAATTAGTCATAGAAAATGACAAAAATATAAATTCATAGGGTCCATAACTCATATAGATGGTTGTAGTTTTTTATGTGATCAATTTTGAACATCGGTTGATAGAATCCATAATGAAGATCAATCATTAAAAAATATTGCTCACCATGTAATTTATTAGAAAATCAAAAATAAGTGGCAGAGGATACTTATTATTTATTGTGATCTTTTTATTATCTGGATAATGTATATTGAGTCATATTTATCCATAACTATTTATAAAAAAAGGTAAAGATGTATCCCATGGTGGTGCACTTATCCAAATGAATCAATTATCAAGATTCTCATTGGATTTATTCTTTAATTCCTATAAGTCAAATAGTCAATTCTATACGATGTCTTTGAAGTAACTATAGCACTAGGTATGAGTTATATTGAAAAATAAACGTGATGATCCATAGGAAGTCTATGAAACTTATTTTTAAAGACAAAAAATCCCATATAATAGGAATATCTTCAATTTTGAGTTTCTCTGTAACCATTTAGGATAAATACCCACTTTTAATAGAAATCGGTACTTATAAAATTGATGCAATTCCCACTAGATGTTTATATTTACCCTAAAATCATTAGATGATAATAGGTTTGTTTTGATTGTAAAATATTGATTCAGTTACTTAACCATTGACACAGTATTCATATTAATAAATCCAATCCATGCCCATATAACATCAAATTCAACTAGAGGGATAATAAAAATATTTACAAGAAGAACATTCCTATATAATTTTATTGGAGAAAATTCATATGATTGATATGTGATCATCATACCATTAGGATATTTCACAACTAATTAATAATATAATCATTATATTGGTATTTTTATGCCCTTATAAAATTTATTATATATAAAATAGTTGTTAGATCTAGAATAAAATAATATATTAAAGGTTTTAGATTAGATGGTAAAGTACCATTCACCAATTTGTTATTATACCCCACATTGAAAACATTGATCAAAATATATTTCCCATTGTATCTAGGAATAAGGGGTTAGTAATGTAAATCATCATCATTATAATTCATATTTGAGAATAGGTTACCATAATTTCTATACTTCTTTCTTTTGAAACACTTGAGTGTGTGTGGTTCTTTTTGTAGAGGTTTCAGTCCATTCAAATCGTTAACTTAATTCATCCAATAACCTCAACATTTATTTGACCATTAACCTTCCTTTCAAAACTAAATGCATATAATATTCCCCATAATACATTTTTTATACTTTTCCTTCCACAATTCATTCATAATAGAAATCACATATTCTTCCCTCCATGATTTTTATTAATAAAATTTACTTTGAATTCAAACTTTTTCCTTATAAAAACCATGAAATTTATTAGTAACTAAAATCTCTATTTCTACCTTGATATCAGATAAAATTATTCATTCATGGGTAATCATGTTACTTAGGGCTAATTTCTATTAGAGACATGTTTCTATGCCACTGAAAAATCATTCAATATTATATTTGAGTTTAATGATAATACAAAATGTGTACCTAAAAAGTGTTATCATGTTTGCCTCATCATAACTAATGGATTCATCATCACTCTTCCTAACCTCAAGTAATTTATTCACCATTTTAATATAAAGGATATTTATAAAGTAATTATTTAAAAAAACCATTTAAATGAATCCCACTCCATAGAGTCAATTACTTCTTATTACCACATGTTCATGATAAGGTTCTATCATTGATCGTATTTTTCTTCTAGATGATATCCATAAAAAATAACATGTTATGATCTAAAAACTAGGTAACAGGAAATATCATTTCAATGTTATTGATTCATTTCTTAATAAATGGTGGATTACAGAACCAACCTAAAGAAGTTGGATGTTTATTCATGATGGACTCAACAAAACATTATCCCCTTCTTTTCTCATTTGGATGCTTGAAATGATTCATAGCTTGATAATGTTTTGTAAGCACAATAATGATATATTTCATGTCAAATAACATAACATTTGGTTTCTCAAGACTAAAATCGTTGAATTTTCTATCACATTTAGTTTTAATATTGTTATATTGGGTTTAAACTATTGAATAAATCCAAAATATATATATTGAGAACAATAATCTTAGTAAGAAACAATATAATCATGGGAAAAAATTTATAGGATATCTAAATCATGACACATTATCTCTACTCTACGAAATATTAGGTTTAACATAGTTCATCCATGGCCATTATCAATTAAAATCCATTACATTTGTTTATAAAAAAATTGAATTAACCCAATCAAATCCCTTAGGATTGGAAACTAGGATTTCAGTAATGTCTCATTCATCGTGCACTATAATGATGATAGGGATAAAATAATCCAAAAGTGTTATTACCCCAGGGTGCATCTGTTGAAAACCCAAAACAAATTTAATTATCCAAACATGGATTAATTTCTAGAAAAACAATATAATCATAACCATAACAAAAAATTTGGATAATTTTATGATTTCACACATCAAAGAGGGGTGTCTTTGTTCTAAGTTTGATTAGAGTATGTTAATTTAGGTTAATGAAAGGTTTATCATGAGTATTAAGGGCATCATGGGTGTTATAAGGGTTTAGAACATTAAAAAAACAATTTATCCATCCAGTGCATGTTTCATGATTAGATCATGGTTAGAGATAACCATGCACCCGAACAGTGTTGGCCAGGATAAAGGGTGAATTATATAACAAACCATACAGGGGGGAACTATGTGGCCTTGCAATATATTAATTCCACATTGTTGTCGTAGGATTTTTCAAACTATATAGGCATCCTCAGGTAACCGTGTGACTCAACTTCTCTTGGATAAAGGCTGGTTCATGGTTTGAACACTGTTTGGAAAACCATGTTCCCTTTTAAAAACTGTGAAATTCTATTTTTTCCCCTCATTATTTTTATACCCCATATAATTTCTCCTCCATTTCATTTCCTCTCAACCATAGGGATGAACCAAATCGCCCCAAGAATACAAATGGGGGTTCTCCTTCGATTGTTTTCTGTTTGGAGTGCCATCAATTGCAGATTAAAGCTCAATATAAGTGTAATGATTTTCTTTTCATCTCTTTTTCAAATTAGGGTTTGTAGTTTCTATGATATTATACCAAATCCTAAGAACCCTCTTTTTCTGGAGGAATCTAGGTTTGGGATTCAAAGGGTGTTTGAATGTGAATCTAAGGTTATGATTAGGAGTTCCTTCATCATCAGATTCTAGGTAGACAGTCTACAGGTTATATCCCACAGTTTTTATGTGGATTTTTGGATGTGGGTTGTGTTCTTAGTACCATATTGTTGTATATCTAATAAAATGATATATATTTGGTAAAATGGTGTCTAAATTATGAATTTAACCCTTTATGATCCTCTTGGGATGCATTGAGGTTAAATAGAACGATTAGGGGACACCCATGGGGTGAGACGACATCCCCAAACAACAAATTGGTAAGGTTATGAGTAGAGTTAACGTGTCATAATTTGGATCCCATGAAGAACATTTTAGTATGGTTGGTTGAGTTGAAAATGGAATAACTATTGTTGTTCATAGGGTTTATAATGTCATAAGGGTTTGTTAATCATTTCACGAAAAAAGTTAGTTGGGTTAATTGAGATGGAGTTAAATGGATTATATATTATGTTATAAATTCCTAAGAGGGTTAGTTATTATTAAATCAATAACATGTTACATTTTTAATGGATTTTGAATTGAAGAATATGTGAAAATTTCTTCATAAGGATATTTATTAATATGTTGAATTAGTTAATACATGGAGATGTTGAGACATACTTATTGGGTTGATTCATGATAATGGGAAATGGGATAAATGTTCCATGTAGTGCAAATGGAAAATGTATTAATGGGTTTTAGTATAATATTAATTCACTTGTTTATTATTATGTATTGTGATTGTTATGTATGTCGTTGCATGTATAGTTGTGATTTGGTATTTTGTGGTGAATGGATAAATAATCATGTGCACATGGATTGGTAGTGTGGGGGTATTGACTTGAGGTTCCATGCCCATGGGTAGAGTTATACTGAGGCTCTAAACTCTCCAAAAAATTCAAGATTTAGGGAAGATGATAGAGTTCTATACCCTAATGGTTCCATTTGATAAGACCACTTGGGAAGAGGCTTCAAAGTGAGTGTGATGTATTTGTTGTGAGTCGTTTAGCCTAAGTGAGAATGGAACATGACATATTTCTCTTATGCTTAGTGTTTGAAAATGTTAATTCATTTTGAGGAAGATGTAAATGCCTAACCCATGGAACACATTATGAATATTAATTTAGTAATAAAGATTGTATAATTTATAAAATGGAATTTTTTGAAAATGTATCATGTGTTAAATGTTCACTAATGACACTAGGGTTATCTTTTGGTTATTTATTCATTTATTTATTTCAAGAATGAACTATCTATTAGACCAGATATTTTTTAGATATTGTTGGTGGTGTCGTATTGAGTTGAAACCACACCCTACTCTAGCCACTATTGGGTACCCAAGAATATTTAATGGTTGAAGGTAAATACAAGGTCAAAGGCCCTATACTAGGGAGATGAGTTGGGCCTGTGGAGTGCATGGATGAGGATCCGTTCATGGAGTCGGGACCTGTTTTGGGGATTCATATTTTGGCCTTTATTTTGGATTTTCAATCACTTTTTGAACTGTTAGAATGGAATGACATATTCACTATTTTTTGTGGATTGTACCATGTTTGGGAAATAGTTTTTTATGCAATATTCTGGTTATTTCTAATTATTTTTTCTATTTCATTTATTTTTTGTTTTGGATTACTCTGTTAAATAGGGAATAGTCTTCCCCATGTGATCTTCTAGACCCTTTCTACTAGTCATCAACCTCTGGCGTATGGGGAGGTGCGCATGAGGTTTTGTGGCAACTCAACTCAGGGCACCGACATAGTGGCCCCCAGTATGGGGAAATTACAAAGTGGTATCTAAGTATGTTTCTTTTTTATGTTCTTATTAGTTGGTATGGTAGAAGGGTGATTTGGATGTTCCGATCCTTGGAAATAGGCTCATGCATGGGAGTAGATGACCCATGTATGAGGGAAAACCCAAGTATGTAGGGTGGGAATTGTTGTTCCTAATTGTGTTGTTATAGTGGAATTATATTTCACCATTGAGAATGAACATGTTGTGTGATGTGACAGTTTTATGATATTTTTCACATAGATGGAAAGGCATGAGGTTATTCATTCATTTATCATTGTAGAAACCTAAGGATAATGGTGGAATACATTATGTTAGGCGCACACAGGATGGTTGTTTGGGATGTGAAGGGTATGAAGCATTTTACATTCCTTATAGAATTTGAAGAAATTAATTTCTAATAATGATGGTTTAAATAGGTAAATGTAAGGAATGTGAATTAATGGTTAATGAATTGTTCATATAGAAGGGTTGTATATAAGATAAAAATATTCATTGTAATGATTTGGGAAATAGAAAAGGTGTTTAAAAGATAAATTTTTTCATTAGGAATGAATAAATGTTTTAAAAAGGTGTCTAATGAGAGACTGGTGACTATGTTATTATATTGACCGCATGTTAGCCAGAAACCATGGTAAGGGTGGTCTAGGGTAGTGTTATAGATGATACAATATTTTTTCGGGTGGTGTATGTGAAGTGAACTATTTATGGAAAGTGGAGAACCTTCTTTCATCAAATATGTGTATGTTTTATGGAATGTGTTCTAAAGATAATGTTTCAAATTATTGATAAATGGTGCCATGAATATGTGTAGCAGTTGGGAAATATGAGGATATTCTTATGAATACTCCACCAGTTACGGGGAAAGAAAATACATTGGTCCAAGATAATTGAGGAGAGGATAAATTATGTAAGAAGTTGTACTGTTTTATACTGATGATGTAAAGGGACCCAGGGCGGGTTGTACCAAGTATGTTTTAGTTGAATATAGAGTTTTAGCTAAAACACCCTCCAACCTTCACTGGATAAGGTGGTCCAATGGATGTCAGGTTCTGGATATTGTCCATCCAGATGATTCTTGATCATTTGGAGACTCAATCTGAGAAAAGAGTCAAGTCGGTGGCTTATATATTTTGGGGGTTATGAAAATCATTGGTGGGATATCATGGTTCATTCTGATTAGGCTAACGGAATATTATGTAAGAATATTTTGGAAATGTTCCTAGAGAACTTCTATCCAAATTCCTTGAGGGAGGAGAAGGTAGCAGAGGGCATGGGTTTGAAAAAATGGGTCATGTCAGTGATAAATTATGCTAGTCATTTCACGGACTTATGACTCATCATTTTGGTGTTGTTAGGGTATGAGGAAACTGTAGTGAAACATTTATAGGATAGAAATAGATTTGATAACAGTTCCTAGGTGAATATATTTCATTCGAATATGTTGGCAGAGGTAGTGGATTAGACCCTTAAATATGAAGGGACCTAAATGGGATAATAAGTAGTGTACATGCAGTAATAGCTAGGCGGACCAATGGTGAGGCTTTTGAGGAATGGAAGTTTCATTTTTGGAGTTTCCATCACGGTTGAAGTGTACAGAGTAGTCAAAAGAGAGGTCCATTATCTCAAGGTGGAGATCAGGTGCTCTGTTATTAGTGTGGAAGGCTAGGGAACATGCGCAATTAGTGTCCCCAACCACCAGTGGAGTGCCGGTTGTGCGATATATTAGGGAACGTGAATTGGATCTATTAGAAACCTCTTCATTTAGGCATGGATTTATGATTTATCCTAATACAGAATGTGGTAGGGGAAATTACCCAATATCAGGTACGTAGTTGGAGTTATATGGGTGTACTGGTAGAGGTGGAAGATATGTTATTCTTAGGTGAGAGTGCCCGTACTAGTAGGGTAGTGTAGTTCCATTCACCTAGGAAGAGAATAAGGAAAAGGGGAAAGGAAGATTCATGTAGTTCATTTTACACCAGGTGGTGGAGAGGATATACCATAGGTTATTCAAGGTATGATACTTATTTCTTCTACGCTTTCTAATTCTTTATTCGATAAAAATTACTCATATTATTTTGTGTCTCATCAGTTTTTAGTTGTGTTGGGATTAGTGGCTTTACATTTATGTGGTTTTATGTCAATCAATACACCATTGGGTTTTGAAATAGTGGGTGTTAGGTAGTGTAATGGGTGTGCTCTTGAGTTTGGTGGGTAACAACTTCTATTGGGTTTCTTAATTCTCAAAATTTCATATTTTGATCTGGTTTTTTGTATGAATTTTTTGGTGTCATACTGAGGATGCACTAACTATTACCATTATATGTTAATGCTCATATCTCTTAAAGGAGACACTTATATCTATCATGTTGATTGGGATGTTTGGGAAGGCTGTGTAGGGCCCTTCTATTATCATTTTCGTGAACTCACATCCAGTGTGGCTTGTTATCTTCATCATGATGGAAGATTAGAGAAACATGTCTTTACTCTAATTGTTGATCTATTTCAAGATGTGCTTTTGGAGGAAGTCTCAGGAATGACCCCTAATAGAGATTTTTAATTCACAATAGATTTATTGATGGGAGCAGAACCAAATTCCATTCTTCCATATTGAATGGCACCAGAAGATCTCCAAGAGTGTAAAACTCATTTGTATAAGTTGAAGAATAAAGGATTTATTCATCATATCACATCACCTTGGGGGTCTCCAGTGCTATTTTCTAAGAAGCTTGATGTGTTTTTGAAGTTCTAAGTTGATTATAGAAACATGAATCATATGAAATTCAAGAATAAATTACATCTTATATGAATCAATGACTTATTTGACCAACTGAGAGGTTCTTCAGTGTCTTCCAAGACTGATTAAAGGTCTGGGTATCACCAGCTAAGGGTGAGGCCTTCCTATGAACCGCATAGTGCCTTCAGAAGAATGTACGGGTTGTACATAGTTATTGTGATTCTATATGGGTTAACCAATGGACTGGAATTTTTTATTGAACTAATTAACCTAATATTTTATACTAATCTAGACAAGTTTTTAGTTGTCTTTATTCATGACATATTGGTGCACTCTAAAACTCATGAAGATCGTGCCAAACATATTAATATCATCATGAGTACACTAAGATGCAATAGGCTATATTCCCTTCTAATTTAATGTCATTTAAGGATAGATATGGTGAATTTATTGGGTCACATAATCTCAAAGGAAGGACTGTTAGTAGATCTAGAGAAAGTGAATGAAGTGGTATCTTAGGAACAACCCAAAAATCTTTATCATATCTAACGATTTCAGGGTTAGGCTGGTTATTAGTAACGGTTTTTCTAAGATTTCGCCCATTTCGAAGAACCAATTTCGGGATTGACCATGAAATATATCATGTTTGAGTGGACCGTGTCATGTGAGAATTATTTACAATAGTTAATGTAGTGGTTGACTACAACATTGATTTTGATCATTCATGAGTCCAGCAAATGGTATATCATGTTTTGTGATGCATCTGGTGTTGGGCATGGAGCTATATTGATGGCTCATGGTCAGGTTATTGCATATGGGTCATGAATTTTGTCACCTCATGCAATAAATTACCCTACACATGATAATGAGTTGGTCGTAGTGGTTTACGCCTTGAAATATTGGCGGAATTACTTGTTGCGAATCTGGTTTACGATGTATACCCATAATAAAAGCCTCAAGAACATCTTATCACAATGTGTTCTAAATATTCCACAATAGAGAGGGATCAAGTACCTATAATACATTCATTTGAAGTAGGTTTATACATCGGGAAAAGGGAACGGTGTTGCAGATTCATTGAGTCGAAAAACTCAAAATTGTGTAGTTCATGAGTCCAGCTCTGAGTGGATAATGGTGGAGTTTTTTATGTGATTCATATAGGGGTGTAGGCTATAAAAGGTAAGATTAAACTAGAATCCTTAGTGGTTGAGTCCATTCTTTTGAGCAGGTTTTAGGAGAGTCAGCTCAAGGATCGAGAGTGATTGGCCATGGAAGAAAGTGTTAAATTTGGGGAGTCACCTTCTAGTTAGGAGGATAGCGATAAATGAATTGTTTGTGTTTGTGGACATGTGGTATTGTCGGTATGTATATGAGAATATTTGATACATGTGTTTCATGTATTGAAGTGGATAATACATCCTGGTTTCACAAAGATGTATCATGATCTTCATAGACTGTATTGATGGATTTGAATAAAGAAAGGGGTTTCATTTTTAGTGGTGTGATTCATTACATGATAGTTAATGATGGATGAGAATTAGTGACTAGGTGGTTTTTTACAACCATTTTCCATTCCAAAATGGAAGTTTGATGAGGTAATGATAGATTTTATAGTTGGTCTTCTAAGGATTCCTCAGAAGAATGATGGAATCTGGGTGATTTTGGATCAGTTGACTAAGGTGGATCATTTCTTACCAATTAAAGAGACTTTCACTGTTCACCAGTTGGGTGAGTTTCATGTTTGAGCCGTAGTGATGTTACATGGAGTATTGAGAAATATAGTTTTAAATCATGGTCTACATTTTAAAGCATGATTTTTAAAGGAACTACAAAAGGCACATGTTACCCAGGTGTTTCTAATTATAGCTTTTCACCAGAAGACAGACATGCAGTTAGAGCATACTATTTAGGTGCTAGAGGACATGTTGAGGGTTTGTGTCCTGAAGTTTGGTGGATCATAAGAATAGTCTATGGATCTTGTTGAGTTTTTATTTAAAATAATAATTTCTAAGATATGATTCAGATGAAACCGTTTTGAGGTTAGTTATGGTTGACTATGTTGATCTCCATTTTGTTAGATGGAAGTTGGGGAATAAAAGTTATTGTGGCTGAGTATGGTATAAGAGATAGTAGAATATGTGGAGATAATTCAATAACATATATCTATGACTCAGATCAAGAATAAATCATATGTGGATAGGTGTCATCGACCCCTCATGTTTTTTGTGGGTGATAATGTGTTTCTTCAGGTGTCTCTAAAATTAGGTCATCATAAGATTAAGAAACAAGGTAAGTTCGCACAAAGGCACATGGTGTCATTTGTGATCATGGATAGGATCAGACCGAGGGAAAATCGATTATCTCTTACACATCAGTATATCGCGGTACATGATTTCCTTCACGTGTCATAGCTTCAATAGTATCACCTTGACCCATATCATGTAATTTACATTTATGTTATTGATCATGAGGATGATGCATCCTTTGAGGAGCATTCGGTTCGTATTGTGGATCATAGTAAGAAATTCTTGTAGGGTATGATTGTGCCCTTAGTTTTAGTAATATGAAAACATTGAAATTTTTAGGAAGAAACAAGGTAAAGGGAGTCAGATGCGTGGACAAAGTGGCCCTATTTTCTTTCTTTGTAAACTTAGTGATTCTTGGGGGTGCGGCTTGAGGATGAGTTGTTATAAAGTGGGGAGGTTGTAAGATCCTGAACTTTGTAGAGGAATTTCCTAGTTTAAATTTTTGTTTAAGTCTCTTAATTTTTTTAAATTAATTGTTTCTTGAGTGTATTAGGGTCCTTTGGGGGTTTACAGGGGTTCTAGGCATAAAGAGAAAAAAAGAATTTGGCCATCCTGTGCATGTCACAGGGTTGACACATGGTTAGAGATAATAGTTTTCCCAAACATGCTAGGTAGGAGGAAAGGTGCACAGTTTAACAAAATGTTCATGGGGGAGGAAAAAAGTACGGCCTGAGGATAGAGGTATTCTTAATGGTCGATTCACAGTTTTTCAAATAGTGTGGGCTGCCCCATGTAATAGTCTTACTCAACTCCTCTAGGACAGAGGCTGGGGAAGGGTTGGTAGATGTTCTAGAAAACTGTGCACCCTCTACAAAGGGATCATTTACAGTCCCCCCCCCCCCTCATTTTTTTTAGACCCCCGCCAAATTTCTCCATTTTTTCTTCACCCATCAACCATAGGGATGAACCAAATTGACCCATGTCTCCCAATGGTTGTTCTCATTAAATTATTGTCCATTTGAAGTGTCATTTGTTGCGGATTGAAGCACCAAGAATGTATAAGGATCATCTTCCTTCTCTTTTATGGATTAGGGTTTTCATTTTCTGTTTTCATTTTATGAATCCCTAAAACCCACTTTTTCCCTTGGAATCTTCATAAAATGGGTTCCTAAATGATGATTTGAACCCCTCATAATCCCAGTGGGATGGGTTGATCATGAATATAATGATTTAGGTCTACCGATTAGGTGTATCGACATTCCCAAATGTAGAATTTGGTAAGGTTAATGGTAGAGATGATGTGTGATATCATATATCCCTTTAAGAGATTGTAATGTAGTTGGTGAGTTGAAAATGGAATAATGATTGTTTTTCCTGGGGTTGATAATGGATGAATGGGTTATTTGGTATAACATGAAAATTGGATATTTGGGATAATTGAGATCGTGTCAAATGGATTATGAATTATGTTAGAAATTCCAAGTGGGTTTGTTCTTATAAAATGAAGAACATTTTAAATTTTTAATCGATTTTGAGTTAAAAAATATATGAATGGGACTTAATAATGGAATTTATGAATATTTTGAATGTTTTAATACATAAGGATTATGAGATATACCTATTGGGTTGAGGCCTGAGAATGAGAAATGTGATAAATGGTCCATGTAGTGTAAATGGTAAATATATTAATATTTTATGGAATAATATTGACCCCCCTGGTGATTGTTATGGATTGTGATTTTTATGTATATTATTCTGATTATGGTTGTGATATGGTATTGTGTGGTGAATAGATAAGTAATCTTGTGTACATGGATTATTAGAGTGGGCTATTGACTTGAGGTTCTATACCCACTGGTCAAGTTAGACTAAGGTTCAAACCTCCACCCCAAAATTCATGGGTTATGGTAGGGGATAGATATCTACAACCCTAAAAGATTCATTTAATGAGTCCATTTTAATCGAGGCTTCAAGGTGATTGTGATTTATTAGTTGTGATGTGTTTACCTTTAGTGGGATGGGGACTTGACTTATTTCCCTCATTCATAGTGTTTGACTTGTATCAATAATGATTTAAATTCCTAACCCATGGAACACATGATGAAGATGGATTTTGTAAAAAATATTATATAATTGATGAAATGGAAATAGTGTTGAAATTAGATTAAGTGTGAACCTTAACTGATGATCACATGTTATCTTTTTTTATATATTTATTTATTTATTTATTAAAAGAACTATTTTTTAGACTGGATTATGGTTAGACACAATTGGGAACCGAGCTATTTTCATGGTTGTAGTTCGGCACAAGGGGAAAGTCCTTATGCTAGGGAGTTGAGTTAGGACTAGGGATTGTATGGATAAGGATCCATACATGGAGTCAGGAACCATTTTGGGGATTTAGATATTGGTCTTTATTTTGGGGTTACCTCTACTTTTGGAAATATTACCATGGAATGAAATATTTACTTTTTGGTTGTGGCTTGTACCATGTTTGGGAAATGGTTGGTTATGCGTGACTTTGGTTCTTGTTTATTGTTTCTGCTATTTCATTTATTTTCAACTGGGGATTACTCTAGTAAAGATGGTATAGTATCCCAATGTGATTCTATAGACCCTCAGTACTATTTGGGAACCTCTAGAGTATGGGAAGGTGCACTTGAGGTCATATGTCGACTTAAGTTAGGGAATCATAATAGTGGCCTCCGAGACGGGGATATTGAAATATTATCCTATAATGGGGTTTATCCTACGTTTTCTAACAAAATTTTCCAAACCTTAGTTTCCAAAAAAATAACAAAACCTTGATTTCATAAAAATTATAGTGACACATACATTTCATACATAAATATTAAATCTCATTAGATGAAAATTCATTGTATAACATAATGATCCATTCCAATGCAATAAGGGTTTAGTTTATTTGAAATATAGATACATAAAAAACTAGTATATAAAATAACTACATCATCCCCTACATAGTTCTTCTCAATTATCACCATTCTTAGAAATAGATTTGTTCATTTCCTAGGAGAAAAAGAAACATAATTAAGGGTTATATCAAATGCTAAATAAGAGTAAACATGGGAGATATAAATGATCATTTAATCATAAGATGAGCATAAGGGTATGATAAAATGAGTTTAAAATTTTAAAACCATACATAACAATTCACATATCATAATAAAGATACATGAAATCAATCTTTGAGGTTTATATGAAATTAATGATAATGTAATAAAAGAATATGAACCCTAAAAGCATAATAATGGAAAAAGATCACAACATAAAAGAGTTTCATAAATCGTGAAAGATTATAATCTTATAAATTTTATGTCAAGGCCACCCACAAAGACATTCATCCATTGTAATATTTTGGGATAACCACTAGTGTATGAGGTTTGATATTGATATAACCTCCCATGTACCCTATTTTATGCACGGATAACCACCTCTATACACTTTGAGAACATAAAATAAATCATTACCCAATTCATTGGATGGGTATATAATACCTGTACCACCCATCACATATTCATAATACATACATATATAATAAATATGATCATGAAAAAATTAATCTTGTCTTAATTTGTGGAAAATAAAATGGGTTTCATCGATATTTCACAAACATAAACCATATAGAGAAAGAATAAGGATGGTATCAGAGGATTGTAACACTATATTACCTTTATATTATGTATGTTTTAACTGTTGTTTTGGTTTCCATTTTTTGGGTTGGGTAATGTTGAGAATGAATTGGGGGGATACCTATAATGGTGAAGTCAATGATTTGATGGAATTTTCAACATAGAATATATAGTTTTTGTAGTCTTCTCGGGATTTATATGTTGTGTAATGGAGTTACAGGACATGTAATCAATGTATGGAAGATGATATGAAATATTTATATAAAATGAAATATTACCGATTTTACACAACTTACACATCAATTAAATACTAAATTTTTTATTTCTGATAAAATTCAATTGGGTTTTTTGAAAAATTCGTGACTCAGAAATTACACAACATGTAATTTGGTGGAATACTTTCTAAAATAAAGAGTATCAATTTTAAGCAGTAATATCGGTTGAAATCCTTATATACTTCCTCAAGGATTCCATTCTCTCAACATAGAGTCTATTCTTATGTGTTTTTTGTCATCTCCTCCTAATTTAGATCAGAAGTTCCGTGAATTATTGTTGATTTTGTTGCGGATCATATCTCCAGGTAAGATGTATCCCTATCTCTTCTCTATCTCTATCTCTCTCACTCCCTCCCTGTCTATCTTTATCTCTCTCTTTCCACCTTGGTTTTTGATAGATCATATAGGGATTTATAGATCCAAAAACTATAATGTTGAATCTTGATTCTTGGTTGATTTCCACGAAATTCTACGCCATTTTTCTTGTTCGTGAGTCTCATTGTGGGTTCTTCATTATATGATTAATTCAATGTTGTTCCATTTAATATTTTAAAATTAATTAACTATTGAATTAATTTTTTTAAATTGATTTCAATTGATTTGTGAAAAAACCCAATTTATTGTGAATTTGGATTGAAATTTATAAGTAGGGGTTTTGAAAAAACTCATAATTCCAATTTAATTGGAGATTGGAGAGTTTTTTTTAAATTGATGGAAATTTTGAAATGATTTTGAAATGATTTTGGGAAAATTTTCTTAAATTGAACTAATGAAAACCTATGACTGGTTTTAATTGGAAAATTCATGAATTGATGAAAAACCAGTGTTTTTGTTCTGAAAGTGAACTTGAATTTTAAAAGGAAAATTTGGAAATTTAATTGTAAATGACGATTGATGTGAAATGAATTGATTTTCCCTTGGAGGAAGATTTTAATGAACCAAAAAAAGAAAAACCTATCATTGACCATGATCTGGTTGAGGATGTTGGGAATCCGATCCAAGTTCTATGAAAGTAACCAACACCCATTACTGTTCAGGATCCATATATAGAACTTAAGATGGGTGAATCTAAGAATAATTATTAGGAGTTTCTACTCAAGAAACAACCATTGTTCCAATCCTCAAATTATCTTCATGAATTTGAAGATGGGTTGAGTAATATTGTGCTTCTATTTGATTTTGAGGAAACTCCTGAACCTGTTTCGATAAGGTGTGGTACATTTAAGATAGAGGGATCTAGAATGAGATGGTGGGGGTTGATTGTGAAGGATCATAATCATGAGGGTTTAGAGTGAATTTATTTTAACATTATATTAACTTACTAGTTCTCATATGATTCTATGGTGCTGGATAAGGCTAGGAAGTTTTTCAAACTCGTGATGGTTGACTGGACCACAACAAAATATGTGTAATAATTAAATGAGATTATGCAGTTTGTACCTGGGATTATATAAAAGATTAATATGAAGTCTTTAATGTTCTAGATGGTATCTAGATCTCATTTTCATTATTATGTTTTCTTACTAAAGCTATCTTATTATACTGAAATGTTGTATAAGGTATTGATGGTAAAACATGGTCTAGACGGGTTGTCAAGGTTGAGGGAGTTTTATTTTACCTTTATTGATGTTTTCTGAGTTCCCATAAGGTATAGAGAACCCATTATGAGACTCATGGTGGATCCCGAAAGTAGGTTTCTTCTAGACATCCTACATTACATGGACTTTTCCCATTCACTAGATTCAAGTGTTTAAATATGGGGAATTCAAAACGGGTTTATGATGAGGCACCGAGATATATATCTCATGTGGTTATACAATACAATTTAAAATGTTTTGTTATATCTATAATACTCCACGTAGTTTCATAGGCTCATCAGCCCCAAAATACACTACAATTTTATCATATGCTTCAAGATATAAGGGGTTCTATCCACATGAATTTGGAATAAAGATTCTTCATGCGGTGGAAGAGTCTCTTGATGAAGAAGATACGAGTCTAGTGACTATGAGAGGTATCATCACTATTTCATTGTCTCTACTGACTACTTTATTTGATATTTATACATCTCATTTATTTATATAAATTCATAATGTGAATCTATTAACACATCAAAAAGATATTTTTTCTTATTTGATGGATATTGTTACACCCCTTGAAATGATTAGAGAGAAGGGTCTTCATTTTCCTAGTTATGTGTTATCTTATTAAAAGATTTATATTCATTGGGATTTTTTGGTTCTCTACATGAAACCTATTGATTTCATTTTTTGGATGGATTGAATAATTTTTAATAAATCCTAAAATTGATTGTTATCTTCAACGATTGTAATTACTAAGCCCAATGGGGTGTGTCATATCATTAAGGGAGAATGTGACTCAAGGTTGACTAGATCCAAACCTTCCTAACCAAAGTTGGAAAAATTAATATCATTGTATTCAATTGATATGGAATTATATTAAGTTATTGTGAATATCCCTCTATTATTCATTGATTTTCCTGACATTTTTTCTTCATAAATATCTGATTTTCTACTAGTAAAGGCGATAGATTTTTCTATTGATTTAGTTATTGGTACTCAACCATTATCTATTCCTTCTTATCCCATGGAACCATATGAAAATAATCTTTTGAATTCTTAGTTAGATGAACCATTATAGAAATTATTTGTACACCCAAGTGTGTCACCATGGTCGACACTTGTTCTCTTTACTAAGAAAGAAAATAGAATACTTCACCTATTATTTATTACTAAAAAAACAACCAAGTTACAGTAATGAAGAAGTATCTATTACCATGGATTGATTAAATATTAGACTAGTAGAAAAGGAAAATGGGTTTTGAAGATTGATCTTTGATCCATTTATTGATAATTGAGAATAAAAGAATCTGACATTTATAAAACTGCCATCTATAGAATGTATGGCCATTATGGGTACCTTGTCATGCCATTTGGCATGACTGATTCTCCATTATTTTTTATTTATTTGATGAAGAGGATATTTCATGAGTATCATCATACGTTCATGGTGGTATTTTTGGATGGAATATTTATTTTCACAAATTCCAAGGGGGGTCATGTGCGTTATTTGAGAGAAGTTTTGTAATTGTTGAGAAATCACTAACAGTAAACCATGAAATAAAAATATAATTTCTCAAATAGGGGAGAAATGTGTATAGGACTTGTGATCTCAGGACATAATATCTGAGTTGATACTAACATGGTTATAACTATTATGACATGGGAGAAACCATGAAATGTTTCTGGATTCTGAACTTATTGTGTTTATCTTGACATTATCGCTAATTTGTAATGGATTTTTCAAAGATGGATTCTCTGATAACTGATCTCACTCAAAATTGGGTGAATTTTTTTGGGATGAGAAATTTTAGTGATATTTTTTTCTGATAAAATTTATTATGGTTTCTACATCATTATTGACTCTTCCAGAGGTCGGGAAGGGAAATGTTGTCTTTCTTGATGAATTGGGTTCAGGTATTGTTTGTGTTCTTATATAGGGTGATTATTTCCTGGCATATAGAAATTAGTATATTAGGCCACAAAAGAAAAACTATATGATCAGTGACATTGAACATGAATTTATGATTCCTACACTTCAGATTTGGTATAAATATTTTTTATAGGAAGTTTTAGCATATATTCCCACCACAAGATCTTGGGTTATATCTTATCTCAAAAATATTTGAATCGTCTCTTGAGAAAATGGGTGGAGTAGCTATAATATTCTAATTTTTATATTTCTTACACCTCTGGGAAAGTGATAGTCATTTTTGATTCCTTGAGAAGGAAACTTCTGACCCATGCCATAAAAGAATCATTAGAAGAGGGGAACAGGATGGATCTTTCTGCAAATTTTCAAATAGCAGTTCAGCAAAAGGGGGTTCAGGTTGTCTTGTCCAGTGTTAAGTTTACCTTTTCTCTTCTCAAGATGATTTTTCAGGAACAAAATCTTGAGGTTGAATTCTATAGAATTAGAGAATCTATTTATGATGGGGAGACCATTTGTGAGTGGGCCTTATCCACATAGAGTATTCAATGTTTTTCATATATGTTTTTTATACAACTACGTATGAGATATTTTGTGATCGGGGATTTCCATAATTCCTAGTGGTATGTGTACCCAGGAAGTAAAATAATGTATTAGTATATGTGGTGATGATTTTGGTGGCCATGTATGAGATAAGACATATCTGATTTTGTTTCTCATTGTTATTCAGAACAATAGGTCAAGGTCGAGCACTAGAGGCCTTCAGGTTTCCATCAGCCACATCCAGTACTGACTTGGAAGCAAGATGAGATCTCTATAAAGTTTTTTGTTTGGTTTTAGAAAAACCATAGAAATGAGAGTGTGATATTAGTTTTGATTCATATGTTTACCAAATTGTATCACTTTATTCCCATTCATGATAAAACAAATGTTGAGGAGATGTGGATACTCTATGTGAGGGGTATTTCTTATTTTCATATATTTCTATCTTCTATAGTCTCATATATTTATCCCCATTTTACTTCTTGATTTTGGAGAGGCCTTCAGGAGAAATTGGGATCTAAAGTTCATTTGGGTATGGTATACCATCCGTAGATGGATACCCAATCTGAGAGAGGTATACCGATTCTTGAGGATATTATTTGTTCATGCATCGTCGATTTGGGGGGGGGTGGGATAAACATTTGGGACTATTTGTGTTTTCTTATAACAATAGTTACTAGTCCACGATGAGAATGGATCCTTTTAGGGCATTGTATAAAAGGTCTTGTAAATATCCATTGTATTATTCATAGATCAGTGAATGTTTGATGGTTGGACAGATCTTGGTTTTAGAGATGATAAAAAAGATTTTTTTATTCATTATAGAATGTTGATTTTATAGTTATTGTGTAAATCATATCATAATTATCATTGTTGAACTTTGGAGTTTATAGTTTTGACTGGGTGTTCCTGAAATCTATACCTTGTTTAGGCCAATGATGGTTTGGTAGGTAAGGGATGATTACTCCTTGTTTTCTGGGACCATTTGTAGTTGTTGAGTAGGTGGGGAAGGTGGTTTACCCATTATAACTTCTTCCAAAGTTTATGCCGACACATATTTGTTTCCATGTATCATAGCTGTGAGAGTATCATTATGATCTATATCATGTTTTGAGTTGGAGTGATCATGATGTTGAGCTTGATTTCTCCATGACTGAGAATCAAGTTGGTATTGTTAATTATGATACCAAGGTAGTTCATGGGAGGATGATACCTTTGGTTAGTGTGTTATGGATGAACAGTTCTGATTCACATGAGATGTGGGAGCATGATGCATTGATGAGAGAGTAGTGGCCTCACCTTTTGATAGAAATCTTCTTGATAGGATTCCTTGAAATAGAATTTTTTTATGATTGGGTGGTTGGAACACCCCATTAAATTTCTATGAGGTATGTTTTAAGCTTTGTTTTGGTTTCCCTTTCTATTGGTTGAGTAATTCCAAGAAGGAATTGGGAGGATACCTATAATGGTCAAGAAAAATATTTTTTGGATTATTCAGTATTAAACCTGATCATTTTGTAGTCCGTAAAGGATTTACAAAATATACAAAAATAACATTCCATGTTAATGTTATAAATAATATTTTTAATAAAATTGATTGGAGTTTTCGGTGTATATGGTACTCAACAATTACACAATATCTAGTCGGATCACACACCAGGTAAAGTCCCGAGTGTCAATTTTAATCAGTTGTCTTGGATAAAATCCTTATTTACATCCTCAAAGTTTTTTTCCTTTGACCTAGAGGCGCTTACTAGGTAACTATGGTAATCTACTCTTCCTCCAGATAATTTGTTTTGTGATTTATCATAATGTTAGTTACGGTGCATATTTCCAGGTAAGCAGTCTACCTGTCTCTTCTATCTCTCTCTCTCTCTCACTCTTTTTCCTCCTTTGGGTTTGATAGATCATCTTTGGATTGATGGATCTAAAAACCATGTTCTTGAATATTTATTCTAGGTTGAGTTCTAAGATCTTTTTTTCTATATTTCTTGTTGGGGAGTCATGTTGTTGGTGTTTCATTCCATGATTAAAGTTAGGTCATTCCATTTAAGATCATCTAATAGATTAAACCATGAATTTGTTTTGTTTAAAATTTATTTCAAGTCATGTAAAAAAATATTATATGAACTTGGGTTGAAATTGATAGGGTATGGAGTTTTAGGGAAACCCTCCATTTACCTTATAATTTTACATTGTGGTGAATTTTTAAATTTATATAAATTATGCAATGATTTTAATTAAAATTGATAAAATTTTATTGATGAAAATCCATGATGGGTTTTATTGTTGAAATGGCATATATTTTCGAAAGTCTAGTGTTTTTATTTTGAATGTGAAATGAAATTTTAAAAAGGAAAATTGTGCAATTGAATTGTGAATGATGATTGAGGTGAAACTAAATTACTTTCCCATTTTATATTAGTTGATTAATAACATCATATCCTTATTAGTTAGTGGTTTATTTTGGAAAATCATACTAAAATTGTAATTACATGGTAACATATTGACAATGAAAACTCTAAAAACCCCAGTTCAACAGATCTTATCACCAATGGGAGGTTGATGAGTCTTATTCAGTTAGGTAATGAGGGACATGTTTACACATATTAACTATGATCACTGATATGATATATGTGATGATCCCATTAATAAATACTATAGTACCACATGGTAGATGACCATGGTTCTATTGTGACTATTTTTATTATAAACTGCATGTATTTTGAAACTACATTACTCAAGTCTAGTGATTTATATAATCTATTTTATATAAAATTTTTATGTAAGAATTATTGGAATTGTTTGTCATCAATATTATGTGAAACTCATGGTTTTTAATTTGAAATTGTATCGATGTTCCTTGTTTTGTTTTAAATTGAAAGAATGTTTTGGTTAAATTTTTGGGAATCTTTTTAAGGAACAGTTGATGATACCTTACTAGTATTTCTAGCTCACACCTTACAATTTATTTGTACATTGTTTCTCCTTCCATATAAAAGTAATGGGAATGATCCTATTGGATGATTTTTTTATTTATGATCCCTTGGGGCTTTGGGGTGATGTGTCCTTTAGGACATCTGAGTTCTATTTTTAGACGTTGGGTACATTGATGATGTTATTTTATGTTTTGATATACCTTTATGGGTTTTTGGTACTATTTAATTTAGGAGTTTTGATCATACTGATATGTATCATTATCTTCTGCTATTTTTTAGAATTTTTATTCCCACATTTATATTGTATGGTGGAAGTTGCTAGTTACCGAACCATGGGGATCAGGAATTCCCTTATTAAATGTTAGTCCCGGTATGGGTATCAGGGTACCTGGGAATCTAGGATGGTTCATGATATAATAATATCCCTATTGAAAACTATTTTACATCAAATTTTTCATCATAGATGAAAAATGTATTTAAAAGATCCCTAGAACATTTCATTAAGAAAATCTGCATTTCATTTTGAAATAACATATTTTAAATATAAAAAAGTAAAAAATTATTTAGATAAAATTATATTTGAAAATAACTATGGAATATTGTAAAGGATTCTACAAATTTTTGAATTTTCGTGATAACAGAAAAATCTGTTCATTCCATCTACTTAATAATAATGAGTCTATTCATATTTTTTGTAAAATAAAAGTGAAAAGTAAATTGTTCTAAAAACCAAAAGAAGATTCATATCAAAAAAAATTATTGAAATAAAAATTTTCATAAAAATGACTTTGAAATATCATTGGATAATAACAAATACATTCTTGAAAACATTTTTAAAGAAAACATGATCCCTAATGAACATGGATTTCTGACCAAAGAGAGAAATAAAATTGATTTTCATTTAAACAGTAATTTCAATCTCTTGAATAATTGTTGATAGAAAAATTAAACGAAAAAAGCTAACATCCATTAATAAAAATAGAATAAGAAAAAAATATAATATAGGAGATAAATATCATATAATTTCATCATGTGAAATTTTATCATAAACAATATCGGTAAAAATGGGATTGTAACTTAAAACAAGTAAATGCAGTTCAACATTCGTCCTAAGTGCTCTATCCACAAGTTTAAGAAATTTAAATTTATTATAATACTACAATAGGAAAAAAATACCTAAAATATCATATATGACTTAATTATATCATATGTCATATGTTTATGAATTATTCTTCATTAAAGTCATCATTTCTGGGAGTTAACAGTTTTGATTTTCATGAATGATTATTTTCTCTAGTTCTAATGCTCATAAATTGATAATGGTTAAATAATCACTATAATCTTAATCATGATTTAATTATCAAATTAATTAATAATAAATTCTTTTTAATTATTAATACAAAAGTGTATAACATCACTTCATGTAGATGGTATTCAGTACATACACACAAGTGATGATTCCACATTTTTATGGATGGAATGAAACAAAGGTAAAGAATAATTCAAATTTATGGAATCATTTTTATATAATATATACAAAATGTATTCATTACATCAATCATTATTACAATTCATGAATATTGAAAAAAAGAAATGTATTAGTTCGTGGATGTGGTATTCAACACATACTGAAGAGTGATATTATAGTTTTTCAATGGATATGAAGGTAAGAAGGTGGATAATGTATTTTAATTAATTAACGATATATATTTAATAAATATCATATGTAAATATTTAAAAAATTGTAATACCCTAAGATTCCACAGTACACATCACTTTGAATAATACAATAGTTTTCATTGCATGCAACTTCGAGTTCTAGCACACCACGACCAATCAAAATAGTTGTTATGAATAGTAATACCCAACTTTTAAAATTTTATAATTTGTATTTTTCAAAATGGTCTTCATTTTTGAATTCAGAATTTCAAAAATAGCTTAGGGTGATTTTTTTGTATTTTTCTTAAAACATTCAATTTTTGATGAATGGTGAAAAACAATGCGTTATTATTTAAAATAGAATTTTTATTTAAATATTTATTTATTTTATTTGAATTTATTTTAGGTCAAAATAGATACATAATACCTATATAAGTGAAATGTAATTCATTGTAGTCATTTTATAATAAAATTTGATTTATAAAATTTTATTGAACATTTTAATGTCTCTTACCCACCTTCTAGGAACATTTTCAAATTTGCGTAAAACATAATTTTAACACATATATGAATTGAATTTAAAAAATATGAGAGATATTGTTGACATGAGTAAGTAATATTTGGTTCAAAAGGATGAAAATAATTTTTGGTCAATAGTATCTTTTGAATTTTATTTACCACAGTTAAATATAAATAGGGAAATTAAAAGTAAAAATGATATTATAATTACCCTAACACCTGTATTAATTCTATAAGATAATTTTTTTCGACCAAAATCAACCATATTAATAAAAAATGACTCTCTTTGATCCAATTGGAATAGATTAAGACATTTATTATTATTTTATTTAAAGAATAGTTAAAAATGACAAATTCAAATTTTAATAACTAAACCATTTTTAACATAGGTATATACATATGATATATTATACTATAAATATATATTATAATGATAAAAAATATTTCCTACATCATGGTTATTTATTTAGAAATTTTAGACATTAAATAATTAAATTTATTTATAACACAATGATAACACAGTAATTACCTTATTAATGAAAGATTAAAATAATTGATATTATAAATATAACAATAAATGTAAATTGAGACTTACGATGCATTACATGAATTTTATAGGATAATATTAAATTTTGGGATTTATTTAATATATTTTTTTCGAAGCAATCATGTTTTTTTACTTTCAAAAAAACCAAATACTAAATAGTGTCAAAATTGACATAAAAATAGTTTTTAAAACTAATACTATTTTATTAATTGATATAATATTCCTAAAAATATAAGGATCGGCTAAAGGACATATATAATGTTATATATCTCAATAATTAACCACTTGGGGTTCTCTTATCTTTTTATAGTAAGTTTACTTACCATTTATTATAATAATTCAAGAAGACATAGTAAAAGTTAAAATATTTAACTAAGAATTAAATCTAAAAGATAAGGCTAATATGTTGACCTAAACCTGTCTAAAACCTATGGTTTGAGATTTTTTTGACCCATACCCACCTTATCCTCTAAATAAATCCATTTTGAGCCATTATAAACCGAATATTATTGTATAATAAATTAATATTTCAAGCTTTTCCTAAAGTGACCCTCACCTCACTTATAAGAGGGTACTTCCCCATCTATAAAACTCACACCTCCAAATACATTTGGCTCGGTCAAAACCTTCTCAAATATCCTCAAAACTACTATACATGTAACCTATAGGCCTTAAATTTATCATAAATCCAACCTATGGATCCCTTTTGATCAAATCAAAAGGAATCACCCGAAGAAGAGGTAATAATTTCACCACCTCTTTCAAAGTTCTTTTCTTCTTCCACTTCTTTTTTCATTGTTGTTTTTACACAAAAATAATATATAAATTATCATATATATAATTTTATGTTTTCATAAATATGGTACAACCATATTCATTATTCTATCCATCCTATGAATGGAAATGTCACCATACTTGCGTACTTACAACTTACAGTCTCCACGTTATGGTGTATTTTTTTATTCAACAATAATTTTTTTGGATGGGAATAAGAATGAGTATAATTGATGTTAATATTAAATATAATATGTTAATTAGTTTTTATATAAGATATAACATCCAATTACATACTGTTTTACCATCAAAATAATGATATTGTCCCCCGTGTGTACGTACGAATTACCGCCTCCACGAACATGATATGATTCATTCCCCATTGAAACCATTCAAAAGTAATTCTCATTTTATGATTTGAAATAATGTTTAAGAACATAATATCATTTTGGATATGAATCAAATACATCTTATCCCTAACAAACATGACTTATGTAACAAAACATATAATGATAAATGAATCAGTTAACACCCGAAACAATGATACCATTGAAATATTATTAACAAAACAATATTAGAAGATCATATATGATCTAATATTTATGTATGTAGTTATTGTATAATATAATAAAAATTAATTAACTATTATAAAATAGTTTAATGTACCCTCCACCAAGGAAAATCACAAGGTAAGGTTTAATTTTACAATTTCTTTATTATTGGAGGTTGTTTATATGAGAGTATCTACTCGGACCTCTTTATCAACCACATCTGTGTTTCTTAAAAACGTATTTCAAAACATTTTTAATATTTAATTAACTATGGTTTAAATTTATTTATACCATTGTTTTACATTTAATAAAATGGTTTTAAAAGAATCTTTCTGTCACTTTCCAAACAAGGTACTTTATGAACTTTTCGATAAATTAAAGAAAGATTGTTTTTTTAACTTATATGGAGGGTGAGGTTATTTTATGCTGTTATAACACCACATAATCTTCCCTTACATTATTTTAATAATATTTTCAAAATAATTTTTTTCATTACTTTTGAATGATTATAATGTAGAAATAAACATGTCACTCAAATAGTTTTTAGATTGATTTCATCTATGTCCACATCCTTCATTATATTTTACGTTTTATTGAAGTTGATATATTATGATACAATCTTCCATATTGTATTGAAGGTTTTCTGATATGTTTGACTATGTATGTTCTATTGTAATACCATTCATGGTTTTTTGATAAAGTATAAACATTTCTTATGCTAGTTTTAATATGAATGTTTATGTTATGTTTCAATCTTTTCATATGAGGAATGCATTGGACTTTGTAAGTGATGGGTGGAGCTCGCTATAGAACTTTGATGCATTGGTAGGTGTCATGAGACAAACTAGTATCTTGGCATAAGGACTTGACAAAATCTTATTGCAGTCTTTGCATGAGTCCTTGACTATGTGGTTATGATGTCTAGCATTAGGAATTATATCATTATGAAATTATCTATTGATATTACATGTTATTATTCGACTACTAAAATATACATGTGAAAAAGTAAATGGAATTATTTGATTTATCTTGTCCATATTATGTAGAAGTTTAATTTTAAATGGAATGTGTTTTAGTCTTATACATGGCCATAAAGTTTTAGGCTTATTTATGATAGTTTCCGCTATATTGTTTCCCTTTCTGAGCATCTAAGCTGACCCATTTCTTATGTTTTCTTTTTCCCAAGATGTAAAATTGTATATTCTAATTGAACTACAGGGATAGGCTATAGGATATTAGTGTCTTAAAAGGAGATGCAATGTTTCATTTTTATTTCATAATGTAATGTAAAACTTATGTTTGTATCTAGTACATCGAAGAATATTAATTGATCAGTCTTTTGGGACTTGATCCCTTGTGATCATAACAATGTTATGTAATAATACACCAACTCTAGGTAAATAAGGTCGGGGTGTTACCAAAATCATATTAACAGTCCACGAAGTAGGGTAATGGAGAATTAATCAATTCGTTATGTGGAGGTGAAAGTCCATAAATACGCATGAAAGACACGTTTACAAACCATTTTAGGGAAAAGAGGGAGGATAATGATGGATTCATATTAATAATAATATTTGTATATATTTATTGTAATTAATTTATTATTTTATGGTCAATACCTCAAATTTATAAGCTGCAGAAGAAGAAATAAATTGAAAGAGGTCATGTTGGATGATTACATATTCTTTGGTGAACCAACTTTAGATCGCTTCTTAATGACCCTAGGAAAGGTATTTTAATCATACCAAGACCAATTATTAATTTATATGGAATTATGTAAGATTTGGCCATACTTTGTGGCTATACATGTTCTAAATAAGAGATAGGAGGGGTTTCCTTCTATATGGGAGGGAGATGACTCACATAGAAAATTTTAAAATATTAAATTTTAAAAAATACCACACTCAATAAAAATTATTAAAAATGATACATATTCAAAAAAAAAGATTATATAGGGTAAAACTGTTAGCATATAATAGTATTTAATGAAGTTTATATGACAATATTACCCTTGGTTATTAGTTTAACCTCTAATAATCATCTTTCAACCTAATCATTAGTAATGATGTTTCCATCTGTTTCCTTTAGTAATGACCAAAATTCATGTTGAACATATTATATAATGTTATTTATGATGACTCTAATTATGGAATCCATTTTTTCAAATTCAATATCTATATGTAGAAAAAATTAAATTTAAAATAAACCTCCCAAACATGTCGAAAAATAGTTTTCCAAAAAATGTATTTTATATTTTAAAAATGTGTTTATAGAAAAATTAAGAATAATTTAAATTACAATTATATTTATAGTAATTTTTAATAAAAAATAGATTAATTATATTTTAATATAAATTAACAAATGCTGACATTAAAATGATTTAACAGAAATGACATTTTTCAATAGGAATAATTTTTTTTACTGTTGACTGAAAAATATTGTTTTCGAAAAAATACCAGATATTAACCTTAAGATAATATTAAAATGATGATTATAAAAAATTTATATATTAAATAAATTTAAATTTCTAAATGATGTCTAATTTGATTATAATATCGGTACACAAAGAGAAATAAAAAATAGTTTTGAAGAAAACAAATTTTTTGAGGTATACAATTACTTTACAGAAAAATGATAACTTATTTGTTTATAAATTTTCATTAAAAAAGACCCATATACATATATTTTATAATGTGGTTAATTATATTCATTCAATCTAAACAAAAGTTTTGTTTATAAATGTATATTATACAATAGTTTATTTTGAATGGGAGTTGCGTGTAATGAATTCTATCGAATACTTCAAGTTTAATTCTAAATAAATACATATGAAATATTTAGGTGTTAAAATATCCAACTTTTCTATACTCATAAACATCCAAGTAGGATTGAGTTACACCTACTTGGGTATCAATGGGAATGATCCCTAAACCACTCCCCAAACTAGTTCTATAGATGGATTCTCACCATTATACAAAGAACCTAATTTATAAATTAGGCCACTCTCAAAAAGCTATGTACCTTTTATCTTGGTAAAGGGAAGATTTTTTTACTCTTAGGACTTATTTAAACCTATTATAGACTTTTTATGATTTTGTAGAAGAATGTGTTGTGTAATGACATGGGGTTTTGGAATATATATATATATATATATATATACATTCTTAAATAGCTTGTATCACATGAAACACATAACTAATGAAAAACCTTAATAACGAACCTATATATCATAAAATTACATGAATAAGGATAAATTAATTAAGTAAAAATATAATAATCAAATTAAAATAATTTCCTATTATTATTTTAGTTTAATATTTTTTTAAAAATGTTGCCTTTCAAAAAACCTTTTGAAAAAGTGTATTGAGTATAAAAACAATAAATTAAATTGAACACCACTGGATTTTTATTAGAATATGTAATATTTATATTTGAATATTTTTTTCAATATTAAATTATCTATAAATTTATATTAAATAATGTTAAGGACACTTGATGTTTGATAATTCATTTTTATATAAAAACAATTGCTCTTTATAATTTTTATTTTTCATTTAAATAAAAAGAAATAAACTTTTTAAAATTTTAATTTTATAAAAATAGATTCGTTTTAAAAATTCTATGATCAAAATTATCTTATGCTTATTTTTTTATTTTTTTGAAATAATATATTTTTTGTTGAATAGTTAAAAATTTAGTTTTTACAATGTTTATGAGAATATCAAGAAGTCACTACAACATAAAAATTTATAAATAATTTTTTATGATCAATGATTAATCCAATGAGTAAAATTTTATATTTCTATATAATGTTATAAATTTATAAAACCAGTGTTTAACATTTATCAAATTAATCAATATTTTCCAGTAAAAGAATGTTTTTTGGTCTTATATTTTAATTTAATATTTTATTTATAAAATTCGTTTCATGATTATTTATTAAGAAAAATATATTTTATTTTATTTATAATAAACAAATTTATATCATTAAAATCAAAGATATTGAAAATTTTACCATACACATAAACGCTAATCATAGAAAAATACTTTTTCAAAAAATGGATTTTATTTCTTGCATGAATTATTATATTAAAATTTATTCTTATCTATTTTATAAATTTTATAATATGAAATGAATTAAATATTTTTAGTAATAATTTTAAAATTAGTAAATGGGGTCATTAAAATTCTTAGACATAAAATTACCTTACCAAGTAAAATTTTTTTTACCTTAATAAAATATTTATTTTTTCAAGGAATTATACTTTTCTAAATGATATTTTCTTTTAGAATAAGTGATTTTTTTTAATTAAGACAATAATATTATGTTTAAAAGTATATAAAATTAATTAACACTCATTTAATTAGTAATAAATGTTAAATAAGATTTATAACACTAAATGTTTAGAACATCATTTTCCTATATTTGTTTCAACACATTATATTTTTTAATATAAAATTTACATTTATCATAAATAGAAATTATATTTAAATGAATGGATTCAAAATTTCGATTCATGAAATATTAATTTTTATGATACGTCAACTTTTAATTATATTGGTAAAAAACAAATATGATTACAATTTAATCATGATTAATTTGTATTAAAATGGTTAATCTAATATGGCATGAATTTTACTAAAACTATTTGTCACTTAGGACTTTTATAATACCTCTTATATTTTGGAAATTTATACCTATATTTTACATGAAACTCCCCCCACCTAAATCAACTAACACTATATAACTTTCACTCTTTCCCCCAACAGAATAATTTTTTCCAAAGCTTTTTCCTTCTTTTTCACTTCTATAAACGCTCACTTAGAACCATTTCAAGACACAATTTTTTTTTGTAATAATCATGAAAATCAGACTAATATAATTCATATTGATTTACCATAAATATATTTCATCATCTATCCTCAAAAATGGCCCCAAGTCCTTCATTTCCAAATGATACTTCTAGATAAGTTTCAAATCTTCAAAAAATAAATTTCATACCCTTTAGATTTTTTTTATTTATATTTATCATCCACCCTTTTCTGGAAACAATATATATATAATTAAGTTAGTATAAATAATATTCTAGATTCTATAACATTTATGACATACCGAGTATCTATTCTATTCCCATTCAATTAAAAAAATTAAAAATCAATCTCATGTGTGTGGGCGGACTACCAAATCATGGAACGAATCATTTTGTTTCTGTTTATGATGCTTTTGTTGGGGCATGCATGTCTGTCTCTTTTGGGGGGATGACGGTGCTATCTGTTGGCCCGCATTTTTGCTTTCTAATTGCGGGCGTCATCCAATCCTTGTTTAGGGATGTTTTCTCCTTGATCGAAACGGGTTGATGGGATGTCGGTTCTTCCTTCTGCAGATTCATCCTCATAACTCGCCACCTAGTCTGGGTCTCCCTTATAGATTCAGTACATTGTTAGTGAAACTCTTCCTGGTGTCATATCTTCATGGATTCCAGTTAATTACACTACTTCTGTTGGGACATTCCAAGGGGTTCGGTCAGGGCAGAAACTTTCAGTCAGGGGAGTAGTCATGTTGGGCATCACTGACATGTCTATACACTGGGAAACTGGCGTGTATGGGTTTTTGTCCCTTATTATATGGATTCATGAGGGCGTGGAAGCCCGAGTCATCCCACATAGAATGTGGGGAATCATATGCCATGGGCATGTATCTGAGGTTTTCCTCAGCTTCCCATGTTTAACACAAGGCATGCCACAATTTTAACATCCAGTGGAGATGGATTAGGCTGATTTGAACACTTACTAGAGTTGATCATCTGGGTTCAACCACTAGAGGGAACACTGATATTGGGGCCAACTTATGGTTTACTTCCCAGTCACTGTTGAGGGGAATGGGGAATGAGATGGCATGATTTCACTGAGATATGGAGGCCTAGATAAGATTAAGGATGGATGATGGGTGGATGAATGAAGAAGCGGTGGAATGAAATACGACCATCGCAGGGGTGAAGGTGAAGTAGGACTTGAGCCTCGAAGATACTTCCTACATATCCCTATGGAAAGGAATCAAAGTCCAAGTAGTTCGGTGAACGTAGTTCATCTTGACAATGACTTACTAGTGAATGGAGTGACAATATCTTGCCGATGAAAGGAAGAAATTACGGAATACAATTTAATGTCATGAAGGACAGGGGTTCACCGACATGATGGGGTCGGGACCATTGGTTGTTGGGCATGAACCTTAGGTAGGCTTCCTACGTACCCTACCTTGGCGAGGATCAAATACATTGTAGTTTGGAAATGGGGTAGGATATGGTGAACCGGCGTGAATGAGGACCTGGGGTCTCAGTGGGTGGTGGGCATGGACCTCAGGTAGGCTTCCTACATATCTTTCCTTGGCGAGGATCAATAACATCGTAGTTCAGGATGGATTTCATGTGCAAAAGCATACTACTGACTAGGGAAACAACAGCTTAATGCTGATTAAGGTCCACAGTTTAACGTCATGCAGGAAGGAAGTGAACTGACATGAAGATGGTCGGAGTGACCGAATGTTGGGCTTGAACCTCAGGGAGTCTTCCTACATACCTTTCCTTAGAAATGATAAAAGACCTCACAGTTCATTGGGGAATTTGGGGCTTATTAACTTAGGCGGCCCAAGGTGTTGGTGAACTACCGTGAATGGGGTCAGAGTGACCAATGGGTGGTGGACTTGAACCTCATGGAGGGTTCCTACATACCTTGCCTTATCAAGGATCAAAGACCTCATAGTTTTGGTTGTGGTGGGGCTTACACTCTAGGCTGCCCAATGGAGGATGTCATGGTCATTCCTTACTCTAAGACCACATGAATCACGCTCGGTGTGAAGAACAAGAGGTAGTAGAGACCTGATGATCACATCGCGAAAGGTGAGTCCATGAGAGGTGAAGTGGGGATTACACGTTGTTAGTGTCCCAAAGCGGAAACAAGGGCTTATGTGTGGTTAGCGGCTCAAAGAGGTTGGGACTTACTCTAGGATAGAGGCCCGGTAGTGAAAAAGCCCAGTAGGAGAGGGATTTGGCACCGAAGAAAGGAGGGGTATGATGTTGATTTTCCCCCTGGTCCTTGGGACTAAATAATAATGGAGGATAAGGGATGTTGTCTCCTCCAAGAAAAGATAGGGTGTTATACTAGGGTGATTTTCCTTTCTCCCACGGATAGACGCCGCTCCGATAAAGAGGACCTCTTTCCATGTGAGGAATGATCTCACTCCCGTCGAGAACAGTGGGCATACAGACTGTCCAAGGTGGGGGCACCCCACATGTGAGGCATGAGGTAAGGTCACAATTTAATGTCATGTACTAAGGATGATGGTGCATGGCGGTTTAATACCCGGCAGCTCGGACGAGGTGGGTTTTCTCCGCACCCCTAGTACTTACATAATTGGAACCCTCTACACCATGGTGAAGAGAGGGGACAAGAAAAGTCATGGATCAGGGCTATTATGGAGCGAACCAATGGGGGTTCTACATTAGAATGGCTATTTATATAAGCAACAACCATTATCATGCCTATACGAAGAAGGAGGAGGCGAATCAACAAAATGGGCAGCATCGTCCAACAGACATTGAAATCACATCGTGAGAACCTGGAGGGTTGAATAGGAAAAAGAATTTGTGATGTAGATGGATTCATAGGCAGGGGCCTTGTGGAGCTCTAGTGCTCTGCGTGGTGGAGGGTACTTGTGAAGGGGCCTACTTCATGAAGTAAAGCATCTCAGACTAATCATAGAGAAGAGGTGCATATAGTAGTTGCTTAGTGATGTGGAAAGGCATTCGCAAAGCAATTCCTCACGAAGCAAGGGTTCCATACAAACCATAGCATGGGATGCGATGCGCTTTTCAATGCACAGTGACCCGGCCTTGGCACTTGGGTTACATGCATATGCGGGGTGCTTCATGAAGTGGAATGACATTTGCGAAGCAGGGCCTCATGAAGCCATGTGATTCGCGATGCGTAGTGACCTGGCCTTGGCACTTGGGTTACATGTGCATCGAGGGTGCATCGCGAAGTGTAGGTCCTCCGCGAAGACCCAAGTCCCCTTAGAGATCTACTTCCTTTGAGAAGACCCATGGGTTTCGTTATAGGTATCCCTCCCAGAAGAGGGCCTCAATTAACACCAAGGGGAAGGTACTTCGCTAAGTGGAAAGTACCTTGAGAAGCTCATGGTTCGCAGAGCACAGGTTCTTCGTGATTCAGGAGCTATGAAGTTGAAAGGTTAGATGATCAGTCCATGGGACTTGGGTGGAGGCCGATATTTATAAGGGAGAGGCATCGTGAATTAGTTCTCTCTCGGTGCGAAGATGGATTTGTTTGTTCCACAATGGGCTCATGAACATCAAATGCATTCGCGGAGCATCCCGCCTCCTTTTTCTACAATTTCTGGAAAACGTCAAAGGCGCTCGCGGAGTGGTACATCCACCTTTCTCCACAGCAGCTCATGAACATCAAAGGCATTCACAAAGCATTACCACCTCCTTGATCTGTGGTGGCCTCGCGAACTTCAAATCTGTTCATGGAGCGGCCCGCCTCCTTGCTCCACGGTGGGTAGGGTACAATTAGGGCTCTACGAATGGCCTTCGTGAGGCATCCCTTGGAGGCTTTCTATTTCTTCACCTTCTTCTCCCATTTTGGCACCAAACAATGTCCCCCCCCCATACATTTATCCGAAGAGAAATTGAGGGTCGATGTATGAGGGTCAATCACCAAAATACTCGGTTGATCATGAGGCTGTAGCGTGAGGATGGATCACGAGGTGGATAGGCAACGCGTAGGCCGAGCGTGGCGCGAAATAGACATTTTGTGAATCTCCAAAGGTTTTTGCCTATATAAATGGGAGCTGACCTCTCCTTTTCCCTTTCCACTCTCTACGAAATTGACTTTTTGTGCTCTTCATTTGTGAAGTTCCGCGTACTCCGCTATTTCTCTCCACGAATCGGGCCTTCGCTTTGTGGCACACATCGAGTTTTTGAATCCACAACAATGCTTCATGATCTTGTGATTGAAGGAATATGCATGACTCTATGAACAGCCTTTGCGAATGTTCTCCCTGAATGAGCTTCGCGATCCAACCTGAAAATCATCCAAGTTCTAAAACTGAATGGCTCATCAAGAAGCTCGCGAGGGGGTTCTCGCAGATGCCACCTGGAGGGATGATATAGAGAACAGTATGGGTCTAGGACAGTTAGTTCGGAGACACTCTGACCATGATTCGTTGGTGACGCTGATGTCGGAGTGCCAGAAGAACTACCCATTGTTTAAAAGGTTGCCTTTGTATGGATTCGGTCTAAGGGAGGACATCTTCATCCCTGAAGAATGTAGAGATGAACCAGCTTATTGGTTCAGGTCTACGTCTTTCCAGTGATAATGCTTCAGGGTGGATGAAATCCATGCCCATGAAGACTTCACACCCATCATTGTTGACTGCCTATATAACCACCTAAATAACGTCGATGGGAAGGCATTGTAGATGGAGACATCTCCTCCTCATTACCAAATGATATTGAAGGCAGATTTGAGGAACCCGGGGAAGGGGTGGTCTGATCAGTGGGACCTACGCCAGGGTGGCAACATCATAGACCATTGGGCCTAGGCCTACTGGGTAGGCGCCTCGTCTGAGGATTTTGGGGCCGAGATGAGGAGAGCGGGTTTGTATGAGGCGGCTTAGGCCTCCCAATTCCCCATCTATCAACCGAAACAACTAATGTCAGAGCTGCTGAGCAGGTGGTTGTCGAGGACCAATACCTTCCATTTTCACCACAAGGAGGTTGGTATTAGCTTGTGGGATGTCCACCAGATTTTGGGGGTCCCAATACTGGGGGCTATGTATGATGAATTCTTCCCTTTCATTGGAATGTGGGTGGATCTAAAGCAAATGCCACGGATGGCAATGGAATTTATGGAGATGGTTCTGAGAGAGGACAAATAAGTAGTGAGAGATTTCCATGTTAAGCGGTGGTTCAGGCAGTTCCTGAATTTCCTGGTAGACCGACAGTTTTTGGCGAGGCCTCGGACATTTCAGAAGGGGGCTCAACGGGGCGAGGAGAACTCATACTAGCGGCTTTTGGAGGATAGTTAGTGAAATACATGGGGGTATAGCGTCAGCACTAAGAAACATCCAATAGTCAGGTTGGTGTCATTCATCGGGGCTCTTATCTGTGGTTGGATCCTGCTGGTGAGGGATACCAACATAAGATTATGCCCAAGCACATTTATCATGGCGTCCATGTTGGTGACAGGAGGTCAGGTCAACCTATGAATTTTGATGCTCGCCAAACTGTATAACATGTTGCGGCATATCAGTGAGGGGAAGAGGCCGTAGAGGGTATGTGGGCCATTCCACCTCCAACAAGGGTGGATATTGGCACATATCAGGGGGGTTTACGAATACCTGAACCCGATCTCTCCTTTGGGCTCTGTCTTCTGCACATCAATCTTGAATGCCGCAGTGAGATTTTTAGCCATGTTTATCACACCGTTTATATTGACCCAGGTGTGGAAGGTGGAAGAGTTCAATTTTCACACATTTTCGTTGTCGAAGGGGGTATTCACTGATGATGTCTAGGGAAAAGAAGATAACTAGGCGTATCTCTTGGCCTTTCAAGGTGGAGTATTGGTGGCAAGGGTGGACTGTGAGCCCCTATCTGAGCAGTACACCCCACACTAGTTTGCAAGGAAATTCTGGTTCATGTAGCGACTGACCCCGCGGGTCTATATGGAGGTGCGCCACGAGGAACACCCATGTCTGATGAGGCACATGTGTCTCATGTTCAAATAGGAAGACATGAAGATACGGAACAAACTACATCTGTATACTTCCATCTTTGGGCTGGCTAAGAAGTATGCCATAAGTTTGGAGGTGGCTTATCCAGGGGAGATGCAGAATCAACCAACTATTCGGGTCAGTGATGGAGAACCTCCCTGACCTCAGGGTCTAGGTTGGAAGGCATCAAGGGCATTGTGCAGTGGCGGGGCTGCCGTGGTGGCGAGGCCCGCACCATTTGAGGGTGAGGCAGCAGCCACAGATCCAGTACTGGTAGCGGACCCGGCGGTTCCAGAAGAATAGATCCATTAAGAGGGGAGGCCGCCGAGAGGATACCATAGGATACCCACCCAGGCTTTGGGGAAGTGGCAACAGCATATCAACATGCCAGAGAATGTTGTCTTCCCAAAGGCCTTGTAAATCTTGGAAGTAAACAGGCAATTCCTCGTCCCCGCCAAGTTGTGGCAGAACCTGAACCGTCTCGGGATGGATTTACCGGGGATAGGCCCTATCTTGGATGGATTTGTGGTGCCCCATGCTGAGGCGGAGCGGTACCTGGAAGAGCTGGAGAACTTTGTGCATTTCCGGGGTGCCCCTCATCCAATGAAGGAGCGTGTCAAGGTTATAATGGACCGCACTACTCACCCGTAGTTTTTGGCGGTAGATTTAAGAGAGTGCTTCCCTTTACTGTAAGAATCAGAAGAGTCCTCATGGGTAGATGAGGGCAGGAAAGGGAGGCTGTTGGAGGATGGATAATTTGGAGAATAAGACTCGTACCTTGAAGAGTTAACAGAGGCCCTTGAGTTAAGAAATCTAAAAACCCCTTCTCCAAGACTTGTTATGAAGTAATTCTGGACACCTTGCTAACATCTGAACCATGCAAGAGAGTCTTATATATAGAAGTCATTCTCATCCCTCAGGGGATGGAGATGCGGGACCTTCAGAATCTATACCTATGTTTGCATCAAATGCCACGTCTAGAAGGGTCAGGACACATGAGGTGACCCCTTCAGAGCTTTCAGACCTTCTGATAATATATGGGGGCCCACGCCTCGGGGTCTCGATGACATCATCACAAGAACGAGACCTGGAATTTGATATTTGTAAGTACCCTCTACTAATTTTATTACTGGGATCCCCTAACCATGTTTACTTATATCCATGTCCTTTTTTAGCGTGCATAGTTCTTCAAATGGTGTGGGTCGCCTTGGTGAGATTGTTTATGGATTCTTACAGCGTTTTTCCCCAGGGAATGCTGGTGATCGTGGAGGCGGAGGCCCAAACTGAAAAAGTGGCAGTGCTCCTGATCCTTGGTGGGGTCGTCAGCAGGGATTAAACTCAGATCATTGAGGTAGGATCTGATTATGAAGATCGATCAGATAGTCCAGGCCCCACCATGCCCGATCAAATACCAGACGTAGACCCTGCTGAGGAGTTCACGGGGGCATTCCCTGCGTATGAGCCTACCAATCGCGCCGATAGGGACAAGACAACCTCTGACGAAGAGGATAACAAGACAGTCTTTCGCCGACCATGGAAGCTGATCAAGCGCTTCATCGATGAAACCCCCAAGAACTATGGTTGGGTGATATGGATAGACTTTGATCATGATTGTGAGAATTTTTTGTTGGGAGAGTTGATGCCCAGTGTCACCACATGCTCGTCTGAGATCTTATGGAGGAAAGGATTCGGGAGTATGATTGTATCCTCGGTGTGGACTGGCAGCGGAGGAATGTAGTAAACATCAAGAGGATCCAGGAGGCTGAAGATGAGGTCAAGTAATTTCAGAGTCAGGCGGACAAGCACTCGATATCCCTTAACGTGAAATTTGAGCTAATATTGCGATTGAAGGCCTAGATGACAGAGGCTGAAGGGGGAATGAAGCGAGCCTCTAAGGAGATGCCCGTCATCCGAACTGACGTGGAGCGGGTGCAGATTGTGGCCAATGAATTGTGCCCCATCACTTCTGAGGAGGATCTAGAGCTAAATAGGTGGCAAAAAATCCGGGATTCCACCATCCAGAGGGTGGTGGAGCTGCTACGTTCTTTTGATGAGGTTAACGCATCCATGGGGGGAATCGATCCACGGGTACTATAACGATTACAAACTCTCAAACGTACTTTCATGCTTTGATTTTTTGATGCCATCGAATTCATGAGTTTCATTGTTTACATTGGTTTATTGAATTCTCATGATATTCGTGGAGTTTCTAGCGATCATTCACTAAGATCACATGGGTCAGGGTCGATGTGAGAAACAAGGGCTGACCACGTTATCGCCCCCATCAAAATGTAGGAGTAAAAACCAAGCTTTGGGCATCCAGGGATTGAATAACCGGACCATATTTCCAGGAGGAAATGGGGGAGACCTGACTAGAGAATGAAGCTCTCAGAATAGCCGAATTACTATTTTCCCAGTGTGCTCTTGTGCATGAAAAGGGTAACGCCAAGTGCGCTGTAATCAATCTGAACAGATGGGAATGGAAGGTGTGAATCATGATACCTAGGATTCAGAACACAGCAGGGGTGGCGTGACAATAAAGAATAACTATTGGCTGCATTCAAAACACAATATCCTTATTGTGTTAGTCTGGAATGGGGATAAAAAATGAGGGTCGACCACTGGCCACATTCGAAACACGGAGCCTGACTCAAAATCGCATCCATTAGCCGTCCAGAACGTTGGCCCTGGACAATAGGTGGACCATAGGCCGAGCATCCATACTGTTAGGAGGTTCCCTTTTACATGAAAGTGGAAACGGGTCCGAATAAGTGGCTCAAAAAGTGTGGAATGTGGAGTGATGGTTTGTTCGAACAGAATCCAACACTCTCGATATTACGCCACCATGGTGGGAGCACATTATATGGGCTCGTCAGTTTGATCATGGATCATTCCGACTTATAGACAGGACCTCTCTGAAGAGGGAGCTGTCGCTTCCCAATGTCATCGTGGGGAATCCCGAACTTGTTCTGGGCAAAGCTGTAGTTACATGGATCCCCACAAGGGGTTAGTCCATGGGGAAGAAAACGAGGAGGAACAAGATTTACGATTCCTGGGGCTGGACCTGAGGCGAAATGCCTGGGTGTCTATACGTATCGCATGAGGATGGGAATCAATCCATATGTATATCTAAGAGGGGTCTTAGTTTATGGTCTTAAAACTCATACCATGGATTGGTAAGGGATGTAGGTGACACATGGTAAGGTTATTATGAAACCCAATGTGAATGAGGACATAAGTACAGATTACCATGTGTTCCTTAGAGAAGTGTTTAGGTTAAGGGACCAAACATGAAAGTTAGGCTAGGCCTGTGGGGAAGTGCCCGGGCATTCCTATGTATCTCATGAGAATGAGAATCAAGCCGTATGTTGTTCTAAGGGGTGGCACAGTAAGGTACTAGTGTCAGGGATAAAAGGGTGTGTGGATCTTTCCCTCACACTAAAAGAAGAAGCATTTGATAAATCTTGTTTGTCCTTGAGGGTGAAATGAGTTTTTTGTGTGAAGTGACAAGCCTAGGATAGAAAGTCCCAATATCGCCACAAGATTCAAGCTAATGGAAGGCATTGACAAATGCTATGGTGTTTGACCAATACTAAAAATGATGTCCCTTGAGTGAGAACATCACAATGTACTGCCATTTTTCGTCATGCAGCTAGGATGATATTGTCTCCGTTTATGGTCATGTGATAGGACCAACCATGCATTTTAACATCGTGTGACACAGACGTAGTAGAAATGAGGCTACAAAGGGGGAATGTGCATGGTGCAATAAAGAAAACCCAATGTGAATGAGGACATGATCCCATACCAAACCGTAAGCAATTCCGAGAAAGAAACCATGGTCCAAGGGGCCAAAAAGAGGTAAAAGGGTAGGAAGTAGGAGAGGCTAGCTCTCAGTTAAGCTGGACCTGAAGACAAGATGCCCGGGTGATCATATGTATCCCATGTGGATGGGAATCATGCTACACATAGTTCTTGAAGGTTCCTCTTAACATTATGTAGGAAAATAGGTAGGAGGGACTAGCCCCTAGTAGGGTCATATGTGGCGTGGACCTTGAAAACCCAAAGTGAATGAGGGAAGAAACCCATACGCGCCACACTGCTCAGCCCAATAAGAGTGGGGGCCTAAAAGGCAGAGTCACAGAGATAAATTAGCTAAACCAGACTGGGCCCAAAGACGATATTTCTGGGTGTTCCTACATATCCCATGGAATGGGAATCAAGTTTTATGTAGTTCTACAAAGGGGTAATACAAAAAGATATTAGTTTCAGGTCATAGAACTCAGGCCATGGAGATGCGGGACTATCCCATTTAAAGGCGGCCTTAACTTAATCCCAAAGCCTACATGAGTCAAACATATTGTAGGAAACAAGGGCAGATAAGGTATTTGAAATACGTGAAATATATGCAAAGGGGAAATTAGTGGAGCCTCGAATGATTATCTTATCACGGCTTCTTCCTCCTAATGTTCAGATGCACACTGAGGAATAGTTCCAGGAATTTCTAATTTCTACTTGGACATGATGAGGTGGAGAAGGATGGGAATCATGTAACTGACATTTTGGGCTTAATGGGGTTGGCGTGACGATGGAGGATAACTGTTGACCATTTTCAAAACACAGCATCCATATCGTGTTAGCCTGAAATGGGGACAAACAAATGAGCATCGATTGCTGACCATATTCACAATGCGGGACTTGTATCGATTTGTTTCCTAGAACCCTTGAGGACGTTGGCCCATAATGGTAGGAGGGACCTTAGGCTGAGCATCCATGCCATTTGGGTGTCCCTATAGATGTGGAAGGTGATGGAATCCCTAATGAGGTAGAAAACAAAGCCTGAAAAACATGTGAAAACAAGTCTAAGTAGAGTCCGAAATTCCATGTACTAAACAAGAGTACCCTTAGGCATATTGGTGAGTCACCAAAGAGGGCTGAGGGGCTCATCTTGAGAGTGGACGATTTGAAAAGACGAGGATAGCATAAGGGGATGGAAAACTATCAGGAGGATGTGGTAAATAGCATGGTTGTTAAAACACCTGATGTGAGTGAGAACCCAATCCCATACCATGCCATATATTCCTCTATCTAGGGGAATTAAGGCCAAGGGGACAAGATGGGGCTGGACCAGAAGACGAGATGCACAGGTGGTTCTACGTATCCCATGAGGATGGGAATCAAGACATATGTAGTTATGGAATCATACATAGGGGTAAGATACTCTAATGAGGGGGTGTACAACATGGCGAGTATCCCGACGTGAATGAGGACATAATCTCATAAGACACCATAAAACCCTAACTAAGAACATGGGATGGGGGCATGAAAAGTCCAAGGGGCCTGAGGCTGGGCCTCGGATGGGAACGCCTGGTCAATTCTTAGTTTATCTTCTAGCAGTGAGGACGAAGAAATGGGTATGATACCACAAACAAGGGAGGTGTATGGCACAATGATTAACCCGACATGATTGAGGACATACTCCCATACCACACTGTACAATCCCCTAAGAGAGAGCCTGGGCCGGGGGCCCGAAACTGGGCATGCACAACACGATATGGCATGTGCTCGTGGTATGGACGATAAAAGAAGTGAAGGATGTCTCAAGGGGATATGTGTGTCTGGGAGAAATATCCCGATGTGAAAGAGGACATATGTGTACTCCACACCACACAACCCTAAATGAGAACTTTGGCTAGGGGCGAGAAAGGGCCAAGGGGCCAGAAAACGCTAAAGGGACTGAGGCTGGGCATCTCGACCAATGGAATCCATATGACCTCTTCTGCGATTACTGCCACATCACAGCTTCTAAGCCCATGTGAGAAGTGCTCGGTGTGGGAAACAAGGATCCAGATTCAGATCTCCCCACCATATAGGGGACTCGTAGTTGGCATCACCCAAGGGGAGTTCGTCACTTGGATATACAATGGGGTAGAATGAACCACTGCACTCAATGTTCAGGACATCTTGGTGAGGTCCTGAAAACAAAGGATATCTGTTGAAACTCTTCTAAACATATCATCCTTATAGCGACCTGGAATGGGAAAAATAAATGAGCATTGACTGCAGAACATATTCGCAACGCGGGACTTATATCAATTTGTTGCTCAAAATCCTCAAGGGCGTTGGCCCGAAGTGGTAAGAGAGCCCTTGGGCCTAGTATCCCAGTCATTTGGGGGCCCTTTTGGATTGGAAGGATGATGGAGTCCCAATAAAAGGAGTTGGTGAAGCATAGCAATACCCATACATTTTAAAGTCATGAAGGGTGGTGAAAGAGGCGGACACCTCTGGGGAGTAGGACGGATGGCGGAATCGAGATGAGCTTGACGTGTATTGAGGAAAAAACCTACACCACACCATATATCTTGACCCGAGGGGAGATTCTGGTGTTTGGGATGGGCCAACAGGTGAAATTTCTGGGCATTCCTACGTATCCCATGCAGATGGGAACCAAGCCGTATGTAGTTCTTGAAGGTCATTTCGTTTAACATCATACAGTGAGGGCATGGGATGATAAAAGAACGAGGAGTAGGAACATGGTGAGGCCATTATAATCCTAGCATGAGTGGGGCTAAAGAAACCTATATCATATCAAGCAAAGATCCTCCAGAAGAATTATACCAAGGGGGATAGTCAAAGAGAAGAGTTTGGGGGCTGGGCTCAAGATAAAACACATGAGTGTTCCTACGTATCCCCTGCAGATGTGAATCAAGCCACATGTAGTTCTAAGGGCACAATTTAACAACTTGCGGGACAATGTACAATATAAATTCATGCAGGACTAAACAATTTAAGGTCATGCTGGACCAACTGGCTCAGGAAAAGTATCGCTTGAGAAACTAGGCATCGGTGGGAGGAGTTATATGCTCACCATCCATGGTCACCAGGGAGTATACTCCATTGGGGTATACCATGTGGATTATGTAAGTTCCTTCCCATTTGGGAATCAACATGGGTAGTTTCCTGCATTGGATCATTCGTGTCCGGAGGTCGAATACCAAGTCACCTTACAAGAAGGAGCGGAGGCGAACCTTCTTGTTGAAGGCTCTAGCTATCTTATTTTGATTCCTTTCCAGATTGTGCAGTGCACGAAGCCTATTCACGTTAAGTGCTTCCAATTCAGCCTGACAAATTTCAGCTACCTTATCTAGCACCTTTGGTCATAGACTGATGTTCGTAACGAAGGCAACTGGATCTCTATGGGTAGGACGGCCTCAACTCCGTACACCAGGGAATATGCGGTCACCTAGGTGGAATTACGAGTTGTCATCTGATAGTCCCAAAGGGCATTGGGGAGCTTGTTCGGCCAAATATTCTTATTCTGACCAACCATTTTCTTCAAAATGTTGTATAGGGTTTTTTTGAACACCTAGATCTATCCATTCGCCTGCACATGGTCGTGGGATATATGGTTCTAACGGATGTTGTACTTGGTGTACAATTTCTTCAGCTTAGCTGCCCAGAAGTTGGTTCCATTATTCATGAGGATGGAATTAGGGACTCCAAATCATTAGACGATACATCAGATCACACAGTCAATGATATAACGGGACTTGACCTCCATGAGCAGAATTACCACTGCCTACTTGGAAAAGAAATCTATGGCGGTCAGGATGAACCTGCACTAGCGAGCTGTCGCATGTGGATATGGTCTCATGACATCGAGTCCGCACATTGTGAATGGCCAAGACTAATTGGTGGAGTGAAGAGGTTCTGGAGGCTGATACAAGATGTTATCATGAATTTGGCACGTGTGACATCTCTTGCTGAACTCAGTGCAATCATGGATCCTGGAAGGCCAGTAGTACCCCAATCTCCGGATCCGATGGGACAACTTTGGGCCAGTCTGGTGAGCCCCACAGGAACAGGAATTAACCTCCGGCATGACCTCATAAATATCGACTCCTTGGATGAAACGGAGGATAACAACATCAAACCAATGCTTGTAGAGGATCTGCTCAAGACTGAGACCACTCTGGAGGGAATACTATAGTGCATGGCATCGGATTCGCTCGCACTCGGCCTGATCAGCCGGGAGGTATCCCTTTTGGAAATACTCGTCAAAGGGGGCTCCCCAGTCGGGGGTCACTTTAACCACTTCGTCTGAGGAACTTGGTATTCCTGACGTGGAGACTCTGGTGCTAAGATTTATCACTCGCAAGCCATCATCATCATATGGGGTGATGGGATAATTGACTCCCTGATGTGCCATGTGTATAATCATATCATCCTTCTCAGGTTCTACAAGTGATGTAGTGAGGCTGTTCAGGGCATCAACTCAACCATTTTGAGATCTAGGGACATGAGTAACTTCCGGTTGAGATGAAAAATTGGACATTAGCTGGAGGGTGCGCTCCAATAATGGTATGAGCTCTGGATTTCTAACGACATAGTCACCGTTGATTTTCTTGATGACCAGTTTGGGATCCCCTTTCACATGAAAATTAGGCACATTGATCTCAAGGTCCAGCTCAAGGCCAGTGATAATAGCCTGATACTCTACCTCATTGTTAGTGCAGCCTTCCGACAATAGGAATGAGTACAGTAGGATGGCTTGCACTGGGGTAATAAAGACAATACCCAGGCCTACCCTGTTGAGTCTGGGATCATTGAGTCTCCTACTGATGGGGCTTTGGGAGGAACCATCAAAGTGCATCTACCAACATGGGATGGCATAATCTACCGAGAGGATTGACGTGTATGGAAAATCCGGCTACATGGATTGGTCTGTGGGGGTTGGATGGGCAGTTAAGAAATGTGCCAATGCTTGTCCATTGATAGCCTTCTGAGGCACGAACCTGTTGTCTAACTGCTGGAGGATTACTGCCCATCGTTCTAGACATCCAGTCAACATGGGGCTGTCCAGAATGTACTTCAGCGAGTCTAACCGAGACACTAGCTGTACCTCATGATGTTGCAAGTAGTGTCGAAATTTCAATATTGCGAATACCAGCGCAAGATAGCTCTTTTAGATGGGGGAGCATCATGTCTCCGTATTGAGGAGCATGCAGCTGAGGTAGTAGAGGCTGCTTTGTCGTCCCCTCATTGTTCTTCTGGGCGAGGAGGGTGCTGAGAGATCATTCTCGGGAAGTCACGTACAGGATCAACGGATTTTCAGAGATGGGTGGCATCAAGACCGGAGGCTGAAGCAGATACTGCTTGATCAGGATCAACGGATTTTCAGAGATGGGTGGCATCAAGACCGGAGGCTGAAGCAGATACTGCTTGATTTCCACGAACGTGGTCTGGCACTCTTCGTCCCACTCGTAGGTTGAGCCTTTCTTCCTGATCCGAGAAAATGGTATACACTTTCCAGCCAGATTCGCAATGAATCGGTGTATATAGGCTAAGTGGCCTTGGAATCCTCGAAGCTCCTAAATATTTCTTGGGGGAGGCATCTAGCTCATGCACTTGATCTTCTCTGGGTCTATCTTGATGCCCCGGTACCAAAAAAAAATCCAAGGAACTTCCTAGAGGTGTCCCCGAAGGAACACTTCAACGGGTACATCTTCAGGTGGCGGGAATGAAGGAAGCCTAAAACATTCTCAAGGTCTTTGAGATGGTCCTGGAGCTGGCAAGATTTTACCACCAGATCATCCACATAGCATTCCACCAATGTCCTGATGATTGGATTGAATATGCAGTGCATGGCCCACTGATAGGTGGCACCTTAATTCTTTAAGCCAAAGGGCATTTGCTGTTAATAGAAAGTACCTTGGGGTGCCCTGAAAGTTGTGGACTCCTCGTCCTTGGGGGACATTTGGATATGGTTGTATCTGGAGCACCCATCCATGATGGAGAGGTCTTGGAACCCAACTGTAGCATCGATCAACAATTCCGTCACAAGAAGGGGAAAATCATCCTTCGGACAGTGACAGTTGAGATCTTGGAAGTCGATGCAGACTCTGATATATCTATTCTTCTTCCTGACTGGCACAATTTTGGCTAGCCACATGAGGTACTGGACCTCCTTGATGAAGTTTTCTATGATGATCTTGTCATCTTCCACGTCAACCATGACACCGTGATAAGGGTTCATCTTTCTAGGAGGCTGTTTGAGCCCATGATGATTTTTAGGGAGACCGAGGTGGTGGACGACTACCTGATGATCTTGTCCTAGAATCGGGTTGTAGCTCCAGGGAAATAAATCATGGTGCTACATCAGGAAATCTATGTACTGTTGTTTCTCTTCGAGGGACACGATGACACTGATCAATGTGTATCTTGGGTCTACCTCGATACCAAGGTTAACCTATACTAGTTCATCGACCGTGGTGGAGACGCCTTCTTCGAATGTAGGGGAGCATCCTCCAAATCCTATTCTTCGCTTGCAGAGGAGGGATCCTCAGTGGGAGAATCTTTATATGGGTCGACAGATCCCAAATGGAGTCTAGTACCAGCCTAGGAAACAGTGGAAAACATATCAAGAGATACACGTGCTGCTGAAACCATAGCTATAAAGGCAGTCGATCCGATCCAATCTAGTCTTCGGCCAAAGGGGCCACGCATGATGACATCAAATACATAGTGTCGTGTAGGCTTGAACTGATTAATTACATCCTGGAGAAACAGACACGTATTACATACTGTTGTTGTCATGGGGCGGATATCTCGATACCTTATGGGAGTAGCAGGCTCTGGGATCACATGATCCTGATTTTTGTAGGAGTAGGAGGTGATTTTCCATCATCATTTGGACTTGGTAACATGCTTCCCTCTTGTACCAGAGTAAACAAAACATTTCCCCATGTCGGGGGTTGTGGCCTCCAATCGATCGATCTAGAAGACGCAGTCTTCATCCACACCCTCCCATGGGTCTCTTGCAATCATGGTGGGCAAAACCTCACTTGCCTGAATATATTTGTCCTTGCTCTTGTAATAGTCGGCATCTAGGTAGCAGGCTTCACAAGTGGTGAAATGAGATGAATCACCATGGAGTACACCTACTCAACCATTAAGGGAGTACTTGAGGTACTAGTGATACGATGAGGGGACTAATGCATGCATATGGATTCATGTTCTGCCCATTAATGCATTGTATGCAGTGTCTTGGGAGACAACCATAAACTCAGAGTTGGAAACTTGGCTGCTGAACTGGGTCTTCAAATGGAATTTACCCACCTGGGTCAACTCTGTCCTGTCATATCCCTAGATTCATAAATTGGAAGGATCCATGTCATCTTCGAATAGCCCAAACTTCCGTAGTGTCCACGTTAGGATACGGTTAATCCCGGAACCGGTGTCAACAAGACAGTGGCAAACCTCCATGCCATTAAATTGGCTGGTGATGTACAGTGAAGGGATATTCCCCTGTATGAGAGAGCCTTCAACTTCTCCATAGAATAATTTGATGTCCTGGAATTCAGTGTTCTTGACCGATTTAGTATGAAAGGCTTCTACGGGTGCTACCTCCGTCTCAAACTAGAGGGGGATTTTTAAAGCCTCAGCGAGGGCCTCACACATATCTGACGATAGGCGAAGAGCCTCAAGGATGGGAAGCCACGCTGGGATTCTAGAAAGGAGAATGAGGATATCATATTTTTGCACCATGTGAGAACTTCTTATTACAGGAGGCCACTCGGCGATAAGAGGCATGACGGGCCCCGCCAGCTGGACCGGCGGCTGGCTGGTGCTGGGCATGTACCGTCGTTCACTAGTAGAAGCCCAGAGAGTAGCTTCCAAATGAGGAACAGATGATTGAGATCAGCATGTACCGGGGTGAGGCTGGTCACGACATGGTCTTGGTAGCTCTTTCTGATCCAGTATCACAAACGGTGGTGGATCCGGGCCAGACGACACCAGATGAAGAGGCTGCGAGTGCTGGGCTCTATGATGGGCCTACTTTCTGGTCTCAGTGGAATGCACAGCCTAGCTATAGGTGCCAACTAATGTTCCCCGATAACCCATATGGCCGCGACTCTGCCGATGTTGGCATTGGCTGGGGACGTTGGGGAGCTTCGTTGGGTGTTCTACGTCGTCGGGAATCATGCAAGGGTTTACCAACTCTAGGGTATTAACCGAAGAATACCATTGAATATCACTTGATGATTCATCTGCTACTGGGTAGATTTGGGGAGGAATTCCCATCTCAGGGGGCATGAAGTCACTGAGAGTGCGGGACGACGATGGCATGGGCGGGGCACGTTTCTTTCCATTGCGTCGTCGATGCTTTTTCTTCTGGGAAAAGGCCGGCTAAAATGATGATATAGATGTGGTGGATGTGGCTTCTGAAGGCTTTAGTTGATTTAGGCATGCACGGATGATACCATGGGAATGGGAAACCATTATGCAAGCTATCTAGTCATCATACTTCTGGGACCCATGGTAAGAAAACATGCTGCCACTCACCTTTGTCATCATTTCTATTGTCTGGCCTTATAAAGACACTCGTCACCTATGCCGGGGCCAAGCCCAACCTTACTATGTTTTTACTGTCCTAGTCTTGAATCAATTATTTGAACACATAGCATTTATTGAGGGTGTTCCCTAGGATCTGATGATAGGGGCGGTAGTTGGGGCGATTAGTGAGATTCGCCTCTTCCGGCCCTCTTCACTCAAGCAAGCATACAATCACCTATTCTAAGGTGCTACAGAAGTAACCGGGGACCTAATTCTTGTCGAACGATTAGGTCCAATTTTTCATGTCTGGGATGGGGGCCCTTGGGGCTTGACCCGGACGAGGAGCTAGAGGAGACTGTCGAGGAGGCGGACCCTGATTGTCCCTCCTGGGCAGTGGCGTCACATTACGTGGGGGCACCTGCCGATTATGAGGAGGACGCTGCTAAGCCAGAGGTTGTTCCTGAGGCGGAGGGCCTCTGTGAGGTTGCAGGGTTGGTGCCACTGGTAGCAATTATAGTTGCATGGGCGCTTCTATTTGGGCCATCGCGGCAGGCTCGGCTCTGGAATCCCTCCTTTCTGGAATTACAGGGGGCAACATACGTGCCTGGATGGCTTTTTACAGGGCTTCCTCCAGGTGTTGGGCCTTATTAGAGAAGTCTCGAAACCCTACATGGTATTTTTGGGTGATCATAGAAGGAACCAGTTTCGTCTTGACGTTCCCTACGCACATCGTTAGTAAATTCTCCTGAGTCAGTGGCAAGTCAAGGTAGTTTGTGAGACCTTTCCACTGGGTGATAAAGTTCGCGACATGCTCATCATGCCTTTTTTACATGAAAATATTTGTGATACTGGTTTTCCATGTGGTAGAGCTGAACTAGTAGAGGAATTTCATGTGAAGGTCCTCCCTTCTGGTTACAGATCTGACAGGGAGCTGGCTGTACTAGACGAATGTCATCCCCACCAATGTCTGAACAAAATAGCGGATCTTGGCATCCTCCTGTTGTGATAGTGTCCCTAACATGGGCCCAAAACTTGAGTTAAAGTGGGACAGGTGCTACGGTAGGTCCCTCATCCTATTAAAGGGGGAGAGTGTGGGATTCCAGAAACCCAGAGGTGCCGACAAATCATCCACCCATGCCAGATATAGCTTTCCATCAGGTGGTATCACCAACTGTCACATTTCTAATGCCTCAAAGAGAGCAATGAGTACCTCCATTAGATCATCTTGGCGGGGTGGGTCCCTGTTTTGATGGGGATCCTTAACCATGAGTGTGTTGGCTTGTTCTTCAATGCGGTAAACTAGCTCAGCTGCTCGTGGATCGACTTTTGGGGAGACCTGCAAGGAAGTAGGGGGAACCCGAGTTGGTTTCCTTGTATTTCCATGCCGTTCTGGAGGGTTTGGCGAGGCATACCACGCCCTCTTTCCATGAGCTCCAGCTTCAACCCTGTCCTTGGGAGCTGCATGATCTGGGTTTCATGGGGGAAGCTCACTAAGGGGGTGTTGTTTCTACCCCTGCTGCACTGGCCTAGGATTTCCGTAGTTGGGCCGTCTCTCTGTAGTTCATTCATGAAAAAGGTCATCAACCGAATTCATATTCTCGGAAAGTTCATGGCAAAATGTGGCCTTCTCAGGGTCTTCCTCCGTCTTGTGCACAGGAGTGGATGGGTCAGAGTGTTTTGCAGCTCCGACGTTCTATTTGCCCTTACCATAATTCTTACTAAGTATCAATGCCTCGGTGGTCGCATGGAGACCAAGTAGGTTCCTCTACTGATGAGTTATCATTCTATATGGGTCCAATAGTGGTGGAATTCCCTCAAGGTTATGTCTCCATCAATAAGTTCCAACTCATCCTCCTCGTCCACTATGTTGGCCAGGTTGACCGTGACCCTTCCTAGGGGAATGTCCTCGATATCACCTTGTGAGTCAGGCTACCGCCAGATAGGACTGAAGAGGAGGGTAGAATACTTCCCCCAGCCATAGATTTTTCATGTGGGGTAGCCTCCTTGATAATTTTGTTGAGTACCTTGATACTCTGAACAAATTGCTACAGGAGGGCCTCATGGAAACCTGGTGACTCGGGGTGCGGGGCCACAGGGAGTGTGGCCAAATTGACCAGATGACATTTCTCGCTGACGTATTCTAAATTCTCTTGGTTCCTAGGTTAAACCACTCGCTGATGACAAAGACTAAAATGGCTTTCCCAAAGGGTGTGGCAGAAACACTCAACTTCCTCTGGGATGAGGGATTCTGGTATGTAGAAATTCGGCACTACCACGGGCCAGAACATCTCAGGGGAGTGGTCTATTGCGAGGATGTTGCATAATATCCTTGTCTCATATTAAGGGTATGGCCCTTGATTTCCCCATTCATCAACTGGTGGTGGATGAGGAACAAGTAGTGGTACTGAGGCAGACCACAGGGATGACAGGCTGGCCGGAGGAGAGTACAGTGAGCGGGCTGACTGGCTACCGAATCTTGGGTTTTTCTCTGAGTGTGTAATGACCTGGCATCCACGTCGTGATAAGATGGGATGATGGACACCGTTCCTGTTTTAGGGGATATGGCTACTAGTGATATGCCACGATGCTGCTCGCCCGACACTGGTCCCCAGAATAGTTCTCCATGATCTCCTGCCCTGACCCTTGACTCAGATGGGTGAGAGGAGGGTTCCTACGCCGAGTCATACTCCACCTTGGAGTCTGAGAAGCAGACTAGTCTAATCTGTGATTGGACCTTCTCATAATTCTTTTTTTGGTGGAGACAACCTGCCTTCCTTCCCCTTGATGGCTCTTCGGGACTGGGCAGATTTCTTACACAGGGTTCTTCCGCAGCACTGGTGCAGGGGGAGAAAGGGTTTCCACCCAATAATGTAGGGGTGTGAGGAGCACCATGACAGATATCAATAGGGGACATGTGGAGGACCTCCATGGGAAGCACCAGAGCTGGAAACACCTTCGCTGGGACTAGAAGAAGAATGGGGAGGACTTCCTTGCTTGTTTTCTCTAGAGACCATAGTATGAGGAGGGTCCTTGTACTGATCTGGCTGAACACGGGTAGGACCTCCATGTTGGGTGCAGGTGGAGTGAGGCTGGACCTCACCCCTATGGTTGATGAGGTGAGGAATAATTTCGCCAGCAACTAAAAGGACGCATGGAGGATCCCCACATTGAGGACAGACCGAACGTGTAATGTCCCAACACCGGCTATCGGGGTTAGGAGAAATGACTCTATACCCAGTGTAATGAGAATATGAGAGGAACCCGTACCAAGTACCACCATCATGGGGAATACCCTCATTCGGATTGAGGGTGACACAGGGTGGACCTCCATGATGATCCACGAAGCAGGGACGACCCGCGCTCTCCATGTTCGGGGTATGGGGAGGACCTTCGTACTGGGTGACATCGCTGCGGGTTGGCTCTTGGAGGCCACTGCTTGTACCAATGAACAAGATAGTGGAACCAGCCTACCCATGGGGCGGTTGGGGCCTCAATCCTGGTCAGGCGTATAGGTGCCCCTCCTCAGTGTATGCAAGGAAAAGAGGATATGTGTCGGCAGTGGCTCAGGCCACAGTAGCTATCGATGTTGACGCCCCTTGGGGAGTATCCTCCCCATCTTACGCCCAACATTGGCATTGGATCAGGTGAACTGGGGCTAGTGGTGCAGTTACGTAGCTTAGCTGCTCCTCTTCCTGGAAGACTGGGCGGCAGTGATAACATGGCCGGGTGGGAGCCCTCGTTGGGAGCCCCAGGAAGGGAACTCTGACCAGGCTGAGTCGGATGTCACCTACCTCATCCACATAATTCAAGGAGTCGTCAAAGAGTTCCATGGAGAGGCTCCCGAAATGGTTTTATGTCACCAAGGGGAGAAAAGACTCCCTGTGCGGCCCTCGGGGGTGGCGTTGAAGGTGAGTCGTAGACAACTCCAAGTACAAACAGGCCATATCTCAGGTCAGAATTATGCCCTCCTCCTCGTAACGGTACATGAGGTCATTGATTACCCTCCCTTGAATGACCTTGGACGGGGAGAGGGGGAGTGGTCACCCCATGGTCGTAGATGTAGAGGACGTCGTGGAAGAGGTGAAGCCACATGGAATGGCTGTGTTGGCGCAACCCCTACCCCTGTGTAGATGGGAAGACAATGATCACATCCCTAGTGTAGCAACTTGATTCTTGAGAAGCATGGAGATTAACTCATTAGTGTTGAAAGAAAAAGGAATTGACGACCAATGTCCCAAAACCATTACATATTCTGTGACCGTTAAGAGGGATCCATGATGACGACGTCATAGAACGGGATGCCCAATGTTCTACTGCCCCAACATATAGTGAGTTTCACGCTTGGCCCTCTATTTTCTTGGCGGGGCCCGGTGCTGAATAACTAGATTCAGTGACACGCTAATCCTTTAACTCCTCGAGCGCTACTAATCTCCATTTTGAGGAGAATAATTTCACATCAGGTTCACCATTTCTATTTCTGACGCTTTTGTCGGGGTACGCGTGTCTATCTATTTTGGGGGGATGAAGACACTATCTGTTGCCCTGCATTACCACTTTCCAAAGGTAGGAGGCATCCACTCCTTATTCAGGGATGATTTCTCATTTATCGAAACGGGATGATGGGATGTCAGTTCTTCCTTCCCCAGATTCCTCCTCAGAACTCGTCACCTAGTCCATGTCTCCCTAATAGATTTAATATGTTGTTTGTGAAACTCTTCTAGGTGTTATATCTTCATGGATGCCGGTTAATTACACTGCTTCTGTCAAGAAATTCCAAGGGGTCCAGTCAAGGAAGCAAATTTCGATCAGGGTAGTAGTCATGTTGGGCATCACTGGCATGTCTAGACGCAGGGACACTGGCGCGTCTGGGTTTCTTCCCCTTATTATAGGGCTTCTCGAGGGCGCAGAAGCCTGAGGCATCCCATATAAAATGTAGCGAATCATATTCCATGGGCATGTATCTGAGGTTTTCACCATCTTCCCCTGTTTAACATAGGGCATTCCTCAAGTTTAACATCTAGAAGAGACGTATTGGGCTGATCAGAACACTGACTAGAGTGGATTAGATGGATTCAACCCCTATAGGGAACAGTGATGCTTGGTCTTACTTATAGTTTACTTCCCAGTCACTGTTGAGGGAAATGGGGAATGAGAAGGCATGATTTCACTGGGATATGGTGGCCCATATAAGAGTCAGGATGGATGATGGGTGGATGAATGAAGAGGAGGGTGAGTGAAATAGAACCATCACAAGGGTGATGGTGAATTAGGTCTTGAGTCTCGAATATAGTTCCTACGTATCCCCATGGAAAGGAATCAAAGTCTGCGTAGTTCGGTGAACGTAGTTCATCTTGACAATAGCTTACCACTGAATGGAGTGTCAACCGCTTCCGCTGAAAGGGGAAAACAATTGGGAATACAATTTAACGTCATGCAGGATGGGGGTGGATCAGTGTGAAAGGGTCGGGACCATTGGTTGTTGGGCTTGAACCTCAGGGTGGCATACTATGTACCCTGCCTTGGAGAAGATCAAAGACCTCATAGTTTGGGTACGTTACAGGAGTCAGTGAACCAACATGAGTGAGGACCTGGGGTCTAAGTGGATGGTGGGTAAGTGGATGGTGGGTTTCATCCTCAGAGAGGCATCCTACGCACTTTTCCTTGGAAAGGATCAAATTCCTCATATTTTAGGATAGATTTTTTGTGCAACGACTTATTGTTGAATGGGGAAACAACTGCTTACCACAGATTGGGGTCCACAGTTTAACGTCATGTGGGACTGGGGCGAACTGACATGAAGATGGTCAGAGCGACCGAATGTTGGGATTCAACATCAAGGATGATTCCTACGTACCTTGCCTTGGAATGGATCAAAGACCACGTAGTTCATTGGATAATTTGGGGTTTACGATCTAAGGTGGCCCAAGGTGTTGGTCAACTGACGTGAATGGGGTCGGATCAACCAATGGGTGGTGGGCTTGAACCTCGTCGAGGATTCCTACATACCTTTCCTTATTAAGGATCAAAGAACTCGTAGTTCAGGTTGTGGTGGAGATTACACTCTAGGATCCCCAATGGCAGATGTCATGGTCGGTGCTTACTCTAAACCCACGTGAGTCATGCTCGTTGTGAGAAACAAGAGGCCGTAGAGACCTGACGATCACGTCGTGAAAGGTGCATCCGTGAGAGATGAAGTGGGTCATACACGTAGTTAGTGGCCCAAAGAGGAAACATGGGCTTACGTGTGGTTAGAAGCCCAAAGAGTTTGGGACTTACTCCAGGATGGAGGCCTAGTAGTGAAAAAGCCCAGCGGGAGAGGTATTTGGTTCCAAAGAAAGGAGGGGTCCGATGTCCATTTCCCCCATTGGTCCTTGGTACTGAAGAAGAAATAATGAGCTTGGATGTTTCCTCCTACAAGAAATGATAGGGTCTTACACCAGGGTGGTTTCCCTTTCCCCCATGGATATACTCCGCTCTGATAAAGAGGATCTCATTCCATGTGAGGAATGATCTCACTCTCGTGGAGACCAATGGGTGTGCAGAATGTCCAAGGTTGGGGAACCCAACATTTGAGGCACGAGGCGAGGTCACAGTTTAACGTCAAGTGTTGAGGATGACGGTGCATGGCAGCTTAATGTCCTATAGCTCGGATGAGGTGGGTTTGCTCCGCACCACTAGGAATTACATAATTGTTACCCTCTACACCTTGGTGAAGAGAGTGGACAAGAAACGCCGTGGCTCGGAGGTGATATAGAGCGAACCATCAGGGGTTCAACGTTAGCATGGCTATGCGAAGAAGCAATAGTCATTAGCGTGCCTATGAGATGAAGCATGAGGCGAAGAAACACAATAGGCAGTATTGTCCAAGGGACTTTGAAATCACATCGTGTGAACCTGAAGGGTCTCACGGGAAAAGGAATTGCATAGCAGAGGGATTCATAGGTAGGTGCCTTGTAAAGCTCTGGTGCTCCGCGTGGTGTAGGGTACTTGTGAAGGGAGGTGCTTTGCAAAGTGGAGCGTCTCAGCCTAAGCATAAGTCAGAGGTGCATATAATAGGTTCTTTGTGAAGTGGAAAGGCATTCTCAAAGCAAATCCTTGCGAAGCGCGGGTTCCATACAAAGCATAGCATGGGGAAGCGATGCGCTTCGAGATGCATAGTGAATCGGCCTTGGAACTTGGGTTACATGCATATGGGGGGTGCTTCGTAAAGTGGAAAGACATTTTCAAAGAAAATCCCCATGAAGCAGGGCCTCGGGAAGCCATGCACATCGCGATGCATAGTGACCCGACCTTGGAACTTCGGTTACATGCGCATTGGGGGTGCTTCACGAAGCGTAAGTGCTCCGTGAAGACCCGAGTACCCTTAAATATCTTCTTCCTTCGCGAAGACCCATGGGATTCATGAATGGAATCCCTCTTGGAATAGGGGCTCAATTAATACCAAGGGGAAGGTACTTCATGGAGAAGAAGGTACCTTGAGAAGCTTATGGTTCGCAAAGCAAACGTGCTTCGCGATTAGGGAGCTAGGAAGTTGAAAGGTCAGATGATCCATCCTTTGGACATGGGGGGAGGCCGGTATTTATAAGGGAGAGGCACCGCGAAGCAGTTCTCGCTCATCATGAAGAGGGATTTGTTTGTTCCACGGAGGGCTTGTGGACATCAAATGCGTTCGCGGAGCGTCCCGCCTCCTTGCTTCGGGACAGCTCACGAACGTCAAAGGCACTCACGGAGCGTTACCTACTCCTTTCTCCACGGAGGCCTCGCGAATGTCAAATCCATTCATGGAGAAACCCGTGTCCTGACTCTGCGACGGGTGCAGTGCGATTGGAGATCCGTGAATGGTGTTCGCGAGGCACCCCATTGAGGCTTTTTGTCTCTTCGCCTTCTTCTCCCATTTTGGCGCCAACAACTTTCATAATGAAAAGTCAAGGAAGATTATAAAAATGTTATTAGGGAATGTATATAATATTTAAGTCATTATTCATATTTTGAAAATATAAATTAGTAATTCTATATGTAATATTATCAATAGGATATCATTATAAAACTAACTACATAAAATGATCATATCTGGTGGGAAAACAATTTATATATAAGTGAGAATGTGTTTTTAATTAACAGTATTCTTATAATCTCAAATTTTTTCATTAATGACCATAGATAATATAAATAATTCCATTTTGAATTTTTTACAATAATATTATAAAAGATTTTATCTTTCATAGCCATACTCACACACAGATTGTAGCATGTTTCTGTTTTGGTTGATCTAATCACCCACAGGAAATATAAAATAGAATAATATTATGGATAACTATATTAAAATAATTAATAATTATATAAAATATAAATAGGTAATTAATAATTTTATTTCTCTTCTTGAATGGTAATATTAATATTATACTCATTAATTAAGATACCATCGTTTGATAGAAATCACTGAAACCGTTCTTGTCTCCAATTTCTTCTATAAGAATTATAAAAAAATATCATGAAATGAGATTATAACAATATAAAATATCATAAAAAATCAAATAAAATACCATTTATGTTCTTTTAATGGTGAGCTTTCTAACAATAATTAATGATAACTCTCAAATTTCAAATGTTTTCAAATTGATCTACATTACTTACAATTTATATAGAAAATATATAATAACTAAATAATATAAATGTATTGAATAAATTTAATTGAGTATTATAAAATGTTATAAACATCGATATGTATATAAAACTGATGATTTATATTTCTGTTTTTATATAGGATATTGAAGAATAGTTTTTGAATTTAGGAATTAAGATAAGGCTTTCTTACCTCATAATTTTACCCTTGAGACATAATTCTTAATATAAACCTTGTTTTATTGTTAATGGTGTAAAAATGACCAATTAATAATTGTAATTATCCTATCATTTTTCATGGTACATAATTTTTCATTTGAAATCATATCATTCAACGAGTTTTAAAGTTGAATGTTTCTATGGTTGTTTTGGTTTATTTTCATCAAATTTAAATTTCTTCAGATATTTTTGATATGGAACCCCATCATTTCTTTTATATGTTGTATTAGTTTCGCTATTGATTTTATGTATTAAAATATATTCCATTTAATTAGATTTTAATTTTAATTTGACGATCTTCCTCTCAATGTCTTTATAGTTTTATGGTACCCATACCATGAGGGTCTTATCACCAATATCATTTTCAAAGAGATATTTATATTGAATATGTGGGAGAGTGACAATGATCTATTTGATCCGTGGATTCAACCTTGGATCTTCCCTTTGATGAAACCTGGTGAATCCCTCTATGGCGGTGTGGTGTGAAGTATGTGGCAGCAATGTGCTAGTCCAGGTGGTGGTAACAGGTAGTGGTGGGGAAATCTTGTGGGTGGAGGTGGTGGAGGCATGCGGGTTTTGGCCGTAGGGGTGTATGGTGTTGGTTGAGATCAGAGTATTCAGATATGGATCACTAACCAGATCAGGTCACTCTGGTCATGTGCAGGTTATCCCATGGTTCTTACATGGTCTTTTAGGGGATGCGCATGCTTTTCTGGATCTGGCTCTCACCAGATCTTGTGCTTTGATATGGCAGTGGTCTGGTTTCTAGATCTTGTTCAATGATGTGGTGGTGGTCTGGTCAAGTTCGGGTTATCTATATTCATTTTAATCTTAATAAAAGATAATTATATATAACTAAAAATTTATTAAGGAAATTTTCTAATACATGATCTTCATTAAAAGTTTTAAGGAATGTTTTGTGTTTCCTTTATGGGTTATCTTCATCAATGTGTGAAATGAATCTCTTTTTAAAATTATATGTGTGAACGCATATTTCTCCAAAATGTGTCATTTTATATGAATCTCTATATAAACATTTTCATGATTTCTAAAAGAAATTAATTTTGTCCATGTTTCAAAAAAAATTTAAAAAGCATTCAAAATATAAAAGATATATCTTATATATGAAGTGATTGTTCTAAAACTCTAAGAAATTATTTTTCCACTAAGTCTCTATTCATTAAAATAGCGTATACTTGATGTAGTAAAATATTAAAATGATTCCATCCACCTTTTTATGTGGATTGATTATGTTGTATCCTTCTATTTGGGAGGAATGATCTATCACTTCATTTTTCATACCTAATCATCTTTAGGGTTCAACCTTACTTTTCCTTCCAATTATTATCCTCTTAGAATAACCTAATTTGTATTTATTTGGCAGAGATGTCTTCACCTAAATTCCATAAATCAATTCATTTGGGAAAATATTTTCTCAACTGTATATCATTTACATAAATATTGTAAATACCATATGCTTTATTATCTTGATTGAATGGTATCTATATAGAATGATACTCAATATATTTGGATACCCATTTATTTTCCCCAGGTTTATGTTGTTATAATTATTAATTATTTCCTTATATCATTACATTTTAAAAAGATATGAAACAGATTTTCATTCCATGGGTTCATTATGATTTAAAATGATGAATGGTTTTGATTTGAATGTTTTATGAAACCCATTATATTTTCCTTGGTTCTATATAATGTGATAATTGAATTATTTTCAAGTGGAAATCATAATAATGAATGATGGGGGTGGGGTCCAATATCACCCTTCAATGCATTGGATAAATGTTCATATATCACGAGATAAGTATTCTTGAGTACATTTTTGTTTCTAGTAAGCATGAGAACTAATGGTGTGTCAAATAAAAGTAATATTTATCTATGATAATGTCTGTGGCATATTTGAATGTGTCATAGTTTTATGCATATTCTCATAACTGTTCCATTCTCTCTTTGATTTTTATTATTGACTTATGTTTCCTCAATATTTTGATCCTTATATTTTATTATTCCATGTCTTATACTTGGATTTAAAATATATGATTTTTTTGGTATAAGAGTATTATGTAACTTGATGATAACTATATGCCCATGTTATTCTCACCATTTATATTTGATTGTAATCTATTGTGTTAAACCTAACTTAAAATCTAATATCACTCCCTCTCTTATGATTCCATTTCCCTAGGTTATGAAGGCGAGTACAACTTATGAGGAAACTACAATGAGTCTAGCGTGGCTAAAATATGGAGACATGGTTACAAGAACAGTAAACTAAATTGCTTGTGTAACTGGACCTCAAAGACAGTAAGCCTACCTTCCATATGAGTGAGAGATTATATTATGGATGTAATGTTTAAACTTCAAAAATGTAAAATAATGACTTTTTTCTTGGGCCAGTATATGATATTTTGAAAAATAGGTTTAACACTAATGATAAAGATATTATACTTATTTATTTATCACCATTAGTTAAATTCACCTCATGTCAATCAAAATAATTCGATTTAATGATGTTTTTATTGGATAAAACAATGTAAACTTTAAAAAAAGAGGCAAATGATTGGGTTTCTAAAATTAAATAACCAACATTAGGACTAATCTCATAGATAATTAGTTACATTAAAATTATATGTAATTTTATTTTCTTTAATTTTCTTTTGTATATAAATATAATTATATATAGAAATATTTTGTTAATATAAATATTCTTCCAAATATATATTTTTATGGTATTTAAATTTTTTAAGGTCCCATATATATATATATATATATTTATATGGGTGATACCTTATGAATATCATCCCTATTTCCAATGTATAACTATAAAAATTCTTTCTATGAATAATAATTCTCTCATTCCATTATTTAAGTGGGAACATCATATAGGACAACATTTATTTTTATTTAATGAATTAATTTTATTCCTTTTATTTTATTATGTAAATACTTTTTTCTCTTAAGCACACTTGAAATAATCTTACAAAATAAATTATTCTTTTAATTTAAACATCTATATTATTATAATATCTAAAGGTATCATTATATTTTTATGTTTTCTTGAACAGTAAAATGTTAATTATCATAAATTTAAAATTTTATTCATTTAATATATAATTTTATATCACTATTATGGATATGTTCTTATATCATATGCATGAACTCTCTAAGGGGTGAACCCAATAACAACTATAATTGGATGAACTTCTATGTTCTCATAGGGAAAATATTATAATTTGTTTCCATTATTTGAAAACAAAATTTATTCAATATTAATATTTAGTTAAAAGATTACAAATCAACGTAGAATCATATTGCATGTTATTGAAAAAAAATTAGTAAGGGTTATAATAATCATTATGGGTTATCATTTTCATAATATTGTATTACCCATTGAAAACATTAATTATGATCTACCTAATTAAAGGCCAGGCATTCAATTAATTAACGATTTAAAAAATGGGATATAACCCCACTTAGTTAATATAAGATGAAAAATATGAATAATTGGAGTTGTTGAAATCAAATATATAATTCTTTTACATGATTTGACAAAGAAAATTTCTATGGTAAAATCTTGTTACAAATTTTTCACATAATTCTATCTCAAACAAATACATTTATACATACCATTATAAATGATACTACACAATCATGATAAATATTATATATTATAATAATCAATAGAAATATGAGGCGTTGGAGAAATAAATAATTTGATAAACAAAAATAAATTCCTAATCCAATATATTTCTTCTAAACATGCAACAATTGAAATAAATTTTGAACCTATGGTGGAATATGAAATACATGTTTGCTTCTTAGTCTCCAATGAAATAAAACAACTTATAATGATAAACATCAATGTATATGAGGGTTGATTATATCCAACACTAATGATTCTACATGAATTGATATATCCTTATAATATAAATATATATTTCTCATAGTGAACACTTAAATAATTGGTCATTGTATTCCAAAATATGTTTATAAAAACTTTTAGTGGTCTACATGACAATTAATTGTATATCTAATCATATTATATATTGAAAAAAAAATGTGGGGTGTAATGTATCAAATATTTCAAAAAAACAATTTGACCACTAAACTAAACATTTTAAAAAGATATTCATTTATATAAAAATATTTTAAAATATAATCTAATATTGTATTTGAATCCTTTAAACCAATATGATTGGATTTATTTATCATTTTCTCTGTGAATTGAGGTTGACACAATGTTTAATTACAACATTGTTTTTAAAAATATAATCTCATAATATTATAAACTATTCATTGATCCATAGTTTAAATATATAATGTTAGATACTTCTGAGTATCTTAACTAAAAAAAATTTTCCCAAAAAAATATCATATGATCTAAATAAACATAAATAATAACTACATGATCATTAAAATAAATAAATAAATAGATTTATCTAAATTATAAAGAAAACATAATATACATGATAATATAATTAAATTTATCATTTCACTATTTATTATCATGGTTAACACCATAAAAATATTTAAATAACTCACATACTATATTTTCATTACTTTAAAAAACATACCCTCTTGTTGTTCATTAAACAAATATTCACTTATGCCTCCAATTATGACTGTAGTTTTAACATTTATTTTATGAATAAACTGATGATCAATAGAATATAATTAAAACCACACCATCATTGAATTTATTCTAGATATATGATAACATTTATCAAAATAATAAATTCCTTATTTCCTCTCTGAAACGTTTAACAAAATATCATTTACTAAAATATTGAATGTTACTATTTATATTTGATAGGATTTTGGAAATTTGGAAAATCCATAACAACCCAAGTATTATAAAAAATATTGAATCCAATTCATAATTTATTTCCTATATCATCATAGAAATATCTCAAGAAGGCATAACATATTTATATATCTTGTGGTCCGTCATCTATAGTTAGTAATATATAATATTTATTTATTAGGTGATTGTTTTGATTTCACTTTGTGATAGTCATGGATGTGTTAAAAAAAATTAATTTAATTTATTATTAATTTTAATTACTAGATTTTATGCATTAACATTCATTATTATAATTTTAAATAAGCTTTCAAATCAAGAATGAAATACCAGTATTGTTGATAATGTATATTCTATGGCGCATTTGGTTTTATCTAAATTTAAATTTTAAAATTTTAAAATTTTAAAAATTGAATTTGATAAAATTTATCTAATATTTTATATCAATATATAATATACATATTATGATGAGTTTTTTAGATTTTTCTGAAAGGATGTGTTTTTTGGGTGAATAGTGAAAAATATAGATAATTATAAAAAAAATTAATTCGTTACAAGTATTCATGAAATAACATTTTTTGGATTCAATTTAAAGTATAATTATTCTCCTTAAATATAAAATTATACAATTAATTCCATATGAATCAATATTATGCTTGATTTTCATACCAAATAAGTTTCTTGATTAAAAATACATTTAAAAAGAAGCTATTTTCATTCTATTTTGAAAACATATGTTAAAATTAATTTCATATAAATCAAAAAAATTAATCTTAAAAAAAAGGATTAACTTTTTTTAATTGGTATTTTTGAAATTATTAATGAATTCAATTTCATTTTTATTTATAATGAATAGTTTCCTTGGAAAAAATTAGTTACGACAATAAATAGTATAACATGTTTATTAATGTAAGAATTAAGTGATAAGGTCGGAAAATAATAACTTCATTTTTATTGTAGTATAATATTAAAACCATTATCACCTTATATTTGAAATATGATTTCAGGTCTTATAATTTCCTTTGAGAAATAAATTTATATAATTTAATGGTTAGGAAAAATTGTTTGTGGGCTGCTCCACTAACATATAAAGGGCACTGCATCTCTTCTATACCTCAAATTTTGTGAGCCAATTAGATCAACTAAAGCCTATAAAATTCATTACCAAACCTTTATATGCACGACCTATGTATTATCTCATATTATCTTAGTATTATTTTATAATATTACATGTATTATTTTCATGACTAGACGTTGAGATAGTGTGCGATTTTGAGGTTCAAAGTTCCCAGAATAAATATTTGAAATATCTGAAATATATTAAACAGCATGAACATATACTTTTCCTAAAAAGTGGATTAACTTCTAAATAGGTTCCTATATCAACAATCTTAGGGTACTATTTAGTTCAAAATGCGAGTTTTACCATATGTTCAACTTAACATCGGTCGACGTAGGTAATTTGTAGAAAAGTCATCACATAGGTGAAAATGTATTAAATAATTGAATAAATTATTATATTTCATTTTCATTGGCCAGTGATTTATAGTCTTCAAATAGATTATTCTTTCGGAATTCCAGGGTTTTCCACATAACCCTGGATATGATAGATAACACTTGGAGAGACCGTTGGAAAATTATCTCTGGTGATCCATGATGGAATTGTAGATCGATGATCGACACATCATAGATTAAAAGGATCTTTTTAAAGACAACAGTGCAACCATGTTCATTATCAACGATTGATCAAAATTGAGGCAGGGTGTGTGTTTTAATTTTATTCATCCTTGTTCATTATTTGAATGATGAAGGCGAATCAATTAGTGAGCAGATTGATGAGTGGTTTGATCGTCTTATATGATTAGTTTATTTTTTGGGGTTTTGATGGGAGAGTTTCTTTTTAGTTTGATCTATTTATATTTTTTTGACAAAAAAAACTGATATCGACACAAATATCAATCGAGGTCTGTTCCTCCTATATATTATTGTTCATTTTATCCATGGTTTTGTGTCCATCATGAGTGTTCTTCGTTTATCCCCTGACATGAAAAATCCTGATCAACCAATCACTACACACTCATTTCTGGGTGAAATTATACAATATTTTAGATTTGGGATCAACACAACATGATGAAGGTTTGAGGATAGAGATGTTGCAATTCAGACAATGGTGGATTCCCGATTTATTGTTCTTCGTCGCATAATGAAGAATGAAAATATGATCTATTTTTTGAGCAGTTCTGATGATAGAATGTGTTTCTTGATGATGATGAGGCTTGGATGAGTCTGGATCTTTGATTTCATGGTGAAATAATCACCATATCAAAGACCAGAGGAACCAGATGGAATGTAGGAGTAGATCTCAAATTTTGTAAAATCCTGAGAAACATGGCATATAACCAGATCTACACACCTTGTGGCGCCCCTATATGGTATCAAGGGGTTCAAGAGAAAGTTATGTATCACATGGTTTGTGACACCTATTAGGTCACAAGTCCTCCCTCCTAGGTAACATTTCATTCACTTGGGTAGTACAGGGACACTGGGTGGGCTACACTGGTTGGGGCACATCGTGTAATCCCCCACACGGAAGTGGCCTGGACTAGGTACGCGTGATAAGAAATTTAATGTTTCACAGGTAAAATTATATAGGTCTAGAGCCATGTACTGGAACATGGGTCGAATACATGGTCAGCCTACACACAATGTAGTATTACATGGACACAACATGATTACATGGGTCATGTACACAGTAAGACCTGGTGTCATGGGACACGACATGTGACTCCTATTATACATCATGTACTATATAAAACTTGGATTGTATCCCATTTGATATGTATCTTGGACACATTTCATTACGGTTCATTCCCCTTATCCTATCTTTGAAGGTGGGTATGGAATTGTCTCTTACTCTTAGGACTATAATTCATTTAGCAGGACATCTTAGATATAGTCATTGGAATCCTCTCGAGAGGCCCAGAGTGACATCCTTTACTTATCTTTATGACCTAGGTGGAGTTTGTGGTATCTTCCAGGAAAAAACTATGTCGGAATTGATACTCTAGTTAGAGGGTTAATCCATATTGAGTTTTTGGGATCATTCTGGGGCATTCATAGTGATCCTCATCTGTGTATCATATTCTCTTCAGACTATCAATGTGTTATTTCTCATGATGAGGCCCGATGAGTAGTACCTCTTTGATTGATTTCATTAGTGATATAGGACTCTGGAGTGTGTTCTTACGAATGAGTACCTTGTGGAATCATCGAGCTGTAATCCTAGTGTGGTATATTGTGGTTGTGACTTACCTAATGACTATGTGTCTTTATTGACTATATATTGATAATCTTGTTATATGTGTTGTAGAAATGTAGATATGTAGAGATTAATTTATTTTCCATTTTTTATTATTTTTGGTTTCAAGGTGTCGAATAGAGTATTCTTATAATCACCCTGCAAGAGATTCACTCTCATGTGCCATTTCTAATGCAGATGATCAAACTTTTGATAGATTCCTTGGTGGACTAGGTCCATATGGTTTCTAGTGATACTAAAAAAATGTAGGTGTGTTCGTGGAACATTCTGGCTACAGTCCAAGTACTTACTTTCATGTTGGACATCTATTTCAGACTCTTTGTGGTGGGATTGTATTTGGCGATTTTTACTTTATTTTACTTCATGTCATACTCTAGTTACATGATTTAGATGTATACATACGTGGTTGTTCTATTTTTTATCATTTTAGCATTGTATTGGATAATATATGTGTGGTAGTGTATATGTAATTTTGCTAAGGCCATCCATATTAGTGATATGACTTCTCGGTGCTAGTCACTATCCTCTGGACTATTAGAGGAAGGTTTGGGGAGTTACAACACATTCCCCATTGGTATAGATCATGAATGAGTGGTATCAGAGTATGTGGGTTCTACATTAGTACTGGGAGTATGTGATATGTGTTTGGGGAATAAGTGCTAAGTGTTTTGTGTTTGTATTTTAGGCTATAGACTCCAGTATTGGTGTCACAACCAACATATCCAGACACCAGGACTTTGATCACCTGATTTTTGACACAGTACATAAAAACAATAGTTGTAGTGAAAAAGTGGTGAGTGAATCATATATGAATGAGTTGTGGATTCCATGTACTTTTTGATTCATCTATGTAGATATACCCATTGAACATGGTACATCTTCTTTATTTTAGGATGCCTCATTGATGTATGCCTGCAAAGATCCAGTATAATGATCATGAGGATGAGACCCTCAGTGATGAGGCATCAATACCAGGACCAGTTCCCAAGATGTTACCTCCAAGAAGTACACCAACCATTCCAACACCTATAAAGAATCACGTGGTTCCGTAGGACCATCGAATGAGGTGTTTAGTCTAATAATGCTTCAAAAGTTTCAGCGATAGAGACCCCTCATGTTCTACGGTGAGCCTGAACCACAAGGTCTGATGAAGGGATTGATGCGGAGGCCTGAATTTTCCATCTTGTTAGGTCACCATCAAATGAGATGGTTTTCTAGGAGGGAGATTTCTATATGGCTCAAAAATTTGATGGTGGCGTTTAGTTACCCATCCTTACTATGAGGTGACTCTTTAGTGGGTGGAGTTTGGTCACCTTCTCAAAGAGGTGTTCTCACCTGCTACACTGATGGTTTTACATATATAAGATCTTCTAGATCTCCAGAAGGGTATCATGATAGTATATGAGTATTCATAGAGGTTTAAAAACCTCTATAGGCACTCTATGTATATATTTTGTGATTAGTTCATTATGGATCAAACATTTATGTGTGGTATACATAGAGACATCCAACCCATTGCTATCCATATGTGAATTCCTACCTTTGCTCGGGTGCTAGAGCGATCGTTGGTGTTTGAGAGTTTCTTGGATGAGCATATAAAGTTAGTGGTTGTTAGTAGTGGGAAAGCAGAAGTAGAGACCTCATCATTTGAGATCTAATGACCGTATCCATGACATAGATATTTGAGATGTTTTAGTATGGGGTCCCAAGATATATAATCTGCAATTGAGGGCTCAAAAGGTGGGTCCAGTCATCCCAGCGAGTGGTTGTGAAATTTATTTTATGAGATGGGAAATCATTCATTATATTATCTAACCAACCATATAGCTAACCAAGAAACTATAGCTGGTCCTCCAATTTAGAGGCAATATAGGATTGGGTAGGTCGTTAGGGTTACAATTGCGGTAGAGGATCTAGGAGAGCTACAGGTGGTGGTTGATGCTTCTATTTGTTACCACCACCACCCACATGTGGTCAAAATTAGGCTAAATGAGATTGATGAAAATGGAGGGGAAAACAATAGGGCTTCATTTCTAATTACCTCGAGGCTCTGGGACTTATGATGGAAAATAATTTGTGTTCACCCACATGTGATAATTGTGTAACTTGACTCTTGGAGGTGAGAGTTTCGGTTTGAATCACCGTGTTGCAACTTATATGATGTTCAACATCATACATGGTATGAACTAGTTATTTACAATTCATACCTACTGTTTTAGGATAAGTGTATGGTGTGTCTATAATGATGAAACAATGTTCACCTTTTTTTTGTGAAAAGGAAACCAAGGCAGCATAGGATATAATCATGCATATAAAGGTGAAACTGATTTCTTATCAGTTTTCTGTCCTGCACTTGTTGTAGTGGATGTTATGAGTTTCCAGTTTCCAGCTGTAGTGGTCGAGTATGAGGATGTATTCCCAAAGTATGTTCCAACATTACCTCCCTAACCAGAGATAACATTTTGCATTGATCGACACCTTTTGATGACAATAATATATACACCAGAATAGCAGATGGATCCCATAGAGCATCATCAGCTGAGGGAGAAATTATAGGACTTGTAGAGAAAGGGATTTATTAGACCTAGTGTTTCACACTGGTCAAAACAGGTTTTTTTTTCAAAAAGGAATCCGAGATCTAGAGGGTGTGTGTGGACTACTGGAGGTTGAACTATGGGATTTCTATGAACAGGTATCCAATACGAAGGATCAATGACCTCATTGAAAATTTGATAGGGGATCAATGGTTCTCGAAGGTTGGACTCAGGTCACGATATCACCAACTGTGAGAATTGGATGAAGGTAAATCAAATAAATCATTCATATGCCTCTATGGTCACTATTAGTACTTGCTGATGTAGTTTAGTGTGAAGAACACCCCAAAAATGTTAATGAGATCTATGAATCTTAAGTTTCAACCTTTTTTAGACTTGTTCATAGTAGTCTCCATTGATGATATCCATGTATACTCTGCATGTGAGGAAGTGCACATGAGACACTTCAGGATGGTTCTAGAAGTACATTAAGAGAACCATAATTACAAAAATAACTCAATGTTCTAGTACTCGATTTAGGTGGTCTAATTTCCGGGACATGTTATCCCAGTAGATGGAGTGGTAGGGGACCCATTTGAGTTCGAGGTAGTGTTAGATTTAGAGAAACCTATGAGTGTAAAGGAGGGGAAAGGATTACATGGGCCAGAAGCATGTTACAAGAGATTAATATATAATTTATCTAGGATATCCAGACCCTTAAAATATTTAATAAAAAGGGGAATCCATTCATATGTACAAGGAAGTTCCCACAATCTTTTTAGTTTTTGAGGCAGAGTTTGAAAAGCTCCCCGATCTTGAGATTTTCATAGGAGGGTGTAAAGTATTTAGTTTTCTATTATGAATATAGAATTGGGATTAATTGTTTAATGATGTAGAGGAATTCAATGATTTCCTATTGTTTATGCCTATTGATACCACATGAGAAAAACTATGTTACCCATGATCTTGAGCTTGCAGCGGTAGTCTTCCATTTGATATTGTGGTGGCACTACCTGAAGGGTGAACAGTTTATCATCCACTATATTCTTAAAATACTCTGGTATATATTATCATAGAAGGATCATAACATGATTTAGAGGTGAAGGATAGAGTTTATCCTAGATTATGACTTCAATTTTTTCTATACTTCTTGGAAGGGTAATGTGGTAGAAGATGCTCTCTACAGGAGATCATGTTCACAATTTTTGAAAGAGTCATCAGAGTTATTCACCTAATTGAATTAATCGTTTTTTTCATTGAGATAAATCATCTTATCTCCATCCAATAATTAACACCCCTCCTCTCATGAATTTATTCAAGGAAGCATCGATTGTGGATACCGACTGTAAGACCCTACATACTCAGATATCCAAAGAGTATACTCCTAATGGATTTTTTAAAGGTGGGGATCATGTCATTCATTTAAGAGGACACATAATGGTACCGGTGAAATTATAAGAATGGGTTTTAATAGAGTTTCATAAATATCCTTTAGAGGTATATCTATGTGTGTAAAATATGTACTAAGATCTACGATGTTAGTTTTGATGGCTAGTGATGAAGAATGGAGATTCATAGTTTGTCTCGCAATGACTTACTTTTCCGAAAGTGACGGCTAAGAAAAATGTTCTGGAAGGTTTGGGTCATCCCCTAGAGCTCATATAATGGAAGTGGAATGGGATATCCATGGACTTCATTATAGGATTGACACGTATGTGGAGATAACATGATTCCATTTGGGTGATCACAGACTAGCTCACCGAGTCAGCCCACTTTCTAGCTATATAAGAGAAATATTAAGTAGAGGGATTGGGATGCCTATACATTCAGTAGATAGTCTAAATCCATAGATTAACATAGATTATTTTTTCTGATCTTGATGCTCGCTTCACATACTAGTCATGGAAGAAATTTAATGAGGCATTTGTGACTCAGTTACGCTTGGGCATAGAATTTCATCCTTAACATGATAGCCAGACTGAGTGGACCAATCTAGTTCTTCAGGATATCTTGTAAGCTTTCATGTTGGACTTTGGACATTTTTTGGTGGATAACCTACCAATGGTGGATTATTTTTTTTACAAGAACTACAATTCTATCAATGATTTGACACCATTCGAGGATTTCTAAGGGTGAACCTTTAGGTCAGTACATTGATGGACAGACCTAGGAGTTTCAACAATGATAGGCTTGGAGTTGGTGTGAGCTACAACAGAGAAGGTGAAAATCATCCAAGAGAATATGAAGACTACATAAAGTAATCAGAAGTGTTATGATTACCGGAGATAGAGGCCTTTGGAGTTCAAGGAAGGAGACCATGTATTCCGAACGGTTTCACCTCAATGTTGATTATGGATACTTGGTTGTGGTAGCAAGCTGTTGGTGAGTTTTATCACCCCCTTCCAGATACTAAGTAGAGTTGCATGGTAGCATAACTTTTAGCTCTACTTCTATAGTTATAATAGGTACATGATATTTTCCACATGTCACAACTAAGAATATATGTGCATGACCAAGAACAAGTTACTGAATGGGGATATCTAGATGTAGCACCCCCCCAGTTTGAGGTATGTAAACATATTTATGTCTTTTTTATTTATGTAAAGTGGTTGGGTAATGCCTGTGAGATTTTGGAAGCGGTTTTGGAAGGTTTTAATTATTTTCTATGGGTGCATAGTTTGAGCAAGGTTAGTGTAAACCGTGAAACAAACCTAGGTAACCGTGCAACATGAGGCAGTGGGCTTTAACATAGTTAGAACATGGTTTGCAAAACCATGTGACATAACTATATGGGGAACCCTTTGGGACAGTATTAGTCACATGGTCATCATATAGTTTTTCTAACTATGCGAGCTAACCATATATGAAATTAAAGATAGGTTTTTTAAAATGTTATCACTCCGGATTTTCCCTAAATATTTCACTTCACCCCCTAATCGAACACCATTGGGTGTCACTCTTATTAAGGGTTATAGGGGTTATTCTACCCATTTTTAAAACAAATAGAATGGAGTTCTGGGTGATTTGGAGGTGATTATCCTCCTATAATCCTGACCTCGTGGTTCATTCATAGTTTTCCTTAGATATTGTTCTCCCTCTAACTCAGTTTTCTAGATCTAATTTTTTTGCATGTAGATCTAGGGTTTTTGTTTCCAAAAATATTGAGAGTTGGGATTGTTGATGATAGGAAAAGAGATCTAACGTGGTTTTTTTGGATATTTCACCCAAAATTGGGGTGTGGTTGTGAGTTGGTCAATTTCACTAAAACCATAAGGTTGGTGTCTTCTCTTTCAACTCCATATTTCAAGAACTAGAAGACTTGATTTAAATTAATTAGGGTTTCTTGGGGTTTATAATGAATATGATGTATAAAACATTATTGAAACCTATTTTTATGATTTGTGGATTTCGGGGAAAATGGGGTATTGTAGTTAAGGGTATGTTGTTATTGAATTTTAAGATTTTAATTTTTAAATCGATTGATTGGTTGGTTTATGGAATAGTTTGTCAAAATAGTTTTCAACTAAAAGGGTTGTTTTATTGAAATGTAAATTGGAAAGGTTTATGTCTTAAGATATTTTTTGGTTTGGAACTTGTTGATTTTCATGTTTTCGTGCCCTTGGTGTGATATATATTTTTTTGGATTAAGGGATTTATGAATGTGATGGAATTGATAAGAATTATGTGTGTAGAATGAAGATAAAAAGCAGATGGATAATGGATGGGTATGATAATTGTAAAGGATAAGTGGGTGCGAAGTTACACTACACTGGTATAGGAGTGAACGGGCTTGGATGGGATGTTCCACCGTATTTTTTACACTATGATGGGTGTGTGAATCTTTATGGTTATGCTTTGATTATTCCTATGGCTATGCAAGATGAAATTTTTTGTGATTATATGTGTTTGTAAAATTGATCATGACTTGTTTTATGTCATTCCTTGGTAGTGTTATAATTTGGGTAAAGTGTGTAGGAATGGGTGTGTTTGGGTTGAGAAAAATTGTGGCATTGTTTGATGTTTTATATATACTACCTTATATAAACATGTTAATAGTTATATCCAAGTGGCATGTGTTGGGAATTCATTTGGATAAAACATAATTAGTATCATTACTCACCCCTAAATTAAGAACTTTGGTTCTTTTCATATGCAATATTATAGGACACAAGTAATGTTAAATCCTCTCATTTCCTTAGTGGTTCATTGTGAATCTTGGGAAGTATTGTGGTGCTCAGAGCATGGAGTTTGACATGGAGCTATGGAGGGTGTCATGGTTTCCTTTGGGTCTTTTTGTTTAGTCTTCATCTTGGTACTATGATCAGGGATTATTATGTTTTATTTGTTTTTGTCTTTTGGCATTGTGGTGAAAGTAATTTGATTGTATGGTTTCGACGTGGTAATGTATGTATTTGTATACATTTTTGACATGCATCATGTAGTGGTGGTTGGCTATAGCTTGTTCGAGTGGTTGTTTTTATTAGAAGGGAAAATCATTCCCTAATGTTTCTTGAAGCTCTCAACATTTACTACCATCCATTGGTTCCTTAGGAATATCACCTAAGTCTAAGTAGCACCTCTGCATCAACTCAAGCCAATGTGGAGGGGTGAGATGTTACAAGTGGTATCATTTTTTTAGTCATTGACCTTCAAAAAATTTTTGTTCATCGGTGTTGATTTTTGGTCATGGTGTTGGAATTTGTTTTTAGTGTATTACTTGATTTTGGATTATATCAAGGAGTAGGATTGCTGGAACGTGAAATTTATAGAATAAGAGGACATAGCTTACACTTTTATGTTAAACTTCATGTTACTTTGGAGTTGGGTACTAAGTGTTTTGGAAACCCTTATAAAATCATGATCTCATTGTCATGGGTACAACCCATGAGATTAACATGAAATTCAATGTATAAATGACTACCCATTAAGATGTATATATTTTTTTGAATAATGATTTATGTTGTGATATGAATGTGTTTATTTTAGAAAAATCTGGAAAAAAATTTCAAATGTAAGGATTTGAAATGAGAATGGTTGTGGTATTTTGAGAATGGGTCAATTTTCAAAACATATTTGATCTTATTCTCAAATATAGTTGAACATGGTAAAATGGGAATTTGAAAAACATAGTTTTGATGGATTTATGTGATTTAATTACAAATTGTAATCCTTCAGTTGTTAAAAAGTGAACCTTATGGTGATTATTGTGATGTATTTATAGAAATGGTACCAGGTAGACGTCATAGAGAGAAACTAGAGGATACTGTGGAAACTTTGGTTTCACCTGATCCCTAGGTGAACCATAATCTAGGGAAGAGTATAGTGAAATCTTTTATGCTATGGAAAGTGGAAATTTAAAAAATGATTTGAGGCATGTGGATCACTCAGTTAAGTTTCAAAATAAAAATCCACCCATTTTGGGGTGATTTGGATCCAAAAAGGGAAGAATCATGGGTAAATAGGATGAATAATATATTCTATTACATGGGAACACCAGTAGAATTAAATGTGAAATTAGCGACATACATGTTAGAATATCTTGTACGTCAGTGGTGAGATTTGGTGGTCCATGATGGATCTCACCATGGAATGAAATGGGAGGGTTTTGAGGAATTATTTTACATACAATTCTACCCTCACATGTACAAATTTCAGTGAAAATGGATTTCATTGACTTAAAGAAATAGAACCTCTTGTTAATGAAATATATAGTTGTGTTATGAACATTGTGTGGTTTTCACCCGAGGTGGTAGGTAGTACATCATTGAAGGTGCATACATTTGAAGTAGAGGTGTGGCAAGAAATTTGTTCTATAATAGAGATCCTATTTATAAGTGATTATATGGAAATGGTTAATAGTGAAATAGTTTCTGAATGAGACATATTTACTTATATAGGTGGGGGAATCATGTTGGTACCCATGGGAAATGGTGGGAACTCTAACGATGGGATTAATAGGAAGAGGGAAACTTATTTCTAGTGTGAGAGTACGAATCATTATCCGACAGTATGATCGGTAAATCATCCTCAGTTGCCTCATAGAAAGCCAGGATGTTTTCAGTATGCTTCTATAGGCCACCTGAAGAGGGATTATATGGAATAGCCACAAGCATGTCACAATTTTAAGAATATGGGGCATCTTATGAATTATTTTCACAATTCTCCATGGTTGGGTGTTCAAGTCACGCCTTAGGTGTCACAAAAATCCTATGTATTAATGGGACATGGGCATGAGTATACCCCTTATTAGTAGTGCATGGTTAGTCATGGTGATTCTAGGAATACCATGACTCCTCAGTAGTGTAATATAGAGTAGATTGTAGCAAGAGAGAAGCTATTAAGAGCCGAACTGGTTGTGGTGGATGATCAGCTGGGACCATCCACGGTCTGAGGTATGATTATTTCAAATTTCACATTTTTTAAAGCATTGTATGAAAAGCTACTTCAAATTATTTCCTTACCTCTCATGTTGTTAACTTGTTGGGTTTAAATTTGGAAATTATACCATCAGTTTTAAGACATCAAACTCCTCTGGGTTCAAGAGAGTGTTGAGCCTTCTTGTGTGTATTATGTTATATAGTTGTGGAGGAGTTGGAGTTTATGTGTGATTTCATAGTTCATGAAATTGATTTTTATGATATAATCATTGGAATGTATTGGTTGAAAATGTCTAAGGAACACATCAATTTTTATGTGCGACAATTAATTCCCCCTTGAATGATGGCACAAAAATATCTTTTGGGGAGAGGAGAATGAAAATCCAGGTGCATTGGTCTTTTTGGCACTGTATATTTGAAAAATATCATATTAGATATCATCTTTTTCATTGGAATCAATTAAAGGAATTGAGAATAGTGGTTTTCCAATGATTTTTTTGTTATTTTCTAGATGTCTATAAAAGATAATTCCCAAGGTTTCTACCCATGAGAGAAGTGGAGTTTATAATTGATCTTCATCCATGAAGAATTCATATCCCACATACATCTTACAATATGGAACTAGAAGAATTGAGGGAATTCAAAGTGTAGTTGCAAGAGCTAGAAAACAAAGGGTTCATCAGTACTATCATATCTCCATGGGTAGCACCGATTATATTTGTTAAAAATGAAGATGGAACTCTTAGGCTATGTGTGGATTATCATAATATTAACATAGTTATGAAAAAGAATAAATATCAACTTCCACACACTGATGACATGTTTGATTAGTGAAGGTGAGCTTAGTGGTTCTACAAAATTGATTTTCGATCTAGATATCATCACTTGTGGGTGAGGAGGGATGGTATTTCCAAAATTTATTTCAAAAGTAGATATGGACATTAACAGTATGTGTTTATTCCATTTTTCCTGATAAATTCACCAATGGTGTTCATGAGATTAATGAATCAGATATTTCAGAGATATCTGGATTCTTTTTTGGTGGTATTTGTGGATGATATATTGGTGTATTCAATAAAAAGGGTGGATCATGAGAAACACATTACAATAGTGTTGGCAACCTTGAGAGATCATCAGTTGTTTTCCAAATTATCAAAATTTGAATTTTGGATACAATAGGTACATTTTATCTATCTTGTGATTCCATATAGAGGCATTTCAATGGATCCAGAGAAGATAGAAGCTATTATTTCTTGGCAACTGCCAAAGAATGTCTTTGAGATAAAAAGAATAATTGGACCAGATGGATATTATCAAAAAAAAAATTATAACTTCTCATGATTATCCTCACCAATTATAGCTTTGAAAAGGAAGAATATTCAATTTCAATCGAATGAGATGTGTCAAAAGACTTTTTAAGAGCTTAATGGTCTCCTTACATTAGCACCAATTTGGTTTTTCCATAACCAGGGAAAGGGTACGTGGTTTATTATGATGCATCAGGATTAGGGTTGGTGTGTGTTCTCATGAAAGGGGATCATGTGGTTACAAATGGCTCATGACAGTTGAGGATTCATGATAGGAACAACTCAACACATGATTTGGAGTTGGCGGTAGTGGTTCATTCATTGAAAATGTGGCATCATTATCTATTCAATGATAAAGTCATGGTGTTTATCAATCATAAGATATTGAAACATGTTCTCTCATAAAGATATTTGAATTTGTGGAAAAGGAGAAGGATGCAGTACATACAGATGTTTGAATTTGACTTGATGTATACATCGGGAATAAGGAGTTCCATGGTGGATGAAATAACTTGAAATTCATATGTTTAGGTGGTGAAACATGCATCAGGTCACTGGAAGTTGATGTCGGTCAAAACTGAAATGAGGTTGTAATGTGAATACTGGAGGTTTTGTAGTTTTTTTCCTTACGGTCTTGTTGTTCCATGAGTTGGTTGGGTTTCATAGAGAGGAGAAGATGTATGATTCAGATTGTGTGTCTATGATGTCGAAACATAATGGGGGGAGACCATTGTGGGATATAAGGTATATGTGAATTCAGTTTTGTGATTTCAAAATTGGATGGTTCTACCATTATCGTGTCATGATCCACATCCCCATGCTTATCATCATTCCATATGGGATATCCATCCCAGAATTCCAAAAATGTATAAATAATTGAAAGAACAGTTTTGGTGGGATGGTATGAAAAGTAATGTAGCCAAATTTTTATTGAGATGCTTGACTTTTTGGAAATTCAATGCATAGAATCAGCGACCTCTAGGAATTTTGTGGTCTTTACCTATCCCAGTGTGGAAATGGGAGAATATAGGGATGGATTTGGTTATATGTATCCCAAGAATGGTAGGAGACATTATTCAATATGGGTGGTAGTGGATGGTCTCACATAGTTATCACATTTCATCCATATTCATGAATCACATACGGTGGAGTATCTATCCAAACTCTATATCCATGATGTGGTAAAGATGAACAGATTTCCAATTTTAATTATATTAGATAGAGTTACATGTTTCATATCATCTTTTTTGAAATCCTTGTAGAATTCCCTTGGGACTCAGATGATGATGATCAGGACAAATCATCCTCAAATGAATGGGAAATCAAAGATGATGATACAAACATTAGAAGACACGTTACATGCTTGTGTCATGGATTTTGGTGGCTCCAGGGAGGATCACATTCCATTGGTGTAGTTGTTATAAAAAAAATATTTGGCCACAATAAAAATGGTTTTGTTCGAATCATTATATGGGCGTCCATGTCATTCTCCACACTGTTGGGTTGAAATAAGAGAAACATAAATGGTCGGGAAAAGACTTTTCCAAGAGACTACATAGAAGATTAAGTTGATCATGAAGAGAATGGATACAGATAATTTTTTTCATAAATTATATGCAGACCATCGTCGACGGTTGTTATCATTTGAGGTGGGTAATCAAGTGTTCTTGAGAATATATCCTAGGATTGGCCACCATTAGTTTGGAAATAAGGTTATGTTATCTCTAAGTAAAATTTATTCCTTTCAGATACATGATCTGGTTGGACATGTGGAATATTGGTGCTCTTTTATAACATGGTTGGGTGTAGTGAACAATGTTTTTTACTTGTCGTAGTTGAAAATGTATCATCTGGATAGTGATCATGTGAGTTGTTGGGATCATGTTGAGCTAGAACCGGATTATTCTTTGGTGCATGTTCTAGAGGGGATTGTGGATAGGAAAGAGAGGGTCGTGTATGGTAAAAGAATCTATCTAGTTTGTTTTTTTTTGTGAAAATATGGCTAGAATTAGGAGGAGAGATGGGAGTGGGAGAATGATTTGGCCATGAAATGGCACGAGCATTTTCGAAAAAGTAATGGTTCCCTACATTCCAGGGATGGGATGTCCAATTTTGGGGAGAATGTAGTACCCTGGGATTGAGGTATGTAACTATTCTTATGTCTTTTTATCTATGTAAAGTGTTTGTTAAGGTGTCAGAGAGTTTATTAGGGTTTATGGAAGGTTTTGAATCTTTTATTGGGGTTCACAGATTGAGCACAATTAGTGTATACCGTGCAACATGAGGTAGTGGGATTTTTTATGGTTGGAACATGGTTGGAACATGGTTTGAATAAATATTTTGGGAACCCTTTAGGATAATATTAGTCACATGATTAATGCAAGGTTGGTTTAATCATGTTAGCAAAATGTGCATAGCATGAAAAATTGTTTTTTTAAATAAAATCACTTGGGATTTTCCCAAATCATTTCATTTCTCCCTCAAATATAACCCAACTTGGGATTAACTCTTATCATGGGTTATAGGGTCTCTCCAACCCATTTTATAATCATATAGAAGGGTTTTATTAATGCTTTGATGATCATTCTCCTATGATAAGTCACCTCTCTTGGTTCTTTCTTAGTTTTCCTTAGATCTAGTTCTCCACCTCTCTCATTTTTCAGGATCTACATTATTTGCATGTATTCCTAGAGTTTTTTGCCTAAAATGGTGAGATTTGGGTCTTTTGATGATAGGAAAATAAATATAAGGTGGTTTGGTGGCAATTTCACCCAGATATTTGGTGTGTTTGTGAGTTGGTTGATTTCACTGAAACCCTAAGGTAGTTGGTTTCTCTCTCAAATTTATTTTTCTAGAAAAATAATGCTAGATTTCAATTAATTTGTTTTTCATGTGATTGATTGTGAATATGACATTATACACTTGATTGAAACACATTTTAAGATGATTTATTTATTTGTGTTAAATGAGGTATTGCGTTGAAAGGTACTTTGTTATTGGATTTTAAAATGATGATTTTCAAATTGAATATAAGGTTTGGTTTATGGAATGGATTTTCCAAATGTTTTTAATAAAAAAATTTATTAAAATTTAAATTGGCATGGTTAATGGTTTAAGGGATTTTTGGCTTTTGAAATTGATGATTTGCATGTTATTGTAGCCTTCATGTGATATATTATTGTAGGTTTTCTTTATGGTCTTATGAATGTGTTGTAATGGATGATAAGTGGGTGTGTAGAACCACTATATAAATTGAATTTATAGTGGATTGGAAGGAGCACCATCAAGAATAAATGGGTGTAAAGTACCACTTTAATGGGAGAGGAGTGAACGGGCTTGGACGAGATGTTTCAGTGTATTTGTAATGCTGTGTTGAGTGGGTGAATTTTTTGTATGATTTGATTATTCATGTGGACATTAAAGTTTAAATATCTTGTTATAATATGTGTTGGTAAACTTTATCATGGTATGTTTGATGGATTTCCATGGTAGTGTGTCAATTTGGTCAAAGTGGATTTATAATGGTGTGTTTGGGTTGCTTAAATTTATTGTATTATTTAATGTTTTATATGAACTATTTTATATAAACATTGAAAGTTTATACACTAGTGGTGTGTGTGGGTAATTCATTTAGGGAAATCCTACCGAGTATCATTACTCACCCCCCATATTTGGAACAGTGGTTCATTTTCATATATAGTATTCTGGAACACAAATAAATGTAAAGCATCTCATTTCCTTAGAGGTTCATTGAAATGCTTAGGTGGTATTGTGGATCTTGGATCATAGAGTTTGGAAAAGCGCTACGGAGGGTGTCATGGTTTCCTTTGGGTCTTGTTGTTTAATCTTTTACATGGTTCTCTAATCATGGATTATTTTTTGTTTGTCTATTTTTCCTCTTTGGCATTGTGGGGAAATGGGTTTGATTGTATGGTTTCCTCTTGGTAACTTAGGTATTGGTTTACATTTTGGACATTCATCATGTAGTGGTGGTCAACTATAGCTCGTTCGGGTATTTGCATTTATTAAAAGGGAAAATTGTTCCCCAATTTTTCATGAATCCCTCAGCATTTATTTCCAGCCTTTGGTACCTCGGGAACATCACCAAATTCTGATTATCACCTATGACTCAACTCAAGCCAATGAGTATGGGAAAGATGTTACATGGACATCAAGGATTTAAAGACATTTGTTGATAACCTATTAGAGATCAAGGATTTGCGAGAGAGGATCCTTCATGGGAGATCGATTCCTTTAGGTTGTGTTTGGTGGCAACATGAGAATCTTCGAGAGAGCCCTTGGGAGCAAGAGCCTAAGAATCATCCTCAGTACCCACATCGTTTTTAGTAGCCCTTATTTTGGTTTTTCGATAATTTAATTCCCCAAGGTGGGAAGAATGTAATGTCTCTGATATTCAATGTATTATTTGTTAATATTGTATGTATTATTTTAGAGACCATGCAGTGAGATGACGTGCAATTACAAGGACTGAAGTGCTCGTAATAAATTCTAGAAATATATTAAATCTATCAAATGGTACGTGAACAAAATTTTCATTATAAGTGTAATAATTTGTAAAAAAATGCCCAGATCAGAAATCTAAGGGCATCGTTGGTCTTAGAATGAATGTTTTACCCTTGAACAATGTAACACTAGTTAGCGTGAGTGATTTGGTGAAAATAGACTACTGGCTCATAAATGAATAAAATAATTGAAAAAATTGTTTTATTTCATTTACATTGACACAAATATTGAGGGTATTTAAATAGAGTATTATTTCATAATTCTAAAGTTATCTGCATAACCCTATAAGTGTTTCAGAACCCTTGGAGAGAAAATTGAAGAATTATATTCAGCAATCGATGATAGGATTGTGGATCGACGATCAATGCACCTTATACTAATAGGGTATCTCCAATGATAATGATGTAACCCCATTCTTCATAAATGATCAATGAAAATCAAGGTGGGGAATGTTTTTTGATTTTATCCATCCTTATTCTTGATTTCTATTATAAACACGAATCAATCAGTGAATATATTGATCCAAAATTCAATTGTATAGTAGGGTGGGTTTATTTTTCATGTTTTTGATGGGATAATTTCATTTTAATTTGATCCATTTTGATTTTAATTATAATAGAAATGAACTGATACCGACATGAACAATGATTGAGGTTTGTTCCCCCTTTCTGTTCTTTTTCTTTTCTCGCCTAATCTTGTGTTCATCGCGGGAATTATTTATTTGGACCATGACTCAACAAATCACAATCAATCAATCGTTTCATATCCATTTCTTAGTGAAATGATATGATATCGTAGATCAAGGTTCAACGTGACATGATGGAGGTGCAATGATAGAGATAGAGTGATTTAGATGATAGGGGATTCCTGATTTCACATTAATTATTACACAATGAAGAACAACGATTTGATCTATTTTATGAGAAGATATAATGACATAATTCATTGTTTGATGAGGGTGAGGGTTGGTCAGGTTGGGATGTACAATATCATTAAGAAACGATTATTGTTTTTATGGCTAGAGGAACTCGATCAAACATGGTAGAAGATCAGGGATTCAACAAAACCCTATGCAACAGGACATGTAAACAGGATCTACACATCATGTCGGAACACCTTTGCAGTATTTGGGGTTTCAAGAAGATGATTGTTATCACACAGTGTGTTACCCAAATCACCTGGATTTTGGTCTCTCTAGGGTAAATCAGCATGTAATTGTGATGTATACAAACATTGGGTGGATTACACAAGCTGGAGCACGTAGTGTACTCCCCACCATGGAAAGGGAATGCACCGGGTACACTTGTTAAGCCATGTACCGGTACATTGGAAAACAGACATGGAGATGGAGTTGTGTGCTGGACCACGGGTAGTCTACAAGGTAAGCTTACATTCCATGTAGTACTACATAGACAAATCTTGATGACATGATTCATGTTCACGGTGAAGACCTCGGGTTAAGGGACACAAAGTGTGACCCCTATTACATGTAGTGCACTTCATTAAACCTAGATTAGAGGCCTCTTCATCTGTATCTTAGACAAGTTTTCTTAGGGTTTGTTCCCTTTATCTTTTCCTTGATTGTTGGAATGGAATCATCTCATACTCCTATAACTTTGATCCCTTTATATAGAATTATTGGATAGAGTCCATGGAATCCCTCTAAGTGGACCAAAGTGTGATCCTCTATTAATCTTCATGCCTTATGTGGTGTTCTTGGAATCATTATGACTAAAACAACATGGGCATCGAATATTTACATAACAAGTTAATCCAGATTGAGTTATTGGAATCACCCCATGGCATTGGATGTTTACCTCATCTGCGTATCATATTCTCTTTAGAATATGAAAATGTTATTTACCATGAAAAGACCTAGTGAGAAGTATATCTCGGTCAGACATCATCAATACTATGAAACTAATGATTTCTTTATCCAGGATTAGTACATTGTGGAATCTTTGATCTAGAATCCTAGGGTAGTATATTGTGGTTGTGAATTACCATGAGATTGTGTGCCTTTGTTGATTACATCCATATATTCTTATTATATGTACTATAGACATATACATTTGTAGATATGACTATATTTTCCTATGTGGCATGATTTGTGGTTTCAGGGTGTCCTAATGAGTATTATTAAAATCACCATTTATCGGGATTTTCCTGCACATGACATATCTTGTGAAGATGATCAACTATTTGATAGAGTCCATTGTGGAACATGATTATACAGTGCTTAGTGAGACTGAAAAAATAGAGGTGCGTTCCTATAGATTTCTAGCAACAGTACCAGTACATACATTCAGGTAGGACTTGTGTATCAGAATCATTCTGGTGGGATTTTATTTGGACATATTTATTGTCTTTTACTTCCTTCCATAATCTTGATACGATATTTAGATTTATAGATTCATGTTTTTTGTTAGGTCCACTCCATCAAATACCCTGAGAGGGGGGAGAATTAGGGTATGGTATATTAAAACATTTTATCATTCGTATTTTGTTTTGTTGTTATAAAAACACAATTCTCTCTTCCTACCATTACAATATATGAACTGATGTGAAATCATGCATAGGACATAGGGATTGTTACTTGGTTCACCCTCATATGGATACGTCTAAGGAGCATACAACGACAATGTGCCAATGTACCAAATTCACTAAGGCTCAGAGCCAATAATGAGTAAAATGTTTGGGATAGATCTTATATGCCTAGTCTCACTGCCTTTAGAAGGTTTATGGTTTTCTCAATGAATTCCCAAGGGTCACTCCCTATGCCTCTTTCTCTGGCTCACTGCCGGTGGAAAGGGTCACCATCTTCTTTTTCCTTCACATACTGCTTTGGAGAAGGAATCCACTCACAGTTTATCAACTTGTAGGTCAAAGAAATTTTATGGACATCTAGGTCCCTTTGTTTTAATGAATTCCTACATCCTAAATTATAACTAGATTCTCTATTGAAATTACTTTATCACCTGTAGATGAATTTAACCTTCCCGGGTAGTGTTAGGTACCGAAAAACACTTTCGCACACTGATTTGAAGCATTCACAAGCTTCCATGTGCAAACTGTGAACCACTTTCCAATCATGTTTACTAAGTGCCAGGTTTGGTACATGGGACACCTTTTCCCATACCACCACCACTTCCATAAACATCCCTTCGTACATGGACTCTCTCCTCCTTGGTGATCGCGTACCGCTACTGTGTACCGATTCCATGAATCTTTTATGCACATTCCCCACTATCTGTGAACTGTTCGATGTTCGTATGCTGCCCTCAATTCCACATACCAAATCTCCCCATCTTCTTAATGCTTGCGGAATTCTACCTCTTGTGCACCAGAGATTCCTCAGCCACGTACTGAGAATACTCCTTCCACATACCGGACTTCCTCCTCCACGCACCAGACTTCCTTTTTGGGGTTGAAATCCTCACAAACACCTTCAGTGCGAACCAATTTCAGACATTGCTGAATTCCCAAAGAAAATATGATTTCTGATAATGTTCAATCTATATAGTAACTGGTGGGATTAGCGATTCTTATATAGGCAATAATACACACTTAATCCTCTAAATCAAGATTTACCAAATCCTGATTTGATACAGCCCCCACCACGTACCGAATCATCTGCCACTGTGAACCGTATGATTCCCAAGAACCATCATCCTATGTGCTTAGAGTACCATATTTTTTCCTACACAGTAGATTTCCTCCATCGATTATAATCCATCCATGTACCACTTCACCTTCCACTGTGAATCAAGTTCAGTTTCGCAAACCACATTTGTATACTATTCCCTCTTCCCGGTACGCAGCCGTGTACCCTTCCCAGACATGGGATGTAGTTCTCATCGTTTTCCTCATTTCTTCAAAGTACTTCATGCCACTCACTCCTATAAAGAAATCCTTCCTTTGACAACATTAAACTCTTGATTTTGAGGCCCTAAAATTTTCCAAACACTGGGAAAATCACCACCTTAAAAACCCGTCTTTGAAAAAAACCAACTATAATCATTTACAGTCATATGGATTTGTCAAAAAACACAACCACATCCACAACGTATCATATGATTCATTGAGGTATTTTTTCCAACAATTTTTCAGTTTGTTTTAATGATTTCAACTTTTTATTGGCACGAAGATGTGTACCTGTGTACAAGTTCTTAGTCTAAGGTCTACCATGTCAGTGATATGTATTCTCATTGCTAGTCTCTAGCCTCTAGTCCATCGCAGTCATGCATTGAGATTCATGGAAAAAGCCTCATTGGGATGGTTCATGACAACATAGAGTCACTGGTTACAACAAAATTCCATCCTTGAACGATTATTGTGTGAACCAGTGGGGATTTTCAATATAATAAGTATAACACATACCATAGTGTTTAAATGTATGTTTATTATTCCACCTCCTTTAGATATTCTATATCCGTGATAATAAAAAAATAAAAACATTAATATTATATATTTTTATTATGTTTATTTCACATATTACTTTCATCTCATTTTCTATATAATGGGACATAATGATGTCACTCGTGCGTATGTGTGGACTACCTTATCCACGAAGCAACATGTTTTGTTTTTCATCACTACCTAAAAATGTTGGTAATTATGATGGATTTAACGAAAATATGTGACATTTATGAAAGAATTATTATTTTCTAAAAATAATATATTAATTAACATCTTACACTTCTATATGATGGAAAATAATAATGTCATTCATGTGTATGTGGGAACTATCACCTCCCTAATGATATATTATTTTTTTAAAGTAAACATTTCATGGATGGTTTTAAATTTTTTTCATGTGAAAACAAGATGATTATGTCATTATTAATATTTTTAATTTTTATCTGAATGAGTTTTTCAAACATTTTAACAATACAATGTAATTTTTTAAGTATAAACCAAACATCCTCAAAATGTCAGACATAACCTTAAATAAATTTATAATTGTATAAGGCATTGTAATATATTAAATTAAATTGAAAATAATAAAATAATATTCCATAATTAGGTCCTTGATAATGTAAATAATTAATATAATTTTTTTAAATAGGAGTTAATGAACATACATAGAGATTCATACATGAGGCAAGAGATTTTCGTTCAAACATTGTTCAAAATTTTTATGTTTTATCTTCGAATTTTTTTACTCCATATCAGTGTATCTTAAAATGGTTCAATTATTTTATTGATATACCCAAATAATTTTATTAAAGTCATTTGAAACTATATTTTTAAATTTCTTATGATATTTTAAAATGGAATTTTTAATATTTTTACGTGGTCTATTTTTTAAAATGAGTAAAAGGGTTAATTTTTTATTATGTGTATCATGAATAGAATTTACCATCATCAGGAATATTAGTATTTAAAAATATTATAATAAATTTCTATTTTATTTTTTAATGAATATATCTTTTATCATTATTTTGTGAAATTTTCATTTTTGATTTTTTAAAAAAATTCATTTTTAACCTATGTTTTATATGAAGCCTAAAAGATCTTTTTTATATGAGTTTAATATAATACATTAATATATATTATGATGTAAACGAATGATTTTATGTGTTTTCATTGTGTTATGTTCCTTATAAGTTATTTAATATTATATATGAGCTCTGTATATCTTTCCAACGCATTGGGTAATGATTTATTTCTCAGGGAAATATATGTTGGAATGAATCGAATTGGTTATTCCATTAGTAAGATTTCTAGTAAGAGGGATTGTAATATTGATACAAAAATGAAAACATAAGTTATATATTGTAATTTTAAACAATTTCTAATTAATTTTATATATGTTTTATATATCATAATGTGTGATAGTTAGATTATGTATTCTTAATTTTTTATTCCACTTTTAAAGGTGATAAGAATGTTTTTATAGAAACCCCCATGATTATGTTTTTTTCTCTGTTAATATTTATTTGAGTTGGATTATAAAATTATTTTGGTAGTGAATTTGATTTCAGGAGTTTGTAAATTATTATTTTGATCACAATGTTAATTTTATATAAGGAATGCTTTCTATGGTATTTGTGGTTTTTCAAAATTGAATAATGGTTTTAAATTTATATATCCTTTATTGATATATTTTATAATCATACCATTTTTTTATTTTTTATTTGGTATTATGGATAATTATGAACTATAAAAAGTATTATTTTTTATTCATTGGGATTTTTATTAAAATATGTGAACAACTTTTTAATGAAACACAGGTTTAAATTTTTAGGATCCAATTTTTTGGGAAATAAGATATTGAGTGGGAGGGTATAATTTTCTTGGAAGGTTTTGATGTGTAATTTTTTTTCATAATTCACTAAAACTCTAAATTTAAAAGCTCAAGGGGTTGTATAAAAAATTAAATCCTTTTTATTAAACTTATAATTATAGTTTGATTAAGGTACACAGTTTTATAATAGGTATTTGATGGTTTAGATAAATTATAGGTTAAGTGGTTATTAAGAAAAGACCTTTAATAGATGTTAATCTATATATTATATTATCCATAGAAGCATTTTATTATTTCTAGGTATATTCATCTAATATATGTTTATTTAAAAATGGTTTTCCATTTAGGAAACAAGGGGAATAAAGTAAAAAGAAATAATGTGGAAAATATTCTTCTAAAATAGAAAACTAGAATGGTTAGAATAAGAACACGATAATTTCTAGTTGTGTTAAATAATTTGATGCAGGCTATTAATAAGGAAATCCATGCTTGATATCATTCAACATATCTTTATAGGAACATGACTTTTGTGGATAATTTCAGGACATAGAAACGCCATGGTTTATTTGGGAACTCAAATCTAGTTATAGATTATGGAATAATGAATACTCTATAAATGATATTGAATGATTTGTGGTGTTCTAGACATTAAAAGGGTATTTTTTCGATTTATTTTTTTTAAGTTGTATTTGATCAATGATGGACTTGGGTTAAGAATACCTAGGAATGTGTTGAGATTGAGTCTATAGAGAGGATGATATTTAATGATCTTTTCCATTATAAGTATTTTTGATTGTTTTTAATCAAATAATGGAAAGGAAATTTTTATTATTGAAGGAAATTGAGGACATACATACCACATATGAAAAAACGTTTACAATATTTTCTAGGTATGGATGAATTCAATAATATACCATGATAGTAAAATTGATAGGTTTTACATAGGATTGAAACAATGTTTTCAACAGGATTTTTTCCCTCTCAAATTTTAAATATGTGGGGAAATTTTATGGATTGTAGTGAAGCTTGAGATAGAGTGTCTAGACTATAACAACCAAAATGATAACAATTTATACATATGTAAAAAAATGGGAAAACATTTTTTGATGAAATCAAAATTCAATAAGTTTAAATTTACCTCTTGTGATATTTTTGGTAATAAGAATCATGTGCAGTGTCCTAAGCGATCTAGAAAGTGTAATAGATGTGTTGTTACAAAACATTTTATCATGGTTAAAATGTAATGAATCGTTGTTTTTGTTAGGAGAATTTTAAATTGATGTTAGTGAGAAGTTTTAAATGGAATGAGATGATGCATTATTCTAAAACACATGAGAGAAAAAATATAAGTGATGAGAATAATCAAAACTATAATCATAAGAATGTGAAAATTTCATTTGTGACTACTGCATGAAATGTAGGACCATCAAGTTATGTAGTGAAACTTACCATACTTATTTACTTAGATTATTCTATAGGCCTGTTTGATGTGAGGTCATAATATTCTTTTTGTTCAATAAAATTTTCTGGTAAAATGGAAATATTATGTCCTAAAATGAAGGGAAAACATTTAGTAAAATCTTTTTCATGAGGTATTAAAGTTATAGTGATTTATATGAATCGTTCTATGATTATATGTGTACTTTTTTCCTAGATATATTTTGTCTTGGCCATAATTGATTTTAATTTTATCCTATTTATATATTTGATTTCATTTTATCATGGTATGATATAATTTATTGTTAAAGAATATATAATAAATTTTTAGATACACATTAAATTTTTATATAATAATTTATTAATGAATATGAAAACATATTATTAATCTGTTAAGATGACTAATTATATTAGTGAAATTTATCCTGAAACTATTTTCAAAAGAAAATAAATTGTTCAGATTATTAATGTTCCAGTAGTACTTTAATATATGGATTAGTTCCATATATTTTCCTAATCTTATTCCTAAATAGGATGAAAATTTTACATCTATATACTTCCAGAAACTCAGAAAATCAAAAAACAACATTATAAAATTGATCGATCAGTGTTGTCAGAATTGAGAAATCAATTTCAATATTTACTTAATAAGGGTTTCATTTGTCCTAGTACTTCACCTTTGGGTGACCATAATTGTTGTTGTTCAAATGAAGGATGGTTTCATGGGGATTTTAATTGATTATAGAGTACTCAATAAAACTTCTATTAAGAATATGTATCAATTTACAAATACATAGAACTTATTTTTTATCTTTAGGGAGCATAGGGTTTTTAAAAATTAATCTAAAGTCCATATATCATCATCTAAAAGTGAAGGAGGAATTCATTATGAAAATGAATTTTTTTACTCAGTATGGGCATTATGAGTTTTTCTATGAATTCTAGGTTTACTAATTCACCTGTTGTATTCATGGATATTTTGAATAAATTATTCTATGAGTATTTGGATAAATTGGCGATTATGTTTATTGATGACGTTTTCAATTATTTGAAAAGTTATGTTGTGCGTCATAATAATCTAATGATTTTATATATAGAAAAAGAAAATATGTTTTATGGAAAATTATATAAATATTAGATTCAGTTATATATTATTTTTTCCATTGTCATATTGTTCATAAATATGGTATAATTATTGACCATACTAAAACGATTGTTGTAGAAGACTGTACATCATTGAAATTTGATGATTCATAGATTAGTGGGTTACTACTAATTTTGTTTTTGAAAATAATTCTTAGTTATCTATAATACTAACCTATTTATCTAAAAAAGGATTGGAAATCACAACGATAAAATATTGTGATAAGTATTTCTAATAAATGAAAATAATATTGTTTAGTTACTTAATGTTATCATTTCCATTGAGAAATAGTGATTTTGTTATTTAGAGTGATGCTTAATTAATGGGATATGGTTTTGTATTGAAAAAAGAAGATTGGGCTCTTAAATACGATTTATGACAATATAAAATACATGAGACAAAATACCTTATGAAAGATCTTTAACTGGATGATGAGGTATTTTTCTTATTGGTTATAATATTTAAAATTATATATTCACTAAAAAAATATTTCAACATGAGGCTGTGAATATGGTTATAGATGATAAAGGATTATGACTGCATGATTCACTATCATCCAAGTAATTAAAATATGGTAGTTGATACCTTGAGTAGGAAATATAATTCATCATTAGCTATCATAAATTTAGACCATGTCCCTTTAGTTAATGATTTAATGAATTTTGGTCTATAAATTGTGATTACATAAACCTATTATATTTTGTCTCATGTATAAATATACTAATATTTTTTTGAATGAATTATACTTGTCCAGAAAGAATATCATGGTTTGCTAGAAAGGGCCAATTATGATAATAATGTAACATTACATGTATTTATCACTGAAAAACAATGTATTATAATATTTTGAAAGAGGTTGTTGGTTCCAATAGATTCTTAGTTGATGAAGCAATTATTGGGGGAATCTTATAAATCACTATTTTATATTCATCTTGGAAGCATTAAGATATAAAAATACCTTTGGGAATATTATTTATAATGATAAATAGAGAAGGATATTTCTCATTTTACCATGATATGGTTGAGTTTTCAATATATAATATTAGGGTAATAACTACTTAAGTTCATTATTAATCATTTTCTAGTGCCTAAAAATAAATAGTAGAATATATCCATGGATTTGTTTTTGAGAATACCAAATACATATCGAGACAATATTGTGTTTCATTAATTCATTATCTAATAAATAAATCTATGAATTTTATACTTATTCATGATATTATGTATTTTGATTATATTTTTTGAATATAAATTAATGTGATAGTAAGATTAAAATGATTATATATCTATTGTATCACATCATGATCGAAGATTTACCTCTATGTTTTTTAAGGGACTTCAGAAGTCACTAGGTATTGAGTTAGGTTTCAGCAAAACTATTTATCCTCAATATGACTAACAGTCATTGAGAATGATTCTGAATTTAGATTAAATGATTTTAGATTTTTCATTGGATTACCAATTATGATGGGGTTTATATTTTCCAATAGTTTATTTTTCATATAATAAGATTTTTCATTCTAGTATAATGATTCCACCTTTTAAGGAATTATATGGAAAGTGGTTTTGGGCTCTAGCACTTTGGGATGGAGTTAGTGAATGAATTTTCATGAGACTAGAATTGGTAGAAGAAATGGTTGAGAAGGTAAATATGATTCAGTATCACATGAGGTAATATTAGAGTAGGTACATAGTTATGTATATAGTAGTTTTAAAGAACTTTCCTTAGAGGTAGGCGATAATATATTTTAAAAAATATCTCCATTGAATTGTGTTAAGAAATTTGATACAAAGGGAATTATATGAAATTGGTTTATTAGACCATGTTAAATTATATAGAAGGTGAGATAAATTTTTTACTATGAAGTATTTCTTCTATATTTATCCCAGGTACATGTTGTGTTTCATTTTTTATTATTATGGAAATATATACCGGATGCGCCTCAAGTTTTGATCCCTGGTGTAATTCAGTTAGAGGAGAATATTTATTACAAGAAAAATACATTTAATAATATAAATAATATTGATAAAGTGATATTTAATAGAATAACTCACCAGGTTACTGTTCAGTGTAAGAACCACATGATTTTCGAAGCAACATTGGAACCTCAAAAGGTTGTGAGGGAAAAATATCCCTATCTGTATAAATGATGAATTAAATTTTGAGGGGAAATTTTATTTAATGGGGGAATAATGGGACTACCTAGGTAATTTTAAAAATAAATAATTTTTAATCTTTATTAGTATTCATTATTAATTTTTATGGACTCTAGTTCATTATAGTAATATATTATATGTTTTCAAATAAAAAATATATATTTATTTTAGCCAATGCATTTTCCATATATTATATAATTTTATATAATTGTTAAATTTATAAAATATAAAAATTTAATTTGATAAAATTGAAATTATTTTTAAATAATCATTTCTGATATATATAGTGGTTACTTTTTAGGATTTTTCTAAAACGATTGATTTTTGGGTGAATACTGAAAATACTGATTTTTATAAACATTGTCAATTATTTTCATGTATTTAATATTCTTGTTATATTATTGATTGTATTTATAGTATAATTAGTCCAACTTTATAAAATTTAATCCAATTAATTATTTATTAAACAGCATTATTCTTTATTTTAGTATAATATCATATTTAAGATTAAAAACGCATTTATCCAAAAACTATTTTTTCATTGTGTTTTTTAAGATGTGTTAAATTTAATTTCTTTTATATGTTCTAAATGAATATTAAAAAATAAATTTCAACTTTTTAATATGGAGTTTAAAATATATTAATTAGTTTAATTTCCTTTTTTTTATAATGAATAGTTCGCATGGAAAAAATTATTTTCCATGCTTAATAGAAAAATGTTAATTATGGTAAAAACATAGTGATAAGGTCACAAAATATTATACTTCATTTTATAGAATGATATTATTTAGAACATTATAAACAAATATTGTATATTTTATTTAATTTTCTTCAATTTCCCTTGATTAATATATTTATAACATTTAAAATATAAAAAACATCACTAGTGTTCCCCTTCTATGTAAAGATCCGTAAAATTCAAGGGAAATTTTTTCTTAATTTTCTTTGAATTTTACAAGAGCGCGGTTTCTGACGGCACCTGATTCCGAGACCCGGAGTGCCCGGAATCAATTTCCGAAGTTTAGCTCGGGTACGTTCAGTGAACGAATGAGCGGGAATTTATAACTTTTGATCCGGTGCTCGGAATTTAAATCTGAGGGCACCGATGAACTCGCAGCGCCGATATTCGCTTAAGGAGACCTTTTCCGAGGTTGCGTTTATTTCGGGATGAGAGTTAGTTTTTGGGAGTTGAGAATAAGTTAAATAAAAAATGTGGATTACATATTTTTATTTAAACTTATTAGTTAACTTCTCTCAAAGGAAGTTAGGGGTGGGACCCACACCCACTTAACCTCCCTTGAGAGGATTAAGTATGGTGGGGCCCACACGAACCCTAAACTTTTCATCTTCTCCCAACTCCCTTAACCCCTCTTTAAATGACATGAGTTATTTAATTTTTGGAGTTATCCTTTTTGAATTTCAAACCTTTGAAATTCATTTGTTAAGTTTGTGAATAAAATAAGCTTTTATCTTATTTTGTTGGGTTAGAACTCTTTAGCCATCTTGAGAGCTTTTGAGAGCTTTTCTTCCTCCTTCAATCTTTGACGAACAACGCTCAAGCTTGACGAATAACGCTCAAGCTCCGACGAAGAACGCCGCTCCTCTCTTCTCCGTCTTCCGTGTCAACGAAAGGGAACGTCGTTTCCTCCTCGGACTCCCTTCGTCGGCATATGAAGATTCGCCAATGACGTACCTCTTCGGACGTACCTCTTCGTCATCGGATTTGACGAACGACTACCGGGACGCCCGACCTCCGCGACGTTGTCTTCCACGGGACGTTGACAATCCTCGAACCTATACCCAAGGTAGGGGTTGTTGATTATTTGTTTGTTTATTTATCTTTGTTCGTGGTTCTAGTATGACTAATGTGCGGTTTTATATCTTTGTGTTATTGTATAACGTGAGGGGGCCGGACCGCATGAACACGGCCGAACCCCCTCCATCGTTCTTGTTGATTTATCTTGCAGGTGGAAACAAGGTGGCGTGGTGCCGTTGCACCACGCGGATAATCGTACGATTATATTGTGCGGCGCCGTCGCGCCGCGCCGTGGAAGAATCATCAAGAACGCGACGCCGTCGCGCCGCGTCAAGGGGAATCGAAGGTGCGGCGGAGGGGCGCGGTGCCGTCGCATCGCGCCGGACGACGAACACCGCGGCCGGTTCTGGGCCGCGGCGGGATGAGAAGACCGGCGGCCGGGCCGCCGGCGTCGGGAGCCGGAATGGGGACCGGTTTGCCGGTCCCGTTGGAGAAAAACCGGCCGGCCAGCTGGCCGGCCGGATGGATAAAAATCCGGGGGAATTTAATTCCCCCGGCAGCTCAAAAGCCCCCCCCCCATTTATTTGGGGGGGCGGTTTCCTTGAGGGGGGGCAGGCGGCCCCCCGGTTTCCGATCAAGCAGGCCCCCCAAGTGGGTGGGGGCCGTTTAAAAAAAAAGGGGCACGGCTGATTGCCTCGCCGCCACTCCAAGAAGCGAGGGGCTTTGCCCCCCCCCCCCCCCCCCCCCCGCGTGCTGCCTCCGTGCGGCGCCAGGCCGCCGCGCCGCCGCGCCGCCGGCCGGCCGGGCCGGGTCGGACCCGGGTCGGGTCGACCCAGTTCTGGCCGACCCAGTGGGGGTCCGGCCTGGTCGGCCCGGACCCGGACCCCCCGTTTCGAATCAGTTTTGGTCTTTTGGCAATAACTTGAGCCACGGAACTCCGATTGACGAACTGTCTGCGGCAACGCGATCCTTGGATCGAGAAGGTCGTTTCGGTTTATCGCACTCAAGGTTTCGGAACACTTTGAGTTCGGCCGGGTTGGTTCGTTCACGAAACCAACCAGGCCTTCGGAGCGGAAACGCTCATATCTTGAGCTACGGACGTCCGATTGACGTACCGTCAGCTTTGTTGTGTTCCTCTTAGTGATACGGTTCTTTTGGCATGCTCCGCATGAGGTTTGGACGTAGGTGGAGTACGGTCGGGTTGGTTTTGCCTTAAAAACCAACCGGGCCCCGGGGACGAAAATGCCAATAACTCTCAGACCGGGCGTCCGATCGACGCGCCGTCTGTTGCGTTGAGTTCCTGTTGACGATACGGAACTTTTGGATACATCAACTCTGGACTTTGTGACAGTTGATGTATCAGCCTCTCGGCTCGTGGAGCGGACCCTCCGAAAGAGCTTGCTGTGTGCGGGAACCCTAGTGCTGGCTGCGACTGTTACTGTGACTACTACTGCTACTGTGACTGCGGCGACGACAGTACAGAGATCCTGTGTGGATTCGACGACGACTACAGCACTCAGCAATCCTACGTGGATCAGTGCTACAGGTCCTGTGTGGGCCCGATCCTGTGTGGGTCCGATCCTGTGTGGGTCTTTGCGCTCAGCGGTCCTGTGTGAACCAGCGCCTACAGGTCCTACGTGGGCCCGATCCTGTGTGAGTCTTTTGCGGGGGTTAGTTACCTATCGATCCTTCATGGGTCCGACGACTTAGATGGATCAGAGATCATCTTTATCGTCTTTTGAAGAAGTATACCTGTGTGAGCTGAATCCTGTTGCTTTCCTGTGTGGATTGTGTTGTGCTATCCTGTGTGGATTACGTTTTGTTTTCCTGTGTGGAATACGTTTACCTTCCTGTGTGGACTGAGTTGTACTTGGGATCGGAGGTTGGAGCGTATTTAAAATTGATGACTTAGGTATATGTATGGGCATATACCTAAGCAGTGTCTATTGTTACTTCGTGATTGTACCTTTCTTCGTGGTTTATCCTTTGTGGATTTTGAGAGACCTTCAGGGGTCTCGGGGTCCCTACTGAGTAGCTTATACTCACCCCTGCACGGGCTTTGCCCGCACTACGTTGTGTTGGTTGCATACGACGGACAACGTTGATCTTAGCTGAGGCTTGCAGAGCAGGACGGTACCTGGAGGTGGACCACTGGGCGGGACGTGCTCGGAGCGGACGGCGGGACCCGTGGAGCAGTGGAGCTATCTGTACCCACCCTTCAGGTGGGATTTCCGGTGGACAGCTCGGTGTAGCGGCTTTTACTTTTCAGTTGCTGTTTTCCCTTTCGAGTTGTACTTTACTTTTAGATTGGGTTTTTATACTGGCCCATTTACTTTTCCGCACTTTCAGTTGTACTCTACTTTTGCTTAGTGTTTACTTTCCGTTTGCTTACTCTGTGGTGTTTGTTTACTTTACAAAGGCAATGCCTTCCCTTTTTACCGGGATTTACGCCTTGGTGCTAGTCGCCAGCCCCTGGCCTATGGAAGGCGGGCTTGGGTAGTCACGGCACGGACCCCGAGGGCGGGTCGTGACAAATTTGTATCAGAGGAGTTCGGTTCTACCGCGAACTCTGATCTTTTCTATGTGAAGCAATAATGTTTAGTGTATTGAGTGTGGTTATCAGTCCAGGGAGTCCAGTGTTGGTGCGGCGGCCGACGTATCCGTACACCAGGACCCTGACTTCTGATTTCCGACTTAATGCACGAAAACATTGATTGCGTGTGTGTTTCAAAGTTTTCTTTGTGATTACTTATATCAGCTCACCAGGTATACTGTTCTGACCGTGGCGCACCTGTTTCCTTTTCAGGATGGCCCCACGACGGCAGCCAGCTAGGGTTCCGAGAGTCGAGCATGACGACAGCCCACCGAGCGGCGAGGCCTCGGTGCAGGTCCCTTTGTCAGCAGTGGCACCGGCGGTAGCTCTACCCGTCGAGCCACCGATACTTCCAGCACCAGACGCTGACGATGCACGTCGTCTCAGCGCACTGCATGAGTTTCAGCGCCAGCGACCACCCACGTTTCACGGGGAGACGGATCCCCAGGCAGCTGAGGACTGGCTGGAGGCAGTGGTACGAGTGTTTAGGCTAGTGAGGACACCAGCAGACCTCATGGTGATCCTCGCTGCGAGCCTACTACACGCAGCAGCATGACGATGGTGGAGCTTGATGCTCCAGGTGCACGATGAGGCATCTCTACTTTGGACGGACTTTGAGAGACTCTTCCGCTCGGAGTTCGTCCCAGCCACCCTTCGTGCGGTGCGTATCCAGGAGCTTCTTCAGCTGCGGTAGGGCAGCATGACGGTCGCTCAGTACTCGGTGAGATTTACCGATCTCTCACGCTACTTGACCGACATGGTACGGGACCCATTCTTCCGGGCCCGGACCTTCGAGCAGGGTTTGAGACACGAGATCAGGGCATCGCTGATCTCCCACAACATACCGACTCAGACAGGAGTACTAGAGCGGGCCCTTCTAATCGATAGCTTCCTTGCTGAGTCTACAGCAGCGCAGCGACCCACCGCAGGGCGGCACGTGGAAGAGTCATCTGCAGCAGGCAGTCGACAGATGACTCAGGGGTCCAGACAGACCAGACCTTCGGGCAGACGACCTCAGGACACTGGCTCAGCAGTGCGGGGCACACAGCGAGGAGCCAGTCATTCGAGAGGCAGACAGTGCTACTCGTGCGGCGGGCAGGGCCACATGGCTCGTGACTGCCCGACCCGCCGTGCCGAGGAGCAACAGTCGGTTGAGGGACCACCGAGGCAGAGGCAGAGGGTCGACCGTGGCGGTCCGCAGGGAGGAGGAGGACGAGGAAGAGGAGCTGGACGAGCAGTCGGTGGTGGGCGACGCTTTGAGGCTCTGCCACCACCACCACCAGGAGGTCCACCCCGACCACAGGGAGCTGGCGGGCAGAGACAGGCACAACTCCAAGCAGCAGAGGCCTACGACCACGGCGCACCCGAGATGATTCGAGGTACTATCTGTGTCTATTCCACCCTTTCTGCAGTACTTATAGACACAGGAGCGAGTCACTCTTTCATAGCCGCTGCCCTTGTTCGGAACTCGGAGATTCCGACAGAGCTGTTGGCTCGATCCTTACGGCTAGAGACTCCTACGGGAGTAGACTCGACGATTACGAACTGGTTCCGGTAGTGTGAGCTCACTCTAGGAGGCCAGAGCTTCGGCTGGGATCTTCTGGTAGCAGCGTCGAGGCCTTACGACGTCATCTTGGGCATGGATTGGCTATCTACGGTCCATGCGCAGATTGACTGTTTTAGGCGCAATGTGCGATGTGTACGCACCGACGGGAGTAGGTTCACCTTCACCGGCGAGAAGGGAGCCTTAGAAGCACAGGATGGACTTCCGCGGAGGAGAGGACAGCCCATTACTCCTCAGTTAGCTAGCCTCATCCTTGGAGCAGTTGACGTGCGGAGTCCTGGTTTTCCTGCAGTGGTGGATCAGTTTGCGGACGTTTTTCCCGACGACGTTCCAGGGCTACCTCCTCGCAGAGAGGTATGATTTTATATTGACTTGTACCCCAGGACAGCCCCGATATCCACTCCAGCATATCGGATGGCCCCCGCTGAGCTTCGAGAGCTACGGGTACAGTTGGAGGACTTGCAGGGCAAGGGGTTCATCCGACCCAGTGTTTCACCCTGGGCTTCCCCGATTTTGTTCGCCAAGAAGGTGGACGGTAGCTTGCGACTTTGTGTTGACTATCATCGCCTGAACCAGGTGACAGTGAGGAACAAGTATCCGCTACCGAGGATTGATGACCTCTTTGATTAGCTCAAGGGAGCATGGTGGTTCTCGAAGATAGACCTCAGGTCAGGCTATCATCAGCTCAGAGTCAGAGACGAGGATGTGCAGAAGACAACCTTCAGATGTCGGTATGGCCACTATGAGTTCTTTGTTATGCTTTTCGGTGTAACCAATGCTCCAGCAGTTTTCATGGCTCTCATGAATGGGATCTTTCAGCCATACCTCGATCGGTTTGTCGTGGTCTTCATCGACGACATTCTGATTTACTCTACGACTAAGGAGGAGCACGCCTATCACTTGCGAGTTGTACTAGACACACTCCGAGAGCACCAGCTTTATGGTAAGCTCTCGAAGTGCCAGTTCTGGATACGTTAGGTCCACTTCTTGGGACACATTATCTCTGAGGCGGGAGTTGCAGTGGATCCCGCGAAGATTGAGGCTGTGTTAGCTTGGGAGCCACCCAGGAGCGTGACTGAGGTTCGGAGTTTCTTGGGACTAGCTGGATACTATCGGAGATTCGTGCCAGACTTCTCTAGAGTTGCGGAACCACTCACAGCTTTGACGAAGAAGGGAAAACCCTTCGTGTGGTCAGACAGATGTCAGCAGAGCTTCCAGGAGCTGAGACAGAGATTGACTAGCGCACCTATCTTGAGGTTGCCTGAGGAGGGAGTAGGGTACGTAGTCTACTGCGATGCATCAGGGACCGAACTTGGTTGTGTTCTGATGCTGGAGCGGGCAGTGATCGCCTATGGATCACGTCAGTTGAGGCCGCATGAGCAGAACTACGCTACCCATGACCTGGAGTTAGCAGCAGTGGTCTTCGCTCTGAAGACATGGAGACACTATCTGATGGGCGAGCGCTTTACAGTCTTTTCCAATCATCAGAGTCTCAGGTATATCTTCTCGCAGAAGGACCTGAACCTGAGACAACGACGATGGCTCGAGTTCCTCCAGGACTATGACTTTGAGATAGTCTATACTCCTGGGAAGGGGAACGTAGTAGTCGATGCCCTCAGCAGGAGGACGGGCATTCAACTACTTGAGGAGGCGACGGAGCAGCTAGCCTCTTTGCGGATATCCTTCGTGGATAGAGATGGAGCAACCTTCCTTCAGTCTCTCACAGTCACTCCTCCACTACTGCAGAGAGTCAGGGAGGCACAGCGTGGGGACGCTGACTGTGAGACACGGCGTGCACAGATATCCTCGGGACAGACACCTGATGGTTTCTCCCTTGGAGCAGAGCACGACATCATTTTCAGAGGATGTACCATGGTACCAGTCACTTTGCGAGAGGAAGTGCTGAGACAGTTTCACACTTCTCCTTTGGCGGTACATCCTGGAGTGGCGAAGATGTACCAGGACCTTAGACTACAGCACTAGTGGCCGGGCATGAAGAAGGCAATAGCATAGTTCATTTCATGATGCCTCACCTGTCAGCAGGTGAAGGCAGAGCATCAGGTACCAGCAGGCTTGGTACAACCCTTGGAGGTTCCAGAGTGGAAGTGGGACGGCATATCTATGGACTTCGTGACTGGACTTCCATGCACTTCCAGAGGTCACAACTCCATCTGGGTGATTGTTGACCGACTCACCATGTCGGCACACTTCTTACCCATCAGAGAGCAGGGCTCAGTGGAGAGCTTGGGACGTCTCTACGTTCAGGAGATTGTGCGGCTCCACGGTGTGCCATCATCTATCGTCTCCGATCGAGATGCTCGCTTTACTTCCCGGCTTTGGAAGGGGTTACAGGAGGTGTTCGGGACGCAGCTACGTCTGAGCACAGCCTTTCACCCTCAGACGGATGGTCAGACGGAGAGGACCATTCAGACTCTCGAGGAAATGCTCCACGCATGTGTCCTCGACTTTGGTTGTAGCTGGGAGGACCACCTACCCTTGGTGGAGTTTGCGTACAACAACAGTTACCACTCCACCATCGGGATGGCACCGTACGAGGCGTTGTACGGCCGACCTTGTAGATCTCCTTTGTGCTGGATAGACCCTGGAGAGTCAGCACTGGTGGGACCAAAGATGGTCCAGGCCACGACAGAGAAGGTCCAGGTCATCCAGGAGCGGATGAGGACATCTCAGAGCCAGCAGAAGTCATATGCTGACAGGAGGCGGAGGCAACTAGAGTTCGAGGATGGCGACCAAGTCTTCTTGCGGGTCTCACCTCAACATGGTATTCGGAGATTTGGCCGAGGCGGCAAGTTATCTTCGCGCTTCATCAGACCCTTCCAGGTCCTCAGCAGGGTTGGCGAGGTGGCTTATCGCCTGGCTCGGCCACCTCAGTTGCACCGGGTGCACGACGTCTTCCACGTATCCCAGCTCAGGAGATACGTGCACGACCCGACGCACATCATTGACCATGGGGAGATTGACGTTGACGATGGGGCGACTTTTACGGAGGTCCTGGTGGAGATAGAGGATCGACAGGAGCGGGTCCTGCGTGGGCGATCGATTCCACTTGTGCGCATCAGATGGCAGCACGGGAATATCCAGGAGAGCACATGGGAGCGGGAGGCTCAGATGCGTGCTCAGTACCCTCATTTGTTTCCCTAGTTTTTGATGTATCTTTACGAGGACATAAAGCCTTGAGGTGGGAGTAATGTAAAGATCCGTAAAATTCAAGGGAAATTTTTTCTTAATTTTTTTCTGATTTTTACAAGAGCGCGGTTTCTGACGGCACCTGATTCCGAGGCCCGGAGTGCCCAGAATCAATTTCCGAAGTTTAGCTCGGGTACGTTCAGTGAACGAACGAGCGGGAATTTCTAACTTTTGATCTGGTGCTCGGAATTGAAATCTGAGGGCACCGATGAACTCGCAGCGCCGATATTCGCTTAAGGACACCTTTTCCGAGGTTGCGTTTATTTCGGGATGAGAGTTAGTTTTTGGGTGTTTAAAATAAGTTAAATAAAAATTGTGGATTACATATTTTTATTTAAACTTATTAGTTAACTTCTCTCAAAGGAAGTTAGGGGTGGGACCCACACCCACTTAACCTCCCTTACGAGGATTAAGTATGGTGGGGCCCACACGAACCCTAAACATTTCATCTTCTCCCAACTCCCTTAACCCCTCTTTAAATGACATGAGTTATTTAATTTTTGGAGTTATCCTTTTTGAATTTCAAACCTTTGAAAATCATTTGTTAAGTTTGTGAATAAAATAAGCTTTTATCTTATTTTGTTGGGTTAGAACTCTTTAGCCATCTTGAGAGCTTTTGAGAGCTTTTCTTCCTCCTTCAATCTTTGACGAAGAATGCTCAAGCTTGACGAAGAACGCTCAAGCTCCGACGAAGAACGCCGCTCCTCTCTTCTTCGTCTTCCGTGTCAATGAAAGGGAACGCCGCTTCCTCCTCGGACTCCCTTCGTCGGCATATGAAGATTCGCCAACGACGTACCACTTCGGACGTACCTCTTCGTCATCGGATTTGACGAACGACTACCGTGACGCCCGACCTCCGCGACGTTGTCTTCCGCGGGACGTTGACAATCTTCGAACCTATACCCAAGGTAGGGGTTGTTGATTATTTGTTTGTTTATTTATATTTGTTCGTGGTTCTAGTATGACTAATGTGTGGTTTTATAACTTTGTGTTATTGTATAACGTGAGGGGGCCGGACCGCATAAACACGGCCGAACCCCCTCTATCGTTCTTGTTGATTTATCTTGTGGGTGGAAACAAGGTGGCGTGGTGCCGTTGCACCACGCGGATAATCGTACGATTATATTGCACGGCGCCGTCGCGCCGTGCCGTGGAAGAATCATCAAGAACGCGACGTCGTCGCGCCGCGTCAAGGGGAATCGAAGGCGCGGCGGAGGGGCGCGGTGCCGTCGCACCGCGCCGGACGACGAACACCGCGGCCGGTTCCGGGCCGCGGCGGGACGAGAAGACCGGCGGCCGGGCCACCGGCGTCGGGAGCCGGAATGGGGACCGGTTTTCCGGTCCTGTTGGAGAAAAACAGGCCGGCCAGCTGGCCGGCCGGATGGATAAAAATCCGGGGGAATTTAATTCCCCCGGCAGCTCAAAAGCCCCCCCCATTTATTTGGGGGGGCGGTTTCCTTGAGGGGGGGCAGGCGGCCCCCCAGTTTCCGATCAAGCAGGCCCCCCACGTGGGTGGGGGCCGTTTAAAAAAAAAAGGGGCGCGACTGATTGCCGCGCCGCCACTCCAAGAAGCGAGGGGATTCCCCCCCCCCCACGCGCTGCCTCCGTGCGGCGCCAGGCCGCCGCGCCGCCGGCCGGCCGGGCCGGGTCGGACCCGGTTCGGGTCGACCCGGTTTGGGTCGACCCGGTTCGGGCCGACCCAGGGGGGGGGGGGGTCCGGCCTGGTCTGCCCGGACCCGGACCCCCCCGTTTCGAATCAGTTTTGGTCTTTTTGCCATAACATGAGCCAAGGACCTCCGATTGACGAACCGTCTATGGAAACGCGATCCTTGGATCGAGACGGTCGTTTCGGTTTATCGCACTCAAGGTTTCGGAACACTTTGAGTTCGGCCGGGTTGGTTCGTTCACGAAACCAACCGGGCCTTCGGAGCGGAAACGCTCATATCTTGAGCTACGGACGTCCGATTGACGTACCGTTAGCTTTGTTGTGTTCCTCTTAGTGAGACGGTTCTTTTGGCATGCTCCGCCCGAGGTTTGGACGCAGGTGGAGTACGGTCGGGTTGGTTTTGCCTTAAAAACCAACCGGGCCCCGGGGACGAAAATGCCAATAACTCTCAGACCGGGCGTCCGATCGATGCGCCGTCTGTTGCGTTGAGTTCCTGTTGACGATACGGAACTTTTGGATACATCAACTCTGGAATTTGTGACAGTTGATGTATCAGCCTCTCGGCTCGTGGAGCAGACCCTCCGAATGAGCTTGCTGTGTGCAGGAACCCTAGTGCTGGCTGCGAGTGTTACTGTGACTACTACTGCTACTGTGACTGCGACGACGACAGTACAGAGATCCTGTGTGGATTCGACGACGACTACAGCACTCAGCGATCCTACGTGGATCAGTGCTACAGGTCCTGTGTGGGCCCGATCCTGTGTGGGTCTGATCCTGTGTGGGTCTTTGCGCTCAGCGGTCCTGTGTGAACCAGCGCCTACAGGTCCTACGTGGGCCCGATCCTGTGTGGGTCTTTTTCGGGGGTTAGTTAGCTATCGATCCTTCGTGGGTCCGACGAATTAGATGGATCAGAGATCATCTTTATCATCTTTTGAAGAAGTATACCGGTGTGAGCTGAATCTTGTTGCTTTCCTGTGTGGATTGTGTTGGGCTATCCTGTGTGGATTACGTTTTGTTTTCCTGTGTGGACTGAGTTGTACTTGGGCTCGGAGGTTGGAGCGTATTTGAAATTGATGACTTAGGTATATGTATGGGCATATACCTAAGAAGTGTCGATTGTTACTTCGTGATTGTACCTTTCTTCGTGGTTTATCCTTTGTGGATTTTGAGAGACCTTCAGGGGTCTCGGGGTCCCTACTGACTAGCTTATACTCACCCCTGCACGGGCTTTGCCCGCACTACGTTGTGTTGGTTGCAGACGACGGACAGCGTTGATCTTAGCTGAGGCTTGCAGAGCAGGACGGTACCTGGAGGTGGACCACTGGGCGGGACGTGCTCGGAGCGGACGACGGGACCCGTGGAGCAGTGGAGCTATCTGTACCCACCCTTCAGGTGGGATTTCCGGTGGACAGCTCGGTGTAGCGGCTTTTACTTTTCAGTTGCTGTTTTCCCTTTCGAGTTGTACTTTACTTTCAGTTTGGGTTTGTATACTGGCCCATTTACTTTTCCTCACTTTTAGTTGTACTCTGCTTTTGCTTAGTGTTTACTTTCCGCTTGCTTACTATGTGGTGTTTGTTTACTTTACAAAGGCAATGCCTTCCCTTTTTACCGGGATTTACCCCTTGGTGCTAGTCGCCAGCCCCTGGCCTATGGAAGGCGGGCTTTGGGTAGTCACGGGACGGACCCCGAGGGCGGGTCGTGACATTCTATCACTTATAAAAGGGCCCCAACACTAATCTATTAATCACTCTTATCGATAAATTTAGCTAAACCATCCCTACTCAAATCCATTCAAAAAATTCCTCTACCTGGCCTAGTGTCTCTGGTCTCAAAAAAATACCATCTTATAAGTCTTAAGGCGTAAACCAAACGATGTTTTCCAACGAATATGTATAACTCTTAATCGAGTTTTCCACGTTTATTTTTTTATTAAACCATCTTAAAATATTATATAACCATGCTAATATAATAACATAATTATTTTAAATTTATTTAAATTTTAATATAAAAATGGAGAAACTAATTTATATGTATTTTACTATCCTATTGGAAATGAAAACATCACCCATTCATATATGTGCACTACCACCTCCATGAAGCGATGTGTTTCTTTTTAATCACCACCTCATAGGGATACTTATTATGATATATTTAATTAATATATATGAGATTCATGACATAATTTTTATTATATAAAGATAATATATTACTTACATTATTACTCCTTCATCTTTTATAAATTGATAACATCTTTCTTGCATACATATGGACCACGACCTCAATTAAGCAATGTGATACTTTATTCATTTCTTCCATTCATTAATGTTCCCAAAATTGTGTTTAATTTATAAAAATTATAATTATTACATGATTAATATTTTTTATAATATGAAAACATGATTTATTTGACTATGGTAAACCAAATGAAGTTATTTTGGGATTACAAACTGATCAACCTTAAAGCATATGACATGAACATAACAGAATTAATAATTATGTATGGCATGGTAATAAACGCAATATAAGGGATAATAATTAATTAATAAGCATAATAAGTGTTCTTAACTAAGTGAATAATTAATATATGTTCATAATAAAATATATAATGTATATACATTGGCATTAAAACTCGAGGTAATGGATTTTAATTAAAACCTTATTTAAATTGTTTTAATGTTTTTTTTCTGACACTTTCTCCTATATAACATTTTTTCCTATGATTTTTAAAGATAGTAATTATTATAAAAAAATTAGTAAATGAATTAATTTTAATCTACCTTTTATATTTCTCAAAGTGGGTTAAAATGTATCTTTTTAATGTTTTAATATTTTTTTTCAAAAACAGTGAATTGAATTTTTTTATTGTATGCCGCATGAAACAAATTTCTCAACATTAAAAAATTATTCATTAATAATATTATCCATGAATTGTTTATGTTTTTTTAAATAAAATTATATTTCTCACTTTTATATGAATTTTTCATTTTTAATTTTTTCAAATAAAAATGATTTCCATCCGTATCATTATATGATTCTTAAAAGTACTTATGTATGTTTGTTGATGCTCCTTTTCATCACATTTTTCTAATGAAATGGAAAGGGGAATGACTTAGCACAAATTGTTTTAGCCTTTGAAGAAAACAAAAAAAATCGACAAAGGAATGAAAAAGGAGTCAAAGGACCTTTCACCGTGCAAGTTCCCTTACTGTCGTGCAAGTATACTTGTGCACCGCCTAATGGTCGCACAAGTGACTTTCGCGCCATAAGTGATAACCGCCTGAGGCCTTCTCCAGCCTATAAATACCCCCGGTGGGCCCCCCATTTCTAGGAGTAATTTTTCCAGAATTCAGATAGAGAGCTCTGAACACCCAAGTCTCTTCTTTAAGTCTTCCGAACACTTCTAAGGTAATTCTTTACCTAGAATGGAAGGTCTAAACAAGAGGAATAATGTCTAAGTGTTAAAATTCACTAATACTTGCGCGCCTAACTGTTTTTTACCCTTAAGGGAAATGAACACACTTGCTAGCCTCCTTACCTATTCATTGAAACTTGCGGGCCACTCTTCTTGAAGTACCTCAGGATGATTCTATGGGTTTTGGTCAAGAATCAACCAAGTATTACTCTGCTGGGCAAGGATCATGCAAGTAACCATGAGCCGTACAGGTATTCCTGCGTGACCAATACTTGCATGCCCACGCATTACCTGCACAACTACAAGGGCTTGCGTGCCCTTCTACTTTTGGGTGCCCTTCCTACCCATTTCACCTCTCTTATGCCATTCCACCTTTCCTATTCAAGATTCAGTCTTCAAGGAAATATTCAAAGCCATTTATGGAATGTTTTCTTTATTGACTTCCTTATCTGAAAGGAGCTCCGTGGAACATCTCTCAAAATATAGTTATTTTTACATATTTATGTCACTAAATTTAGAGAGTTCATTCATTCATCCTCATACTTTAAGATGAGAGAATAATTAATTTGGGCATCTTCCTTAGGAGTAAGCCCCAAGTCCTCATTAATTTGGTAATCCTCATTAAGAGTAAGCCCCAAGTCCTCTAACCTGGGCCTCCTATTCAAGAATAAGACCCAGTCATAATTCCCCAAATATGGGCATCCTCCTCAAGAGTAAGCCCAAAACCTTAAATCCTTTAACCTGGGTTTCCTTTTCAGGAATAATCCCCAGTCTCAATTAGGGGCATCCTCCTCAGGATTAAGCCCCAAACCGTAAATCATTTAACCTAGGTTTCCTTTTCCAGAATAAGCCCCAGTTTCAAATATGGGCATCCTCCTCAGGATTAAGCCCAAAACCATAAATATATTAACCTGGGTTCCCTTTTTAGGAATAAGCCCCAGTCTCAAATATGGGCATCCTCTTTAGGAGTAAGCCCCAAGTCCCTTAATTTTCAAATCCCTTTATCTTGGGCCTCCTCTTTAGGAATAAGCCCCAGTCTTATTTTATCTTAACCAGACATAATTCCTATTGATCTGGGCTTCTTTATCAGGAGTAAAACCCAATTATAAGTCCCCTCCTAACTTGGGAATCTTCCTTAGGAGTAAGCCCCCAAATTAGAGTATCTAAATATCCATGAAGCACATATTCCGTTGTGGACCCTGTTCATGGATTTCTTCCATTAAATAAATCTTAATCCTCATCTATTTGGGAAGTCAAACATACATAAGCCCCACATCATTGCATGGCACAATTTTTTGGTTTCACCAATACCTCTTGTTTCTCACACTGGGAATGACTCACGTGAGCTTAGAGTGTAAAAGTAATCATGACATCTTTATTGGAGCCATCAATCATGCATAAAAATCAAACTCCCTTACTCGAACTACGTGGGTTATGATTCATTTTACAAAAAAATGATATGTAGGTATCCCATCAGCAGGTACGATCCCAACTCTGAAATAATCCATGTCCTCCTGAATGACAATAAACATCAAGTTCCCCACTGAGTGGCTTTAAAACTAGTATGGTCATCATAATGACCAAGATACTTTTATGTATTTAAGGATACCATCAACTAAGAATCTCTAACAAATACAGATGATTCTCTATCGATAAAGAACCTCAAATACATATAAAAGATTCTCTAAATTTTCATCATATCAATCATTGATTGTCAGATTTAAAGGAAAGCACATTTTATACCTGGTAATGTAATAAGGATTCACGAACATAACTTAAATCTATAAAGAGATTCCTGGAGTAGACAATAATTCCCCTCAAAAAGATGTGATGAGTACGACCTCCCATCCTCTCGACCAATGAAAATTCCTAAGCCTCATCAGTCCACAACTAATGAGCACTTACCTTTGTAAAGTAGGTCTAAATGGATATGGAATTGTTGGATGTTTCTGGTTCTATGAACAAACCCGTTAGATTCTGAATGGAATGTTTGAACCTTCAATCAACGAGGTCCTCTCAAATTTCAGAGGAAACAAAAAAATGGTGAACCGGACGTGAATCCTTAACCAAGTTAAAATGATGTTTTACCTATTTATTAGAGCCCTATTTAAACTCAATGAGAGGGCCAACAAGACAATCAATAACATATGTGCTCATCCAAAATATGTAGCAACCGAACATATCTTGATTATGTTTTTTATATCAAACATGCACTCTTTTTCAAGATCTTATTCATTACAAGAATGTATTTTCTAAGGTCCACATCTGTGAATACCTCTGCTGTGAAAACCTCTACTTCTACTCCTGCTGTATCATCATCCGCTCTGAGGACAACATCACCTACTCAGCATCTTCAACACTGGGTATAAAATGTGCTGGTTAAAAAGAACCATCAACACGGTACCATTCCAACTTTTTAGGCCGCTCGAAAAGACCTCCAAGTGAACAATTCACCCTGGTCGTTCTGACAGCGACGACTAGTGATCAAGAAGCAGGTGGTGCTAACCACCGTCTCCAACCGTTTCAGGTCGTTATCCCCAGAATGCAATCACCATCAACTCCCATATTCAGGGGAGATGAATGATTAGGTCCCTCATGGCCTTAATTCATGGCGGTAGGATCCCTTCTCGAGGGCTCTCATCAACAATCACCGCTAGACTTGTGCGGCAGTGCGCCCTCAACATAATGAGAGTACCGAATCCAGGCGTTTGGCTCAGGTTCCTCAAACCCGAGAAGGCAAGACGAATCGTTAGAGGTGAAATCCGGTTAATAGTGAGCAGGTTCTCATCTCTGCCATCTCCGGAGAAGTCCACCAACCTAACCTGGTGGCAAGCAACGAGCGGGCACACACACATGCCTGTTTTAATTCCGCTGTCCAACAGACTTGTCGGGCAGCATCACGCCAATCCTGCCAGGAAATTCCAGCGGAGTACTATAGGCATGAACATATACATGTTTATACATCATTAGCTAGTCAGCAGGCTTGTCTGACTACATATGATGGATCTCATCAACCACGCTCGGCGAAGTGTAATCAGTAGACACATACACCTACTAGTATTGATCAAGCCTACCAACAGTCGCGCTTAGTAGCACACGGATAATTCAGTCAGAAAGCTCCGATGACAAACAGGAGGTAGACTAAACTTTCTTCCCCCACACATGAATACTGTCAGGATTCACTGCCAGGAAAAGGAGGATAGGAGTAGGCACATACACCTACTCCAAGCACAGAATGGACGTATATCCCCATTCTGGCAGCTGAAGTCACCAAGCATATTCTATCAATGGTGAAAGAGCAGAAGAAAATCCCTGCTCATATTCTGGATGCCTGCCAGGATATTCTAACAGCTTCAGCAACATCTCAGGGAAAGACACATAAATTTATCCATACCAGTGGAGTGACACATCAACAGTTCACTCTGGAACATACACACACATCTGTTCCAGCCCAAGAGGGTTGTGGGGCATACTCCCCTATATCATACAGACAACCATGTCAGCCACATACACCTGATTTGAGTAGATATTATCAGCCTAACCTGGCCATCTCTCCTGATCAGGCACATACACCTGCTCAGAGCAGCCACTTTCATCAACAAGTGGTTTCCAAGGAGAGTAAGAAGGCATCTAAGAAGAAGACCCTCCCACCAGAGTTAAGGGATCAAGAGCAAATCTGTAACAAGTCCTTGCTTGATGCTGGAGTTCTTGATGCCCTCAGACAATTATCTATTGGATTCCAAGATTCTACTCCCTCATTTCCCAATAGTGGGAACATTAATTCTGAAGGTCTTCAACAAACACTTCCTCATGAAGGCTTGCTTCATGACAATTCGATCGATCTCGATGAGAGCCACATGAACCCTCTGTGTGGTTAGAAGACCAAGAAGCAATAGATCTCATCTTTTGTTGTAACCCACCATGGTGGTCCTCCCCATGGTGATGAATTTCGCTGTGAAATTCCTCTCCGTATTAGTGATGCACATTTCCCGTAAAATGATCTAGTGGACAATGTAGTGCCGAGAAATCCCTCTAATCCTAAGGCACTTGAAAATGTGAAACCAGTCATGTCTGATGCTTCATCGCTAGTAGGTGAAATACTTTCTCAACAAAAAGATATCCCAGGGTGTAGGTCGTTCTACAAACCAACCATAAGTCATGTATCTTCTAGTTTGATCAGTGATTTCTCTACCAGTCTTGTTGAATTCGATGAAGCAACAAGGAAGCACTAGCTCTGGTCAAATCAGGTAGAATAATCTTCATTGAATGATAAAGAGGAAATGATGAACATGAGAAAACAACTGGCGAAAGGTGAAGTTACAGTCATGTTTTGGCTTCTGGCTGACTCTTAGTAGAACATTCCAGAGATGTTGACGGAAGATGGAATTCTTGATATTCATCTCAACATATGGAAAACTCTTTGTCAGTTGAAAAAGAAAGTATTATCTTATGATGAATATGAAAATCATGTTAAGATAATAGAAGGGTTACAATGTCAAATTGATTTGGAATCTCTATCAGTCTCTCGATATCCAAAGGCTGAAAAGCAGTAGAGAGCCCTTCTGTGTTCATGCCTTGGTGCACTAAGAAGATTGCACTAGTTAATTGACAATGCCCAATCTGGTATTCATGTCAGAGGATGGGGTGTTCATGGAGCACTACATTACACTGTGCTCTCCATCCTGTAAAGCCCGCCAAAAATAGTCTCATGCAATGTTATTGCTCATGGCAAGCCACAGTAAATGGGTTTTGTTTGTAATCAAAAGCATTCCCAAGAACATGCCTCAATTAGTTCTTCTAAAAATCAAGAATACAGAGAACAAGTTGTTGAATTACTCCTACATCAAGCAAATGAGAATATTGAATAGGCCTCTCATATAGAGCAAGCACATCATCAGGTGACATAAGTGTCAGAAATCATCCAACGGTCTTTTGAACTGGGTGATAAAAGTGGATATCGATTGATGCATCCAAAGAAGTTCCGGAATAAGGTCCTCAAGATCAGAAGAGCTTTTAAGAAAGTCTCAGACATAGAATGTCAAGAGCCACCCCAACTTTCTAGACTGGGGAGTCTTTTAACCCAACCCTCGGAATCAACAAATTGGATTCGAGGAGTTGAGAAAATGCAGCACGAACAGCCCCAGTCCATGGACTGGGGACTTTTTCAAATCATCAATCCCCTCCTCAGTGGAAGTCAGTCTTCACTCGATTGGGGAAGAAGCAACAAGAGGAATGAAGACACAAATTATCAGGAGATTCTCTCCAAATTACGGTTCGCCAAGAAGTTCCTGAGGGATCAAACCAACAAAAGGCAATGTCTCGTCCGAGACATGGCAGAAGACAATATCACATAAATGTTGATGGAAGGGTTGCAATACATTATGCATAAATTAATGTCATCAATTCTGTTTTTACTGATCCACCAGATGAGGCTCACCCAGAGGGATCAGATAAAGAGGTTCATGTTCAAGAAGTTGTACGCATAGACACAAATGAAGAAGGTGTGTGTACATGAAATCAAAGGTTTACCCAAAATGTGGGTGTTCCTTCAAATAACCCACTTCCCACTCTCCGAAAAGGATCAAACAAGGGGAAGGGAAAGAATCAGGTTACTTATCCTTCCTCTGCAGAAGGCCAATCACTCTCACTAGAGCAAAGATTTTCGCAACAAGAGGACGAAATGAAAAAATTTAGGAGGTTGAACGTAGAACTACTTCAAGGTAGTCTTCCTCCTAAGCGTGCTGGAGTTAGTCAGTCAAGGGAGTTTGTTGCAGCTACTGAGATGGATCAATAATATCCTCCTTTATCAGTACACCCTCACAGGTCTAATCCTACGAGTCAAGTGCAACAACAATTTGAAGTGCTGTCATCAGTTGTAGTACCAGCTTCCATACCAGTCCAAACTATAGTCATTACACCTAACCAAGTCCAAGTTCAACAGAATGTTTCTCAAAAGTTAATAACTTCCATTGAGTCATAAAGAACTTAGTTAGAGACTATGGAAGGGAAGCGTGCACAGGTTCAACTAGAAAATAATGCTTACCCTGAATGGGTAGATTCAATCTCTCCCCCATCATGTTTTGGGAACCATGTATTCCCTATTTTCAGTGGATCAGGTGACCCTGAACAATATTTGACGCATTACGTGTCTTGTTAAGATCCAATGATGGGAACTCCGAAGCAGAAAGAAGCAGTGAAACTCAGATGCTTCGTGCGAACCTTCAAGGACCAGCTTTTATACTGTATAAAAGCTTGCAATCCTGGTCAATTACCAGATGGGAGGATCTTCGCAAAAGATTCCATCTCCAATTCAGCTCAACATTGATAAATCCAATAGTTTTTTATCTTACAAACTGTAAGATAAGGGAGAATGAAAGGGTCTTAGATTTCATTTCTCGCTGGAAGGGATTAACATATTCTCTATGCTTAGCACTCCCTCAAGAGGAACTGTTGCCAATATGTGTGGAAAATCTGCGTGACGAATTACTCACACCATTGATCCCTATGAAATAGAGAGGAGGATTTCGAGACCTTACTTCAATCACTCAACAGATTGAATATTCTCTTATACAGACTAAGGCTAAATCTCATATAATTCCATCAGCTCTAGGAAGGAGAATGGGTAAAGCAGAAACTGCTACAGTTATTCTTAAACAAGCACTTGTACCTGCTTCTACTTCAAAACTGTCATCTTCTTGAAAGGCTCAACCTCCTGAGGGCCAACAATGAAGGCTGTTTCATCAAGACGATCAAAGAGATCAAAGACGAAAACAATTTGAGGATCTTAATAGAAAAAAATACTCTTTCTGAAATGAACAAGTGCCTGGTTACTTCATTTCGGCTCTTGAAAATAACTTGGTTCAGTTTCCAAGGCCCAAAAGGCCAAACACGGAAGAAGATAAAGACCGTCCTAATTATTTCCCCTTTCATCAAATGTTGGGGCATCCCATCCAGGAGTGTTTTGTCTTCAAAGACCTCCTGTAAAATATGGTCGACTCGGGACAAGTCAAATTAAAAGGGTTTTCAGCTCAGATAACATGTGTTACTGCTACAGTTCCATGGGAGGAAGGCGAGTGGCAAGAAGTTAAGGACAAAAATGCAGAAGAATATGATTATTGGATGGTCATAAAAACGATCAACTGAACTCATGATATTTTACGAACACAATTGAAGAAACCAATTGTGCCTTCTGCCATGAATGCCGTAGAAAAACCCTCTTCATCAGAGGGAAAATACTCAAAGAAATAACATGATTCATAGAAAGAAAAAGAATCAGAATAAGATGAGTATGTGTCAAATTCTAAGTTGTCTTTTACTCTGGCAGTCTTCATGCCATCTACTGAAAATTCACAGGCACCGCCCCACCAAATGGCACATCCTAAACAGGATAATCAGGTAGAGTCTTCATCGGATGAAGAGTTGATTTTCGGTTCTGTTAATATGATTCAATTATCGGATCCATATGCCAGTCACAGTTTCGATTTTGATGAGCCCAAATACCCTATATCAAATAGAGGAATTAGAGGAAGTTCCAGAGGCTCAGGATACAAGAGAAGACATAGATCTTTCAGAGGCCACTATTACAATTCTACCCCTACTAGAATCGTGTATGTGGCAGAAACTCATGGTAGAGCCCTTCGATGAGCTCAACAAGAACAAGCAAGATCTTCCACAAAAGGGAGACTTAGCCCTAGAACAATTATTCGGGAAGATCGGTTGAAGGTTCCATCTTCTTCCTCTCAGCAAGTAAATTGACCTAATCGGTCTAATCTTCTAAATCCAGGAGTATTACCAACTCTTATCCGGGTAAAAGATGCATCAAATTCCAAGGCATCAACTTTCAAGGCACCTACTAAACCACATGTTATTGTTGGGAAATGCAGACCTTTGGATCAAAAGTATGATATATTGAAACACCTGGCCCATGTGCCGACAATGCTATCAATTCTGGATGCCTTGAATTTATCAAATGATCTTCGGGAGGCACTAATTGAGGCTTTGTCAAGTTCTCGGGAGTTTAAAACTGAAATTACTACATCTGAAGTCTACCATGTAGAGAATAATCCTGTAGAATCCCATGCAGCAATATCTGTTACTGAGGAAGATGTAGATGATGTCGTGCAAGGATATATTAGAACTTTGTACTTATCTGGAAAGGTCAATGATGTAGACATCCGAAGAGCTTTCATTGATAATGGTTCAGGAGTCAACCTCATGACCATCTGTACACTTCGTCGATTGGGCCTCACAGAATCTGATTTATCTCCTTCTACCATGTTGTTACAAGGATATGATAAAAATAAACAAGAAACACTGGGCAAAGTTACACTCAAAACTCTGTTTGGAGATCTTGTATCCAATTCATATTTCATGGTTGTTGATCAAGACTCAGCCTTCAACATCTTTCTTAGAAGACCCTGGCTACATCAATATGCGGCTATCCCGTCATCATACCATCAACGTCTCAAATATTTTTTCGATGGTCAATTTGGGAAATTTCATGGTGATAAGGCCCCGTTCAAGACATCTGAATCTCAATACATTGAGGAAGAATTCTATAACATGAAGGGAAGGGAGAAATACATAACAAAGGAGATTACCAATGTTAATGCTCCATATGGTTTGGAGAAGATTCAAGTAAATCCATTTCCACATGTGAGTAAAGATTATGTGTTTCTTATCAGTAAAATTGACAAGATAGACCCAAATCAAAATACTCTTGTGGAAAGATCCATAATGTCAATTACGGAAATCGAGCCCGAAAACATGGGAGAAATTGGTAACCCACCAAGCAGTGATGAAATCCCAAATGGTTACGTCTTCATTTCATCTGCTAAAATCCAACAAGTCTATACATCACCAATCAGGCTAGATTAAGTTATAGCAACATAGGGGGTGAACAATGATGTCGATTCTCAATCCATCATCTCCACTTTATTTCCCAAGGAAGACCCTTCATCATCAATCGGTTTAGAAATGGAAGCTTCTTCTTCAAGATGTTCAAATTTTAACATCTCTTCTGATCATGGAAATTCTTCTTTATCATCTACTATGCAAGTAGAAACAGAAGAAATAACACATGTTGAAGAAAAAGAGGAAGATCCCAGAGATTCTCCTCCAGCATTTGAAGAGGGTATCTTTACCACCGTGGATGAACTCAGAGAAATAAATCTGCGTAAAAAAGAAGATACATGCCCCACTTTAATCATTGCGGCCATGAATCTTGAAGAACAAGAGATTTATATTTTTTTAATGAAAAATTGAGACATGTTTGCTAGGAACTATACAGAGATGCCCGGTCTTGATCTTGATGTTGCTACTCATCATTTGGGTTTACCAGAAGAACATCGAGGATTTATGCAAGCTGCGAGAAGAACACACCCATCTTCTGCTTCCAAAATTGAAGCTGAAGTGGATAAGCTTATCAAAGCTAACATGGTCAGAGAAGATCCATATCTCAAGTGGTTGGCTAATATTGTCCCCGTAAAGAAGAAGAACAGACAAATTAGAGTTTTCATCGATTTCAGAGATCTTAATCGGCATTGTCCTAAGGATGATTTCCCAGTTCCGATTACAGAACATTTAATTGATGAAACAGCTAGCTATGAAGCACTTTACTTCATGGATGGATATTCCGGATATAATCAAATCCAAATGGCCCCAGAAGATGAGGAATCCACATCCTTCAGAGCCCCTCAGGGTGTGTTTTGCTACCGGGTAATTCCATTTGGCTTAAAGAATTTAGCTGCAACATATCAGCATGACATGCATCATATCTTGAAACCCTTTTAGGGAAGTTTTTTGAATTCTATGTGGATGATTTGGTGGTCAAATCCAAAAAAAATTCTAATCACTTGGATGATTTGGAAGTCATATTCTGAAATCTTCAACAACATAATTTTAAGATAAACCCCTTCAAATGTGCTTTTGGGGTAACCTAAGGAAAATTTCTCATCTTTGTCGTATGCCATCGTGGTATTGAGGTCGATCCTGAGAAGACAAAGTCAATCCTTTGCATGTCACCCCCTCGAAATTTAAGATAATTGAGAGGAATTCAAGGACACTTAGCCTATATTCGGTGTTTCATTAACAATTTGGTAGGAAAAAGATTACCCTTCACCAAATTGATGAAGAAGGGAGTCACTTACCAGTGGACTGAAGAATGTCAAGAAGCATTCGATATTCTCAAGAAATACCTCTTGAGTCCACCGGTACTCATGCCACCTATTGAAGGAAGACCACTTATCCTCTACGTGACAGCTTTAGAGTGATCATTGGGTGCCTTTCTTTCTCAGAAGAATGATGTTGGGATTGAAAATAGCCTCTACTACCTCAGTCGGACTACGATTGAAGCAGAAACCCGGTATTCATGTATTGAGAACTACTGCCTGGCATTAATATTTGCAGTTCAGAAGTTGATACACTACTTGCAACATCACGAGGTCCAATTGGTATCTCGCAATAACCCTCTCAAATTCATCCTTATTCGTCTGATGCTTACATGACGTCTGGAAAGGTGGAAAGTTATTTTGCAGCAATTCAACATTCAGTATGTGTCTCAAAAGGCAGTAAAGGGCCAAGCTCTGGCTGATTTCCTGGCTGAACACCCTTCAACAAAAGACACATCTTCAGATATTGAGCTCCCTAATGAGGAAGTATTCTCTATACAAGAAAGTCCCCAGGCATGGGAAATTTATTTTGATGGTGCTTCCAGAAGTCCAACACGGAGGAAAATGGAAAATCCTAAATTCAACAAAGTTGTCTTAGGAATTGTGCTCATTTCTCCAGAAAAGGCAGTCTTACCTTATTCATTCTTATTATGGGAAGGTGGTACCAATAATGAAGCAGAATACCAAGCTCTCATCGCAGGTTTGGAATTGGCGCTTTAAGCACAAGTGAATCACGTAAAGGTGAAAGGTGATTCAGACCTGATAATAAAACAAGTCAATGGGGATTATACCATTAGAAAAGAAGAACTAATCCCTTTGTATGATTACGTCAGAGAGTTAATGGAGGAATTCCCTTAGGAAGTGACATTTTCTTATCTCCTGCGATCACAAAATGCTCAAGCTGATGCACTGGCTAATATAACCACAGCTTTGGCAGATCCAAATCTGGATGAGACAACCATCAGTATTGCCCAACGTCGTGCAATTTCACCTTATGTTCGAATCAGAACAGAGGAAATTAATGAAATTAGTCCCATTCCTGAACCTTATGTTCATACTATAGTATGGATTTCACCTATTAGGGAATACCTTCAAAATGGAACACTTCCACCTGATAGAGCTGAGAAAGAACAAATCTGGCGACGTGTGGTCAATTTTACTCTTTATGATAGCCCAGATCACCTAGAGAAAATTCTCTACAAATGTGGTTTTGATGGAGTTCTCTTCATATGAATTTATGGTGAAGAGACAATGGTTGTCATGAAAGAAGTGCATGCAGGAGTCTGTGGTGCCCACAAGTCTTGATATAGACTATCTGATCAGATTCGAAGGCTTGGATAATTTTGGACTTCAATGATAGAAGATTGTGTTGATTTCAAAAAGAAGTGACATTCATTCCATGTACATGCCAACTTCATTCATCAACCTCCAGAGTTTCTTCATACAGCTAAATTCTCGCATCTATTTTCCACATGGGGAATGGATGTGGTGCGACCTTACCCTTCAGCTACGGCAAAGCAGGTTAAGTATATTCTTACTACTACTGATTTCTTTTCCAAATGGGCAGAGGCATTACCTCTAAAGGAAGTCAATTCGAAATGCATTGTTAGCTTCATCAATTCTAACATCATTACCAGATGGGTTGTCCCTCATACCATATTGATGGAAAATGGCACCAACTTCTATTCATCCAAGGTGAAGAAGTTGTATCAAGAATACAACATCAAATACAACCATTCATCTCGGTATCATGAAGCGGCCAATGGCAAGATAGAAGCCTTCAATAAGACTCTTTCAAATATACTGCAAAAGATGGTGGATAAATATAAGAAATCATGGCTTGATAAACTCTTTCATGCTTTATGGGCTTATCGGACTACCACCCGCACTGAAACTCGGTCAACTCCATATTCACTGTTATATGGAACGGAAGTCATCTTTTCCATTTAAGTTCAACTACCCTCGCTCAGAGTAGCCATTTTTGATCAATCATCTATAGGTGAAAAATCTCAAATGTGATTGAATGAATTGGAATAGTTAGATGAAAAAAGATTGTGCACTTTTCACCACTTGGAAGTCTATCCGAATCGAATAACACGAGCTTTCAAAAAAAAAGTTCGGCTTCGTTCATTCACTCAGGGAGAATTGGTATTAGTTCTCAGAACTCCAATGACACCAGGAAAGAAACCTCCCAATCTTGAGCCAAAATGGGAAGGACATTACTCAATACATAAGGTCTACTCCAATGGAGCTTATTCTTTAATCTCAATGGATAGAGAACTCATCACTACTCCAACTAGTGCTAGATTTCTGAATAAATATTTTGTATGAACACAAAATATAGCAACGGTCCATGCATACGACCTTAATCTATTTTCACGCCCCTTACGTCTAGCATGACATTAAACTGCACCATCCAGGGTCAATGCATATAACCTTAAACTATTCGCACTTTCATCCAACATGACGTTAAATAGTGTCCCCTTCATCGTCCTTGCTATATGACGTTAAACTATATAGAAGTCCCTTATGTCCAGCAAGACGTTAAACTGCATAACCAACGGTCCATGCATACGACCTTAAACTATTGGCACTTACGTCCAACATGATGCTAAATGGTGTACTCTTTTGTCCTCACTGCATGACATTAAACTGCACAGTCCCCCTTTTGTCCAATGTGACATTAAAACTATATTGTCCCCATCGCCCTAATTACATGATGTTAAACTGTGCATCACCAATAGTCCTAACTGTAAGACCTTAAAACCGCATAGTCCCTTTATATGTCCTACACGAGATTAAACTCTGCATCATTAGGGTTGTTGCTACCTCTTGTTTCTCACACCGAGTATGACTCATGTGATCTTAGAGAAAACATCATCCATAACCGTCTCTCCGGGATACTAACCATGTGTATGTCCTAACACTATTTTTTAGGTTGTTGTCCCCAAGGACAACTTGATCACTAATTCATTCTTTAATTGAACTACGTGGACTTTGATCGTTGCCTTCCAGGGTGGGTACGTAGGCAACCTCCCAAGGTTCAATCCCCAAACCAATCCCTTCACATCGGTTCGCCTGCATATCATACGATGTAGATTCGTGAAACCGACCCTAGAATCAATATCTTTACATTGGCTCACTTTTGTCCTTTCTATACGACGTTAAACTATACAACACTTTTGTCCAGTATGACAATAAACTACAATATTCTTTGATACCCTCACCTGAGAAGGAATCATTATTTACATTGATTTTCAATCATGATTCATTTCAAAGACTACGTACATACATGGAAATACCTGAACCTTTTATCTTGGGTTAAGCCATCATTGCACTAAAGTCCCCTTTTACCCTTCACATGTACGAACCAAATTTGTATAGAGGGTATTTCTAGAACTAAGTGGGCTTGATTCCCATCCTTATGGGATACATAGAAACGTTCGAGTGTCCCTTGAATCCAGCCCCAAGTCTTTTGGGCTTACCCCCAAATTTCTCTTTCACTCCCCTGGCTGAAAAGTCCCCATGAAAACACACAATGTGTATTTCTTATAATGGGCCAAGATCTATGACGCTAAACTAAGATCTCCAATTATTTTATCCCACATGATGTTAAACTATAGTTCAAGAACAAAGTATGGCTTGATTCCCATTTTTATGGGATAGGTAGTGAAGTCCAACATTTCCATTCATGTCCCAGCCACAACATTATTATGGTTAGCATTGATCTATGTATCTCTGCACACATTGGACAATACCCATCTTTATGTTTCATAATCCTAAGCTTAAATATTTTCAGATCATTAAAAACCTTTTATTAACTTCTAATCCCAAAATGCCTGAAATTCTAAGAGTTCTTTTGCCTGACCATGCAGCACGTGCCCTTAGGCGGCCTTGTATAAACAGTCTACATAACGGACCTGTCAGCCAAAAGATGCTATTATTTTACTATGCAGTCAATTCCCTTATGTGACCCTGCATAATTCAACCCCCTAACGGGTTTTTTAAATTGTGGTAACTTCATTCTTGGGAGGAAAACATCTTTTGTCTTTATTTGTCCTGATAATATGTAGGGATCTGCATAAATAGCCATCCTTAACATATTTTTCCCATATCCTTTTTCATGATCTGAAAGTATTCAAGTCTATGGTTTATATTCTCTTTCCCTGCGTTTGGGTCAGACCTTTGTAGGAGTGATATCCATCCAGTTCTTCGATAATCTTGTTTGAAAATATCTTCTCCATATTCAAGTACCTCTTTCCATATAGAAAACTCTATACTTTGGAAAATTTGAATCTCCATAAATGTTCACTGGCTTTTTAGAACTAGGAAAGTAAATTTCTGAGAGTTCATTTGCCTGACTATGCAGCACGTGCCCTTAGGTGGCCTTGCATAAGTAGTCTACATAACAGACATGTCATCCAAAAGATACTATTTATTTGACTATGCATCCAATGCCCTTAGGTGGCCCAGCATAATTCAACCCCCTAATAGGTTTGTTAAATAATGGTAACTTTATTCTTGGGAACTACTTCTTCTAATGCCTTTTAGCTCTTTTTCATATCAAACCTCAGATTCAAATATTCTTAAGTCATAGTTTTCATATTTTCCCTCATAATTGAGTATGGTAATATATTATCAGATAAATTGTCAAGGAATTGAGTCAATTTTAATCCATTTCGGTCAAAGCTATTTCGACCTTAAACATTAGACTCTTTATGTCCGATGTGCATGACTTTAAACTGCCTACAAAAGACAAAGGAACTCTGAATAAAATTCAAGTTCCAGATCACTAAATATACATTTTATATGATTTAGGTAATATTGAGAAATTAAAAGATTCAATGTTTGTAGGGTTATTTACATTAATCCTAGTAAAAAAATCAAACTATGCTTATTAGGACCATTGGCATAGGTAAAATTTAAAGCAGGTAGCGAAAGAATACAAGCATAAATGATTGAAGATAAAAGTACTCTCTATTGATGCACAAGAATTAGAGGGACATCCACAGATTGGAGCCTCTTCTCTTTTTCAGGAAATTACAAAAGACTGTCAACATAAGTCTTCACTTGATGTACAATATCCCAAGCTTCATCAGTAGTTACTTGAATCTCGTGTACTCGACCTGCTTTACTCTTCTCAGCTTGATGGAGTGCATTCTTGGAATCTGCAATGGCTTTCATACCATTAGTTTGAGCTCCCTCCAATGAATTATTAAGCTAGTCAAGTTCCCCAGTAACAGCATCTAACTGTTGCTAGAGCTGCACCTGCTGGACGACTTTTTCGTTGATCTTATGCTTTAGATCCTTCATCTTGGCAGCATAGTTAGCCTCATCTCGGGATACGACAACCTCAAATTCGCCGTTGTTGACTGACAGTTTCACCCTGGTCAGATCTTCATGAGACTTTTTCTCCTGCTCCCTCCTGAAGATGACTTGTTTCACCACGGTATGGATCTCTTGGTATCCAAAACCACCAAGTCCTAGAATGACAAACTGGGACGACAATTGAGGGATCTTTGATGACAGCTCTTCAAGAGGCACTTCAGATATGATTTTCCTTATGTTGTTTTATGCCTTGTGTCATGAAAAGATGATCACCTTAAGCACCTCCAGTTCTGATTCGACATCATCATCACAGGGGGGGCATGTAATCTGGGATTAATGCACTTATAGAAGTGCCCTGTTCTGCTCCTTCCCCCCTGACCCTGGTCTCTTCACCTTCTACTACTGTTTGGGCGGAGGTGGAGACTTCACTTCCAGTTCTAGACATTAAAGTTGATAGCCCTTTTTGATCAATTAAAAGTACGGTTAGTTTCATAGAATAATGGATGTTGGTTGTCTATCGTGAAAACTCAGTACAATCCTTACCTAACAGTAGATCAGCAGCTTGAGAAGACTCATCCCCATCTTTCACAGTTTCAATAGGATCTTCAAGATGGGTGTCGGGAGGGTTTACTGGGTTTAGCTCCACTTGAGCTAATGTTTCTACAATGGTAGGGTTGACATCAATGTCCACACCCTCTTCAAGCATTGGCAGTTTAGAAGCTTCTATAGATGGAACTACATATTATTTTCAGTCATGATTAGAAGTGTAAATTATAAGAAAATTTACTGGATGAAGGATAACACTCATGCCCAAGGTCTTCTAAATCACATGATAACATAGCATGATCATAAAATTATTCTAAATACATGCCACGATTCATCATTTCATCCAATAATATTTCATAATCCTGGTTAGTCTCACCAGTGGGAGCATTTGATGTGTCCTCTTGGTGACCCTCATTCTGCGGCCCCTGACCCTGGACAGCTTCTTCAAGAAGGATGGATGATTCAGTTGCTATGGCCGCCAATGATTCTGGTCTAGGTTCTTCTCTACTTGTAACAGTGGTAGGAGAAGTACTAGGAATAGATGTTGGCTCTTTTTCAGAAGTAGCCAAGTCAGCCTGAATTTGCGTTTGTTCCACAACACCCTCTGTGGTCCTTAAAGGAGGATGAGTCCTTTCCCTCAGAGGGGAAATTTAAGAATACCATGCAATCCCAAGGAAAGTAAGAAATCTTTTTCATGGTTTAAAATTCATGATTATCTAAAGGACATACCACTACTGATAAAGCGTTTAGCGGTGGACTTCCTCCTTCTTCGCCTTTGTCCTTTTGGCTTTTTGGGAGTGTCGGCAGTCTCCCTTATTGGCACTTGAATTGGCGAATGGAAGGACATGTCTAACTCCTCATTCATGGCCTGCTGGCCGGGAGATATCTCACCCGGTTCGTGAAGAGATTCAACAGCATCCCCGATGGAAGTACCACCAGTGCTATACTGTGGTGAAGGAACCTCAGTAGTTCCTTTCTTTTCAAGCTACAAGTTGAAGAAAATAACTTCCTTAAGTTACAAAGCTTTGACTGGAATCAAGTTTCAGAGAAAATAATGAAAGAAAACTTACATCTTCAGGAGACACAAAATCATGCCACTCCTCATCTTTAGATCCACCTGCCCCCTTAGTGGCGCCACTATCAATCATTTCCTTCACCCACCTGGTGACAGGAAAGGACTCATCAGTGGCATTTATGAGTATTTCCAGTTCTCTAATGTAAGCATGTACTTCATTGGGGTTATCCTTTTATTGGATATCTGTAGAAGCTAGAAGATTCCATATTCCAGGAAGTTGTAGTCCCTCACACAAATCCAGCCAGGCGGTCTCAGTACCACAATATAAACTCTTCCATGTCTGGACAGCCTCTGGTCATAGATATGAGGGCTACGAAGAAGGTCCTACAATCTTTGACTTCAATTTCTTCCCATCTCCTTTAACTATAGATAGAGAATAAGAAAATAAGACTTAATGCTTTATAAAGTTGTAGTGATTAAATTACCACAATGAAGTAACTCACCAAGAGTTGATGGAGTAGGTCTCTTGATTCTAACCGGAGGATTATATCGGGCACGAGGCTGATTTTCCACTTGTTGTGCCCCATCATCCCCATCATGGGAATCCGGTGAATCAGTCCTAGAGGAGGAATCTGGCAAATCAGCTTCAGGTGGGGAAGCATCACCTTCATGAGGAAGGGTTTCTTTCTCTCCAGTACTCTTCCATTTCCCCACCTGATAAACTGGTTGATTCAGCCCCCCTTTAGGGTATGATGCTATCCAGTGCTCGGCATACCATGTAGTCAAGTTATGTGCCACTTTTTCAACTGGTAGATCAAATACCGCCCCATTATTCTCCCTTGACGTCAGCAACCATAGATTCCGAACAACCATAAGATGTTTCTATAACCTGACTTGTACAGGGATAGATACAACAATTTGTTGCAGACACTTGAATTGATGTGCAAATCTATATGGAACATAGGCCTCTCATATAATTTCTCCGTCAATTCTGGCAACTAGCACACCATCTATGCAAGCTAGCATGTATGCCCTCAAATCCAAGTGGGTTGTTCCTTCTTCAACAAACTGCCCGGTTGGCATATTTCCATAGAGAAAGAAGTTGAATTCCTTAAACATGCTCAGCCTCAATTTCATGTCATAGGAATTAATATGTAATGAAGCAACTCCAGAGAATGATTTCACTGACAGCCTGAAAGAACATCCAGGAATTTGTAATCCATTATGTACATTGTACGTCCTAAAGTGAGTGGAGATCCATCCCCATAAAACTTGGAATGGTCCCACTATTATTAAAGGATATTTACCCATGAATACATGAATTAAACTCTTGTGAATCTTTGATAAAATGGGGGTAGCCAACCCAACCATTTTTCCCTCATCCAACTTTTCCGCAATGACGAAGGTCCCTGGCCTGACACCTCCCTTCGAATCCCTGACTGGAAAGAGATAAACTCTGAGCCACAAAGACAAGAATCCCGCCATATGAGTCTTCTTCGGGATCCTTTGATTCACCTCATATCTCCATTTCTCAAAATCTCCTGCTTCTAAAGTTGGCCAGAATGTTCATGCAGCACCCCTCTTCTCAGGTTTTGGGCAGGTGGTAGGATGGGTGGGCCTCTTATCCTTGGATTTCTTTTTCATGGATCCTTTCTCCTTCGGCTCCTTCTCCTTTGGCTCCTTCTCGTTCTTCTCAATAAGAAATATATTCATCCAATCCTCTAGATGAATATCCTTTCTGGAATGAGTTAACGAGGACTCTGAACTCTTGAGCCTGTGGATGATTTTAAATAATTCCTAAGCTAAAGAAGGAGTCTTCTCTAAATCATTCCAAGTCACCTTGGGAGGAATGAATTCATCATACATGTCACCCAAAATTGGAGCCCATGAGATCCAGTGGACATCCCACAGACTTATGCCTACTTCTCCATGAGTCTGATGGATATAATTAGTATCTGGGCTCCAGTGGCTGAGTATCTTTGCCATGAAGTTATCATGTCTATAAACATATGTTTTCCCAACCCAGACAGCTTCATATATCGCAACTCCATTCAGATGTTCGACAAACTCTGCACTGGTTTTTCGTAACCAGTATGCCCACATCCAAGTTGGCTTCACACCTCCCCCAGGACGGAAGTCCCAAATTTTCTTCTAGCCTTCGGATTGATCCATCTGAGCATTTTGGAAGATTGAAGGATGTCAATGTGGTTGCAACTCAAGGTTATGAGGTTTCATATCTGGCATAAAAGGGCTATGATGCATCATGTGGGCCTTCTCCACTGTTACAGAATTTATAAATCCTCCTCCACATGAGATATTTGCTGAAGAAAAGTTGGTGTAACTCTGAAACCACGAAAATGGGAGATAGTTCTTTGCTTCTGGAATAGTGACTTCTCGCAGATGACCATAACTGTACAAAGATGGATAAGTTCTTTGTGGGAAATCAAAGTGATATTTCTTCATATACTTATCCAAATCTGGGAGAGTGTTTTCACAGATGGTATAATAATCGTGGCCAATGATATCCATCATTTCATAAATTATTCTTCTGGCCAGTTCATCAGCCATTCCAATTCTTCTTGTAGCCATTGAGTCTAAACAAAAGTTTAATAAATTAACTCTTAAATGGGTTTATTTATTCATAAAATTTTGGAAGGAATTCTGAAAAATGGAAAAGTCATTAAGGAATGCAAGTCTAAACTTAGCACGCAAGTATGGATGTGTCGCACAAGTGTTAATGTGCCGCGTAAGTTTTTGGTGCGCAATTATAACCGTGCAAGTCCAAATACCTTGACAGCAGCGCAACAACGAAGAAATAGTGGAAAATGAGCAACTTGCGTGGTGAAGGTGACCTGCGTGGCGAAAGCTGGAAAATCCAGAAATCAGTGCTATGCATGACAAATGATCGTATATTTATAGGCCAGGCTGCCCACCTGCACGCCTACAGCCAGCGCACTCCATCCAGCGCACTCCATCCCTACGCGACTCACACCTGCATGATGACAGTTGCATGGTGAGCACCTAAGGACCTCCCCTTTGGTTTCTCTTCTTTTCCTCAAAGTCACATCCTCATTATTCCAGATCCAACTCTGAGGGGGGGAATTTTGTTGATGCACCTTTTTGTCACATTTGTCTAAAGGAATGGAAAGGGAAATGAATTAGAAAAAACCGTTTCATCCTTTGAAGAAAACATCAAAAATCGACAAAGGAATGAAAAAGGAGTCAAAGGACGTTGTAACGCACAAGTTCCATTATTGTCGCGCAAGTATACTTGTGCGCTGCCTAATGGTCGTGCAAGTGGCTTGCGTGCACGAAGTGATAACCGCCTGGGGTCTTCTCTAGCCTATAAATACCCCCGGTGGGCCCCCCATTTCGAGGTGGGATTTGTCCAGAATTTAGATAGAGAGCTCTGAACGCCCAAGTCTCTTCTTCAAGTATTCCGTACACTTCTAAGGTAATTATTTTCCTAGAATGGAAGGTCTAAACAAGAGGAATAAGGTTTAAGTGTTAATATTCACTAACACTTGCGCGCCTAAGTGTTTTTTACCCTTAAGGGAAATGGACACACTTGTGCGCCTCCTTACCTATTCATTGAAACTTGCGCGCCACTATTCTGGAAGTAACTCAAGAAGATTCTAAAGGCTTTGGTCAAGAATCGCCCAATTATTACTCTACTGGGAAAGGATCATGCAAGTACCCATGAGCCGTGCAGGTATACCTGCGCGCACAATACTTGCGCGCCCACGCATTACGTGCATGCCTACCAGGACTTGTGCACCCTTCTACATTTGGGGGCCCTTCCTTCCCATTTCACCTCTCTTATGCCATTTCACCTTTCCTATTCAAGATTCAGTCTTCAAGACACTCTTTATATACATTTATGGCATGTTTTCTTGATTGAATTCCTTATCGGAAAGGAGCTCCATGGAATATCTCCCAACACTTAGTGATTTTCACATCCTTATGTCATTAAAGTTAGAGAGTTCATTCATTCAAACTCATCCTTTAAGATGAGAGAATCATTAATTTGGGAATCTTCCTTTGGAGTAAGACCCAAGTCCTCATTAATTTTGGAATCCTCCTTAAGAGTAAGCCCCAAGTCCTCTAACCTGGGCCTCCTTTTCCGGAATAATCCCCGGTCATAATTCCCCAAATATGGGCATCCTCCTCAAGAGTAAGCCCCAAACCTCAAATCCTTTAACCTAGGTTTCATTTTCAGGAATAATCCCCTGTCTCAAATATGGGCTTCCTCCTATGGAGTAAGCCCCGAACCTTAATTCCTTTAACTTGGGTTTCCTTTTCAGGAATAAGCCCATGTCTCAAATATGGGAATCCTCATCAGGAGTAATCCCCAAACCTTAAATACTTTAACCTGGGTTTCCTTTTCAGGAATACACCCCACTCTCAAATATGGGCATCCCCTTTAGGAGTAAGCCCCATGTCCATTAATTTTCAAATCCCTTTAACTTGGGCCTCCTATTTAGGAATAATCCCCTGTCTTATTTTCTCTTAACTAGTCATAATTCATTTTGATCTGGGCTTCCTCCTCAGGAGTAAAACGCAATCATAAGTCCCCTCCTAACTTGGGCATCTTCCTTAGGAGTAAGCCACAATATTAGAGTATCTAAATCTCCATGAAGCACATATACCATTATGGACCCTGTTCATGGATTTCTTCCCTGAAATAAATCTTAATCCTCATCTATTTGGGCAATCATACATACATAAGCCCCACATCATTGCATGGAATAATTGTTTGGTTTCACCAATACCTCTTGTTTCTCACACCGAGCATGACTCATGTGAGCTTAGAGTGTAAAAGTAATCATGACATCTTTCTTTGAGCCATCAATCATGCATAAACACCATACTCCCTTACTCGAACTACGTGGGTTCTGGTTCCTTTTTCAAAACAAAGGATACGTAGGTAGCCCATCAGTGGGTACGATCCCAACTCTGAAATAATCCATGTCCTCCTGAATGACAATAAACATCATGTGCCCCATTGAGTGGCTTTAAAACCGGTATGGTCATCATAATGACCAAGAGACTTTTATGTATTTAAGGATACCATCAACTAATAATCTCAAACAAATACAGATGATTCTCTATCGATGAAGAACCTCGAATACATATAAAAGATTCTCTAAATTTTCTTCAAATCAATCATTGATTGTCAGATTTAAATGAAAGAAGATTTTATACCTGGTAATGTAATAAGGATTCACAAACATAACTTAAATCTATAATGGGAGTCCCAGAGTAGACAATAATTCCCCTCAAAAAGGTGTGATGAGTCTGACCTCCCATCCTCTCGACCAATGCAAATTCCTAAGACTCCTTAGTCCACAACTAATGGGCACATACCTTTGGAAAAGTAGGTCTAAATGGATATGGAATCATTGGATGTTTCCGGTTCTACGAACAAACCCGTTAGAAACTGATTGGAATGTTTGAACCTTCAATCAATGAGGTCATTACCAATTCCAGAGGAAACAATGTGTTAAATAGAGTGTTATAAGAAATTTTATTATGGAAATGAATTATTATTTCTCTTTTATGTATTTTATGGTTCTCATAAATTATTAACGATGACAATTAAGCTCGATATAGCTCTCTAATTCAATATTTAATTATTTTCCCACTAATGTATATTTATTGGAATTAACTGGGTAAGTTATTCTATTTATAAGAGTTCCTATTAGAGTTATTGTTAGAGTGTTAAAAATATGATTTCCCTTGGTAAATATATAAGTTATGTATATGTGAATATAATTTTTTGTTGATTTTATAAGTTATGATAATGAGCTTCTCATTAATGGAAATGTAATGTCCTTTTTACGAGTGAAAAGTATAATTTTTCCATAAATTGTTTTAATGAGTAATAATGATTTATAATAGACCATTATGATTTGGTTTCTTATTTATGATTGCTTACCATATTTGTGTTTTTAAAAAATTGGGTAGTAAAGTTGATTTCTGGTGTATGTAGATAATTCTTTTTGTCACAATTTTAATTATTTAAATGGTATGTTTTCTACATGATTTTATGATTTTAAAAATAGACCAATAGGTTTCATTATATTTATCCCCCTTTATGATTTTTTTACCATCCTAGTGGTTAAGGATTGGTATGAAATAAATCAAGTTAAATATTTCTGTTATGGAGATTTTTATTAAAATACATGATTGTGTTTGAAATGAAACATGATTATAAATTTGAAGAATCCAGTTTCTTTTGTAAAATGGATATTGAGTGGATGATTACACTTTGATTTGTAAGATTTGGATATATATGTGTTTTTCCAAATTGAAAAAAGTTATAAATCTAAAATCTCATGGAAATATTAAAAAAAATTATATTAAACTCATAATTAGGTGTTGATTATGTTTTTTGGTAGTATAAAATTATTGGGGAAAATATGGAATTAAGAGAAATCAGATATGTAAGTATAATTTCTTTCCTTTTTTGTTATTTTAATATGTTATGGTTAAACTCTAAATATGTCACGACCCGCCCTCGGGGCCCGTGCCGTGACTACCCCAAGCCCGCCTTCCATAGGCCAGGGGCTGGCGACTAGCACCAAGGCGTAAATCCCGGTAAAAAGGGAAGGCATTGCCTTTGTAAAGTAAACAAGCACTATAGAGTAAGCAAGTGGAAAAGTAAACACTAAGTAAAACAGAGTACAACTGTAAGTGCAGAAAAGTAGGTGAGCCAGTATACAAACCCAAAACTGAATGTAAAGTACAACTCGAAAGGGAAAACAACAACTGAAAAGTAAAAGCTGATACGCCGAGCTATCCACTGGAAATCCCACATGAAGGGTGGGTACAAATAGCTCCACTGCTCTTCGGGTCCCGCCGTCCGCTCCAAGCACGTCCCACCCAGTGGTCCACCTCTAGGTACCGTTCTGCTCTGCGAGCCTCAACCACGATCAATGTTGTCCGTCGTCTGCAACCAACACTACGTAGTGTGGGCATAGCCCGTGTAGGGGTGAGTATAAGCTACTCAGTAGGGACCCTGAGACCCCCGAAGGTCTCCCAAAATCCACAAAGGGTAAACCACAAAGGAAAGATACAAAAACGAAGTAACAATGGACACTTCTTAGGTATATTCCCATACATATACCTAAGTCATCAATTCCAATACGCTCCAACCTCCGAGCCCAAGTACAACTCAGTCCACACAGGAAAGTATACGTATTCCACACAGGAAAGAAAAACGAAATCCACACAGGATAGTACAACACAATCCACACAGGAAAGCAACAGGATTCAGCTCACGCCGGTATACTTCTTCGAGGACGATAGAGATGATCACTGATCCATCTAAGTCGTCGGACCCACAAAGGATCGATAGGTACTAACCCCCGCAAAGATCCACACAGGATCGCACCCACACAGGACTTGTAGGCGCTGGTTCACACAGGACCGCTAAGCGCTGACCCACACAGGATCAGACCCACACAGGATCGGTAGCACTGATCCACACAGGATCGCTGAGTGCTGTAGTCGTCATCGTCGAATCCACTGAGGATCTCTGCACAGTCGTCGTCGCAGTCACAGTAGCAGTCGCAACCAGCTCTAGGGTTCCCGTACAAAGCAAGCTCGTTCGGGAGGATCTGCTCCACGAGCCGAGAGGCTGATACATCAACTGTCACAAAGTCTAGATTTTATGCATCCAAAAGTTTCGTATAGTCAACAGGAACTCAACGCAACAGACGGTGCGTCAATCGGACGCCCGGTCGGAGAGTTATTGGCTTTTTCGTCCTAGGGGCCCGGTTGGTTTTTAAGGAAAAACCAACCTGACCGTACTCCACCTGCGTCCAAACCTCGGGCGGAGTATGCCAAAAGATCCGTCTCACTAAGTGGAACTCAACAAAGCTGACAGCACGTCATTCGGACGTCCGTAGCTCAAGATATTAGCGTTTCCGCTCCGAGGGCCCGGTTGGTTTCGTGTACGAACCAACCTGGCCGAACTCAAAGTATTCCAAAACCGTGAGTGTGATATACTGAAACGACCGTCTCGATCCAAGGATAACATTTCCGCTGACGGCGTGTCGTTTGGAGGTCCGTAGCCCGAGTTATGGGCATTTGAATCCAAACTGATCGGTAACAGGGGTTTCGGGCCCGGGCCGACCCGGCCCGAGACCCCCCGGCGGGCCCGAACCGGGTCGACCCGCCCCTGGACAGGGTCGACCCGGCCCGGCCCAGCGCGGCGCGGTGCGGCCCGGCGCGGCCCGGCTCGGCCTGGCCTGGCGGACCGGCCCGGCCTGGCCTGGCGGACCGGCCTGGAGTCGGTCCGGCGCAGCGCGCTGCCATCTCGGCCAAAGGCCGAGATGTTGGAAAAACGGGGGGCGCTTGCCCCCCCTTGTGAAGCCACGACCCCCCTCATTATGGGGTGCCGTTTTACTGGCCGGGGGAATTAAATTCCCCTGGTTCTTCTCCCTTCTGGCCGGCCCGACCTGGCCGGCCGGTTTTTCCTCAACGGGACCGACAAAGGCCGGTCCCCTTCCGGCATCTGACACCGGTGGCCCGGCTGGCCGCCGGTCATCTTGTTCTGCCGCGGCCCGGAACTGGCCGCGGACTTCGTCGTCCGGCGCAGTGCAACGGCACCGCGCCCCTCCGACGCAGCCCCTCTCCGGTCGCGGCGCCTTCGATTTCTTTTGACGCGGCGTGACGGTGTCGCGTTCTTGAATTTCATTCCACGGCGCGGCGCGACGGCGCCGCGCAATAATTGTCGTGCAATTCCCACGCGGTGCGACGACACCACGCCATCCCGTTCCATCCGCAAGGAAACAAATATGAACATAGGAGGGAGGTTCGGCCGTGTTTGTGTGGTCCCCCCCCCTCTCGTTAAATGATAACATTTATTCATTTACCCTCGAAGTTCGACATTCTAGAATCAAGAATGGAAATAATTAAATAAAACAACAACAATCCCCTACCTCGGCTTCAAGAGCGGTGTTCGTCAACGACCCGCGGAAGACGAGCCTCGCGGTGGTCGGGCATCACGGGGAGAGGACGTCGACGTCGTGAAGCGAGGATTCGAAGTTTTTTGATGGCGATTTCGTTGCGGAAAACCGTCGCGGAAGAGACTTCACAGAATAAGTACGTCGCGTCGAGGATACGGCGTCACGTAAGGACCGTGTTCTTCGGCGGAGAAGTTCTTCATTGAAGAATGGCGTTCTTCGCGTTCTTCGTTGGGTTTGAAGAAGATGAAGAAGACTTCCCAACTCTCTCAAGGAGACAAAACTCTAACAAAATAAAATAAGTCTAAGTATTATTTTATTTACACAACTAAACCACTTGAATTTCAAAAGTTTGAAATTAAAACAACTCAACTAAATTAATAACCCATGTTGTCAAGATTAATTATAGAGGAGTTATTGGGAGTTTAAAGGGAAGATGAAGTGTTAGGGTTCGTGTGGGCCCCATCACACTTAATCCTCACAAGGGAGGTTAAGTGGATGTGGGTCCCACCCCTAACTCCCTTTGGGAGGAAATAACCAACAAGTTAAAAATAAATTGTGTTCTACAATTTATTTAAATTTTTTCTAATTTCCCCAAAAACTAACTTTCATCCCGCATAAAACGCAACCTCGAAGATGGTCTCTTTAAGAGAATATCGGTGCTGCGAGTTCATCGGTGCCCTCGGAATTCGATTCTGGGCACCGGTTCAAAAGTTAGAAATTCCCGCTCATTCGTTCACTGAACGTACCCGAGCCAAACTTCAGAAATTGATTCCGGGCACACTGGGCCTCTGAATCAGGTGCCGTCAGAAACCGCGTTCTTGTAAAATTCCAAAAAAAATTATGAAAACATTTCCCTTGAATTTTACGGGTCTTTACATTACTCCCACCTCAGGGCTTTACGTCCCCGTAATGATACATCAAAACTAGGGAAACAACTGAGGGTACTGAGCACGCATCTAAGCCTCCTGCTCCCAAGTGCTCTCATGGAGGTTCCCGTGCTGCCATGTGATGTGCATTAGAGTAATCGATCGTCCACGTAGGACCCGCTCCCGTCAATCCTCGATCTCCACCGGGACCTCCGTAAAATTCTCCCCATCATCAACGTCATGCTCCCCATAGTCAATGATGTGTGTCGGGTCGTGCACGTATCTCCTCAGCTGAGACACGTGGAAGACGTCGTGCACCTGGTGCAACTGAGGTGGTAGAGCCAGGTGATAAGCCACCTCGCCAATCCTGCTGAGGATCTGGAAGGGTCCGATGAAGTGCGGAGATAACTTGTTGCCTCAGCCAAATCTATGTATACCATGTCGAGGTGAGACCCGCAAGAAGACGTGGTCTCCATCCTCGAATTCTAGTGGCCTCCGCCTCCTGTCAGCGTATGACTTCTGCCGGCTCTAAGCTATCCTCATCCGCTCCTGGATGACCTGGACCTTCTCTTTCGTGGCATGGACCATCTCCGGTCCCACAAGTGCTGACTCCCCTGGGTCTGTCCAGCACAAAGGAGATCTACAAGGTCGGCCGTACAAGGCCTCGTACGGTGCCATCCTGATGGTGGAGTGGTAGCTGTTATTGTACGCAAACTCCACCATGGGTAGGTGGTCCTCCTAGCTACGACCAAAGTCGAGGACGCATGCACAGAGCATGTCCTCGAGAGTCTGAATGGTCCTCTCCGTCTGACCATCCGTCTGAGGGTGAAACGCTGTGCTCAAACGTAGCTGCGTCCCGAACGCCTCCTGTAACCTCTTCCAAAGCCGGGAAGTAAAGCGAGCATCTCAATCGGAGACGATATATGATGGCACACCGTGAAGCCGTACAATATCTTGAACGTAGATACATCCCAAGCTCTCCACTGAGCCCTGCTCTCTGATGGGTAAGAAGTGAGCCGGCTTGGTGAGTCGGTCGACAATCACCCAGATGGAGTCATGACCTCTAGAAGTGCGTGGAAGTCCAGTCATGAAGACCATAGATATGTCGTCCCACTTCCACTCCGGAACCTCCAAGGGTTGTACCAAGCATGCTGGTACCTGATGCTCAGCCTTCACCTGCTGGCAGGTGAGGCATCGAGAAACGAACTCCGCCACAACCTTCTTCATGCCCGGCCACAAGTGCTTTCATCTGAGATCCTAGTACATCTTCGCCACTCCAGGATGTACCCTCAAAGGAGAAGTGTGAACCTCTATCAGCATCTCCTCTCGCAAAGTGACTGGTACCATGGTACATCATCTGAAAAGGATGTCGTGCTCTACTCCAAAGGAGAAACCATCAGGTGCTTGTCCTGAGGATATCTGTGCACGCTGCGTCTCACAGTCAGCGTCCCCACACTGTGCCTCTCTGACCCTCTGTAGAAGAGGATGTGTGACTGTGAGAGACTGAAGGAAGGATGCTCCATCTCTATCCACGAAGGATATATGCAAAGAGGCTAACTGCTCTGTCACCTCCTCATGTAGCTGAATGCCCGTCCTCCTGCTGAGGGCATCGACTACTACGTTCCCCTTCCTAGGAGTATAGACTATCTCAAAGTCATAGACCTAGAGAAACTCGAGCCATCGTCGCTGTCTCAGGTCCAGGTCCTTCTGCGAGAAGATATACCTGAGACTCTGATGATCAGAAAAGACTGAAAAGCGCTTGCCCATCAGGTAGTGTCGCCATGTCTTCAGAGCGAAGACCACTACTGCTAACTCCAGGTCATGGGTAACATAGTTATTCTCATGCGGCCTCAACTGACGTGATCTATTGGCGATCACGGCCTGCTCCAGCATCAGGACACATCCAAGTCCGGTCCCTGATGCATCGCAGTAGACTACGTACCCTACTCCCTCCTCAGGCAACCTCAAGATAGGTGCGCAGGTCAAACTCTGTCTCGGCTCCTGGAAGCTCTGCTGACATCTGTCTGACCACACGAAGGGTTTCCCTTTCCTCCTTAACATTCTGCAAAGCTGCAAAGATTTCTCCTTTGCTGAAAAGTGAAATCAGGTCTCATCCCCTGGATGAACCACGTTCCTTGCCTAATACAGTCAATCCCATCATGATTAATTAATTCATGGCATGGATGACGTCGTAAGGCCTCGACGCTGCTACCAAGAGATCCAACTGTTACTCTCACCTCCAAGGGTTGAGTCACACTATCGGCATCAGTGTGTGGTCAATGGGTTTCCTCCAGTAAGAATCCTGCAAGTGAGGGTCAAGTCAACAGTTTTTTAACCGGCACCTCTTAGTAAAATCAAACAAAAGACAAGAAAGCAAATGTCCCCAAGGAAAGTGTCTTTTATTACTTCAAATCAAAGTATAAGGACACAAGGCAACACAAACTACGAAGCTAGAGGCATTATGGGCAAAGGCCTATATGCCTGGAGCTAGTCCCACCCTAGTCCACCCGCTTCCGGAGGTCCATGATTGTAAGCTTCAGCTGCCTGAAGTTGTGCTCTCCCCTGAGGTCGGGGTGGACCTCCTGGTGGTGGTGGTGGTGGTAGAGTCTCAAAACGTAGTCCACCACCTGCTGCTCGGCCAGCTCCTCTGCCTCATCCGCCTGCTCCCTGCGGACCGCCATTGTTGAACCTCTGCCTCTGCCTAGGTGGTTCCTCAATCGTCTGCTTCTCCTCTGCAGGGCGGGTCGGGCAGTCACGAGCCATGTGGCCCTGCCCACCGCATGAGTAACACTGTCTGCCTCTCGAAAGACTGGCTCCGTGCTGTGTGCCCCGCACTGCTGAGCTAGTGTCCTGAGGTCGTCTGCCTGAGGGTCTGGTCTGCCTGGACCCCTAAGTCATCCATCGACTGCCTGCTGCAGAATACTCTGCTATGTGCCGCCCTGCGGTGGGTCTCGACGCTGGTGTAGACTCAACAAGAAAGCTCTCGATCAAAGGGGCTCGCTCCAGTACTCCCGTCTGAGTCGGTATGCTGAGGGAGATCAGTGATGCCCTGATCTCGTGTCTCAATCCCTGCTCAAAGGTCCGGGCCTGGAAGAATGGGTCCCATACCATGTTAGTCGAGTAGCACGAGAGATCAGTAAATCTCGCCGAGTACTGAGCGACCGTCATGTTGCCCAGCCGCAGCTGAAGAAGCTCCTGAATACGCACCGCACTAAGGGTGGTTGGGACGAACTCCGAGCGAAAGAGGCTCTCAAAGTTCGTCCATAGAAGAGATGCCTCATCGTGCACCTGGAGCATCAAGCTCCACCATCATCCTGCTGCTGCATGCAGTAGGCTCGCAGCGAGGATCACCATGAGGTCTGTAGGTGTCCTCACTAGCCTAAAAACTCGTACCACTGCCTCCAGCCAATCCTATACTGCCTGGGGGTCCGTCTCCCCATGAAACCTGGGCGGTCGCTGGCGCTGGAACTCGTGTAGAGCTCCAAGGCGACGTGCATTGTCAGCGGCTGGTGCTGGAAGCATCGGTGGCTCGGCGGGTAGTGATACCGCCGGTGCCACTGCTGACAAAGGGCCCTGCACCGAGGCCTCGTCGCTCGGTGGGCTGTCATCACGCTCGACTCTCGGAACCCTAGATGGCTGCCGTCGTGAGGCCATCCTGAAAAGAAAACAGGTGTGCCATGGTCAGAATAGTATACCTGGTGAGCTGATACAAGGTAATCACAAAGAAAACTTGAAACACACGCGCAATCAATGTTTTCGTGCATTAAGTCGGAAATCAGATGTCAGGGTCCTGGTGTACGGATACGTCGGCCGCCGCACCAACACTGGACTCCCTGGACTGATAACCACACTCAATACGCTACACATTATTGCTTCACATAGAAAAGATCAGAGTTCGCGGTAGAACCGAACTCCTCTGATACCAATTTGTCACGACCCGCCCTCGGGTCCCGTGTCGTGACTACCCCAAGCCCGCCTTCCATAGGCCAGGGGCTGGAGACTAGCACCAAGGCGTAAATCCTGGTAAAAAGGGAAGGCATTGCCTTTGTAAAGTAAACAATCACCACAGAGTAAGCAAGTGGAAAAGTAAACACTAAGTAAAATAGAGGACAACTATAAGTGCGGAAAAGTAGGTGGGCCAGTATACAAACCCAAAACTGAAATTAAAGTACAACTCGAAAGGGAAAACCACAACTGAAATGTAAAAGCTGCTACGCCGAGCTGTCCATTGGAAATCCCACCTGAAGGGTGGGTACAGATAGCTCCACTGCTCCTCGGGTCCCGCCGTCCGCTCCAAGAACGTCCCACCCAGTGGTCCACCTCCAGGTACCATCCTGCTCTCCAAGCCTCAACCACGATCAATGCTATCCGTCGTCTGCAACCAACACAACGTAGTTCAGGCATAGCCCGTGTAGGGGTGAGTATAAGCTACTCAGTAGGGACCCCGAGACCCCCGAAGGTCTCCCAAAATCTAAAAAGGGTAAACCACAAAGGAAAGATAAAAACACGAAGTAACAACCAACAATGCTTAGGTATATGACCATACATATACCTAAGTCATCAATTCCAATACGCTCCAACCTCCGATCCCAAGTACAACTCAGTCCACATAGGAAAGTATACCTATTCCACACAGGAATGAAAAACGAAATCCACACAGGATAGTACAAAAAAATCCACACAGGAAAGCAACAGGATTCAGCTCACACAGGTATACTTCTTCAAGGATGATAGAGATGATCACTGATCCATCTAAGTCGTCGGACCCACAAAGGATCGATAGGTACTAACCCCCGCAAAGACCCACACAGGATCGGACCCACATAGGATCTGTAGGCGCTGGTTCACACAGGACCGCTGAGCGCTGACCCACATAGGATCGAACCCACACAGGATCGGTAGCACTGATCCACACAGGATCGCTGAGTGCTGTAGTCGTCGTCGTCCAATCCACTAAGGATCTCTGCACTGTCATTGTCGCAGTCACAGTAGTAGTCGCAGCCAGCTCTAGGGTTCCCGCACACAGCAAGCTCGTTCGGGAGGATCCGCTCCACGAGCTGAGAGGCTGATACATCACCTGTCACAAAGTCTAGATTTGATGCATCCAAAAGTTTCGTATCGTCAACAGGAGCTCAACTCAACAGACGGCGCGTCAATCAGACGCCCGGTCTGAGAGTTATTGGCTTTTCGTCCCAGGGGCCCGTTTGGTTTTTAAGGCAAAACCAACCTGACCGTACTCCACCTGTGTCCAAACCTCGGGCGGAGTATTCCAAAAGATCTGTCTCACTAAGAGGAACTCAACAAAGCTGACGACACGTCATTCGGACATCTGTAGCTCAAGATATGAGCGTTTCCGCTCCGCTGACCCGGTTGGTTTCGTGTATGAACCAACCCAGCTGAACTCAAAGTATTCTGAAACCTTGAGTGCGATATACCAAAACAACCGTCTCGATCCAAGGATCGCATCGCCGCTCACGGCGGGTCGTTTGGAGGTCCGTAGCCCGAGTTATGGGCATTTGAATCCAAACCGCTCGGTAACGGGGGTTTCGGGCCTAGGCCGACCCGGCCCCAGACCCCCCGGTTGGCCCGAACCGGGTCGACCAGCCCCGGACAGGGTCGGCCCGGCCCGGCGCGGGCCGGCGCAGCGCGCTGGGCACGCTGCCAGCTCGGCCGAAGGCCGAGCTGTTGGAAAAACGGGGGGCGCTTGCCCCCCCCCTTGTGAAGCTGCGGCCCCCCTCATTATGGGGGGCCGTTTTCCTGGCCGGGGGAATTAAATTCCCCCGGTTCTTCTCCCTTCCGACTGGCCCGACCTGGCCGGCCGGTTTTTCCTCAATGGGACCGGAAAAGGCCGGTCCCCTTCCGGCTTCCGACACCGACAGCCCGGCTGGCCGCCGGTCATCTTGTTCCGCCGCGGCTCGGAACCGGCCGCGGCTTTCGCCGTCCGGCGCGGTGCGACGGCACCGAGCCCCTCCGCCGTGGCCCCGCTCCGGCCGCGGCGCCTTCGATTTCTTTTGACGCGGCGCGACGGCGTCACGTTCTTGAATTTCATTCCACGGTGCGGCGCGACGGCGTCGCGCAATAATTCCCGTGTGATTCCCCCGTGGTGCAACGACACCACGCCATCCCGTTCCATCCGCAAGGAAACAAATATGAATATAGGAAGGAGGTTCGGCCGTGTTTGTGCGGTCCGACCCACCCCCCCCCCCTCCCCCTCTCGTTAAACGATAACATTTATTCGTTTATCCTTGAAGTTCGACATTCTAGAATCAAGAATGGAAATAATTAAATAAAACAACAACAATCCCCTACCTCAGCTTCAAGAGCGGTGTTCGTCAACGACCCGCGGAAGATGAGCGTCGCAGTGGTCGGGCGTCGCGGGGAGAGGACGTCGACGTCGTGAAGCGAGGATTCGAACTTCTTTGACGGAGATTTCGTTGCGGAAAACCGTCTTGGAAGAGACATCGCGGAAGAAGTACGTCGCATCGCGGATACGGCGTCGCGGAAGGACCGTGTTCTTCGGTGGAGAAGTTCTTCGTTGAAGAACGGCGTTCTTCACGTTCTTCGTTGAGTTTGAAGAAGATGAAGAAGACTTCCCAACTCTCTCAAGGAGACAAAACTCTAACAAAATAAAATAAGTCTAAGGTTTATTTTATTTACACAACTAAACCACTTGAATTTCAAAAGTTTCAAATTAAAACAACTCAACTCAATTAATAACCCAAGTTGTTAAGATTAATTAGAGAGGAGTTATTGGGAGTTTAAAGGGAAGATGAAGTGTTAGGGTTCGTTTGGGCCTCACCACACTTAATCCTCACAAGGGAGGTTAAGTGGATGTGGCTCCCACCCCTAACTCCATTTGGGAGGAAATAACCAACAAGTTAAAAATAAATTGTGTTCTACAATTTATTTAACTTTTTTCTAATTTCCCACAAAACTAACTTTCATCCCGCATAAAACGCAACCTCGGAGATGGTCTCTTTAAGCGAATATCGGCGCTGCGAGTTCATCGGTGCCCTTGGAATTCGATTTCGGGCACCGGTTCAAAAGTTATAAATTCCCGCTCATTCGTTCACTAAATGTACCCGAGCCAAACTTCAGAAATTGATTCCGGGCACACCGGGCCTCGGAATCAGGTGCCGTCAGAAACCGCGTTCTTGTAAAATTACAAAGAAAATTAAGAAAAAATTTCCCTTGATTTTTACGGGTCTTTACAAATTACAACATTATTTAATATAATTATATTTTAACTAGATGTAGTAATAGAGTTAGGAAAATTATAAACAATTTTTTCCACATTATACTTATAATTTTATGTTTGAGAAAAATATCAAGTGATGTAATGAATACCTTTTCTTTGATTTACTTTTATTTTATAAGAATTAATATTCTATATATAACTAATAAAAACACATTTAATATTCCTAGGTACAATTTTAACAGTTTTAGGATTAGTAACCCTATATAAAGATAAATACATCGAGTTTAAATTATAAATGATTAGGTTTATTTCTTTTCATCAATTCTGAAGCATGCAATTTTTTTCTCCCAGATGAAATTATATTATGAATACGACATGTTTCCATTAAATCTTCACCCAATAAATTTTATGCTTACTAATATTTATTAAGAATTATGTTTACTATTTCAATAAATTGACTTTTTTCCTTTTTGTAAAACCATTTTTCAAAGTGATATAAGGTATATTAATTTATTAAATTTTAAATATTTTTTTCACAAAACTCATTAAATTCATGAATAATTTATTCATTATGTGATGTTGATCATTATAATATACCTTTATTATTTAATTAGTTCATAACTTCATCTTTATATTTCATTAAAATATTGATATGTTCATCCTTTTTTCAATGAAGATGTGAATGAAAATAATAAAAAAATAATTAGAAAAGGTAATTAAATATATATTACCTTCTTCAATTAATAATCCATTTAGTTGAAAAATATTTGAATGTACCAATATTAATATATCATAATTCCATTCATCACTATGAAATTGTTTATGAAAATATTTTAGACTATATTAATTATCCCTATTTATTTAATCTATCACTAAAATTAAATATGTTTAATATATTCATTATATTGAAAGTATAAAAATAAACATATAATAAATGATCATGACACAAAATTGATGAATCTATGAAATAGTTATAAGAATCAATCGTATTATTAATATATTTGTGGGATATGTCATCCCCTAAGAAGAATGCCCCCAAAAAATTTCCACCCATTGATTAGATAACCTTATGAGATTCAATTATGACCTAAAGTCTCTTTGTTTACATAGAATATGAAGAAATGGAAAATCATTATTAAAAACTTATCCAAAGATTAAAAATTAAAAGAGTCAAAATTCTTCTACAATTAATATCAAGCTTTATATATTAGTGGATGGAAAAATTGATGTGTGCATTATTTATATGGTGGAAATCCTTCATGAAATCTCTATCATTGAATTTTTTGAACATTGAACGATCCTCTGACACATTTAATATAGAACCATATTAGAATACACTATTATCTTCATCAATGTGATATTAACATAAAACATCATTATAAATTTATTTCTATCAGATAATATATTTCTAGTAGTCTTGTTCACTTTTTTAAATTAGAAAATTCCCTTAAATATTTTCATGATTTTCAAAAATAATTAATTAACCCTTCCTATTTGAATGGTTTATTTTTTCAAAAAAAAATTGATTTTAATATTTTATGTAGTGGTATTTTTGAAGCCTTCCCAACATTAATATTCATATCAGAATAAAATATTGAATCCATACAAAAATCCCTCAAGACAGATTCCTCTTCAATGAAGAAATATTTTTCAATTTCCAAAATTAAATTTTTTTCACCTATTTTATTTGGTGCTTTATAAAATTATATCCATATAGATCAAAGGAATAAATAATTAAATTCAAATGAAATGAATAATGTATTAAAATTTAAAGGGAAGAGATTTTAATATTAATGACTTCGAACTCATGAATTTTCATCAATAAAATTTTACTATGAACCATCTTATAATTAATATATTTTTCAGTGAGAACTTTATTTATACCATCCTTATAATGTCTTAGGTTTTTTGGAGAAGGTTAAAATGTTTTCCCTTTTTTATTTTTTGGACTTTGTGGGTAGACCCATTTATTTTTCAATATTAAAAAATTAATTCCAAGAGGTTATGTGACCTAATAAATTCTTTTTAGTCCTAGTTTATGTCTTGAAAAGATTCATGGTTGTTCAATGATATTATTGGTGGATCAGAGGCCTAAATAACAAATTTTGGAGAAGTAAGGGCTGAGTCGCATGGTTAGATTTAACTTTGTGACCTCTTAGTTCAAATTATGCAGTCCCATTTTATTCTAAGCATGGTTTGCGAAACATTTTTGGTGGAGGTCGAAGACCACGCGATGCCTCTACAATTTTTATTAGAGGCCTTTCATAGATCATGAGCACAGTTAAGGAAAACCATGAACAATTCACATTGAAAGTGCTATTTGGATAATACCCTTTCAATGTACCATGTGTGGTTTGAGCATGGTTAGGTTTATCATTATTGGATAACCATGAAAAGATTATCTCCTAAGTTATAGGCGTCACACAATTTCTTCACAGTTTGGAAAATCATGAGAGCTAATCGTGCATAACATTAAGATGTAAATTTACCTTTTTACCCTTTCCCCATTTTATTCTTTTCGTTGTTTATTTCTTCTCCACTATGTATTCACAATAGATGAGGTTTCATCTTTTCATCATCGAACAAGGGATTGATATGTCTCCCTCTTCTAGAATCTGATCTTCAAGTCATCATTTACATTGGATCCATACTGGGAACTCTTTCCATTCACTAGATTCACTTTTTCTCTTCTTACATCTCACTGAACATTAAATTTGTGCAATTAATTTTTCCATATTATCTGGTAATTCATCTAAAACATAAATTTCTCAGAAATTTGTTGGAATTTTAGCCTAATAATAGATATTTATACATATATAACTATGAGGATGTTGGTGCATACATTTTTTGAGATTTTGTGAGTGTTTCAGGGGTGTTGGTTTTACTGTTCCATTTTATTGACCAAGGAAGACCCTTTAAATGAAATGGGTTTTTATTTGATTAAATATATCCTTGTGAGATTTTTATTGGAATTATTGAAAGAGTCTATAAATTGGATGATCCATGTGATAGGCTTTGGACCATGGGCAGCTAGATCAGGGTGTGATGGTTTATTTAAATTTAATTTTTTTTAATTTTAATTCAATTATATATATATAATTTTTTTATGTGATACTGAGTTAAAATAGAACATGGCTGACTTAACCTAAGAATTGAGATAGTGTTGGTTTTTTGTTACAAGTGATGTGACTGTTGATATGGCCATGGACCACGGTACTTGGGTGATGTTGGTCACATATTGGGTGACTCGGTGGTCAGATTTTGATGTAAAGGCCATAAAGAAATTGGTCATGATCATGTGATTTGGGATGGTTTGGATATCAGATTTGAGTGACATGGTCATAGGTGAATGATGTGCAGGTGGATGTGGATTGTGTTATATTCGGTGAATTGTAGTCACCCGTGTTGGCCAATTCTTTATTTGGATACTTGCACACATAGGATGACTCAGTAATAAGGTGGTATTGACCACTCATGTGGGAAGAGGGCCCTGGTAGTTCCAACATAAGTAAATGGATGGGGTTGTTTTCTATTAAAATCCATAGATATTGTGAAGAAACATCGGATTCCATCAGTGAGGATGTCGATTGGGGGATGAGGAGAATCATACGTGAGGCCATTGGGAGGATATTTATTTTAAATGATGGACATAAAAATTACTTGGGATAGAGTTATTTAAGATGATTTAGATATTAAATTGGTGGAAAATATCATTGTTCCTACACATTTGAGGCTAAAAGCTGACAGGTGGTTTATAGCGGGGGTCTGAGGGACCAAAGTTGAATCGATTGGGCATGCCTTTTGGATGTTAGTGACTGTATATAGAAACGAGGTGTAAGAAATTATATAGTTCTAGGGGAATTATATATAGGTGGAACTGGAGGGTTGACTTGTACATTTCTATATCAATGGATTCTGTGAGATTTGGATGAGGATCCTCTATGATATTGCATTCGGGTGTTGGATGAGGCAGGTGATAGATTCCAGGTGGTCATTCGGAACTAGGGGAGCTTGTGTTAATTTAATAGCATGAACTAATACTTTATTTATTTTTATTAAAAACCATCCTAATCACAATTTTATGGTACGAACATGTTGTAGGAGGCTTAAGAAGATGCATTATCACACCCAACATGACCCCTTCAGTGTGTGTATAGATTTCACGATTTTTTGATCAATAAAGGATTTAGGATATGGAGTTGGATCCTACTGGAAGCTTGACATGGATAGAAGGAATGTGACCTTGAGGTTCCAGCCTCAGTGGCATTTTTCTATTTTGTTTCACTCTCCTGTGTTAGCATTCTAATATTTATGTATGTACTATGGTCATCCATTGGATACACTTCTAATTATTTTCATGTATGGCCTGATATGTATGAATAGTCTATTTTAGTTTGGACCAATTGTATGTCTGTATGTTTTAATTATTTAAGTTTCTTTTTTTAGTTATGATTCTATTATTGGTTATTATTGTTATGATTCCTCCATGGGTGGTTTGCTAGTTCAATGTTGTTGGTAATTTTCTTACACTTCTATATTTGTTTTGAAAATTATTACATCATCAATAGAGGGTATATTCTACACACTTTTAACTAATTACACCCTAACGACTAGTCGATATAATATTTCATTATGGGATGTTCACTTATGAATAAGTGGCACTCAATCTGTTTCATTGTTTGGGTGGAAATTTGGGTCAACGAGCTAAAAATGGTTCCAGCGATTTTTCTTTTACATATTTCATAGATTTACTACTTGATTTATGGTAGACTATAGATTTTTATGTTTTCAAAACTATTTTTATAGCTCATGTTTGGATGCCAACATCCCCATGCATGGGGATGAATAAAGTTTTCTAGGGTGGGAATTGTTGTTCTGTTTTTCACATTTGAATGTTTATTTGATTTCTACCTCAAGTGGTGTACTTGGATGTAACTTTTTATCTATTATGATGGGTGATGATTTGTATGTTATGAAAAGGAAGGATATTAGGACTTTGACCTGATATAGAAAGGGGTATTTTATTTTTCATGCTTCTAATTATGCCCATAGTATATTATTATTATATATATGCATGTCCATGTGAAACAATTTATTGTAAAATATTATATACAATGTGATATGTATATATGTGTGTGTGCATATGGTCATGTATATTATATAATTAGTCAGGTATGATTGTATGGGGTGATGTTGATCACCAGGTTGGGCGATGTGGCTGTCAGATTTAGGTGACATGGTTCAACAGGATGTCCATGGCTTAAGGCATATTAGATACTTGGATCTGATGTGGGTGGGTAAGGAGTCCATGAGGCTAGGATTTCAGGAGATATGGTTGCAGTGGGTAAGGGTAAGGGTAGTGGTGTTGCACTTCCTATAACCACTTTATCTATTTTTGATATATATATATATATATATATATATATGTAATCAAGGCTATTGGACCATGTATTTGTATTGAACAGGGTGCCACCTAGAAAAATTCATATAGAGAATTAGATGAGTGGTGATAGGGTGCCTCTAGAGAACGTTCATGTTGAGACCATAGAGGTTCATGTATATTAGGTACATTCTCATGAATAGGCATAGGTGAAAGCTGATCAACCACTAGATTTGAGAACTTTTGGGTCATTCCATGATGAGCAGCTCAGAGTGAGTCTGGTACATGTCATCCAGGGATTGATGGGGGAACTCTGGAAGAATAGCCTTATATATCATATCTAACTCAATACTTCCAGTCACATCACCCACCGATATTACAGGGTGAGGGAGGACCACTTGAAGCTAATAATTAAATCGAATCCATACAGATGAACTTTTAGTATCTCAAGAGGCATAAATGGATGATTTTTAAGCTAGCTACCTACATGAACATACATATTCTAGTAAACAAACCTGAAGGACTATCCTAGAAGGATATTTAGGCTAGGTTCATCAAGCACATATTCAAAAATAAGTTGAGGGAAAATATATCTGAAGAGTTTTTAAGCCTAAAATAGGGTGAAATGTCCATTATGGATTATATATCGATGGTCAACAAGTTGTATCTCCTTGCACCAGGAATGGTGATTTATGGAACCTCGAAGGTGAGGCATTTTTAAGTATGGCTTATGACACACCATTCAGCTGATGGTCAACATATTCAAGTTGGCCTCATTATAGAGGAGGTGAATCTGGTTCCCATAGATGAGGGAAACTTGATGGACCGATCATAAACAAGCTAGGTGATGCCATTAAGAGATATTTGTATAAATGCTTCAAATAGAATGAATCGAGGTCTAGATGAGTTCCCTCAGGGATGTTTGGAAAAGAACATGGGAAGTTCACCTTAGAGTGGATTTTGATGGTGTTATTTTAGTGCTGGTAGAAAATACATTTCCATAATCAGTCTGAACCACCTCTAAAAGAGTTTCAGGCATGTGAAAAATCAAAAATCTTGATATGTTATACAAGAATCCATATTAGGAAGATAGAAATCAAGGATCGGGAAGACTCAAGGTTCTCATATCAGACTAAGAGTGATATGGGGTTATCGTAGTTGAGCATTAGTTTCATGTGGAGGTCATGGTAGAGATAGTGATACCCAACCACAGGGTTAGTGGCCAGGGGTCGGTATAGAACCATAGAGAGGTTAGGCTTCGGTCAATTAGGATTTAGGATATGTGCATTCCATTAAGGTGCTAGGTGTTGAGATGGATGGTGAACCAAAGACATTCAAAGGTAAGCTATTTGTATATTATTATTCTTTTTTTCTTTGGCATGGTATTCTTAAAGGCATATCGATTTTGGGTGTATGGATTGCATGAGCTATATCCATGGACAAACCATATGCTGTGTAGATTATTAGAATTGATTTTGGTATTATATATATATATATGTGTGTATGTGTGTGTGTGGTGCAGGGAACCAGGATCCATATGTGATAACTATTGGATGCATGGTTTTTGAAAAGTTTTGGAGTTGGGACATCAAGGAGGTGTGGGTTCCATGAGGTGCGTAGGTATCTGGGCATCAGTATAATGTAGGAATTGATAAAGGTTTTAGGAACCAAATTTTTGAGCATCTACTGATATGTGGGACCTCATAGGTTCTTTGTGCGGCATGGGCACGAGTCATGCACCGATGCAGTGAAGGATTATGATAGGTTTCCAATATGACACATTATCACCAGATAAGGTCTGGGAGAGGAAATGAATCATGGGAGGACCTTGAGTCCAAGGATGGTCGACATACCATTAGTTTTTTTTTTGGGTCAGGATGTGACTGGTGTAGGTAACTCTTTTAGTGGGGAACCCCATTTGGATGTTGACATGTTTTCTTTTAACTAGGGCAGTTTGGGTTGGTTTTAAGGAAATGGGTATGTTTGGTACGATTAAGGATTTAATTTTTATTACCCTGGGATAATCTATGTTATGGTGGGGAGATTGTAACATCTCTGGTGTTTTGGAGCGGGTCTAAATCCTCATCCATTTTGAGTGTTTTTTCTTTAGTGGGTAGAACAATTTCTCTTTCGATCATTTGGTAAAAATATAAAGAGTTATTATGAACTAATCCATTGTTTTTAGTCATGGATTAATGATTGAAAAGTGATAAGAGTGTTCAGAGGGTTTTGGGTGCATTAGAGGCCCATATGCCCAATTTCGGAGAACTACATCCTAAGGCGTATGATTAGATATAACCATTTGGCCTATTAGTGTATACTGTGAAACAACTTTTTATATTGGTCATGATTTGGGAACTCGTGTTGGTGGCAGAGCATGGTTGTATGAGACCTTTTATTTTTTTAGCATAGGGATTCCTCACGTATTGTTCATGGTTAGGAACAACCGTAGAAAATGTGATTGGTTAGTTCCATTTGGGAAGTACAATTTCGTTATAGCATGTATAGTTTGCACACAGTTTGGAATATCTGTGCATCCAATTAAAGGGGTGAATTTACATTTTTACCCCTTCCCTCTTTTATTAATTTCATCTGTTAATTCTTCTCCTCCATGAACACAAAACATTGGATATTTCTATTTTCTTCTTGTAGATAGGGATTTATCTATCACCCTCATCTAGACTTCGATCTTCAATCTGTCAGTTTCATTGGATATGTACTAGAAATGTAATGACCTAATGATTTACCGATGGATACTCGTTTCTTATAATTATTTTATATACTATGAAACAACAAAATCATATTGAGAACACAATGAAAAAATTATAAATGAATAATTAATGTAATAACAATTATTTCTAGAAGATAAGGAACCTATATTGATGAAATAGTATGTTGAAATTTGGAATAGTAATATAACCCATATGAATAGTAAACCAAATAAATGAATAGGAACCTCACCCATGAAAGTATAAATAAAATTTATAAATCATTAAAATAATAATATGATACAATTATATCATAGTAAAATTAAGTAAATGTTTTAAAAATGATTAATTATGTGTTGGTATTTTTTTCTGTCATAAATATTTAAAAATAATTTGATGATTAAATAAGTAATTTAAAATAAAATTTATTTTGAAAAATATATTCATAAATTATTATTTCGTTGTCTCTTGAATATATGATAATTTTAGGAGACCTTTATAGAATTTTCAAAATTTTATAAAATCAGATATACTTTTAAAATATGTATTTATCAAGTGAATAATTATTTTAATTAAAAATTAAATTTCTTACATATAGAAAATTATTTTTATAAAATGGATTTCATTTTCAAATTCTAAAAAACAATAAAATTTTAGGGTGAAATTTTTTGGACTTTTCAAAAGTAGTCGAATAATTTTTGAATAGTAAATTTCAGTAATATAAAGTATATAGACATTATAAGTTAAAAACACAATCCTTTGAGTCATCGCTAATGTAAGAACCATAATATAGAACTAATCTTATTTATTTGAATATATTTTGTGATAATTCTCTAACTATTCATAGTCTGGATATAAAATACTAAACTAATGAATATAGTAATGAGAAAACACCCCACTCATCCCCTTCAAATACCACCCCTCACCACCACTTCTCCTCACACATCTCAAGCTTTAAACCATGCCCAAATTCTACTAAAATAATTCCTTAAGAATGCCAACATGACTATGATCTCTTATCATAACAAAAGTCAAAAACCAATACCTTAAGGATGTTGTCATGGAGAAGGATTCAAGAGGTATAATTCTATTTCTTTTAATTTAATTTCATTTCTTGTTTTTCTATTTTCTTTTTCTTTAGTAACCTAAAATCACAAAAATGGTATGATAAATTTGATTACTTACATCTAATGGAATGTTATTTATTATGATAATTTAATAATCAATCATCATTTCATTCCCCATGCTTTTATACTAAAATCTAAACATCATCTGTGATGTGTTAATTTATCACATTCCAGAATAATGAGTTTTCAATATCCATAACTACCATCAAGGTTGCTCATAAAACCATTTTTATGGTGAAACAAATATTATAATACCTGTATTACAACATATTTAATTTTTGGGAACATGTATATATACATAATATTAAATAACGATAAAAACTAGTTTGCGATGAATGAAAACCCTCTAAATTTATCAAAACGACTGTCAATAATATTTTATCTAATGATTCCTCATAAAACCATATAAAAAAATCAAATATATAACCAATTTTTTTTATATATTTTATTTAATAAAATATAATTTCAATTCTAGAAAACTATTTTTATTTAACAATATTTTCTCTACATATATACAACTAAACCGATCATGAAAACAAAGGAAATGATTGCTCTCGAACGATAAAATTGTATCAAATAACTTATAAAAAAGAAAGAAATTTACTTAATAAAATTATAATAAAAAAATAAATGTATAAATGATTTTTAATTAATTAATAAATGGATTAAATATGATAATCCAGGACAATAGGATCAAGTGTAGAACTATTTCGGTGATAACGTAAGGGATTCTACCCAATGCTCCATTTTTTCTTTCAGGTTACTATTTCTCTCTCTTTACCCAAATGTAACTCTTCTATTTTTTTAATTATTCTCAATTATGTCTATATGTTCAAAAATCATGTATCCATATCATATCATCATTCTTTGATGGGGAAATATAAGTTTTAAAAAGGCTCCCTTCTACTTCTTCCCGTTAATAAAGCCTGGTTAAAGGGAACATGATGAATTCTTTCTAGTTTTCAAGTTCACCAAATTATTAGTTTTAAGCCACCATTATTGCTCAAAAATTAATCCTTTGATCATGAAAATAAATCTCGGTTAAATTCTTATTTTTGATAAAATATTGTTCATTTTCCACATTAAATGCTCATTAAATATTTCCTTAAACCGCACTAAACATTTTATGTCTAATGTTTCATAAAAACTATTTTGTAAATGTTTTCTATCTAGTTTGACATCACTTATCCTGATATATTCATATTTTCTATTATTAATGTCCATTTATTATTTCAAACCATTCTTTCTTGGACACCATTATTATATTCCCTTTTGATATGCCTTTTTACATGATTATGATACTCGATTATTTCCATGGGTAACCCCTATGTTTGATTCCTTATATATAAAAATTTATGTAGAAAACATATTCATGAACATGTTATGATGGGTTCAACCATATATGCTCCAATTCATTGGGTATTGGTTAGTCTCACAAGATTTCATTTTCAATGGTCTTGGTGGTTAGTCTTGACTCATGCTCCATGTGCAATGGTCTTGGTAGTTATCCTTGACTTGTGATCATTCATGTTCATTGATTCTTGACTTATGTTTATGTCATTTTTTATATTGCAACTACATTACTATGATTCCACTATTACGAGATCCCATGTTCTATATGTAACACCCCAGGTAAATAATGAATATGACATTTTTATATTTATCCCTATTTGTGAATAGAATGTCAATATTAATTTAAAGGGAACACTATGCTCGATGGCTTACCCAATACACAACAACCAGTTCCATTGAAATCTTACGTTGAACTCTAATAATAAAATAATATTATCTTAAATGGTAGTTAACGCCTAGCCATTGTAATGGAGGGAATGAACAGAACTAACTACAAAATTATTATATATGTTTGTCAAATAATTTTACTTTTTACAATAAATGTTAGAGGATTAAAAATGTGAATGAATCCAATTTTTAAGCATAATCATTCTAATATTCTTCAAAAGGTCGATTAACCGCCTTTTGATGGAGAACCTCTTTTAAATCCACTTTTTGACAATTTTATGTGTTATATTTGACAAAATTAAATTCTTCTTTAGAATCAGGACATTAAAATTTACATTGTGTAAATTTTTGGTATTTTTCTGATAAAGTTCATTTTTTTAATGAACAGTGAAAAATGTTGTATTTTAATTCAAAACCACTTTTTAATATAATTTATTTATATGATTAGATTATCTTTTGAATTGGTTTTAAATATTAATTAGAATATATTTTTACCATTTAATCCAATAGTGGTCGTTGGAATTAATTTCATCTTGAAATTTGACTTAAACTAGAGTCAATCATTTGATACTTATTGTTTCTTAAAAACACGCTATTTGTTTTGATAGCGGGAATTAATTATTAAATTTATTAATGCAAATTATATGTTTTTAATTTTGTAAAATAGACTTCATTTTTGAATTCTTAATATCAAATATAGCTTAGGGTGAATTTTTGGTATTTTTCTGAAAAACTTCAATTTTTGATGAATAGTGAAACCACTAAGTGGTAGTTAAAGAAACTAATTTTTTGTCTAAATGAAACTTTTCCACCTCTGTGTTTTGAATTTAAAAAATACGACATACATGGTTGTCATTAGGAAGTAAAATGTGGTTCAATGGGATTAAAATAATTTTTTTGGTGAATAGTAACTTTTATGTTCTTAATCACGATTAGATGTAATTAGTGTAATTTAAGGTAAAAACAATGATTTAATAATGTGAAATGACCCAGACACATGTCATACCCTCATTGGATGTGTCATGGCCGACCAATAAAATCCATGGGTCAACTTGGGGACCCCATGGAGCCACTTTGGTTGGAAAATGACATAAATAACTTTTTATTTAAAGTTAAAATAAAAATGTCACAAGCATGAGATGTTTCACTAAAACAATTTTTAAATGGGGTTATAAAAGTCATATGTTTGACTATAAATCTTCATTAGAAAGATAAAAATATTTCCTACATCATGATATTTGTTTTATAATTTTTAGACATTAAATAAATTAAATTATTTATGACATCATTATGATGTAGCGATTACCTAATTAATAAAGGATTTAAATAAAATGAAAAGATAATGTTACAAATATAACATAAACTTGTAAAAAACCTATTTTATGAGTATATTTTGAAACCTTACCACCTTATCCTCGAAATATATCAATGTGGGACCTTTAAAATCCTAAACTCATTTGAAAATAAAGTAACATTTTGTAACTTTACAAGAGTGCCCCTCCTCTCCTCTTATAAAAGGCCTCCAACTCTACCACCTTACCCACACCTCTCAAGCCTTTGGCTCGGACAAACCCTTCTCATTTTGCCTCTACACATCCCTCTATTACTGCTAGAATTCTCAATTTGGGTAGAAGTCTTCCCAAGGAAGCGTTTGAGCTCAAATCAAAAAGAGTTACCCGATTTTAAGGTAATGTCTTCACTTGTGTTCTTTTGTTTTATTTTTCTTCTCCAACCCCCTAAACTCTTTTTATTCATTTCTTTTGTAACAACTCCAGTATCTTAAATATACTAGGATGTTGTTATAAGAAGAATTCGAGCTACACTTACACACACCTACATCAAATGGTTAAAGAACATACTGTTTCTGTGGATGGCGAATTTCTGCCTCACGAAATGATGATTGTTCAACACTCATATAACACCTTAAAAGGTGGCCATTAAGATGTCACTATATTTATATATGATATATAATATGTTAATTTTTTAATTAATCTTCTGTATTTTTCTTTTGTGTCATACCTTTATGGTTTCCATTTTGGGTAAACACGATAATTTCATTTTAGGAAGTGCGGACTACCGCCCCCTCAAAGTGATTTGATTCGTTAATGCCATATGTGGGATGTATAAAGGATGTATTTAAAGTTATTATATATGATTTATGTTACATATAAATTATTAATATAATTCTGGAATTAAAATATACATACCTCTCATTTAGTTTTAATTCCATTGATATGACATAGAAATGAAAATAGCGTTCATGCGTATGTACGGCTTACCGTCTCCATGAATGGTGCATTTCATTTCTTACCTCTAAATGATTATGTAATATAATAAATACATCTATATTCTGGATATATATGATATATATGATATCCAAATCATGAATATAATTCTGGATATAATGAACATTTGACTACACGAACAACATGTAATTGTAAGAAGTCCACTTTCGACTTAAGAACCAAATATCGACAAAACAAACATTATTAACTTAAATGATTAAATAATGTTTATAACATGGAAATAAGTGATATAAAAGTAATAATGAACTTTAAAAAGGTTCTTAATCAAGTATAAATTAACTCAAGTTTATTATTCAGGACGTTAAAGAACGATTGAGTCAAGTCGGACGCGAGGTAAGGGATCCTACCCCTCTATTTCTTTTTAAGTACACTCTTTTATGTCATTTTCTTTAAGCTCCTCTTTGTTATGTTTGGGGATGTTCTTTTATATTAATCTTTAGGTACATTTTATGTTAATATTATGAGAGACCCTATTTTATCTCATCAATCCAATTTTGAAAGTATTATGTGGCGTCGTTCGGCTGCCGAGTTTTCGTAAGGGATTTTTCATCTCACTTTTATTACCATGAGATTTATGCTACATTTGCCACCATTTCCTTTGAGTGGTATTTTTTACTTCCCATTATTCTACTCTTTGTGTAATATACTTTCGTTTATGAGTATTTACATCAATTTTGTATTGTCATTCTTTCATGGGGTGCATGTTTCGAAAGATATCCATGTCGGTAAGGGAACTTGTCACCCTCCACTTTTTAAAAGACTTATTCTGTTGGGTCTTTTAATTTACATATTGTAATGTTGGTATATGTTCTTATATATCCTTATTTATGTAAATTTTATGTTCATGTGATGAGATACCCTTTTGATCTCTCATCAACTCATTTTCTGAATTTTAATGCGACGCCGTTAGGCTATCGAATTTTACCAAAGGAACTTCTTAACCTAATTTCGATTTCTTTGGGTTCAACATGTAGTTATTGAATATGTAATCCTTTGAATATGTGTGAATGGCCTATGATTTTTTACACTTAATATCCACTAATATTGGGTGTATTTATATTTGTCACACATAATTATGAGATTGATTTATCCTTAGTTTTAGGATACCTACTTTACAGGGGATTTCATCTCATTTTACATTTCTATTGAGACTTCACTGTTGTTATGCACTAATTCACTCTTATATTGTGTATATACTGTCCTTTGGAATATTATATCATGAATTCATTTACTCTCATGATATTATAAAGTTATGATTAAATTTTATTCCTCAGTTATTGTATTCAAGTGTCTCTCATTTTGTTAAAAACCATTTAACTAAAATATCATTTTAAATGTTTTAATGATTTATTCTTATAAATAAGTCTTGTTAATATCCATGTTTTAAAAATGGTTTCACAGATTTATTTATATGTATATTAATGGTTTAAAATGTTAAAATCTTCAAAGTGGTGTTAGACACTTTGATTCAAAGATCTCTTTATTAAATGTTTTAAATGGTTTTGAAAATGGTTTAAAGAATGGATTCACTATTTAAATATCTTAAAATGTTATATTGTTATTGCAATATGGGAATGTTATATTTCCTTTACGCTTAAGTTATTTGCTTTGAATATGTTATGGTTCTTGGGAATTGTTTATGAAGACGGGTGGTTCCGTGATAAACTAAAGGCGGGTGATCCCGATATAGCTCTGCAATGCATTGGGTAACACGAAGGAGTTAAACGTTAAGGTTTCTCCAAAGAGATTTAAAGAATATACTGTGATGGGTATTCCAAATGTAACCAAGAGGGTTACTCCCTAGGTAAAAATTTTATGAATGCCTCAAGTTACCTTTATGTCTTATGATTTCTATGATTTATTCATGATTTTTATGAGGTATGTTAAAGTGCTTATGTTTTATGGGTAAAGTATGATTTCATTCTTATGTATACATGTAATCATGTTTCCTTTCCATATTTTTATATCCCTTACTGAGCATTTTATGCTCATCCCAAGTTTTTAAAAAAAAATTCATAGGTCAAGGGATGGGTACATGATATGATGATAATGTCAAGGAAGTGTCAAGAAATAATCCATGTTTTATTTTAAATGTGTTTCCGTTGATGGGAAAAATGAATACTATCATTTATGTAACCACTTTGTTTAAATGTGGAATGTAATGAAAGTTTTATGATCTAATTATCTAAAACTCTAAACCTGAAAAGATCCTCAATGTGTAATCTTGTAATAACTGAAGATTAAGTAAGGTTTAAGGCTGGGGCCTTATAGTTGGTATCAAAGGTCGGTTTAGATAACTTTAGAGGTTAGTGTATTCTCTAAGCACAAGTGACATTACCATAATGGTTAGGAATTCAGAAAGAGTCCTAGTTTTAGATAAAGTGAATGAGTAAGTATATCTTAGTGTTTACCTTCCAAATTAGTACATGACGGTTTTGTTGATATACTCACACTGACATTTCTGTTTTTAGTAAATTGATGGATCTAGCAGGCACCAAAGAGACAATAGGTTTGAAGGAAACTGTGGTGGTTCTCTAATCAAGATAATAGATAAAATGGGGGATTCAATGAGGAAACTCGTGGTTGTTCTAAACCAACTATCAAAGAGTCATGATCAACCACTTGAACCTTGGTATGATCTGTAATGCATCATGTACGAGATGACCAATCGATGTGGAAGTTCAGGTAATAATTATAAAGGTAACCATTAGAGTTTATATGATCCTTACTTTTGAGGTAATTATGGGTTATTATATGTTATGATGGAAAATGAAAGGCATGAGATAAACTTGAGGTTAAAATATGTTATGATCATTTTGAAGATTTTATCTCGTTTTGGGGAATGTTTTAAGAATTATATAGTTTTGAAAAAAGGAGAACACGCAGACCGTGTGACAACCCATCGCGTCGGACAAAGCTGCGGGAATCGAACCCACAACCAATGTGCGACTAGTATTTATCGCCTACTACTGGACTATGTGAAGTCCCTGGTTAGTTTGACTAATTCTTTTTTGTTAGATGATTTTAGAAACCAAGAGTAAGTTTATTTTGGGTTATCTATGGAAATGATTAACCTATCATCGAGTATATGTGATTAGGTTAATTACTTTTCAAAATGAGAATTTAAGAGAAACTGATGTTATTTGGAGATAAAAGTTAATTTGTACCTTGGAAGACTATGTGACTAAATCCTTAAAATATTTGGGTTTCAATCTTATTTTGGTTTACTTTGATGAATTTTATGGACAAATTGTTTATCAAATGGTCCTCGTTGAACTTTGGGTTTTGTTGGACAAATTTTGGAGATTAAGAATAGATTTTCTTTTTGTAAAGGGTTATCCTTTTCTGGATTATCTGATCTTGTACAAACATTTTTGGTTTTGGTTTTGGATAAAGTATAAAGTCATGGGAAGTATATAGTTCTCTTTTTTGGGTTAGGTGATTCTCTAGAAGTTTATTATAGCTCTCTTAATGTAAACAAGTCATCCTAAATACTCATCTTTTGGAGAAAATATGAGTTCGTGTAAGAAATATAGTAAAATTTGAAAGTCAACATGACAAGTAAGTATGATTCCTTATGTTTTAGTTAAGCTCAAAAATAAATTCCTCAATGAAAAGTAACTGAAAAAAATGTTGTCCATTAACAATTCCTACTGGGGAATCCAATACCATTTAACCCATCACAAGTTTGTGATTTTATTATGGTTAACATTCTCCTAAACATGTTTACTATCACTCTCCATCATAACATGACCCTTTGTTTTCTCCTCCATATCCATATTTTCATACTTGGAATCCTAGTATCGGTTAACTCGGGTGACATTTTTACTTCTCTCCCATTCTTTTAAAGTGATTGTTTTACCGACTCTTGTTTTGATGTGGGACTTTCAAGGATGTTTCTGAGCCCAATTTGGAAATTGCGAGGATGCAATTCCCAAAAGGGGGGAAGAATGTAACACCCCAGGTAAATAAAGAATAAGACATTTTTATATTTATCCCTATTTGTGAATAAAATCTCAATATTAATTTAAAGGGAACACTATGCTCGAAGGCTGACCCAATACACAACAACGAGTTCCTTTGAAATCTTACGTTGCACTCTAATAATAAAATAATATTATCTAAAATGGTAGTTAATGCCTAGCCGTTGTAATGGAGGAAATGAACAGAACTAACTACAAAATGATTATATATGTTTTTCAAATAATTTTACTTTTTACAATAAATGTTAGAGGATTAAAAATGTGAATGAATCCAATTTTTAAGCATAAACATTCTAATATTCATTAAAATGTCGATTAACTGCCTTTTGATGGAGAACCTCTTTTAAATCCACTTTTTGACCATTTTATGTGTCATATTCGACAAAATAAAATTCTTCTTTAGAATCGGGACATCAAAATTTACATTGTGTAATTTTTTGGTATTTTTCCGATAAAGTTCATTTTTTAATGAAGAGTGAAAAATGTTCTATTTTAATTCAAAAACACTTTTTAATCTAATCTATTTATATTATTAGATTATCTTTTTAATTGGTTTTAAAGTTCAATTAGAATATATTTTTACCATTTAATCAAATAGTGGTCGTTGGAATTAATTTCAGCTTGAAATTGGACTTAAACTAGAGTCAATCTTTTGATACTTATTGTTTCGTAAAAACACCCAATTTGTTTTGACAGCGGGAATTAATTATTAAATTAATTAATTAAACTTATATATTTTAAATTTATTAAAATAAACTTCATTTTTGAATTCTTAATATCAAATATAGCTTAGGGTGAATTGTTGGTATTTTTTTGAAAAACATCAATTTTTGATGAATATTGAAACCACTAAGTGTTAGTTAAACAAACTGATTTTTCGTTTAAATGAAACATTGCCACCTCTGTGTTTTGAATTTCAAAAATCCAACATACATTCTTGTCATTAGGAAGTAAAATGTGGTTCAATGGGATTAAAATAATTTTTTTGGTGAATAGTAAATTTTATGTTCTTAATCTCGATTAGAGGTAATTAGTGTAATTTATGGTAAAAATAATGTTTTAATAATGTGAAATGACCTAGACACATGTCCTACCCTAATTAGATGTTTTATGGCCGTCCAAGAAAATCCATGGGTCAACTTGGGGACCCCATGGAGCCACTTTGGTTGGAAAATGACATAAATAACTAATTATTTAAAATAAAAATAAAAATGTCACAAGCATGAGATGTTTCACTAAAACAATTTTTAAATGGGGTTATACAAGTCATATTTTTGACTATAAATATTAATTATAAATATAAAAAGATTTCCTACATCATGATAGTTTTTTTATAATTTTTAGACATTAAATAAATTAAATTATTTATGACATCATGATGATGCAACGATTACCTCATTAATAAGGGATTTAAATAAAATGAAAAGATAATATTAAACTATAACGTACACTTGTCAAAAACCTATTGTATGAGTATATTTCGAAACCTTACCATCTTATCCTCGAAATACATCAATGTGGGACCTTTAAAATCTGAAACTCATTTGAACATAATGTAACATTTTGTAACCTTACAAGAGTGGCCCTCCTCTCCTCTTATAAAAGGCCCCAACCTCTACCACCATACCCACACCTCTCAACCATTTTGATTGGCCAAAACCTACTCATTGTGCCTCTCCACATACCTCTATTAATCCTAGAATCCTCACTTTGTTCAAAAGTCTTCCCAAGAAGCCTTTGAACTCAAATCAAAAAGAGTTACTCGATTTTAAGGTAATGTCTTCACTTGTGTTCTTTGGTTTTATTTTGCTTCTCCAACCCCCTAAACTCTTTTTATTCATTTCTTTTGTAACAACTCCAGTATCTTCAATATACTAGGATGTTTTTATAAGAATAATTAGAACTACACTTACACAGACCTACATCAAATGGGTAAAGAACATACTGTTTCTGTGGATGACGAATTTATGCCTCACGAAACGATGATTGTTCAACACTCATATAACACCTTAAAAGGTGGCCATTAAGATGTAACTATATTTATATGTGATATATAATATGTTTATGTTTTACTTAATCTTCTGTATTTTTCTTTTGTGGCATACCTTTATGGTTTCCATTGTGGGTAGACATGATAATTTCATTTTAGGAAATGCGGACTACCGCCCCCACAAAGTGATTTGATTCGTTAATGCCATATGTGGGATGCTTAAAAGATGTATTTAAAGTTATTATATATGATTTATCTTAAATATAAATTATGAATATAATTATGGAATTAAAATATACATACCTATAATTTAGTTTTAATTCCATTTATATGACATAGTAATGAAAGTAGCGTTCATGCGTACGTACGGCTTACCATCTCCATGAACGGTGCATTTCATTTCTTACCTCTAAATGATTATGTAATATTATAAATACATGTATAATCTGGATATATATGATATATATTATATACAAATCATGAATATCATTTTGGATATAATGAACCTTTGACCACATGAACAACATGTAATTGTAAGAAGTCCACCTTCGACTTAAGAACCAAATATCGACAAAACAAACATTATTAACATAAATGATTACATAATGTTTATAACATGGAAATAAGTGATATAAAAGGAATAATGAACTTGAAAAATGTTCTTAAGAAAGTATAAATTAACTCAAGTTTATTATTCAGGACGTTAAAGAATGATCGAGTCAAGTCGGACCCGAGGTAAGGGATCCTACCCCTCTCTTTCTTTTTAAGTACACTCTTTTATGTCATTTCTTTTAAGATCCCCATTGTTATGTTGGTGGATGTTATTTTATTTTCATCATGAAGTAAATTTTATTTAAATATGATGAGAGACCCTATTTGATCTCATCAATCCATTTTTGGAAGTTTTATGTGGCGCCGTTAGGCTGCCGAGTTTTCGTAAGGGATTTTTCATCTCACTTTTATTCCTATGAGATTTATGCTACATTTGCCACCATTTCCTTTGAGTGTTATTTGTACTGCCCATTATTCTACTATTTGTGTAATATACTTTCTTTTATGAGTATTTACATCAATGATGTATTGTCCTTCTTTCATGGGGTGTATGTTTCGAAAGATACCCAAGTCGGTAAGAGAACTTTTCACTCTCCTCTTTTTAAAAGACTTATTCTGTTGGGTCTTTTAATTTACATATTGTAATGTTGGGATATGCTATTTTATATCCTTATTGATGTAAATTTTATGTCCAAGTTATGAGATACTCTTTTTATCTCTCATCAATTCATTTTCTAAATTTTAATGTGACGCCGTTAGGCTGTCGAATTTTACCAAGGGATCTTCTTAACCCAATTTCGATTTCTTTGGGTTCAACATGTAGTTATTGAGTATGTAATCCTTTGAATATGTGTGAATGGAATTTGATTTTTTTACACTTAATATCCACTAATATTGGGTGTATTTATATTTGTCACACATAATTATGAGATTTATTTATCCTTAATTTAAGGATACCTTCTTTACAGGGGATTTCATCTCATTTTACATTTCTATTGAGACTTCATTGTTTTTATGCACCAATTAACTCTTATATGGTGTATATAATGTCCTTTGGAATATTATATCATGAATTCATTTATTCTAATGATATTATAAAGTTCTGATTAAATTTTATTCCTCAATTATTGTATTCAAGTGTCTCTCATTTTGTTAAAAACCCTTTAACTAAAATATCGTTTTAAATGTTTTAATGATTTATTCTTATAAATATGTATCTTTAATATCCATGTTTTCAAAATGGTTTAAAGGATTTATTTATATGGATATTAATGGTTTAAAATGTTAAAAGCTTCAAAGTTGTATGGGACACTTTGATTCAAATATCTCTTTATTAAATGTTTTAAATGGTTTTGAAAATGGTTTTAAGAATGGATTTATTATTTAAATATCTTAAAATGTTATATTGTTATTACAATATGTTAATGATATATTTCCTTGATGCTTAACTTATGTTCTTTGATTATGTTATGGTTATTGGGCATTGTTTATGAAGACGGATGGTTCCGTGATAAACTAAAGGCGGGTGAGCCCAATATAGCTCTCCAATGCATTGGGTAACGTGAAGGAGTTAAACGTTAAGGTTTATATGAAGATATTTAGGGAATATACTGTGATGGGTATTCCAAACTTAACCAATAGGGTTACTCCCTACGTAACAATTTTATGAATTCCTCAAGTTACCTTTATGTCTTATGATTTCTATGATTTATTCATGATTTTTATGAGGTATGTTAAAGTGATTATGTTTTATGGGTAAAATATGATTTCATTCTTATGTATACATGTACTCATGTTTCCTTTCCATATTTTTATATCTCTTACTAAGATTTTTATGCTCATCCCATGTTTTTGAAAAGTTTTTCACAGGTCAAGGGAAGGGTACATGATAAGATAATAGTGTCAAGGAAGTGTCAAGAAAGAATCCATGTTTTATTTTAAATATGTTTCCGTTGATTGGAAAAATTAATACTATCTTTTATGTAACCACTTTGTTTAAATGTGGAATGTAATGCAAGTTTTATGATCTAATTCTCTAAAACACTAAACTTGAAAGGATCCTCAATGTGTAATCTTGTAATAACTCAAGATTAAGTAATGTTTAAGGCTGGGGCCTTATACTATATGTTATGATTACATATGTTTCTTCCTTTTTTTGTTATCTTGTTATTCCCTCTAAACCATGTGTTATGCATTATTCTTATTCTTATTCCCTTATCATGCTTTTATCTCATCCCTTTTGTTCATGTACTCCCCTGGTTATCCTATATAGATATAATAGATCAATGGATGTTAGGAGCTACTTGTGAATCTTTAATAATGAAATTCTATTCTATTTCTATGTTTTCGTTTTTATGTTCATAATCATCCAAAGACTGTATAATTTATGATCCTTGACTTATAATTGATAGCTAATGATGTTTAAAATCATCTAATAATATGTAAAATTGGATAGGTTTTCTATTAATTTTATCAAAGGATGGTATAGTATTTTTGTAGATTAGAACTAGATATCTTTAGTAAGAACCCTAGGTATAAGAATTTGCTTAAGAAAACATCCCTAAATTTTACAAAGTATAGGGTAAGTGGTTTATCATGAAAATACATCCATATATGGGAACTAAAAGTGGATGTGGTTTTGGAATAGATGTACCTAGGTTTAACAACTCTGACAAGGTTTCTTAGGACTAACTTGTGGTACTGTAGTACACAATAGTGGGCCTTACTATGCACCTAGTTTGACACTCCTATGGTATTTTCATTGGAAAATTTATAATCTCATTATAAAAAATTATTAAGGGAATAAAAAATACACATAAAATATCTGTTAGTAAATAAATCTTGGATGACTGAGATCACAACCATCGAATCACAAGTTCGGATATAATTTTCCTTTACATGTTTTTCTTGTTATGTTAAATGTTTTATTTTTATATGATTGTTAACTACGTATTCAATCCCCCTTATTGCACATTCATTTTCATAGTTAATGGTGGGAAATAGAATATTTGAAAAAATCAATGTGATAGGCAATGTAACGATTTACATAATGAAATTCCAAATTTTATGGGAACGTTAACACAAAACTTATTGACAATACTTTCTCAACTGGATCATGATATGAATAATAAATTGAATTGTGCAGATCACCCTCCTTATCCCAATAAATATAACATTTGTATCAAACCCTTCATGCGACAATGTTCTATCATGTTTAGTGGATCTTCCAATCCCCAAATTATAGAACAAAGGATTAGCTGCCTTGAGAATATATTCTTTGTACTCTAATGCTTGGAAGAAGAGAAATTTTTGATAGAAAATTATTTTTTTGATTGGGAAGCATATTAGTAGGGAACACTATTCAAGAATAAAAACTCCAAGGAGGAAGCTGATTCCCCAGAATGGGGATATTTTGAGAATTTTTTTTTCAATAATTATTTTTCATGGACCATCCTTCTTAAGAAGAAATGTTAAATCTTTAGACTAAAGTAGACTGAAGGCGAGTGTATCGGGGCATATGAAACAAATTTCACAAGACTTTAATGATACACCTATGGATATTTCAAGAACACTATAAGTAATGTGGACTACTTTATCAATATACTAAATATGAGACAATGAAATGTGTTGGTGATTCTGGAAATTGAATGTTATGAAGAGATTTTCCATTGTAACCTCAAGGTTGAAATAGATATCAATGACATTCAATGGTCGAATGGGCCCATTTCAAAAAAGAAAAAGTAAAATGGGGTTTAATATGGGTGGATCCGAAAATAAATTACATTATGGAAAAAAGACCCAATATCCCACCTTTAAAAATTGTGGGAAGACACATCCTGTGAACTGTTTAAAGGGGCCAGGAAATGCTTCAACTGTGGAAGAATGGGGAATTTGTCTGATAATGGGATATGAATAATTAGACTAATGTGGAAGAAGAATATATGGTTAAAATAAACAACCATCATGTATTATAGTGTTTCAAGTGAAAGGAACATATATTCGAACCATTTCCTTAATCCAAGGGATGTTGGTGGTAATAAATAACAATAAACACCAGGCTAGAATGTAAGGGCATATGCAATCACTACTACTGAGGTGGAGTTGAACAATGATGTGATGAGATGTTTTCGGGTTATTCAATCAAGAATATAGAACATAAAATCATTTCTGGTTTTATGCATTCATTAATATCTTGAAAGTGTAGTATAACAATAAAAATATAACCTACAAATATAGTTGTTGAGTTATCTGTAAGAACAGAAAATGGAGAAATTATTACATCCCATGTTTATAACTTCTCCCTAGTTATTATTTGCAGACTAAACCTCATAGAAAATTTCATCTTACATCCTATGGTGGAGTTTGATGTAATTTTAGGCATGGATTTTATATCTATATATGAATCAAACATACACTTTTGGGAAAGATATATCTCTCTTCAAATCATGGGGAACATGTAATTATGTACAAGTGTAAGGAATATGATGATTATCCATCCGAATATTGTTCTCCATTATTGATATTATTACCTTATAGGAAAGAATATGTAGTTCATATGATTGATACAAATGAGATATTCATTGTTGAATAAATTCCCATAATGGGGGATTGCACTGATGTATTCCTGAAAGAGTTTCTTGGTATTCTTCTAATCACTGAATATACATCAAAGTGCATGGTATGTATGAAAATGAAGGCTAAAAGACCAAATTAAAAGGATATGATGCAACCATTACCTATACAAACATGTAATTGGGAAAACATCACCACGGAAATTTTCATAGGAATTCTGATGACATTCAAAGGGAAAAATAGTATATGGGTTGTTGGGGATAATTATTGAAAGATATCTCAGTTTATCACAATTTGAGGGGACATCTCACTAGTTCAACATGCACAGATATACATCAAAGAAGTGGTAAGGCTGCATAGAGTACCACTGTAGATTTTATATTATTGAGATCTGATATTCTCCTCCAAAATCAAGAAAAGTATCCAAAATCATATAAACATTGGGCTGAACTTCAATATGGCCAATAATCCTCAGACTGATGGAAAATATGGGTAGACTATTCAGAAACTAGATTATATGTTGATGGAATTTTTTATGGACTTCATGGGAGGATGAAACCCAAACTTACTACTAGTCAAGTTATCCTTCAACAATAGTTTCCAATCAAGAATCCAAATTGTCCCTTATAAAGTCCTTCTTGGGAAAAGAAGTAGAGCACTGACATTCTAGGATGAAGTCATTGAGGGAAAACTGCTAGGATCTGAAATGGTTGAAGAAATGGTGGAAAAGGTAAAAACCATTCAGCAGCACATTAAGGCATCCAAAAGATGACAACATAACTATGTAGATAATCTTAAATGATACTGTTGGTGCTAAAATGATGGAATAAAATAAAGAAGAGAAAGAGGCCTTGTGGCTGGCATCGCGAAGCCACTATGTGGAGTTCCCCCAAGCACCGCGACCGTCGTGAAGCTGAAGAGGTGGTGCCCTTCACGAACACCCCTGACGTTCGCGAGCCCACCATGAAGCACAGGAGGCGGTACCCTCCACGAATGCCGCTAACATTCGAGAGCCCGCCATAAATCACAAGAGTTGGTACCCTTCGCGAACACCGCTGATGTTCGCGACCCACCACGAAGCAACCCAATCCCTCTTCACGCCGCGTAAGATCTGCTTCGCGGAACCTATTGCCAATAAATACTGAGCTCCCCTTGAGCCCTCTAGATGAAAAATCCGACCTTTCACCTTCCTAGCTCCCAAATCAGAAAGCACCCTTTTCTCTACGAATCATGAGCTAAGCGAGGTATTTTTTCTTCACAAGGTGCCTCTGTATTGTCTCGTTTTGATCCCCTCTTCTGAGAGGGATGCCTTTCACGAAGCCTAAGGGCTTTCGCAAAGGTAGGGGATCTCCAATGGGACCCATGTTGTCACGGAGTGTTTATGCTTCGTGAAACACCCTTTATGTATATTTATACTTCCATATACCCTATTTACACTTACACATGTATGAATTTTTCATATCTATATATAAGAACACCTAGCCCCAATATATATATATATATTAATACTTCCATGAGTGAATATATATAAAGAGGGAACTTATATATGTATATGTCCACCTATTCATACACATGTAAGTCTTCGTCAACGACGACTCAAATTCACCTCAATGAAATTCAAAACGCACTACAAAAAATATAAGGAACCCAAAAATCAAAAAATACATAATTGAAATTGGGTCAAAGAATAAAAATGGAATAAACCTTACCCAAATCCGATGTTGAACTCACTATCTTTGATGGTGGTGGATAGAACTGGCCTCCCCAAAAGAATCCACCTATAAGAAAATATTTGGAAAAGAAATGAGATATAATGACTTCTTATATACATGTGTTCAGTGTGTCAACTATACATGATAAATGATACATGAATCTGTCATCACAATGAACAAATAATATTCAGTAGATAAAATAAAAATTAAAAGGATGATCAAAGTGCAGCATGAAAAAGGTGGATACAAAGCCCCTCTTAGACACCCCTCCCTCTGCAAATCCCCTCCCCCTCCCCCCTCCAGGAAAAATTGTTCTTGCAATAAATCGTGAGCTTAAAAATCATCCTGCATATATAATAAATATTAAAAAGATGAATATATAGTAAGGATATCAATTAAAAAGTTGAACTTGTACATGCATACAATCAGAAGTAGATGTTCCCATTTTGAAGCCAACAATGAAAACTGTGGACCACGTACTGTAGAACACCCATTTTCAACTCACTATTTCTGATAGGTAAATATTCAATGCAAAACAAACAAACTACAATAGTGACAAAATGAATGACTTGGTTTTCCAACTCATACCCCAGGGAAAAAAATTAACGGTTCAAGATACAGTGAAAACATGAGGTGAAATGAGTGTGCACCATCAAGTAATTGAAAGAGGATACAAACATGACTTATAATAAAACTTCATATAATGAGGAAAATGACTTACCGTATGAGCCAGAAAGCTCAGAAAAACCCCATATAGAAAATAATTTTGCAGTATCCAATTTTTTTGCGCTCCCATAATTATAAGTGTTTAACTGCATCAACAAAACGTCTTCATATTCCTCTCGAACCAACCAGCCAATCAATTAAGTAAGCATTGTCCATCCCTCTGTCCAAGCTAATCAAATGCAGATTCAACTGAGCATGATTATATGGAACAGAAATTTAAATCATTCTACATATAAGATTTAACATATAGTCTTCAATAATAATGTCCTTAAACAAAATCATGATTCTAATAGGATGATGAAATTGCAGCATGAAAAACACTAGTGATTTATAATTCAATAGGAAGATCTGATTAAGACCTCAAAACATGATTGCCACAAATTTGAAACTCCAATCTAGAAATATAATACAATAGAAAATTAAAAATACTATATTTTATAGTCAAAAGAGATAGGGAATCACAGCTGCGCAAATGGATATAATCATTCATTCTCCTCACACCTACACTAATATAACACCACATCCCCTCCTAGACACCCCTCCCTCTACAAAGCCCCTCCCCCTCCCCCCTTTTGGAAAAATTTTTCTTGCAATAAATCATGAGCTTGTAAATATTCTAGTAGATACAATATGAATTAAAAATATGAATATATAGTGTAACACCCCGAGATTCCACGATACGCCTCTCTTTCAATAATGCAATAGCTTGCATTGTACGCAAGTTCGAGTTCTAAAACACCGCGACTAATCAAAGTAGCCGTTATGAATAGTAATAACCAATTTTTAAAATTATAGAAATTTTATATTTCAAAATGGACTTCATTTTTGTATTCGTAATATCGAAATTAGCCTATGTTGAATTTTTGGTATTTTTCTGAGAACTTGTAATTTTTATGAATAGTGAAAAATACTTTAAAACAACTTTTTTAATCAAAATAATTTATTGTGATAAATTATACTATTTAGTGGTTTTAAGGTATAATTAGAATATATTTTTACCATTTTATCGAATGGTGGTCATTAGAATTAATTTAACATTGAAATTGGACATAAACAATTGCCAATCTTTTGATATAAATTGTTTCTTAAAAACACGCAATTTGTCGTAACAGCGGGAATTAATTATAAAATTAATTAATGAAACTTATATGTTTGGAATTTTTTAAAATAAAAATCATTTTTGAATTCGGAATATCAATTATAGCTTAGGGTGAAATTTTGGCCTTGTTCTGAAAAACTTCAATTTTTGATGAATAGTGAAACCACTAAGTGGTAGTTAAATAACTGATTTTTCGTTTAAATGAAATATTACCACTTCTGTGATTTGATTTTCAAAAATCCGACATACATGGTTGTCATTAAGAAGTAAAATGTGGTTCAATGAGATTAAAATAATTTTTTTGGTGAATAGTAACTTTTAAGTTCTTAATCGCGATTAGAGGTAATTAGTGTAGTTTAAGGTACAAATAATATTTTAATAATATGAGATGATCATGACACTTATCCTACTCCTATTGGATGAGTCATGGACGACCAAGACAACCCATGGGTCAACTTGGGGACCCCATGGAGCCACTTTAGTTGGAAAATGACATTAATATATATTTATTTAATGTTAAAATTAAATTGACACAAACATGAGTTATTTTACTAAAACAGTTTTTAAGTGGGGTTACACAAGTCCAAATTTTGACAAAAAATATTCATTATAATGATAAAAAGATTTCCTACATCATAGTATTTTTTTATAATTTTTAGACATTAAATAAATTAAATTATTTATGACATCATTATGATGCAGCGATGACCTCATTATTTAACGATTTAAATAAAATGAGAAGATAATGAAAACTACAAGGCTTAAACTTGTCCAAAGCCTATTGGATGAGGATATTTCGAAACCTTATTACCTTAGCCTTGAATTATATAAGTTTGGGACCTTTAGAATCCGAAAATCATTGTGAAATAATATAACATTTCAATCTTTCCAAAAGTGCCCCTCCTCTCCACTTATAAAAGGCCCCCACCTCTCCCACCACATTTACACTTTCAAGCCATTTGGCTCAGCCAACATATGCCCAAATACTCTCCCAACATCCCTCCCTTACTCCTAGAATCCTCACTTTGGGCAGAACTCTTCCCAAGGAAACCTTTGGCTCAAATCAAAAAGAGTTACCCGATTTTGAGGTAATGTCCTCTCTAATGTTGTTTTGTTTTGTTTTTCTTCTCCAACCCCCTAAACTCTTTTTATTAATTTCTTTTGTAACAACACCAGTATCCTCAATATACTAGGATGTTGTTATAATATGGATTCGAGCTACACTTACACACACCTACATCTAATGGTTAAAGAACATACGGTTTCTGTGGATGGCGAATTTCTACCTCACGAAACGATGATTGTTCAACACTCATATAACTCCTTCAAAGGTGGCCATTAAGATGTAAATATTTTTATATATGATATATAATATGTTTATGTTTTACTTATGCTTATGTATTTCTCATTTATGGCATACTTTATGATTTCCATTATGGGTAAAACGCGATAATTTCATTTTAGGATGTGCGGACTACCGCCCCCTCAAAGTGATTTTAATCGTTAATGCCATATGTGGGATGTATAAAGGATGGAGTAAATGGTATTATACACTATATTATACTGGAATTATATTATACATTTATATCATTTTGATTTCGTTCCATTAAATATGAAATTGAAATGAAAGTAGCGTTCATGCGTACGTACGGCTTACCGTCTCCATGAACGGTGCATTTCATTTCTTACCTCTAAATGTTACGTAATATTATAAATGAATGTATATACTGAATATATATGATATATGTGACATCTAAATCATGAATATAATACTTTATATAATGGATATTCTACCACATAAACAACATGTAATTATAAGAAGTTTATTGTTGACTCAAGTACCAAAGATCGACAAAACGACAGTTATTAACTTAAATAATTACATAATGTTCATAACATTGTAATAAGTGATATAAAAAGGATAATGAAATTAAAAATGGTTCTTAATATGGTATATATTAACTCTAGTTTATTATTCAGGAGGTTGAAGAACGGTTGAGTCAAGTCAGACACGAGGTAAGGGAATTTCTTAACCCAATTTCCAATATCTGGGTTAATCTCCTACTTTCAAATTATGTCATGATATTATTATGTCCTATATTGTATTTGTAATTTCTTTATGTGTACATATAGTGAATACACATAACAGATCTATTTCATTTTAAAAAATGATCTTTTTAAGGACTTCGTCTCAATCTCCTTTCATTGTGGCATACTTTGTTTTATACACAAATTTCTTTTATACGGTGTATAAACCCCTTTGACTTTTACATTTATTCAAAAGGAATTTTTTTTATATGAAGCGTTTTGCTAAACGACAAAAGGGAATGTTTTTATTTCCGTACTTATGCGGCGACAATGACTTCTCTGCCGCCGTGACCATTATTTTAGTTTCGGCTTCCCTTACAAGCCATAACTTTTTTTAAAATGAAAAACAAATACCATGTTTTACATTTCACTCATTTTGGTATTGAAAATGGTTTTGAAACATTTTTATTATATCAATGTGTTGTATTGATATCTTTTGATTGAAATGTGGAAATGTTATGTTTCCTTTATGCATGTTTTATGTGATATGATTATGTTATGGTTTATGATATGTTTAAACCTAATCATATGAGGAATGTATTGGACTTAATAAGTGACGGGTGGAGCCCGCTATAGCTCCTCGATGCATCGGTAGGTCTCATGAGACAACTAGACATGGAATTGGCTGAGGCCGTTTTCCAATTTGATTTATGGTTTTGGCCGAGGCCTTAATCATTTTAGACGTCTTGGCCGAGGCCTTGACAAAATGTTTCAGAATGTCTGGCATTATACATTCCCTCATTATGAAAGTGGTTATTGATATTGCATGTGATTATTCGACTAGTAGAATATCCATGTGAGTAAGTAAATGGCATTATTTAATTTTACTTTTTCCATATTATGCTAAAGTTCAAGTTTTAAAAGGATTTTGTTTTAGTTATACATTGCCTTAAATGTTAATGTTTATTTATGAAAGCTTCCGCAATATTGTTATCCTTACTGAGCATCTGAGCTCACCCCTTTCAATGTTTTAATATTTTCCAGGATGTGAAGAAGTATTTTATGAATGACCTGCAGGGATAGTCAGAAGAGGATATGAGTGTGGACTATGAAGACTTTGTTATTAGTTTTTTACTTTATGATGTAATGTAAGACTTATGAATGTATCTAGTGTTTCCAAGGCTACTAAACTAATCGGTCTATCGAGACTTGATCTTTTGTGATCATGCCAATGTTACGAAGTAATGCACCGACTCTAGGTAGCTGGGGTCGGGGCGTTACAGTTGGTATCAGAGGCAGTTTAGTACTAACCTTGGAAGCTAGATTTAGATAAACTCTGATTAGAGCACATAGACCTAAGATAAACTTTGAGGATTAGTATAGAAGAACTTCTTAGAATTATGGTATTGTAGAGATTTTGTGAGTTTTCCGAGCAATACATCCCTGTCTGGATACGAGCAGGTAGAGGCGGCTCTGGCACAGATGTACCTAGGGGTAAAACTCGAAAACATCGCTTTGACCTAGACTCGAACGGGAACTGGTGCACGACAACGGGCCTTGCTGCACTCTTGGTTACGACACTCCCGGGGGATATGCTTATGATAACTCTAATTTTCTTTACAAATCATTATGAAGGGTTTATGAGTATATACTTCCTCAAAGAAAACATTTTTATGATTATGGATTATATCCATAAATAGTCCAATTTATTTTAAGTATTTTATAAGTATGGAATTATGTATTTTGATTCATAAACTAATCTAGTTTTTTCCATTGTATAGAAATGACGCCCAGTAGAAGGAATGTGAACTCCAGCAGTACGTATGATCCAAAGAGTAAGAAGGATCGTATCTTTCACGGTATTAATCCAAAATTTCGAAGGGAAATAGTCTCCCATGTGTTCTCAACATATGAAGAAATAGTATCATGTGTTAATAAGATATGTAAAGAATTCTTTGAGTCTTATGGCTTTGAAGCGAAGCAAGAGACAAAAGGGATGGAAGAGAGAATGATGGATAAAGGGATGAGGGGAAAGAAGAATTTTCCAATATGCGGTAATTGTGGGAAGAAACATCATGGAACTTTCCTAAAGGGAATGGGAGTTTGTTATAAGTGTAGTGAAAAAGGACACAAAGTGCGTGACTGCAAGGGTAAGAAAATGGTTTCAAATGTACAATGCTTCTTCTGCAAGGATTGGGGACACTACACAAACCAATGTCCAAATAATCAGAGTATTCCCCAAATGATGTTATTGGATAATAATCAAGTTATGATACTACCACAGATGAGGAGTAATGATTAGAGTTCTTATGTTATTATTAAATAATTTTGTAATTTGAGTGTTGTATCAATGATGTACTGGTTATAATAATTATGGAGAATATAAGGATTGTACTGCAGTACTATATCATCAAGGACTTGAGATTGTGTGGAACCAAGAAAAGTGACTCCACAGTAGATTAAATTTTTAGAAAATATATGGTTGAGAGAATGATAGACCATAATATGGTTCTGATACTGAGATTGTGATTTTGGAATAAGACATGATTGATTTGGATAAATTATATTGGATATACTTAACTTCCTTGAAACTGATTGATGTTTTGTATACATTTTCGGATAGAAGGAGTATATCTAGTATTCTATAAGGAATAAGGGATCATGGTAATTCAGTATGTTTAAAAAGAATACATGATGAAGGTGTTCACATGTTATTACATGGGAAAAAGGATCTTCATTATGTTTACCTTCCTTGTAAAATTTGGACTGTGAGTTGGACAGAAGTATCTTGGATAACTATAAAGGTTGGAATGGATTAAGTTGATCTTTGGATAGTATTGTTTAAGGTTAAAGAATTTCTGAAGATTATTTTTGGAATATTATAATACTACAGTTTTAGGAAAAGGACAACCTGCAGGGTGGGGAATAACCCGTCGCGTCGAACAAAGCTGTAGGAATCGAACCCACAACCATAGTGCAATAAGCCTTTATTTCCTTCCACTAGCCTACAGGAAGTCCCTGGTTATTACAAAATAATTTTACTAATCTAAATTTTATGTGTTAACATTTGGAACCTTATACAATTAGGAAAAGTATAATATTTTTGGGTTCTATTATCTTTTTGAGTGAAAGGTGAGTTGAAGGTTGAAACTCTAATTTTCAGGCATAAATATATATATACCTATCTGTTATTCAATGAATAAATTAATTCTTAAACTTTAGTGAAGGGATATTAAAACAAAAAAATGTGTTATCCTAATACCTTATGTCTTGTTTAACTGATGATATTTTAAATCAATATAGATTGAAGGCTTTGAGGCCCTCAATTTGACAGTTGATTGTGATTGATGACCTCAATCACTCCCTACGAATATTTACGTTTTTCCTCCAATTATATGTCTCTAATTTCCACCAATGTTCTCCTAATCGAGATCATAATTGGGTGGTGACTTTTTCATTTCCCTTTCCCTCTTATTAAGGCTAAATTTTATTAACCTTATTTCCGATGTGGGTTTTCCACAAAGGTATTTTCTATTTTCAACCTCTTATTTTCAAAGAAAAATATCAAATTGCGAGGACGCAATTTATTGAAGGAGGGGAGAATGTAACACCCCGAGATTCCACGATACGCCTCTCTTTCAATAATGCAATAGCTTGCATTGTACGCAAGTTCGAGTTCTAAAACACCGCGACTAATCAAAGTAGCCATTATGAATAGTAATAACCACTTTTTAAAATTATATAAATTTTATATTTCAAAATGGACTTCATTTTTGTAATCGTAATATCGAAATTAGCCTATGTTGAATTTTTGGTATTTTTCTAAGAACTTCTAATTTTTATGAATAGTGAAAAATACTTTAAAACAACTTTTTTAATCAAAATAATTTATTGTGATAAATTATACTATTTAGTGGTTTTAAGGTATAATTAGAATATATTTTTACCATTTTACCCAATGGTGGTCATTAGAATTAATTTAACATTGAAATTGGACATAAACAATTGCCAATCATTTGATATAAATTGTTTCTTAAAAACACGCTATTTGTCGTAACAGCGTGAATTAATTATAAAATTAATTAATGCAACTTATATGTTTGGAATTTTTTAAAATAGACATCATTTTTGAATTTGGAATATCAATTATAGCTTAGGGTGAAATTTTGGCCTTGTTCTGAAAAACTTCAATTTTTGATGAATAGTGAAACCACTAAGTGGTAGTTAAATAACTGATTTTTCGTTTAAATGAAATATTACCACTTCTGTGATTTGATTTTCAAAAATCCGACATACATGGTTGTCATTAAGAAGTAAAATGTTGTTCAATGAGATTAAAATATTTTTTTTGGTGAATAGTAACTTTTAAGTTCTTAATCGCGATTAGAGGTAATTAGTGTAGTTTAAGGTACAAATAATGTTTTAATAATATGAGATGAGCATGACACTTGTCCAACTCCTATTGGATGAGTCATGGACGACCACGAAAACCCATGGGTCAACTTTGGGACCCCATGGATCCACTTTAGTTGGAAAATGACATTAATATATATTTATTTAATGTTAAAATTAAATTGACACAAACATGAGTTATTTTACTAAAACAGTTTTTAAGTGGGGTTACACAAGTCCAAATTTTGACTATAAATTTTAATTAGAAATCTAAAAAGATTTCCTACATTATAGTAATTTGTTTATATTTTTTAGACATTAAATAAATTAAATTATTTATGACATCATTATGATGCAGCGATGACCTCATTATTTAACGATTTAAATAAAATGAGAGGATAATGCAAAATCCAAGGATTACACTTGTCCAAAGCCTATTGGATGAGGAGCTTTCGAAACCTTATCACCTTATCCTCGAATTAAATAAGTGTGGGACCTTTAGAATCTGAAAAGCATTGTGAAATAATATAACATTTCAATCTTTCCAAAAGTACCCCTCCTCTCCACTTATAAAAGGCCCCCACCTCTCCCACCTCATTTACACTTTCAAGCCATTTTGCTCGGCCAAACTCTGCCCAAATACTCTCCCAAAAGCCCTCCCTTACTCCTAGAAGCCTCACTTTGGGCAGAACTCTTCCCAAGGAAACCTTTGGCTCAAATCAAAAAGAGTTACCCGATTTTGAGGTAATGTCCTCTCTAATGTTGTTTTGTTTTGTTTTTCTTCTCCAACCCCCTAAACTCTTTTTATTCATTTCTTTTGTAACAACACCAGTATCCTCAATATACTAGGATGTTGTTATAAGATGTATTCGAGATACATTTACACAAACCTACATCTAATGGTTAAAGAACATACGGTTTCTGTGGATGGCGAATTTCTGCCTCACGAAACGATGATTGTTCAACACTCATATAACACCTTCAAAGGTGGCCATTAAGATGTCACTATTTTTATATATGATATATAATATGTTTATGTTTTACTTATGCTTCTGTATTTCTCATTTATGCCATACTTTATGATTTCCATTATGGGTAAAACGCGATAATTTCATTTTAGGAAGTGCGGACTACCGCCCCCTCAAAGTGATTTGAATCGTTAATGCCATATGTGGGATGTATAAAGGATGGAGTAAATGGTATTATACAATATATTATACTGGAATTATATTATACATTTATATCATTATGATTTTGTTCCATTAAATATGAAATTGAAATGAAAGTAGCGTTCATGCGTACGTACGGCTTACCGTCTCCATGAACGGTGCATTTCATTTCTTACCTCTAAATGTTACGTAATATTATAAATGAATGTATATACTGGATATATATGATATATATGACATCTAAATCATGAATATAATACTGTAGATAATGGATATTCTACCACATAAACAACTTGTAATTATAAGAAGTTTATTGTTGACTCAAGTACCAAAGATCGACAAAACGACAGTTATTAACTTAAATAATTACATAATGTTCATAACATTGTAATAAGTGATATAAAAAGGATAATGAAATTAAAAATGGTTCTTAATAAGGTATATATTAACTCTAGTTTATTATTCAGGAGGTTAAAGAACGGTTGAGTCAAGTCAGACACGAGGTAAGGGAATTTCTTAACCCAATTTCCAATCTGTGGGTTAATCTCCTACTTTCAAATTATGTCATGATATTATTATGACCTATATTGTATTTGTAGTTTATTTATGTGTACATTGTTGTACCCCACACTCTTTGATTTTCATGATCACAATCACTTTCATTTTTGTCTAATTTTGTGTTTTAAGTGTTGTGGATGATAGGCACAAGATTGCCAAAGGATTGGCCCAAGAAAGCTGACAAATGGACTGAAATTCAGTCCACCGGCCAACCGGTGTGGTAGCACCGGCCAGCCGGTGGACCTGGCAGAGGCATTGCCCACTGCCAGGCTCCACCGGTCAGCCGGTGGCTTGACCACCGGCCAGCCGGTGGCATCCAGCAGAATAGTGCAAGCTACTGTCTTGCCACCGGCCAGCCGGTGGCTTCTCCACCGGTCAGCCGGTGGCACCTGGACCAGAATCCTCATCCTTTTTCAAGGCACCGGCCAGCCGGTGGCCCTGCACCGGCCAGCCGGTGGACACAGTCAAACTAGCCGTTGGGCTGTTGACCAGCCTGTCCACTTGGCTCCCAACGGCTCTTTTAGCCTCTCCAACGGCTCCGAAGCCTCCCCAAGGGTTCCATGCCTATAAATAAAGGCCAAGGAAGCCCCGGACACCTACCGGAACTATACGGAAGCCCACGGACATATTTTGCATCATTTGGCCAACCTCCGGCGACTTCCTCCAAGGGAACTCCAATAGCTCCAACAACTTCCACATCCAAGGAGCCCACTCAAGAAGCTTGGGAGAGCACGCTACGTCAACTCCATCATCCATTGGCACCCAAGTCTTCCCAATTACGGTTTTTATTGTTTATTCTTTTTGAGCTTTAAAATCGGGTTTGTGCCTACAAACCCCAAACCACTTTTCTCATCCCCTCTTTCTCTTGGGTTTTCACACCACCATTAAGGTGTGAAGAGGTTTCTTCAAGCCTTTCCTTTTAAAAGGCTTGTGTTTCGGTGAGCTAGCCTTCACCCGTTAAAAAGGCTAGTGGGTTCTTGCTAAACCAATTAAAAGCAAGTGGGTTCTTGCTAAACCAATAAAAGCAAGCTGTAATAGGTCCTAGTGCTACCTCAAAGCCTAGTGGGTTTCTTGCTAAAACCATTGAAAAGCAAGCGGTAGGAATCTCTCAACGGTTGAGTTGGGAGCGGAGACGTAGGCCAGGTTTTGGCCGAACTCCGTTATCAATTTCTTGTGTGATTGTCTCTTTACTTTCCGCTGCACCTTACTTAGATTTTTTTAATTTGTCAATCTTTTTTTAAAAAGGCAATTCACCCCCCTCTTGCCATCATTTCCCTGTTTTTTTCCGACCCAACATTTGGTATCAGAGGACGTATTTGAATAATTCCCTAACCGGTTTCAAATTAAAGATCCTAATTTTTTGATGGCTTCTACCGCTTCTTCTTCTCAAACTCTTGAAGGCTATTCTTTGGATCGTGCTCCATTCTTTGATGGAGCCGATTATTCTTTTTGGAAAACCCGCATGACCACTTTTTTAAAAAGCATTAGCTATCCAATTTATAAAATTGTCATGCATGGTTTTACTCTCTCTTGTCAAGATGAATCTAAATGGACCCCCGCCGACATTGCAAATTTCGAGCTTGATGGCAAAGCCATGAATGCTCTTCATTGCGGGTTAGATAGAAATGTATTTAATTGTATTTCTTCTTTAACTACCTCTTATGATATTTGGAAATGTTTAGAGCTAACCTATGAAGGTACTAGCATGGCTCAAAAGCAAGAACCGGCTCAAAAGCAAGAACCCGCTCGAAAGCTAGAACCCGATGCAAAATCCGTACCCGTTTTCCCACCTCACAAGAAAAGGGCCAAGAAGAAGAAGAAGAAGGCTTTAAAGAAAACTTGGAGTGATAGCTCCTCCTTCTCTTCTTTCTCCTCGAGCGACAATGGTAATAATTGCCTAATGGAAAAACACGAGGTAACTTCTTCCGATTCCTCATCCTCCTCCTCTAGTTCTTCTAATTCATTTAATCATCTTTCTTATGAAGAACTCTCACATGCTAGAGACCAACTTGAAAATGGTTTTCACGAACTCTCGTCAAAATTTGTTGCTTTAAAAAAGTCTTTCAAAAAACTCTCCTCCGAAAAAGACCAACTTCTCAAAGAGAAGGAGGAACTCTCCCTAAAAATCCAAAATTTTCCAAATGTTGATTCCATGGAATCAACCATCAAAGACCTTAGAGAAACCCTAGCTAAGTTCACACAAGGGGAACAAAATTTGAACAATTTGCTTGGTTCCCAACGAATTTCTAGAACCACCCAAGGGCTAGGCTACACCAATATAGCTTCCTCCTCCCATGCTCCAACTGTTTTTGTAAGGGGGAGCTCCCAATACAAATTTTGCAATTATTGTAAAAAACCCGGGCACCTTATTTATGAGTGTAATTGCAAAAATGCCCGGTACGGCCAACCCAAGTCTTTTTTCTTTTCCGATGAGTTCTATAGGAGAAGACCCGCCATGAGACAAGTTTGGATTGAAAAATCCCTTCTTGCGAGTCTCTCCGGGCCGAAAATCATCTCTTTTCAAAATCCCTCTCCCCGGTGACTTTTTGTTTTTATTTAGGGGGAGTTAGGATCTTTTAAGCTTTTTTTGTAATTTCAAAATTTTCGATTCCAACTTTCAATTTCAACACTTGGTATCAAATTTTTTCATTTCAAAATATTCAATTCGAATTTCTCACTCAAATCTCTCAATTCTTTTTTGATTCAAAACTCTCAATTTCAAAAATTTCATTCGGTTTCAAATTTCAAATTTCAATTGGTTTTTGATTCAAAACTTTCAATTCAAACTGTTATTCAATTTTCATTTCAAAATTTTCAACAATTGATATCATTTTCAATTGATTTAAAATCTCGTTTTTCATTGTATTCCCTCAATCAAGTTTTATGCCCCACTCTATTTTGATAATCACAAAGGGGGAGAAATTTCTTGATTGATTGGGGGAGAATCTTTTCGCTCATTCTTAGTATTTATTTTCAATTTATCATTTAAAGAATGCCTTTCATTTAAGTTTTTACATTGCTTTGATAAGTGATTGTGATCATCAAAATAGGGGGAGATTGTTGTACCCCACACTCTTTGATTTTCATGATCACAATCACTTTCATTTTTGTCTAATTTTGTGTTTTAAGTGTTGTGGATGATAGGCACAAGATTGCCAAGGGATTGGCCCAATAAAGCTGACAAATGGACTGAAATTCAGTCCACCGGCCAACCGGTGTGGTAGCACCGGCCAGCCGGTGGACCTGGCAGAGGCATTGCCCACTGCCAGGCTCCACCGGTCAGCCGGTGGCTTGACCACCGGCCAGCCGGTGGCATCCAGTAGAATAGTGCAAGCTACTGTCTTGCCACCGGCCAGCCGGTGGCTTCTCCACCGGTCAGCCGGTGGCACCTGGACCAGAATCCTCATCCTTTTTCAAGGCACCGGCCAGCCGGTGGCCCTGCACCGGCCAGCCGGTGGACACAGTCAAACTAGCTGTTGGGCTGTTGACCAGCCTGTCCACTTGGCTCCCAACGGCTCTTTTAGCCTCTCCAACGGCTCCGAAGCCTCCCCAAGGGTTCCATGCCTATAAATAAAGGCCAAGGAAGCCCCGGACACCTACCGGAACTATACGGAAGCCCACGGACATATTTTGCATCATTTGGCCAACCTCCGGCGACTTCCTCCAAGGGAACTCCAATAGCTCCAACAACTTCCACATCCAAGGAGCCCACTCAAGAAGCTTGGGAGAGCACGCTACGTCAACTCCATCATCCATTGGCACCCAAGTCTTCCCAATTACGGTTTTTATTGTTTATTCTTTTTGAGCTTTAAAATCGGGTTTGTGCCTACAAACCCCAAACCACTTTTCTCATCCCCTCTTTCTCTTGGGTTTTCACACCACCATTAAGGTGTGAAGAGGTTTCTTCAAGCCTTTCCTTTTAAAAGGCTTGTGTTTCGGTGAGCTAGCCTTCACCCGTTAAAAAGGCTAGTGGGTTCTTGCTAAACCAATTAAAAGCAAGTGGGTTCTTGCTAAACCAATAAAAGCAAGCTGTAATAGGTCCTAGTGCTACCTCAAAGCCTAGTGGGTTTCTTGCTAAAACCATTGAAAAGCAAGCGGTAGGAATCTCTCAACGGTTGAGTTGGGAGCGGAGACGTAGGCCGGGTTTTGGCCGAACTCCGTTATCAATTTCTTGTGTGATTGTCTCTTTACTTTCCGCTGCACCTTACTTTGATTTTTTTAATTTGTCAATCTTTTTTTAAAAAGGCAATTCACACTTTAAAATCGGGTTTGTGCCTACAAACCCCAAACCACTTTTCTCATCCCCTCTTTCTCTTGGGTTTTCACACCACCATTAAGGTGTGAAGAGGTTTCTTCAAGCCTTTCCTTTTAAAAGGCTTGTGTTTCGGTGAGCTAGCCTTCACCCGTTAAAAAGGCTAGTGGGTTCTTGCTAAACCAATTAAAAGCAAGTGGGTTCTTGCTAAACCAATAAAAGCAAGCTGTAATAGGTCCTAGTGATACCTCAAAGCCTAGTGGGTTTCTTGCTAAAACCATTGAAAAGCAAGCGGTAGGAATCTCTCAACGGTTGAGTTGGGAGCGGAGACGTAGGCCGGGTTTTGGCCGAACTCCGTTATCAATTTCTTGTGTGATTGTCTCTTTACTTTCCGCTGCACCTTACTTTGATTTTTTTAATTTGTCAATCTTTTTTTAAAAAGGCAATTCACCCCCCTCTTGCAATCATTTCCCTGTTTTTTTCCGACCCAACATACATATAGTGAATACACATAACAGATCTATTTCATTTTAAAAAATGATCTTTTTAAGGACTTCGTCTCAATCTCCTTTCATTGAGGCATACTTTGTTTTATACAAAAATTTCTTTTATACGGTGTATAAAACCCTTTGACTTTTAAGTTTATTCAAAAGGAATTTTTTTTATATGAAGCATTTTGCTAAACGACAAAAGGGAATGTTTTTATTTCCGTACATATGCGGCTACAATGACTTCTCCACCGCCGTGACCATTATTTTAGTTTCGGCTTCCCTTACAAGCCATAACTTTTTTAAAAAATGAAAAACAAATACCATGTTTTACATTTCACTCATTTTGGTATTGAAAATGGTTTTGAAAGCATTTTTATTATATCAATGTGTTGTATTGATATCTTGTGATTGAAATGTGGAAATGTTATGTTTCCTTTATGCATGTTTTATGTGATATGATTATGTTATGGTTTATGATATGTTTAAACCTAATCATATGAGGAATGTATTGGACTTAATAAGTGACGGGTGGAGCCCACTATAGCTCCTCGATGCATCGGTAGGTCTCATGAGACAACTAGACGTGGAATTGGCCGAGGCCCTTTCCCAATTTGATTTATGGTTTTGGCCGAGGCCTTAATCATTTTAGACGTCTTGGACGAGGCCTTGACAAAATGTTTCAGAATGTCTGGCATTATACATTCACTCATTATGAAAGTGGTTATTGATATTGCATATGATTATTCAACTAGTAGAATATCCATGTGAGTAAGTAAAAGGCATTATTTAATTTTACTTTTTCCATATTATGCTAAAGTTCAAGTTTTAAAAGGCTTTTGTTTTAGTTATACATTGCCTTAAATGTTAATGTTTATTTATGAAAGCTTCCTCAATATTGTTATCCTTACTGAGCATCTGAGCTCACCCCTTTCAATGTTTTAATATTTTCCAGGATGTGAAGAAGTATTTTATGAATGACCTGCAGGGATAGTCATAAGAGGATATGAGTGTGGACTATGAAGACTTTGTTATTAGTTTTTCACTTTATGATGTAATGTAAGACTTATGAATGTATCTAGTGTTTCCAAGGCTACTAAACTAATCAGTCTTTCGAGACTTGATCTTTTGTGATCATGCCAATGTTACTAAGTAATGCACTGACTCTAGGTAGCTGGGGTTGGGGCGTTACATATAGTAATGATATAAATTAAAAATTTGAACTTGTATGGGAAGACAATCAGATGTCGAAATTCCCCTTTTGAAGTTGGAAATGAAAATTGTAGACCACGGGCTGCACAACACCCATTTTCAGATCACTATTCTTGATAGGTAAATATTCAATGAAAAATGAATGAACTACAATAGTGACAAAATGAATGAGTTGGTTTTCCAACTCATACCCCGAGAAAAAATATAAGGTTCAAGATATAGTGAAAGAATGAGGTGCAATGAGCATGCACTAAAAAGTTATTGAAAGAGGATACAAACATGAATTATAATAAAACTTCACATAAGGTGGAAAATGACTCATCGTATGAGCAAGAAAGTGCAATATAACTACATATAGAAAATCATATTTCAAAATCCACTTTTTCCACTCTTCCATAATTAGAATTGTTTCACTTTATCAAAAAAACGTCTCTATATTCCTCTCGGACCAATCTGGAAATCAAGTAAATAAGAATTGTCCAGCCCTCTGTCCAAATTAATTAAATGTGGATTCAACTAAGCATGATTATATAAAATATAAATTTAAATCATTCTACAGATAGGTGTTAACAGTTAGTCATGAATAATAATGTTTTTAAACAAAAGCATGATTGAAAAAGGATGATCAAAGTGCATCATGAAAAACACTAGTGATTTCTAACTCAATAGGTAGACCTGATTAAGACCTAAAAACATGATTTCCACTAATTTGAAACTCCAATCTAGAAATTTAATACAATAGAAAATTAAAAATACTACATTTTATGGTGAAAAGAGACAGGGAACTACAAGTGCAAGGAAGGATATAATCATTCATTCTCCTCACACCTACACTAATATAACTCTATTAATTTTAAAATAATGAAATGAGGAAGGAGTGGAAGCACAAGTGGACAGAAGAAATAAAATAAAAGTGAAAAATGATGAATATAAGGAAGGTTGCCCTTATATAATTCTCTAATTAATTATATAATAATATCTTATAAAATAAATTCACCACCCTAAATAATACCCTGTAATGACCTAAGATCTCAATCCATTCACTCTCTCTTTATTGTGTTAGGTTAGGTATTGAAAAAAGATGATTTTTGATACCCTAATTTAACCTACCGATGGTAATTGAGAATGCTTCATCATTCCATTATCAACCCTCACCCCCCAGCATCATATTAGAAATAAATTAAATTTTGATGGTATTATGTGCAAAGAAAATTAATAGATAAAACCATGATAAAATTTAAAGGCGCGTGGATAATAATCTACCACTCGTATTGAAAAAATATGATGTCATGAAACTCACACTAGAGAAATAAATATAAAAATTCATTTAAATCCATAAATTTTGATGGGGGAATGTCTCCTCAACCACACCATAATAGTCTAAACACCATCACCATATAAAACAATTAACTAATAAAAAACCATTATGATATAATATAATTTTGTTTGAGATCAATCTATTTATTTGTGTGATTGAGTTTATTTATCTAATAGCCACATAAATGCCATATTCCATCTATTATTTCAGTGTTGATAATAAATATCAATCACATTATTCATTGGATGGGTTACCTGTTTTTATCATTGAGGGTTGTTATGTCTTTATCTAAACTCTTGAATCTCATATATTTTCTTGAAACTCTCTCATAATATTTAGGAAAATCTTTCCAAGATGAAAAATTTCTCTCTTTTGAAAATAGAAAATAAATTTTCTCCATATTTTAACACCCATCAACGATTTCCTCATGTTCCTCTGGTTGAATTTCAACATTCCCTGAAAAATTCACTCATTAACCAGCTCTGTTTTTTCAGTTTTTAATGTTGATTATTCTGATTTTTCCTATTATTTTGATGAATTTGATGGTTTAGGAATCTATGGTTTAGGTTTTAACATAGATTTCTCACTATTTGGAATAGTCAAAACTTTGAGTTATTCATGAAAGGTTTTTCTATAACAAGATTCTTCTATGATATTGAGGAAGGGTAAACGAGAGTGGGAATGGGTTCCATAATGACGCCAGTGTTTTATATATCTAATCTCAATGATGAAAATTGATATTTCATTTCCAATATTTTTTTAAAAAATTATTCTAATAATTTATATTGAAAATATTGGATTCTATGTTGAGATGGTTGGGATTGAAATTGGTCATGGGTTGGAAAATTTTCCAGATGGTTAGGATTTAGACCATGTAGTTGATTGAGTAATTGATTGTCCAAAAAATTGAATTTAGTTTTTTCATTTCAAATGTGATGAAAATTGTTTTATTTATAATTCTATTGAGTATTCAGATTATTCGCCTCTATTAATGGTATCCCTATAAGAACTTCCTTGAATGATGTAATAGTTGAGAAATTATTGGTCACTCAAGAAGAACCTTTTATTGGAAAATATTACACTTTGGGAGTCTAAAGTGGTGAATACTGAGGGTTTCACCACTAAAAATAATTTCAAGTAATGTGGAAGATCCCATGTAATATGATAGATAAAAAGAATCTCATAAGGTATTTCATTACTAGATAGACTTTTTGAAGAAAAGTTCCCCTCCCTCCATGTATGAATGATATTTTTGCCTTGATTGATGGGGGACCTACACTTCCTAATATTATAAACAAAATACAAAGGAGAACATCCATCATTATGTAGGAATCTTAAATGAATTTTGGAGTTCTGCTCAACCATAAAAGTATTGAGGTTATCTATCCTCTAAATTTAAAGGCCACTACGTAAAGATCTTTTCCCCACCTAGATAGAATTACCTAATCCATTAAAATAACTATATTCGATAACCATAGATCCCATAGAATCATGCACAATCTCTCCATATAACTCACTATTTACATGACTCATTCACATTATGTTTTAGTCCAACATTGGGGGGTATCCACTTGATCCACCACCCTATAAGAGCTCTATCATTTGTAATCACATCCCTAGGGAGGATCCACTTACTAGTAGAAATTCTTTATTGAATGGGAAGAAGGGAACCTAGTTTGTCTATGAGAGAGAGAACGTGAAATTAAATGAATAGAGGGAGCTATTCTTTCCTTCCCGACCCTTGTTCCTTGTCTCCTAAATCACCCAACACACCACTGAAAACACTATTACATAAAGATTAACCATATATGAATGTTTCCAATCCCATTGAAATAATGTAGACCAAAATTCAGAGATGTATCCCCCCTAGAATTGAAATCCCATAAGTTTCCCAACAAGGGCCCCAAAAAAATCGGACCAATTCGACATAAAAAAATAAGTTCTAGTCTAACTCATATTTTATCCTCTCAAAACACATACATGGTGAGTGTGTATTAATTACTTTTTTATGGATATTATTTTCAGTTGGTATTCTCTTATTTCTTAACCTCTAGAAGTGTATGTCCAACATAACTGGGATTTATTTAGATAAGACTTTGTTCAGCCACTCATCATGCTCCTAGTTAGATCTTAATAACAAGTGAAACTACAAAGAATTAAATTATCAAAAGGTAAACATTGATAATGTTCCCATATCCGGTTCATCAAGCATATAAATCCTATCCTAAAAATTCTTATGAACCTCATCGAGGGTTGAGGATATAAACGCTGGGTTTATTCTCACATTCTTAAAGAAAATGTGAGGGATTGGGAATCCAAGGATGAAGTGAAAATGAACTAACAATTTTTATTTGTATTAATTGATTTCACCCCACCCGAAAACCAACACACCAAGTGTGGGATCCTCTGTGCAATTTTTTTTAATAGCAGTAATGGGAATTGATTTTATGATGTCTATTTCAATTTTAGGGTATTCCAGATTTTAATACCCATGGTCAATGCTACCTAGAAACTTTTCTAAGTGTGGGATCAAACCTAGATAGGGTACCAATGAAATCAACACTAGATAAATGTACCTTATTAATGGTTCCACCACATGTATGATGAGGATCCTAGGATGTGGGGTGGCCGCGTCGACGGAGGAGAATCCCATGAGGCTGGGTGGCCACGTCAGAACCATGCCAAAGCCGCATCCAAACCATACTGAAGGAGGGTCGGAATCGTGATGGAGCCACATTGGAGAAGGACGGTTGAGGGGATGTGGGGTGTCTGTGTCCGAGACGTTGGGACAGGAGGAGAATCGCGAAGGGAGGAGGAGGTGGCCGCATCAGAATCATGTTGGAGCTTCGTCGAAACTGTGTAGAAGCCACGTTGGAGATGGAGTGTCACAGGGAGGTGGGGTGGCAGTGTCGGAGATGTTGGGAGAGGAGGTATGTCACGGGAGGGAGGATGGTCATGGGGATAGTGAGGATTGGAAACTTGCGAGGGCGGGGGGGGGGGGGGGAGGGTTCGTGTGGGGGGATAGTGCCACGAACACCAAAACAGGCGTGGGTATAAGTGATGTGTATCCTTGGTTTTTATTGTCTGTGGCTATAGATCCATGGGTATAGATACAAATTCTAGTAGTGAGACACACTCCATATAGCTTTCATTGCTTTCTTTTATTTTTTGTCATAATCATTCCTTTTGATGAAATTTTTCTTCTTATCTTATTTTAACCGTGGACAGTCAGGTCTGATATGACCCATCTTCTTGCACTCATAACATCTGACTTCCTTTTCATCCTTTTTGAATGTTTTTTTGAAACCATTATTCTTTCTGTATAATTTACTAAACATTTTGGCTAGCTGAACCAGTTCTATATAAGAATATGTTGATTCAGAACTTTTTGATTTCACCTTTACTACTTTTTCCTTTAGATTTTTGCTTTCCCTTTAAGATGACACTTTTAAGGAAGTTTCTACACTCTTTATCAGAACCTTTTTCTTATTTTATTCATCTTGAATTTCGGCTTCATACATCACAAGTGTTCCAAAAAACTCTCTCATGGTTAAGTCTTTGATAGGTGTTTAATATCTGATTGCAGTAGAGATTCCATTCCATTTTGTAGGCAGTACTCTCAGTAGTTTTAAATCTTGATCAGATTGTTTGATTGGGTCTCCCAAAGATGTTATATGATTGAAAATCTATATCAATCTTCCATTAATATGAGTAATTATTTCACCTTCAAACATTCTGAATGTGTTGAATTTAATCTTAGCGGGTGCATATCTCATTTTCCTGACATTTTCAGTTCCTTCATAAGCAACAACAATAGTTTGCCACATCTCATATGATGTTGGGAATAGAGATACTCTATTGAATTAATCAGGTCTTAGACCAAATATAATAGCATTCATTGCCTACGAGTTCATATCATATTCTACTTTAGTAGTTGCACTCCATATCTCAGGTTTGTCAGGTATTTCATAAAGAGTCAGACTCATCGAATATACTTTGTATTCACGGTTTTTTAGATATATTATCATTCAATGAGTCTGAATCTTTATGAAATACCTGACAAACCTGAGACATTGAGTGAAACTACTGAAGTAGAATATGATATGAACTCGAAGGCAATGAATGCTACTATATGTGGTATAGGAGCTGATGAATTCAATAGAGTATCTCAATGCCCAAAATCATATGAGATGTGGAAAACTATTGTTGTTGCTTATGAAGGATCTAACAATGTCAGGAAAATGAGATATGCACCTGCTAAGCTTAAATTCAACACATTCAGAATGTTTGAAGGTGAAATCATTACTCAAATGAATGGCAGATTGATATAGATTGTCAATCATATAATGAGTCTGACTCTTTGTGAAGTACCTAACAAACCTGAGACATGGAGTGAAACTAATGAAGTAGAATATGATATGAACTCGAAGGAAATGAATACTGTTATATGTGGTCTAGGACCTGATGAATTCAATAGAGTATCTCAATGCCCAACATCATATGATATGTGGAAAACTATTGTTGTTTCTTATGAAGGAACTGACAATGTCCAGAAAATGAGATATGCACCTGCTAAGCTTAAATTCAACATATTCAGAATGTTTGAAGGTGAAATCATTACAAAAATGAATGGAAGATTGATATTGATTGTCAATCATATAACAGCTATGGGAGACCAAATCAAACAAGCTGATCAAGATTTAAAACTACTTAGAGTAATGCCTACTAAATGGAATGGAATCTCTACTGCAATCATACATGAAACACCTATCAAAGACTTAACCATGAGAATGTTTTTTTCGAACACTTGTGATGTATGAAGCTGAAATGCAAGATGATTAAAATAAGCATAAGGTTCTGATAAAGAGAGTAGACACTTCCTTAAAAGTGTCATCTCAAGTGGAAAGCAAAAAGCTAAAGGAAAAAAGAAGTAAAGGTGAAATCAAAAAGTTCCGAATCATCAAATTCTTATATAGAACTGGTTCAGATAGCCATAAAGTTTAGTAAATTATATAGAAAGAATAATAGAAAAACATTCAAAAAGTATGAAAAGGAAGTCAGATGTTATGAGTCCAAGAAGATGAGTCATATAAGACCTGACTATCCACGGTTAAAATAAGACAAGAAGAGAAAGTTCTTCAAAATGAATGATAATGAGAAAAAAGACAAGAAAGAAATGAAATATACATGGAGTGTTTCTCACTACTAGAATTTGGATCTATACCCTTGGATCTATAGCCACGGACAATAAAAACTGAGGCTATACATCACTTATACCCACGCTTGTTTTGGTGTTTGTGGCACTGTCCCCCCACGTGAACCCTTTTCCCCCCCGCCCTCACAAGTTTCCAATCCTCATTATCCCCATGACCATCCTACCTCCCAAGACACACCTCCTCTCCCAACATCTCCGACACGGCCACCCCACCTCCCAGCGACACTCCATCTCCAACGTGGCTTCGACACAGTTTCGACGAAGCTCTGACATGTTTCCGACGCAGCCACCTCCTCCACCCACCGCGATTCTCCTCCTGTCCTGACATCTCGAACACGGACACCCCACATCCCGTCAACCATCCATCTCCAACGTGACTCCAGCACGATTCCGACGCGGCTCTAGCATGGTTTGGATGTGGCTTTGGCATGGTTACGACGTGGCCACCCCACCTCACGGGATTCTCCTCCGTCGACACGGCCACCCCACATCCTGGGATCCTCATCATACATGTGATGGAACCACGAATAAGGTACATTTATCTAGTGTTGATTTCATAGGTACCCTATCTAGTTTTGATCCCACACTTAGAAAATTTTCTAGGTAGGGTTGACTGTGGGTATTAAAATTTGGAATAACCTAAAATTGAAATAGACATCCTAAAATCAATTCCCATTACTGCTATTCAAAGAAATTGCAGAGAGGATCCCACACTTGGTGTGTTGGTTTGCGGGTGGGGTGACATCATTTAATAGAAATAAAAATTGTTAGTTCATTTTCACTTCATCCCGGGATTCCCAATCCCTCACATTTTCTTTAGGAATGTGAGAATAAACCCTACGTTTATATCAGCATCCCTCGATGAGGATCATAAGATTTTTTATGATAGGATTTATATGCTCGATGAACCGCATATGGGAACATTATCAATGTTTACCTTTTGATAATTTAATTCTTTGGAGTTTCACATGTTATTAAGATCCAACTAGGAGCATGATGAGTGGGTGAGCAAAGTCTTGTCTAAATAAATCCCAGTTATGTTGAACATACAATCCTATAGGTTAAGAAATAATGGAATACCAACTGAAAATAATATCCATAAAAAATTAATTAATACACCATCACCATGTATGTGTTTTGAGAGGCTAAAATATGAGTCAGTCTTGAACTACTTTTTTGATGTAGAATAGGTCCTCTTTGCTGGGGCCCTTGTTGGGAATCTTATGGGATTTCAATTCAAGGGGGGATACATCTCTGAATTTTTGTCTACATTATTTCAATGTGTTAGGAAACATTCTTATATGGTTAATCTTCATGTAATAGTGTTTTCAGTGGTGTGTTGGGTGATTTAGGAGACAAGGAACAAGGGTCGGGAAGGAAAGAATAGCTCCCTCTATTCATTCAAGTTCACATGCTCTCTCTCATAGAAAAACTAGGTTCCCTGCTTCCTATTGAATAGAGAATGGCTACTAGTAAGTGGATAATCCCTAGGTATGTTATTAAAAATGATAGAGCTCTTCTAGGGTGGTGGATCAAGTGGATACCCCCAATGTTGGACAAAAACATAATGTGAATGAGTTATGTAAATAGGGAGTTATGAGGAGAGATTGTGCATGATTATATGGGATCTATGGTTATCGAATATAGTTCCTTTAATGGATTAGGTAATTCTATCTAGCTAGGGAAAAGATCATTATGCAGTGGCCTTTAAATTTAGAGGATAGAAATCCTCAATATTTGTATGGTTGAGCAGAACTCCAAAATTCATTTAAGATTCCTACATAATGATGGAAGTTCTCCTTGGTATTTTGTTTATAATATTAGGAAGTGTAGGTCCCCCATCGATCAAGGCAGAAATATCATTCATACTTGGAGGGAGGGGAACTTTTCTTCAAAAAATATATCTAGTAATGAAATACCTTATGATATTCTTTTTATCTATCATATTACAGGGGATCTTCCACAATACTATGAAATTTTTTTAGTGGTGAAACCCTCAATATTTACCACTTTAGACTCCCAAAGTGTAATATTTTCTAATAAAAGGTTCTTCTAGAGTGACCAATAATTTCTCAACTATTACATCATTCAAGGAAGTTCTTATAGGGATACCATTAAAGGAGGTGAATGATCTGAATACTCAATAGAATTAGGAATAAAACATTTTTAATCACATGTGAAATGAAAAAACTAAATTCAATTGGTTGGATAATCAATTACTCAATCAACTACATTGTCTAAATCCTAACCATCTGGAAAAGTTTCCAACCCATGACCAATTTCAATCCCAACCATCTCAACATAAAATATAATATTTTCTATATAAATTATTAGAATAATTTTTTAAAAAAATATTGAAAATGAAATATCAATTTTCATCATTGAGATTAGATATATAAAACACTGATATCATTATATAACCCATTCCCACTCTGGTTTACCCTTCCTCAATATCTTAGAAGAATATTGTTATAGACAAACCTCTCATGAATAACTCAAAGTTGTGAGTATTACAAATAGTGAGAAAACTTTGTTAAAACCTAAACCATAGATTCCTAAACCATCAGAGTCATCAAAATCATAGGAAAAAACAGAATAACCAACATTAAAAACTAAAAAATAAGAGCTGGTTAATGAGTGAACTTTTCAGGGAATGTTGAAATTCAACCAGAGGAACATGAGGAAATCATTGATGGGTGTTAAAATAGAGAGAAAATTGATTTTCTATTTTCAAAAGAGAGAAATTTGTCATCATTGAAATATTTTCCTAAATATTATGATAGAGTTTCAAGAAAATATATGACATTCAAGAGTTTAGATAAAGACATAACAACCCTCAAAGATAAAAACATGTAACCCATCGAATGAATAATGTGATTGATATTTCTTATCAACACTGAAATAATAGGTGGAAGATGGCCTTGATGTGGCTATTAGATAAATAATCTCAATCACACATATAAATAGATTGATCTCAACAAAAATTATAATATATCATAATGGTTTTTGATTAGTTAATTATTTTATATGGTGATGGTGTTTAGACTACTATGGTGTGATTTAGGAGACATTCCCCCATCAAAATTCAAGGATTTAAATGAATTTGTATTTTTATTTCTCTAGTTTGATTTTCATGACATCAGATTTTTTCCATACGAGTTGTAGATTATTATCCACGCACCATTAAATTTTATCATGGTTTTATCTATTAATTTTCTTTACACATAATACCGTCACAATTTTAATTTATATCTAATATGATGCTGGGGAGTGAGGGGTGATAAAGGAGTGATGACGCATTCTCAATTACCATCGGTAGGTGAAAGTAGGGTATCAAAAATCATTTATTTCTATACCTAACCTAACACACTAAAGAGAGAGTGAATGGATTGAGATCTTAGGTCATTCCAAGCTATTATTTAGGGTGGTGAATTTATTTTATAAGATATTATTATATTATTAATGAGAGAATTATATAAGGGAACCCTTCCTCATATTCTTCATTTTTCACTTTTATTTTATTTCTTCCATCCACTTGTGTTTATAATCCTTCCTTATTTCATTATTTTAAAATTAATAGAGTTATATTAGTGTAGGTGTGAGGAGAATGAATGATTATATCCTTCCTCGCACTTGTAGTTCCCTATCTCTTTCCACCATAAAATGTAGTATTTTTAATTTTATATTGTATTACATTTATAGAATGGAGTTTCAAATTAGTGGAAATCATGTTTTTAGGTCATAATCAGATCTACCTATTGAGTTAGAAATCACTAGTGTTTTTCATACAATACTTTGTCATCCTTTTGAAATCATTCTTTTATTTCAAAACATTCTTATTAAAGACTAACTGTTAACACCTATCCGTAGAATGATTTAAATTTCTATTTTATATAATCATGCTTAGTTGAAACTACATTTAATTAATTTGGACAGAGGGCTATACAATTATTATTTACTTGATTTCCATATTGGTCCGAGAAGAATATAAAGACTTTTTTTGATGAAGTGAAACACTTCTAATTATGGAAGAGCATAAAAAGTGGATGTTGCAATATGATTTTCTATATGGAGATCTATTGCACTTTCTAGCTCATACGATGAGTCCTTTTCAACATTATCTAAAGATTTATTATAAGTCATGTTTCTATCCTCTTTCAGTAACTTTATAGTGCATGCTCATTGCACCTCATGCTTTCACTATATCTTGAACCTTAAATTTTTGCTCAGGGTATGAGTTGGAATACCAATTCATTCATTTTTTCACTATTGCAGTTAATTAATTTTTCATTGAATATTTACCTATCAGAAATAGTGATATGAAGATGGGTGTTGTGTAGCCCGTGGTCTACAGTTTTCATTTCTGGCTTCAAAAGGGGAATTCCGACTTCTGATTGTCTGCCTGTACAAGTTAAAATTTTTAATTGATATCATTACTATATATTCATATTTTTAATTCCTATTGTATCTACTAGAAGATTTTCAAGATAATGATTTATTTCAAGAACAATTTGTACAAAAGGGGGGAGGGGAGGGGCTTTGTAGAGGGAGAGGTGTCTAGGAGGGGATGGGGTGTTATATTAGTGTAGGTTTGAGGAGAATGGATGATTATATCCATTTGCACACTTGTGGTTCCCTATCTATTTTTACTATAAAATGTAGTATTTTTAATTTTCTATTGTATTACATTTCTAGATTGGAGTTTCAAATTTGTGGCAATCATGTTTTGAGGTCTTAATCAGATCTACCTATTGAATTATAAATCACTAGTGTTTTGCATGCTGCACTTTCATCATCCTATTGGAATCATGATTTTTTTAAGGACATTATTATTGAAGATTATATGTTAAATCTTATATATAGAATGATTTAAATTTCTATTCCATATAATCATGATTAGTTGAATCTGCATTTGATTGAATTGGATAGAGGGCTGGACAGTGCTTATTTAATTGATTGTCCGGTTGGTCCGAGAGGAATATAAAGACTTTTTGTTGATGCAGTTAAACACTTCTAATTATGGAAGAGAAGAAAAAGTGGATATTGAAAAATGATTTTATGTATGGAGTTTTTCTGCGCTTTCTGGATCATACGGTGAGTCCTTTTCCTCATTATATGATGTTTTATTATATATCATGATTGTATCCTCTTTCAATTACTTGGTGGTGCACACTCATTTCGCTTCATGTTTTCACTGTATCTTGAACCGTTAATGTTTTCTCGGGGTATGAGTTGGAAAATCAATTCATTCATTTTTTCACTATTGTAGTTCATTTTTTTGCATTAAATATTTACCTATCAGAAATAGTGAGAGGAAAATGGGTATTCTGCAGTATGTGGACTATAGTTTTCATTGGTGGCTTCAAAAGGGGAACTTTGACTTCTGACTGTATGCCTGTACAAGTGTATCTTTTTACTTGATATCCTTACTATATATTCATCTTTTAAATTCTTATTATATCTTCTGGATTATTTTCAAGCTCGCTATTTATTGCAAGAACAGTTTGTCTAGAAGGGGGGAGGGGGATGGGCTTTGTAGAGGGAGGGGTGTCTAGGAGGGGCTTTGTATCCTCCTATTGCATGCTGCACTTTGATCATCCTTTTAATTGTTATTGTATCTACTAAATATTATTTTTTCATTGTGATAACAGATTGATGTATCATTTATCATGTATAGTTGACACACTAAACACATGTATATAAGAAGTCATTATATCTCATTTCTTTTCCAAATATTTTCTTATAAGTGGATTCTTTTGGGGAGGCCGGTTCTATCCACCACCATCGGAGATAGTGAGTTCAACATCAGATTTGGGTAAGGATTATTCCGTTTTTATTCTTTGACCCAATTTTAATTAGGTATTTTTTGATTTTTGGGTTCCTTATATTTTTGTGGTGTGTTTTGAATTTCGTTGAGGTGGATTCGAGTCACCGTTGATGAAGACTTACATGTGTATGAATAGGTGTACATATACATATATAATTTCCCTCTCTATATATATTCACTCATGGCACTATTATTATATATATATTGGGGCTAGGTGTGCTTATATATAGATATGAAAAATTCATACATGTGTAAGTGTAAAGGGGTATATGAAAGTATACATATACATCTAATGGCTATTGCTTTTTTGCATAGACACGCAAACATGGACCCCTAGATGGTTCGCTCTGCGACCCCCTTCAGTAGGGCATTGTCGGTACCTTCCCTCCCACAAGGATCATAGGGTACCGGTTATGTATGCCTTAGGGGTGCGGAGTAAACCCACCTCGTCTGAGCTACATGACATTAAACAGCCAAGCACCCTTGTCCCCCACACATGATGTTAAAATTTGACATCACCACGTGCCTCTCATGCGGGGTGCCCCCACCTTGGACATTCTCCACGCCCCCGATCTCCACAAGGGATGATATTATTTTTCTGGGAGTGGTGTTTGTCCGCGGGGAAGGGCATCCACCTTGGTGTAAGCCCCTAGCCGTTCTTGTAGAAGGAAGAACCCCCTGCCCCCTCCTTTAATCTTCGGTCCCCAAGGCCAGCGGAGGACGTGATAAGGAACATGCCCCTCCTCTCTTCATGGGTGACAAATCCCTCCCCCTCTGCACTTTTTCTCCCTCGGGCTTCCATCCTGGAGTATGTTCCAGCACCATGGGCTGCCCATTGTGTAATCCCCTCTTCACTTCCCACAGACGCACCCTTCAAGATGTGATCGTCAGGTCCCTGCAACCTCTTGTTTCTAACACCGAGCATGAATCTCAATGGGCTTAGAGTGATCACCAACCATGACACACCTCGAGCCGCCTCAGATCGTAATACCCAAACGCCCCCATCGCACATGACATTAAACTAAATTCCAATAGAGCGGTAAGGCGTTGTGACCCACCCAAACTACATGGACATTGATTCGTGCTAAGGCATGGTACGTAGGAAGCCTCCATGAGGTTCAATACCAACACCCATCAGACCCCTGGTCCATCTTCACGTCGGTTCACCGGCGTCCACCTGAACTATGAGGACTTTGATCCATGCCAAGGCATGGTGCGTTGGAAGACTCCCTGAGGTTCAAGCCCACCATCCACATGGACCAAGGTCTTTATTCACATCAGTTCTCCGACACACCCCTATCCCGCATGACGTTAAACTGCATCCCAATCTAGTGGTAAGCTGTTGTGATCCCACCATCCAGTTGTTACGACACCCCTTCACGTCGGTTCAACATCCCCTTTCCAACCTGAAATACGTGCAATTTGATCTGTGTTATGGCATGGTACGTAAGAAGACTCCCCGAGGTTCAATCCCACCAACCATTGGTCCCCACCACCTCCGTGTCAGTGTGCCAAGCCTCTGAACCGACCTATGGAGACTTTGATCCCTGTCAAGGCATGGTACATAGGAAACCTCCCCGAGATTCATGTCCAACACCCATTGGACCAAGGTCCTTCATCACGTTAGTTCATCAGCATCCATTATGAACTATGTAGTCTTCGATCCATGTCACAGCATGGTATGTAGGAAACCTCCCTATGGTTTAATCCCACCACCCGGTCGCTCCGACCCCCCTTCACGTCGGTTCTCACCAACCGAACTTGGAGGACTTTGATTCCCTGCCATGGGGATATGTAGGAGGTCACTTCGAGGCTCAAGCCCATCACTACGGTCATCTTCACGATGGTCCCATCTCATTCCTCCTCCACCCCAGTCAACTTTCCATCAGTCATACTGATTCTTACCGGGGCCACCACATCCCTGTGAGATCATACCACCCCATTCCCCTCCACAGCATTCGAGAAGCTGCCCACGTGATGGCCCCAATATCGGTGTTCCCTCTAGGGGGTTCTTCAATCTGATCCACTCTAGATAGTGTTCTGATCAGCCCGATCCATCTCCTCTGGATGTTAAAATTGTGGCATACCCCATGTTAATCACGGGAAGCTATGGAAAAACTCAGATACATGCCTATGGAATATGATTCCCCACAATTGATGTGGGATGCCTCGGGATTCTGTGCCCTGGAGAAGCCCTATAATAATGGAAAAAATACAGACATGCCAATTCCCCATCGTCCATACACGTTAGTGATGACTCAACATGACTACTCCCCCCACTGAAGGTTGCTGCCCAGACCGAGCCCCTTGGAATGTCTTGACAGAAGCAGTGTAATTAACCAGCATCCATGGACACATGGCACTGGGAAGACTTTCACGAACAACGTATTAAATCTATAAGGGAGACCCGGATGAGGTGACATGTTCTGAAGAGGAATCCATGGAATGAAGAACCGATATCCCATCATCTTGTTTCGATCAAGGAGAAAACGACCCTAAATAAGGAGAAAATGTTGCCCGCCTTTGGAAAGAGGGAATGAGGGGCAACAGAACTGTGCCGACATCCCTCGAACATGACAGATATGTGTGCCCTGGTGAAAGCGTCGGAAACAAAAATTGTGAACCCAACATGAAATTATTCTCCTCAATGTGGAGATTAGTAGCACTCAAGACATCAGAAGTGTGACGTGTCACTGGATCCAAATATCTGGCATCGGGCCCCACCAAGAAAATAGCAGGCCTGGTGTGAAACTCTCCAGAAGTTGGGGCAGTCAAAACGTTGGGCATCTCGGTCTGCGACATTTTCAGCATGGTCCCTCTTACCGGTCATGGAAGACAGAATGGCAGTAGGGAACTGGGTGTTGATTTCATTTCCTGTTAGTACTAATGAGCTGATCTCCCTACCATGAAGAACCCAATTGCTGCATCCGGAACCCAATCACCTCGATCCCACCAATGCGGGGCCAGGGGTAATCTCAACATGGCTACCCCGTGTGGTCCTACCTCTTCTGCGACTTCCTCGACTGCCTTGACCACTGGGAGCCCACACCCCCTCTCCCCATCAGAAATTATCCAACAGAGGGTAATCAATGACCTTGTACGTAAGTACGAGGAGGAGGGGGTCATCCCTATGAGGGACATGGCCCACCTGGATTTAGAGGCATCTACGCCTCGCTTTCAAAGACGCCTCTGAGGTCCAAATAGGGATCCGGTGATCCCCACTCCAGCCTTCAATCATTTCATGGGCCAATCCTCGAAATTCCATGACGACTCCATGCCCTACGCTGATGAGGTAGGAGATGTTCGGGCCCGCCCGACCAGAGTTCCATACCAGGGGTTCCCATCGAGGGCCCCAACCAGGCCATGCTAGCTCCACCACCCAGTTTCCCAAGCTAAAGATCATGTAGACTACCTACATGATCCATTGGTACTGGCACGGGTGACCTGAAGCCCGCGTCGAGCACAGACCGAGGGGAATGCCCATCAAGGAGCATCAACGCATGTCGTCACTATGGCTTGAGCCACCGCCGATGTGCATCATCAACCCCCTGCATATGTTGAGACGAGGAAGTTATACGCCTGACCCAGATCATGTCCCCAACCACCCCATGGGTAGGTTGGGTCAACTCTCCTGGTCACATGCACAGGTAGTGGCCACCACAAACTAACCCGCAGCAATGCCACCCACTACAGGGGCCCTCCCAGGCCCAGCTCAGAGGAATGCCTCATGCTACCTTCGACCTGAATGAGGTTATTCCCCATGGTAACAACACCCCATATGGGAGCCTCTCCTACGCTCATTACACTAGATACGGAGTCGTCCCTTCTGCCACTGACCCATGGGGTGGGGACGTTGCACATCCAGTCACTCTTCGATGTGAGGACCTTTCTCACATCCTTGTAGCAGAAAATAGAGTTCATATTCATCCTACCAACCAGAGGGGTGGAGATCAACTTCACTTCAACAAAACCCAGCACGGTGGTCCAACTCGTGATCGGTCCGATCAGTATGGGGACCTACCTCACAATGACGTCACCAAGGGAACCAGGCATGGAGGTCCTTCCCGTGATCCCGTTAGTTCCAGTAGGGGTCCCACCCATACCAGCACCCAGCACGGAGGTCCTACCCATGTCCCCTTCGACATCTTCCCCGGTGCTCCTCGCACCACGGCCCACTCAGGCAGAAGTACTCCCCACAGCAACACTAGTATGGCCGAAGGACCTTCTCATCCCGAGAATTGTCCCTTCCCCGAAGAGCCATCCTGGGGCTGGAAGGCGTGTTGTTGCTGTAGCAAGAAGAATACCGATAATCTTCAGACTAAGATCAAATAGGTCTATTTCTCGGATTCTAAAGTAGAGTACAACTCAGCAGTGGAACCCTCCCCTTGGTCCTCTATGTCAAGGACTGGGGAAGGAACAATGTGTATCAGACTCATTCATCCAGAGTGTGAAGTCCACTAGATTCCCACCACTCTTCGCAGGTAGATCCACGAGGAGGAATGTTTGTGAGTCCCACAGTTTTCTACCGTGCAGTCACCACCATCATCACTAGAAGCACCCGATACCCCGAACAGAGATCATACAGAGCAATTTTGTGGGCCGATGGTGGTTGAGCAAAAGCGTGACCCATCACCAGTAACTGTGATCCCCGAACCATAAGCTATGGCTCTCAGCCCATCGTATCGTGACATTGTGGTTAAGTCACCTCACTCCTCGGAGGATGGCCCGGAATTTGACGGCCAGTCGGCTTGTTCGCTGTATTCTCTTCCACCTAGTCTACTGTCTCAGTGGTCCACCTCAGTACTGATACCGGTTCCTCAGTCACCTACTATTGATGAGTGGGTCAATACGGGGCCTGACCTGGAATCCAAGCCCAAGAATTTATAGAACATTCTTGAGGCGGATCACTTCCTGGAGAGGTTATGGCCGGCGGCAACGTCGAACTTATATGTGCCGAAATCCCTCACCCCAGAGGAAGTCGAGTGCTTCCGTCAAACCCTATGGGAGAAAAACTTCTATCTTTGTTATCATCAGGTGGTGTACCCTTGGATCCTAGTGCACTTTGAGGAAATCGGTGAGCAATGTAGTCTGGTCGATTTGGCCGCACTCCCTATGGCCCAGCGCCTTGTGTCACCAGGTCGCCAGAGGAACCTCCAACAAAGATGTATTCAGAGTTTCAAGGTACTCCGCAAAATCATTCGAGAGGCTACCACCCCAAGTGCAAGTCCATGGCTAGGGGCAGTACGCATCCCTACTCTTTAGCCCTATTCGACGACAACCCGACTTGATATGCGGTATCAAGGACGTGCCCCCGGGAAGGGTCACAGTCGACATGGCTGATGTCATGGACAAAGAGGAAGAGCTGGAATTTCAGGATGGAGAATTCCCCCATGAGGGTGCGCCACCATTGTTGGATCCATCGGGGAGGATTACTCATCAGTAGAGGAACCTCATATGTCTCCCTGCACCCACCGAGTCATTGGTACTCAGTCGGAATGCTGGTAAAGGTAAAGAGAATGTCAGAGATATCAAGCACTCCGACTTGTCCACCTCAGTGCAGAAGTCGGAGGAAGACCCTAAGAAGGATGTGTTGGGCCAGCAACTTGCTGAGCCAAAGAGGCTGGTCGACGAACTTCTGGCCGAACACGTTATAGAGTGATGAACCGAATATGGTGATTCTAGGACGGGGTAGCAGGTGTAGGAGCAACTCCCCCCGGTGAGATGCCTCCAAGAAACCCTGATCATACGCTCTCGCGGACAGGGTTGAATCCAGAACTCATGGAAAGAGGGTGCGATACATCTCACCAAACCCTCCTGAATGGCACAGCAATATGAGGAATCTGGCTTTGGTTCCCCCAGTCGCCACACAGGCCACTCCTCCAGTTTATCCATGAGACATTGAACCCATATACCGTGTCGAAGAGCCCGACAACACACTCATGGTTAGGGATCCATGTAAAGATAGGGAAACCCGTCTGGATGATATAATGGAGGCACTCACTGCCCACCGGGAGGTGTTGGAAATGCGGAAGGTGGAAGTCCCACCTGATGGAAAGCCATATCCCACATGGGTGGAAGATATGTTGCACCCCTGTATTTTGTAAATCGCACTTTCTCGCCCTTTAATGGGACAAGAGACCCGCTGCAGCACCTGGCCCACTTTTCCTCTAGGTGTGGCCCTATGTTGGGGACGCCATAATAACAGGAAGCCTCCATGCTCTGATTTTTTGTGAAGACATTGGAAGGCCATGCATTCGTCTGGTACAGCCAGCTCCCCATTGGATCAGTGACCGGCTGGGAGGATCTTCGACAGAAATTCCTATACCAGTTCATCTCCACCACGTGGAAGACCATCATTTCAATCCTCTTCAGGTGTAAGCAATGTCCCGGTGAGCGAGTCGCAGACTTCATCGCCCTGTGGAAGGGTCACACATACTCCCTCGACATGCCACTGACTCAAGAGAAATTACAGAAGATGTGTGTGGGGAATGTCAAAACAGAACTGGTTCCTTCCCTGATCACTTAGAACTACCATAGAGGGTTCCGAGACTTCTCAGATAAGGCCCAGCGTCTTGAGGAAGTTCTACAACAGGCTAATCATGCACGTTTGATGCCCCATGCGATCCCAGTAAGGAGGGATTCCATAGCCGAGCCCACTGCGATGGACCAAATAGAATACCCTAAGGAATCTATAATTATTTCTAGTAGAACCGGCTATGCAACCTTGTAGAGGCCCGCCACCGCAGGTGCAGCCTCATACCCAGTTGCGACCGCCTCAGAATTGGTAGGTTCCCTCGCGCAACGCGCCACTACTGCCTAGGAGGGATAATCTGGCCCCACCTCCTTGGAAGGCTCCTCCAGCCCCTCATTAGGGCCAGGCTCCCAGATCCCCTTATTCAAAAAAAAATACACCATACTTACTCGTTCAATGAGTTCAGGTCTCTGGTTACTTCCGTAGTTCCCTAGAATAGGGGATTGTGCGCTTACCTGAGTGCAGATGGTCGGCAGAGGCGAATCTCACCTATCACCCCAACTACTGCCCCTATGATTATATTCTAGGGAACACCCTCAAGAAGTGCTATGTGTTTAAATAATGGCTTCAAGACCACATCGATATCAACATAGTTAGGTTGGGACCGACCCCGACATAAGTGGCAGGTGTCTATGTGAGGTCAGAAATCGGTAGCGACGACGAAGGTGAGTGGCAGAAGGTTCCCATCCACGGATCCTAGAAGTATGATGACTGTATGTCCCTTAAAAAAGTCGCCCACTCCCATGGTATTATTCGGGCATGATTGAATCAAACGGAGCCTTCAGAACCTACGACCAGCACATCTGAATCATCATCTCAACCAACCTATTCCCAGAAGAGCAAGCATCGGCGACGCAAGAAGAAGCAACGCACTCCACCAATGCCATTGTCATCCCACACACTCGATGAATTAATTCCCCTAAAGATTGGGATCCCTCCCAGAATCATCCTAGTAGTGTATGATTCATCAATTGACAATCAGGGGTATGCTTCGATTAATACCGTGGAGTTGGTAAATCCCTATATGACACCTGACGAGGGGGAACGCCAGGCGAACCTCCCCAAGGTCCCCAGTCAACATCAACGTCAGCGGAACCGTGGCCATATGGGTCATTAAGGCACGTCATTTGGTGCTTCCAGCTAGGTCATGCATGCCACTGAGACCAGACAGCAGGTCCAGCGCAGAGATCAGTACGCACAACTTCCTCATCTGGCGTCCTCAGATCTACCTCCACCGCCATTCGTTCTACTATATTGGGCCAAGCTACCTCATCTGTACCACGTCCTATATCACCCTGCTACATGCCGGTCTTTGTTTTATGGTCCTCATCCGGCAGCTACTCTTCAGGCCTTGACTAGTGAGCAACGAGGCGTACCTAGCAGTAGCCATCAGCTGGTCTAGCAGGTAGGGCTCGTCGTGCCTCAAATTACAGAGCGACCTCATATAAGTAGAAGTTAATGATTGGAGTGGAAGTATGATGTCCTCAAGCACCATTATAGAATCCCAGTGAGGCATTCTATCCTCGAGGCTATTCTCCTATTGTCAGACATGCGTGAGGTGCTCATCGAGGCACTAAGGGGACCCCTCTAGTTTGAGACAAAGGTAGGAGCTGCAAGAAGTCTTCCAGGGTGAGGCAATTGAGAATGCTGAATGCTTGGAAGTTATCTAATTCTCTGGTAAATATGAAGACCCTCCCATAAAGGGGAAGATTCGTCCAGTGTACATCATTGGTCAGTTCAATGGCCTGGAATTCTGCCGATGTGTTTTTGACACAGGCTCTAGGGTTAACCTAATCCAAACTCGGACACTGCGGAAGCTAGGGTTGTCTGAGGGTGATTTAACTCCCTCTGACCTCAGAATCCAGGGATACGATAGAACCGAGTAGACCCTGGTCAGCCAGATCCATTTGAAGACCCAGTTTGGTGGCCTAGTTTCCAGTACCGAAATCATGGGTGTCTCCTAGGACACTGTGTACAATGCATTAATGGGAAGTCCATGGATCCACCGGCATGCATCGGTCCCTTCATCGTATCACCAATGCCTAAAATACTCCCTCAATGGTCGATTACGCATGCTCCAAGGAGCTGCGTCTCCTTTTGCCTCTTTTGAAGCCCGCTATCTGGACACTGACTATTACAAGAGCAAGGATAAGCAGATTCTGGAAAATGAGATTGAGCCCACCATGGTCACAAGTGATCCCTGGGTAGGTCAAGATGACGCCTACATCTTCCCGATCCATCGGTTGGAGTCCATGACCCCCAACATAGGTAAATGATTTGTCATTTCGGGTGCGAGAGGAATGAATATTCCCAGGTCCATGCGATGGTGAAAAATCAACTCGTACTCCTACACCAACTAGGCTCGGGTGATCCTGGAACCTCCAACCCCCGTATGGTATCAGGACGTCTGGCTCATGGAAATGGAGGTACGTCATACGTGTCTGTTTCGCTGGGCTGGAATTAACCGGCTCATGTCAACGGTCCAACACTGCTTTGATGTTATCAAGCATGGCCCCATGGGCTGAAGACCAGATGGGATTAGATCAACTTCCTTCATCATTATGGTCTCAGTGGCACATGAATCTCCTAATGGGATAACCACTGCTGCTCAAGCCGGCACCAGCATCAGATTGGAGTCTTGTGGCTCGGATAAAACACCCCCCCCCCCCCCCCGCAGAGGACACCTCTACAAGTGGAGAAGAGGATCTAGATGATGCTCCTCCCTCCTTTGAAGAAGGCTTATCTACCACGGTCGATGAACTAGTACAAGTGAACCTTGGAAGCGAGGCAGATCCGAGACCCACATTGATTAATGCTGCCATGTCCCTAGAGGACCAGCAGTGGTACGTGAACTTCTTTAAGCATCACCATGATGTGTTCGCCTGGAGTTACGGTGAGATTCCTGGACTAGATCCCCAGGTAGCCGTCCACCACCTAGGTCTCCCGACAAACCATCGTGGGTTCAAGAATCCTCCTAGAAGGATGCACCTTTCTCACTGTTCCATGGTTGATGCCGAAGTTGACATGTTCATCAGAGCCAAATTCATCAAGGAAGTCCAGTACCCCAAGTGGCTAGCCAACATTGTGCCAGACTGGAAGACGAACAGGTAGATTAGAGTCTATATCGACTTCCGCGATCTCAACTTCCATTGTCCGAAAGATGATTTTCCCCTTCTAGTGACAGAATTTCTGATTGATGCTATGGCCAGGTTCTAAGACCTCTCCTTCATAGATGGTTATTCCGGGTACAACCAGATCTGGATGGCCGCCGAAGACGAGTATTACACCGATTTCAAGGCCCCCCAAGGTACCTTCTATTACCAATTTATGGCCTTCTACCTGAAGAATGCAAGTGCCACCTATCAATGGGCCATGCACTGCATATTGAAGCCAATTATCAGAACATTGTTGGAGTTTTATGTGTACGATCTGGTGGTCAAATATTGCCAGCACCAGGACCATATCAAGGACCTCGAGAAAGTATTCAGCTTCCTCCTTTCCCGCCACATTAATATGGACCCGTTGAAGTGTGCCTTTTGTGTCACCTCCAGGAAGTTCCTCGGCTTCATTGTCAGATATCGGGGCATATAAATCGACCCATAGAAGATCAAGGCCATCATCCAGATGCCTTCCCCGAGTAGTATTCGGGAGCTTTGAGGATTTCAAGGCCACTTAGCCTACATATGCCGATTCATTGTGAATCTGGCTGGCAAGTGTAAGTCCTTTCCCCGGATCATGAAGAATAGCTCCGCCTATGAATGGGATGAAGAGTGTCAGACCGCGTTCGTGGAAGTCAAGCGGTATCTAATACAGCCTCCGGTCTTGATGCCACCCGTCACCGAAAATTCACTGGTCCTTTATGTGACTGCCCTGGAACAGTCTCTCGGCGCCCTGCTTGCCCAGAAGAATAATGAGGGGACAGAGAACAACCTCTACTACCTCAGCTGCATGCTCCTCAATACAGAGACAAGGTACTCCCACATCTAAAAGAGTAACCTTGTGCTCGTGTTTTCTGTACAGAAATTGTGACATTACCTGTAGCACCAGGAGGTACAGTTGGACTCTCGAGTAGACCCACTGAAGTACATTTTGAACCTCCCCATGTTCACTGGACGACTAGCATAGTGGGCAGTTATTTTCTAGCAGTTTGATATCAGATTTGGGCCTCAGAAGGATATCAAGGGGAAGGCATTGGCAGACTTCCTAGCTGCCCATCCAACCTCCACAGATTAATCCCTGGACCTATTTTTTCCCAAAGAGGCAATAATCTCAGTTGATCATGTCATCTCATGTTGGAAAATAAACTTCAATGGTGCCTCCCGGAACCCCACTGGTAGGAGGCTCAACTATCCTAGGCTCAACAGAGTGGGCCTGGGTATCATCTTCATCACCTCTGTGCAAGCCGTTTTGCCGTACTCATTCCTGTTGTTAGAAGGCTGCACCAATAATGAGGCAGAGTATTAGGCTCTCATCACTGGCCTTGAGTTGCCCCTTGAGATCGATGTGCCCCATTTTCACGTGAAAGGGGATTCTGAACAAGTAATCAAGAAAGTCAATGGAGACTATGTTGTCTGGAATCCAGAGCTCATGCCATTTATGTAGTGCACCCTCAATCTAATGGCCCAGTTCCCTTCTTGACCAGAGGTTACCCATGTCCCCTGGTCACAGAATGGTCGAGCAGACGCTTTGGCCAGCCTAGCCGCCTAACTTGTAGAGCCTGAGTAGGATGATATGATTATACATGTGGAACACTAGAGATTCATTACCCCCGTCACCCCAGAGGATGATGACGACCTGTGAGTAAGCCATCTTATCATTGTATCCTCCATGTCAGGAGCCCCAGGTTCTTCAGATGTAGTGTTTGAGATGACTCCCGACTAGATAATAGCTTTTTTCGAGTATCTATAAATTGGATGCCTCCCAGATGATTGGGCCAAGCATGAGTGAATACGACACAGTGCACTGCAGTTTACCCTCCAGAGTAGTCCCAGTCTTGAGAAGATCCTCTATAAGCTTGGTTTCAATTATGTTATCCTCTGTTGCATTCAAGGAGTCAAGATTTATTAGGTCATGAAATAGGTTCATGCCGGTTCCTGCGGAGCCCACCTAGCTGGGCCGAAGCAGTCCCATCAGATCCAGAGAATGAGGTACTTCTGGCCCTCTATGATCCACGGTTGTATCGAGTTTGCCAAGAGATGCCACGCATTCCAAGTTCATACTAATTTCCTGCATTGGCCGCCAGAACCTCTCCACTCCACCATGTACTCTTGGCCCTTCATGGTGTGGGGGATCGATGTCGTGGGGCCATACCCACTGGTGACAGCTCGCTAGTGTAGGTTCATCCTGACCACTATGGATTTCTTCTCCAAATGGAAAGAGGCAGTCCCATTCAAGGAAGTCAAGGATCAATCAATTATTGATTTTTTGAGCTTCAACTTCATCTACCAATTTGGATTCCCTCACGCCGTGCTCATCGATAATGGCACAAACTTCTGAGCGGCTGAGATGAAGAAATTGTACGCCAAGAACAATATCCATTCAAACCATACCTCTCGCTATCACGGGTAGGAAAATGGACAGATCGAGGTTTTCAACAAAACCCTCTCTAACATTTTTCAGAGAATTGTTGGTCAGAACAAGAAGAGTTGGCCGGACAAGCTCCCCAATGCCCTCTGGGCTTATCAGACGACGACTCACAATTCCACCCAGGTGACTCCATATTCCCTGGTGTATGGGGCTGAGGCCGTCCTTCCCATCAAGATCTAGCTGCCATCATTATGCACTACAGTTTATGACCAGCATATGCTAGATAAGGTGGCCAAAATTTGTCTAGTAGAATTGGAAGCACTCGACAAGAGTAGGCTCTCTGCCCTGCACAATCTGGAAATGCATCATAATAAGATAGCTAGAGCCTTCAATAAGAAGGATCACCTATGCTCTTTCCTACAAGGTGACCTGGTGTTGGCCCTCTGAGCAACAATGATCCCTGGAAGAAAACCAACCAAGATGGAGCCCAAATGGGAAAAACCTTACATAATTCGTAAGGCTTACCCTAATAGAGCATATTCCTTGGTGACCATGGATGGGGAGCACATAAAACCTCCCACCAATTCTAAATTGCTCAAGAAATACTTTACCTGAGCCCCCTCGGTCTTATACAACCTTAAATTGTATGGTCTTACATGACTATAAACTGTATGGTCCTGCATGACCTTAAACTGGATGGTCCCGCATGACCTTAAATTGCACGATGGTCGTGCATGACCTTAAACTGGATGGTCCTGCATGACTCTAAACTGCACGATGGTCCTGCATGACCTTAAACTGTCCAGTCCTGCATGACATTAAACTGTTCATCGTCCTACATGAAATTAAATTGCATCTTGATAACTATGTGTGGCTTGATTCCCATCCTCATGGGATACATAGGAATGCTCAGACACCACGTCTTGAGCCCAGCCCCGATATTTTCTATTTGACTGCCCCCCTAGGTATAGTTTCTTCAGAGGGTCCTTGAATGATGTGGAATAGGCTTCCTTATCCCCACTCATATGAGGATTATAATGGTTTCACCATGTTCCCACTCCTGTTCTTCTATCCTCCCACGTCTTCACCGCACGATGTTAAACTGCATGGATTTTAAGAACTACTAATGGCTTGATTCCCATCCTCATGGGATACGTAGGAACGCTCGAACATTTTTACTGTTGGCCTAGCCCAAAAGCTAGAATATTCCCCTCGGGTCAAGACATATGGTAGGGTGCATAAATTTCCCCAACTCACGTCGAGCTCACCTCGATCCGGCTGTACATCCCCCTCCTAGGAGAGGTTCACCTCTTTCACAGATGGGTACAACTATGCTTCACCCACTCCTTGAATTGGATTCCATCGCCTTCCCAATTTGAAAGGGCCCCTGAATGGTATGGATTCTAGGACTAAGGGACCTCTTACCACTTCAGGCCAATGCCATCGAGGATGTCGAGCAACAAGCTGATAAAAGTCCCGTGTTTCGAATGTGGTCAGCGGTCGATGCTCATTTGTTGCTCCCGTTTCAGGTCACTATCGGGACGTTGTGTTTCGAACATGGTCAACTGTTGTCCTGGATCGTTATGACCACCCCAAGATATCCCAAACATTGAGTGTAGTGGTTCGTTCTTCCCCATCCCCGAGCAACGAACTCCCCTTGGGAGATGCCAATTATCAGGACCCGTTGGATAGAGATAGCCAAGATCGACTCATTGTTTCCCACACCGAGCACCGCTCACGTTGTCTTAGGAGCTGTGATGAAGAATTAATCATACAAGAGGGCGTATGAACTTCCACTTGGACTAGGTTATCTCTAATAGGATTGTATGGCGTGTTATTAGATTATGTCCTCATTCACGTCGGGTTACTCACCGTGTCGTACATATCCCCGGATGAGACAGTCCCTCGGTCCTTGTCCTTACTACAGGACGTTAAACTACACGCCAGTCAGGCCTCCCTAACCGAGGACCAGCCTTAGGCCCCTTGGCCTTTTCGGGCTCACGGTCCTCGTCCTTACTACAAGATGTTAAACTACAAGATGGTTAGGCCCCCCTGACCGAGGCCCAGCCTCAAGCCCCTTGGCCTTTTCGGGCCCCCGTACCTCGTCCTCATTGTAAGACATTAAACTACAATATGGTCAGGCCTTCCTGACTGGAGCCCAACTATCAGGCCATTTGGCATTCTCGGGCCCTATCCCAAGTTCTTAACTGGAGAGTACGGTGTGGTGTGGGATTATGTCCTCATTCACGTCGGGTAACTCGTCGTGTCGTACACCTCCCTTGTCTAGGGAATCCTATTCCCCTCCTCGTCCTGCATGATGTTAAACTGTGTCTTGAGAACTAAGTGTGGCTTGATTCCCATCCTTATGGGATATGTAGGACCACCCGAATATCTAGACTTCGGGTCCATCCCCATCTCTTGGAAATCTTTATTTCACCTTGTCCCCTTGGCCTACCCTTCCTCGGAGATGGGAGTATATGGCGTGGCATGGGATTATGTCCTCATTCACGTCGGGCTTGTAATGATCACTCCATGTTCTTATCCCTCCTAAGAATCCGCATCGACCTTCTTCGGTGGTTCATCAATTTTCCTAAGGGTACTCTGATTTAATACCTAGAATGCTGGGTTCTAATCAGACATGCTTCCACCCATTTCCCAGGCTTCGTGTTCTCCTTCATCAGGGAATTCATCACCTTTAACACCCGAATGGACCCCCAAAAAATGGCATGGATATCACGCCTAAGGGATATTTTACCGTTACGGGCTAATACCCCCGAGGATTTTCAGATAGAAAATTGATACAAATCTCGTATTACAAATATGGTCAGCGGTCAATGATGGTTTTTTGTTCCCACTTCAGGCTAACACGATATAGATACTGTTTTTCCGCCATGGTTAACAGTTATCCTCCATCGCCACGCCAACCCATTAAGTCCAAAGTATCAGTTACATAATTCAAATCCTTCCCCACCTTCTCATGTCCAAGTAGATCTTCTACACTCTTGACACTATTCCTCAGTGTGCATCCGCACGTTAGGAGGACCAAAGTCGTGGTAAGGGTGTCTTTCGGGGCTCTGCACCGATTTCCCTTTGATAGAGTTCCGGGTATTGCAATAAGGATCTTCCTCCCTTGTTTACCACACCATGTTTGACTCACATGAGCTTAGGGATCTGGTCGAGGTCTGCGCTTACTTGTAAAGCTTCCATCCCTCCATGGTCCGAACTCTAAGACCATAAACTAAGATCTCCTAAGAACTACGTATGGCTTGATTCCCAACCCGTTGGGATATGTAGGAACACCCAGACCCCTTGTCTATGGGTCCAGCTTGTGTTATGCTAATTTTCCTTTTCTATCCCGCCTTCGGGACCTTGACTATGGGACCATGTGTCGTAGTGTGGGATTATGTCCTCATTCACGACGGGTTTGTAATAGCCACACCACGTGAACCCCATTCTAAGAATTAGCCCTCCTGTTTCATGTCCCGCAATATGTTAAAATGAACCCTCTAGAACTACGTATGGCTTGATTCCAGTCCTTATGGGATTCATAGGACCACCCGGAAGTCTCGTTTTCGAGTCCATCTTAGTTGGGAGCTAGTTTCTCTAGCCCCTTTCACTTTCTCCCCTATTTGGGCCCCTTTTCCAGAGGTTCACATCTCTGAATTTCATACGGTGTGATGTGTAATCATGTCCCTATTCATGTCGGTTATGTTTCATAGAACCGTACACGCTCCCCACCTAGAATCGTCTCTGCTATATCTGTGCTACATGCCATTAAAATTCATGCTTGGTCCTATCACATGACCCTATACTGTGACATTATCATCCTGGCCGCACGATAAAAAATGGCAGTGCATTATGATGACCTCATCGTAGAGTACGTCACGTTGGGTATTGGTCATATGCCATGCCATTTTTCAATGCCTACTACGGCTTGATTCTTGTAGCGACGCCAAGGACTGTAACCTTAGGCATGTCGCTTCACAAAAAAGACACTCACCTTAATGAAAAAACAAGATTTATCAAATACCGCTTCTTCCGGTGCGTGGGCCACGCCCACCCGCCTCTTTTATCCCTGACACTAGTACCTCACCGTGAACCCCTTCAAGAACTATGTGCAGCTTGATCCCCATCCTCATGGGGTACGTAAGAACACCTGTGCACTTCGCATTCAGCCCAGCTCAACTTTTGTTTCGGCCCCTCAACATAAAAACTCTCCGAGAAGAACGTGGTGGTCGAAACCTATGTTTCCCATTCACGTCTGGTATTTGAGTTACCCAACCACATGCTTCCTGTGTTTCCTCCCATCCATGGTACAAATTATACTACCCTAAACTAAGATCTCTCTATGGGAAGGGACTCGACTACCTCTATCTAATACGTCTCATTAACATATTCAGATGCTTTTTGACAAAGAGCCCGAAGTGATGAATTTTCATGGAGACATTCCTCTGGTTCCATGACCAAGTTCATGAGATCGCCATTTGGATCTTCATCTTCTTCCACATCCAAAATGACCCTCGGACGACATGGATGCTAGGATTAATGTCTCTCCATGGATGATGTGCCTAAGGGCTCTCCTATCGTTTCGGGACAACGTCCCTAAGGATCTTGGACGAAATTTGCGAAATGTCCCGTGTTTCGAACATTGTCAACGGTCGACCTTCATTTTCTTGTACCCATTCCAGGAAAATGTGATATGGATGTTGTGTTTCTGCCACGGTCAACAGTTATCCTCCACCGTCACGCTACCATCATTGTGATCCAAATTTCGTGAATCGTGATTCACACATTTCCACTTCCTCATGCTCAAGTGGAATTATGAATGATTCGGCTTTATCTCTTCACGTGTCTAGGTGAACTACATGGACAAGTTAACATCATTGGGTCGGCATTCACCAAGCGTCCCTTCACTCTAACATGCCCCTTCCTGTGTCGGGAATGTTCCCAAGTACTTCTTGTTTCCCACATCGAGCATGACTCACGTGGGTTGAGTAGTTTTGGTGGGATATGTACCGGAACAACCAGGATTCTCCTCATCCCACATAAAATTAAACTATTCTTCAAGAACTACGTACAACTTGATTCCCATCCTTATGGGATACGCAGAGACACCCTGGTATTTCACCCAGGGTCCAGCCACAAGAATCATAAGTCCTGTTCCTCTCCACTTATGGCCCCTGGCCTGACCCCTCAGGGGGAACTATGTAACTTCTATTCTTCCCTGAACATGTTCGGGATGCCCCAAGATGACATTGGGAAGTGACGAATCCCTCGCTAGTGTGGCCCCATTTAAAAGAAGGAATAACCCATGATCAAAACGATGCACTCATCTCGCGTACTCCCACCATGGTGGCGTAATTTCTTGAGTGTTGGATTCTGTTCAAAGAAACCATCACTCCATGTCCCTCACTTTTCATACCCTTATTCATACCATCATCCACTTTCACGTCTGGAGGGACCCTCTAACAGTATGGATGCCCGACCTATGGCTCACCAACTGTCCTGCGCCAATGTTCCGGAAGACTAATGGGTAGGATTTTGAGTTAGGTCCCGTGTTTCAAACATGGTCAATGGTCGGCACTCATTTTATATCCCCATTTCAGGCTGACGCAATAAGGATACTATGTTTAAAACATGGTAAATGGTTATCCTTTATTGTCATGTCACCCCCATAGTGTTCCAGATTTTTGGTATTGTGATTCACACCATCAACTTTCCTATGTTCAGGCTAATATCGATGCCCCTGGAGTTACCCCGCTCGTGTATCAGAGCACATTGGAAGAACGTCTCTTCAATTGTTCTGAGGTCCTAATCCTCCGATCGGGCCTCTCCCATGTCTTCCCGGAAGATCTAGATTGGTTACCTAAATCCTAGATACTCGAAGCTTGATATACACATTATGTTCAGATGGAATAGCATGGTGATCACCCCTTTTTTCTCACATTGGGCTTGACCCGTGCGAGCTTAGAGACTGAACACTTGAAATTTCACAAGTACAACATGCGCGTATGAAGCCAACCTTGATAATGAGACTCATGCATTCTATGGCATCAAATAAATCAAAAAATGAATGTATGTTTGAGAATTTGTGATCTTTACAACACTTGGGGGTTTGTTCCTCCCATGGACGGGTCAAAAGAGAGTTGCAGTTCCGCCACCCTTCGACTTGTGGAATCCATGAGTTGCTTACACTGGCTCAACTCCTACTCCTCCTCAGTAGCAATGGGGCACAGTTCATCAGCCTCAGTTTGGGCCCGCTCTACGTCAGCCTGAATGATGGCCATTTCTTCAGAAGCTTTCCTCATACTCTCTTCTGCCTCTGCTAGTTGGGCCTTCAATCACAAGATCAGCTCTGATTGTTCATTAAGAGAGGCGGAGTGCTCATCCTCTTGGAATTGTAGCCATTGGACTTCATTTTCAGCCTCCCGGAGCTTCTTGATGTTCGTCGCCTTCCTTCGCTGCCAACCCACACTGAGGCTGCGATCATACTTCTACATCTTCTCTGCCATATGTTCTCGGATGAGCAAATGAGGGTGCTGGCCATCCACTCCCCCAACACACAGTTCGCGTAGTCGTGAGAGATGTCTGCCCATCTTATCCAACCATAATGCCTGGGGGGGTCTTTTCGATAAATCGCACGATCAGCTTCCATGATCGGTGGCATACTATATCGCTATCCTATTCGTCACAGGCAGTCTCATCCCAGTCCATGCGGTTGGAAGGCATGTTTTCTAGATACACCCTCAGGAAATATTCATCGGGATCTGCGTCAGGAAATGGATCAGGTGCGACATCTTGCGTCAGATCAGGCGTGGAGGGACTTCAGTTGATTGGTCGATCCCCATCGTCGGACCCCACCTCAATGACCTCGGGAACAACCCCACTGGTGGTCCTGCCAATGATAGGTAGCGTTGTAGCTCTGGTGGGCTGGGTAACTATCTCCACGATTACTGCCATGCCCCTAAAAGGGGAACCACCAAAAATCCCGACCAACCTCGCTACAGCGGCCCATGTCGTTCGAAGAACCATACATGACAGAGAAGGGAATGGACGTTAGTTGGCACGATCAACGTGTGGAAGCAACAAATTCTGTGGAGAGGAATTATAGAGCTCGAACTCTTGGTTCTTCTCCAATGTTGATGTTGACGGGACCCTGAAGAATGGCATTACATATATTATCGAAAGGTCTAAAGATTCTGGAGGTGCCACCTCGGGTGTCCTAGCCCCGCTAGAAACAAAACTGGACATGGCCACAAATGCGAGTTCCAAGGGTCCTGCATCATCACCCATTGAGGGGCAAGAACGAGGTCTATGAACAAAGTCTTCCTGCACGATTCAGATGTTGGTAAGAAATCCATAATGACCTGAGAGTAGACCCCAAGTAAAGAAACTTGGAATGTTACCTCGAGAGCCTCCGTGAAATCGTCAAGACCTGAGTCTTGATCGCCGACTTCGCATTCCTCCAACAGGCTCCCTCCACTGGCCTCGTCCCCCCAAGAGGATTTGTCTGATTCATCAGGTAGGGGGAAGCGCTTTCCCAGCTCAGTGGCCGACAACTGTGGGTGAACCGTCTGATCCAGCAGTACCCACACCTAGTCTATCATTGGACGTGGGGCACCCCTGGAATGTACAAAGTCCTCCATCTCATCCAGATATTGTTCCACCTCCACCGAAGGCACTGTAAAACTAGCTTGGATAGGGCCTATACTCGGTAAATCCATCCTGAGATGGTCAAGGTGTTTCCATATCTCGAGCGGGCTGAGGAATTTCCGGTTGCATCCCAAATTCCCCATCACTCTGGGTAAAAGAAATCTCTAGCATGTCGATATGGAGAAACCATTTCCCTAAGGCCTGAGTGGATATCCTATAGAATCCCCTCAGTGGCCACTCCTCCGGATAGCTCTGCTCTCCTGGGACCACTGAATCCACTGTCGTTGTTGGACCTGGTACCGCTAACTCGCCCTCAGCTGGTGCAGGTCTCGCCGCCACGACAGCCCCACCACCGCGAGAGGTCGTTGCCGCCCTCCGACCCCTACCTAGGGATGGGGAAGGCCCTCCATCACCAGCTCGAATAGTTGGATGTTTCATCATTTCCTCTAGATAGGCTACCTCCCAACTTATGGCATACTCCTTCACCAGTCCCAAGGCAGCAGTAGGCTGAGGCAATGCATTTTGCATTTTCCCTTATTCCCGTGTAAACATGATCCAAAATTACCTCATCACACACAGATTCTCTTCATGGAGAACCTCCCAATAGACCTGTGGGGTCAGCTGTTACAGGCACCAGAATTTCCTTTCAAACCGGTGTGGGGTGTACAGCTCACAGAGAGGCTCGTGATCCACCCTTGCCACCATGAATCCACCTCAAATGGCCGAGAGATAGGCCCATTTCTACTCTGTCCCCTGATCGTCATCGTTGAGTACCCCCATCAGAAATGGAAACGGGTTAAAGTTAATCTCGTCCGCCTTCCAAGCCCGGTTTATTACCAACGGTATGGTTAACTTAGCTGGAAAGATCCCAACATCATTCCCAATGGATGGGTGGAAGTTTGACCTAGGAGGTGAGATGGGGTTCGGGTAGTCGTAAACCCCCTGATGTGCGCCATGATCCACCCATACAGAAGATGGAAGGGCCTGCATATCCTTTTTGGCCTCTTTACCTCGCTAATATGTTGTAGCATCTTATACAATCTGGCGAGAATTGGAATCCCCAGATTGACCTTCCCTCATGTGGCCAGCATGTATTCCATGATGAATGAGCTAGGCCTCACCCCCATGTTGGTATCCCTCACTGGAAGGATCCAACCACAGATAAGGGTCGTGATAAACACCTCCAATCTGACTACCGACTACTATTCGGTATTGACAATGAAACCCCAAGTATTCCATTGGCTGTCCTCCAAGAGCCGTCAATACGAATTCTCCTTGCCCTGTTGAGCCCCCTTTGGGCAAGTTTGAGGCCTCACGGGAAACTCTCGATCCTCCAGGAAGTTTAGGAACTTCTTGAACAACTTCTTGATGTGGACATCCCTCACCGCTTCTTTGTCTTCTCCGGGGACCAGCCCCATTAGTGCCAGTTCCAACCACGTCATCTGCTTCAGATCCTCCCACGCACTCATGACGGGGAGGAACTCATCATACATAGCCCCCAAGATCGGGACCCCAGAAATATGATGGACACCCCACAGACTGATGTCATCCTCACCATGGTGCAGGTGAAAAGTGTTGGTCCTAGATGACCATGTGCCCAACAGCTCTGGCATCAGCTATTTCGGTCGATATATGTGGAATTGGGAAGCCCATGCCACCTCATTCAAACCCACTCTCCCCATCTTGGCTCCAAACTCATCGCATGAGGTGCCTACCCAGTAGGCCAATGCCCAATTGTCTGTTAAGTTACCGCCCTAGCGCAGATCCCACTAATCGGACCACCCCTTCTTTGAATCCCTCAAGGCTGCCTTTAGTATTGTGCGGTACATGGGAGGGGATGTATCTGGCTGAAATTACTTTACATTAACATTTTTCAGATGATTGTACAGGTATTCGGTAGTGAAAAGTGTGATGTCCTCCCACGCATGACCATCACCCGCCCTGAACCATTGGCGCTAGCACGACCTGCTCATGAACCAGTATGCTGGCTCGTCCCTACTCGCCTCAGGAATGAAGACGTCATCCCTCAGCCCAAAGACAAACAAGGGAAGCCTCATGCACAATGGATAGTTATTTTGGATCTCTGATAGTAGCTCCGTAAAAGAATTATGGTCCGAGTGGCTACATACCAACTCTCCAAGGCTCAGACAATTTTCCATCTCATCCCTCTGGGCAACATCTGCAAGCACCCCCAGGGCAGCATCTCGATGGGCCATTGGGTTTCAAGACTCGGAGAATTTTCAGCTTGGGTTGCGATGTCTGTTCACTGAGCTCGTTCACAAATCCGAATTGTAAAGCCTAGCCTCGGCCTGCAGGCGCACGGTCGCGTAGCGCTATCGCTGAGTCGAAGAATAACGGTTTTCCGCGAAGCCCGATTCGCGGAGAGCATGCACAGAGTACGCGGAGCTTCACGAATCGAGAGTGAAAAAGGAAAAAATCTCAGAGAAGGGAAAGGAGAAAAGATATTGCCAAACCCCAAATTATATGCAGTAGAACTCTGAGCTTCGTAGCACATCTAGTTCGCGCAGAGCTTCGCAGTGCGCCCGGCCCATGTGACCCCGGTCCGCCTTGCGAACCCTCTTCGCGAGTTAGCACCGCGAACGGCTGATGGTTTTTGAGATTTCCCTCAGACTTTGACCCTTTATCCCTCCATGGCTCCAAGTCTGAGGGGGGAATTTTTTGGCTCCAAACTGTTAGAAGCAAAGAAAGAAGAGAAAGAGGCCCCGCGGCTGGCTTCGTGAAGCCACTGCGCGGAGTCCCACCAAGCACTGCGGCCGCCGCGAAGCCGAGGAGGCGGTACCCTCTATGAATTCCCATGACATTTGCGATCCCACCATGAATCACATGATGCGGTACCTTCCAAAAAGTCCACTGACGTTCGCAAGCCCTCCGCAAAGCATTGGAGGCGGTACCCTCCGCAAACGCCGCTGACGTTCGCGACCCGCCGCAAAGCAACCCAATGCATCTTCGCGTTGCATAAGCTCTCATTCATGACGCATCTTGACAATAAATACCGAGATCCCCCTGATCCCTTAGAACGGACAATCTGACCTTTCTCCTTCCTAGATCCCAAATTTCGAAACACCCTTTTCTCTATGAATCATGAGCTATGTGAGCTATTTCTACTTCGTGAGGTGCCTCTGCATTGTCCCGTTTTGATCCCCTCTTCCGATAGGGATTCATTTTGCAAAGCCTAAGGTATTTCACGAAGGAAGGGGATCCCCAAGGGGACCCGGGTTGTCGTGGAGTGTTTATAATTCATGAAACACCCTTCATGTACACATGATCTGTTTGCTAAGGCAGGATCAATGTACTTCGCGAAGCACATTGCTTCCTGACATCCTGCTTCGCGAGGCACCTTTGGTCCGTGTGGCTGTTCTCTGCGAATGCATTTCCACTTCGTAGAGCACCTCATTTTTTTACCTCTACCCCATGCTAAGGCTAGGGGACCCCACCTCGTGAAGCACACCCCTTCGCCGGTGCCCTCCACCATGCAGAGCAACCGAGCTCCACAAGGCCCTTTCCTATGGACCCCTCTGCTTGAAAATTCCTTCTCCCGTGTGACCCTTCAGGTTTTCACGATGTGACATCAAAGTCCCCTAGATGATACCACCCATGGCGTTGCTTCACCTAATTCTTCTTCACATAGGAAAACTAATGTCTATTGCTTTTTCACATAGCCACTCTAACGTGGACCCCTCGATGGTTCTCTCTGCGACCCCCATTCAGTACGACATTGTCGGTACCTTCCCTCCCACAAGGAGCAGAGGGTACAGGTTATGTAAGCCCTAAGTGTGCGGAGTAAACCCACCTCGTCCGAGATGCAAGACGTTAAACTTCCAAGAACCATCATCCCCACCACATGACGTTAAAATGTGACATCGCATTGTGCCTCTCATGTGGGGTTCCCCCACTTTGGACATTCTCTACTCCCCCGGTCTTTACAAGGGGTGATATCCTCTTTCTGGGAGTGGAGTTTGACCACGGGGAAGGGCAGCCACCTTGGTGTAAGACCCAAGCTGTTCTTACAGGAGGCAGAGCCCCCTACTCCCTCCTTTCATCTTCGGTCCCCAAGGCCAGCGGATGGCGTGATAAGGAACATGCCCCCTATTCTCTTCATGGGTGCCAAATCCCTCTCCCTCTATGATTTTTCACCCTCGGGCCTCCATCCTGGAGTATTTCCCAGCACCATGGTTCTCCCAACGTGTAAGCCCCTCTTCGCTTCCCTCGGACGCACCCTTCGCGACGTGATCATCAGGTCCCTACAACCTCTTGTTTAGAACACTGAGAATGACTCCTGTGGGCTTAGAGTGAGCATCGACCATGACACACCTTGGGCCACCTCGGAGCTTAAGCCCCAAATTCCCCCGTCCCGCATGATGTTAAAATGCATTCCAATCCAGCGGTAAGCCTTTGTGACCCACCCGATCTACATGGAATTTGATCCGTACTAAGGCATGGTATGTAGGAATCCTCCTTGAGGTTCCAGCTCAACACCCATCGGACCCCCGGACGATCTTCACGTCAGTTCAATGGCGCCCACCCGAACTACGAGGACTTTGATCCATGCTAAGGCAGGGTACGTAGGAAGCCTCCCTGAGGTTCAAGCCCACCATCCACATGGACCAAGGTCCTTATTCACATCGGTTCTCCGACATGCCCTATCCTGCATGACATTAAACTGCATCCCAATCCAATGGTAAGACGTTGTGATCCCACCATCTAGTTGTTCCGACACCGCCTCACATCAGTTCAATAGCCCTTTCCAACCCAAACTATGTGGAATTTGATCTATGTCAAGGCATGGTACTTTGGAAGCCTCCCCTTGGTTCAAGCCCACCAACCATTGGTCCCGACCGCCTCCGTGTCGATGTGTCGATCCCCCGACACGAACTATGAAGACTTTGATCCGTGTCAAGGCATGGTACGTAGGAAACCTCCCCAAGGTTCAAGCCCAACACACATTGGACCAAGGTCCTTCTTCACGTTGGTTCACCGGCATCCATTCTGAACTTTGTGGTCTTTGATCCATGTCAAGGAATGGAACATAGGAAACCTCCCTGAGGTAAAATCCCACCACCTAGTCGCTCCGACCCCCCTTCACGTTGGTTCTCACCAACCGAACTACATGGACTTTGATTCCCTACCACGGGGATACGTAGGATGTCTCTTTGAGGCTCAATCCCATCACTACCGTCATCTTCACAATGGTCCCATATCATTCCTCCTCCACTCCATTCAACTTTCCATCGCCCATCATGATTCTTACCCGGGACACCACTTCCTAGTGAGATCATGCCACCCCATTCCCCTCCTTAGCATTCGGGAAGTTTCCCACGTGATGGCCCCAATATCGGTGTTCCCTAAAGGAGGTTATTCAATATGATCCACTCAAGCTGGTGTTCTAATCAGCCCGATCCATCACCACTAGATGTTAAAATTTCGGCATACACTATGTTAAACATGGGATGCTGAGGAAAACCTCAGATACATTCCTATGGAATATGATTCCCCGCGCTTGATGTGGGATGCCTCGGTCTTCCATGCCATCGAGAAGCCCTATAATAAGGGAAACATTCTAGACACGCTATTTCCCCAGTGTCCAAACATGTCAGTGATGACTCAACATGACTACTCCCCCAACTGAAGGTTGCTTCCCTGCTCGAACCCTTGGAATGTCTAGACAGAAGCAGTGTAATTAACTGGCATCCATCAAAACATGGAACTGGGAAGAGTTTCACGAACAACATATTAAATCTATATTGGAGAACCAGAATAGATGATGAGTTCTAAGGAGGAATCCACGGAAGGATGAACCGACATCCCATCATCCCGTTTAGATCGAGGAGAAGGCGTCCCTGAATAAGGAGTGAATGTCACCCGCCTTTGGAAAGCGAGAATGTAGAGCAACAAAACCGCGCCGACGTCCCTCGAACGTGACGGACGAGCACGCCCCGATGAAAGCATTGGAAGCAGATACATTGAGTTTTAATTTGGAGACATGGTATTCCTCCTCATATATCCATGTAAGAGGATTATTAAATTTGGGAATGAAAGAATGCTAAGTACCAGGTATATTGGACCCTTCGGGATTCATGATCACGTCGGAGTTGTTACCTATCAACTAGATCTTCCACCTACAATGTCTCAAGTACAAGATGCATTCCACTTATCCATATTAAGTAAATACATACCAATTCCTTCACATGTACTAAATTCAGAGGTGGCATAGTTAGAAAATGATCACTCTTAAGAGGACCATCCAATGAATATCATAGACCATAGAGATAATGGTCTACGTAACAAGACTAATCACCTAGTAAAAGTACTATGAAAAACCATAAGTAAGAAGTGGAAACATGGGATCCAGAGATATAAATGAAGGATAAGTTCCCTCACATGTTTTCCCTTTATATTTTAAAATGAAATTTTAAGGGTGAAATTTCATAAGGCGTGATGAATCTAACGACCCAAAGTTTTAATAATGGAAACATCATTCTCATAATTATACCATATAGTATAAAACACATAAAATAACATTGACATCATAATAAAAACATTATAAATGAGGAATAAATGAAATAAAAAATATTTCTAGAAGTCATGGAACCTATACTGATGAAATAGTTACTCGACCTTAGAAATAGTAATATGACCCTTATGAATAATAAACTAGTCAGAAGACTAATAACCTCACCCAAGAATGTATAAATAGAATTTATGAAACTTAAAAATGATAATATGAAATAATTATTTTATATTATAAGTAAATAAATGTTTAAAAAATTATTAATTAATTATTTTTATTTTTGAAAGTAAAAAATATTTATTAAATAATTTATGATTAATTTAATAATTCATAAAAACATTTATTTTCAAAAAAATTATTCATAAATTAATATTTTGTTGTCTCATTATTATAAGGTAATTTTATGAGACCTTAATTAATTATTAATTTTGTTACAAACCCAGTTATACTTTTAGAATCTGTATTTTTTATGTAAATGATTATTATTTATTAAATGTAAAAGTTATCATATTTAGAAAATAATTTTAACAAAATGGAATTAATTTTTTAATTCTATGTGTTGAAAAATGGACAGTGTGAATTTTTGGGTTTTTTCGAAAATACTTGATAGTTTTGTGAATAGTAAACTATAGTAATTTATGGAATCTATACATTATAACCTAAATACACTATTCCTCTTATCGTCACTGATGTAATTTCCATAATCTCAAACCACCTTTATTTATTTTAAAATTGTTTGTGATAATGCTTAAAATATTCATAGTCTTGAGCCAAAATAAAAAAATAATGAAAAAAATAATAGCAAAATGCCCCTCGCCTCTTCTATAAATACCACCTCTCACCACCTCTTCTCCTCACACCTCTAAAGCTTTGAGACTAATCCAAATTCAGATAAAATATATTCCAAAGACCCTCCCACACGTTCATGAGCCATTGGTTTTAACAAAAGTGGAAAACCAATCCCCTATGGAGTTTCTCTAGGAGAAGGATTCAGGAGGTAAAATCTTCTTTCTTTTCTTTTAATTTTATTCAAAGTTCATTTTTTTATCCTCACCTCCAATCATCCAAATTATATCATAAATTTAAAACCTTAAATATAATTTTTTTATTCTAATGTAATAATCCTTAAAACTTTCTTTCCCCCTCATTTTGTACTAAAATTGAAACATTGTTCGTGATGTGTTAATTTTTAACATTCAAGGATGATGAGGTTTCAGTTTTCATAACTGCCTTCAAGGATACTCGTAAAACCATTCTTACGATTAAAACATACTATAATACCTGTATTGCATCCTTTTTAATATAATGCAACCATTATAAATTCATGATATTAAATAATGAAACAAAACTAGTTTGTGATGATCAAAAAACCGCTAGAATAATCCAGATGATTATCATTAATGTTTTATCTAATGATTCATTCTCGTCCCATATAATAAAATTACATATAGAAACATTTTAATATTATGTATATTCATTAATAACATATAAATTCAATTATATACAGCTATTTTGATTTTACATGATTTTCCATACATGTATACAAGTAAACCGATCATGAAAATCAAGGAAACCAATGCTCCCGAATGATAAAATTATATCTTATAACTTATCAAAAGGACCATAAATAAACATAAATAAAAATAATAATAAACTATATGCATAAAACGTTATTTATTGATTAATTGATAGATTTAATCAGATTATCTAGGACATTAACAAAAAGTGTAGAACCATTTCAATGATAAAGTAAGGGATTCTAGCCGAACCTCCATTTTTTCCTTCAGGTTACTCCTTATCTCTCATTAACCAAATGAAACTCTTCTATATTTTTTTATTTATAATAACTTTTTTGTATGTGTTCAAAAATCATGTACATATATTATATTATCTTTATTTTATGGATAAATACATGTTTTAAAAGGTTCCCTTCTAAATTCATCTCGATAAGAAAGACTAATTAAAGCATAACATACCAAAATCATACCAATTTTAAAGTGAACTTATTAAATATGTTTTACGCCAAAATTATTTTTCTAAAATCACTAATTTAATCATGAAAAACTATTATTGTTCAATTTTATTTTTATATAAAATTTAATTCCTTTTCTACAATAATTGCTCTTTAAAATTTTTATTAAACTGTACAAAATTTTCAATCCAGTTTGACATAACTTATCGTGATATATTCCCATTTTCTGTATATAATTTTTATGTTTTATTTAAACCCATTATTTAGAGGACACTATTATGATATTCCATTTTGATATGAATTTTGACATAATTTTGATGCCCAATTATTTCCACAGTTAACACTTATTTTTGATTCATAATTTATGATTATTTATGTGGCACACATATTCATGAACATGATATGATGGTTTCTACTTCATAATTCTCTAGTGCACTGGGTAATGTTTAATCTCATTATATGTCTTGTGCAACTGTCAAGGTGGTTATCCTTAACTTATGATCCATGTGTAACGGTCTTGGTGGTTAACCTTTACTTGCGATCGATCATGTGAAATGACCCTTGACTCATCCTAATGTCAAGTTTTATGTTACTAAAAAATTAAAAGGATTACATAATTAGGTGATCCTCTATTTTATTTTTTATGTTTCCATATGTTTATTCCTTTTTTGTTATCTTTTTATACCTTCTAAGCCTTGTTCTATGCCTTATTATTTTTCTAATTCCTTTACCATCCTTTTATCTCACTCCATTTTTTCATGTATTCCTTAGATTATCCTATATTGTTGTAGGAGATAAATATAAGTTAGTATATCTTTATAGATTTTTAAAATATATATGTTCTTTTCTATTTCCATGTTTTCAGTTTTATGTACATAATCATCAAAATACATAAGACTTCATGGTCCATGACATGTAATTGAGGGATAATTATGTTTATAATCATGTAATAATATGTGAAAAAGACCAGGGTCTCTATATGTAAGGATTTCCATCCACCAGCATCTATTTTCATTTTCCTAATCCTCATGTACCACTAAATATGTGTGAGTCATTTTTTATATATTCAGGGTGGTCATCTAAATATTTGATTTATCTAAAAGTAGTTTTATTTATAGGCTAATAACAGGTGTGTCTACAACTACGACTATGAGGTAGGTAGTAAATAAATTTCCTTGGGAATTCTTTAGTGTTTTGATTGTTATTAATTTAGAGTGTTGTTGTTTGGAATGAGTGAGACCCTATAAATTAAATGGTTCCTTTTAATTGACTAAATATAACCTTGTAATATTCCGAAGGGCATGCTTTCACAATTATACAAATGGGTTGAGCCATGTGAGATGATTTAGACCTTGGGCGGTTAGATCAAGGTGTGTTGGTTTATTTAAATTGAATTGTTTTTTTATTTATTTGAATTGAATTATATATATGTGATTTTTGGGATGAACTAATGGCTTCAAATGGAACATTACGGGTTCAGTTCGAGAATTGAGATAGTGTTGAAAATATGTTCGAGGCGATGTGATTGTCAGTACATGCATGTACTAAAGAAAATGAGTGATGTTGATCGCCATTTGGGACACCCCATCATTAGGTTGATATGAAAATACCATCAAGTAATGGGAAAGTCTTGTATGATTTAGGATGGGTTGGATATCGGATTTTAGTGACATGGTTAGAGGGTCACAAGGTGTAGGTTGATGTGGATTATGTTCTATCTAGTGATTTCCACTCACCCGTTTTGTCCAATGGACCATATGGAGTCGTGTCACATATTATGGCATATTTATATGGTGTTGTTGACCAATGTTGTGAGGAGAGGCCCCCAACAGTTGCATTTTAGGTAAATAGATGGGGGTACATGTCATAGAAATCCACAAGTATAACAACCATGGTCTTTATTACACATTTACACATGATTTATTACATAAAAAGGAACTTAATACAACCCATAAGATCTGGAGTTATAGTATATTTCGGTATTAGGAACATTAAATGACAATTTAAGATATAAAATACAACATATTTATTGAAAACATCTTTTACATGACCACAACATTCCTTCATACTTAGCATTGCATGGGATAACCTGAGAACAATCATAAGAAATGGGTGATCTATAAAGCCCAGTAAGGGAGTAAACAAGCCATAACATGAAGAATACAACAAGTTTTAGGAAATAAAAATATCAATGGAGAACAATAGAAACAGAAACATAAAGTCGTGATATAGAATGATTATTATGACATGGAAATGTGGCAACAAAATAAAACATGATTTCAGCAAGAACCAAGGATCATTATACATGGATTAGCATGACTAAACTCTCATTTCACATGAATTACCATGAGTAAACACTAATGTAACATGAATTAGCATGAGTAAATCCTCATTTCACATGGTGTATCATGATACTAAACATTACGCAATGTTTTGGAGTGCTATAAGGGCGCACCCTTCATAAACATTTTATTTCATACATAAGTGTGCCACATGGACCATATAAGATGGAATCATTCAACATAATAAGTTGCTAAAATATTAAGGAATTTGTAATACATTCATGTAAGTACCATTCAATATGTATATGAGCATAAAGGTGAATACCCTTGTTAGAGAAATGGGTATGGTATTCACTACATGATGATTTTGTCTTAGAAAATCATGGAGAAATTTTAGCAGCATAACCACATCATATGGAAATTCATAATTTGGGTTGATGAGAGAGAAAGGGGTATCTATTCATTTATACATGAAATAGTCAGTAAGGGGATCAATGAACATAAAATCCCAACATATTAAATGGAATTTAGATGCATAATATGATAGAATTACTTGAATGAATATAAGAAGAGAGAAATCCCTTACAAAATTTCTGCATGACAACAGGTGTTCATAAGGGTTCATAAGAGGGATAAATGAGAGTTAAAGGGGATATCATCATTTATAAATAAAATTATGAGTAGGATATTTAATAACATATCATAACAGAGGAATAGAAGAAATTAAGAGACAAAACATGAGAATAATGCCTGATAAAAGAGGAGGGTGAAAGATATCTTACTTGGATGTTTGATCCCAATGGCTTGGGAGAGGATTCTTGGGTGTTTGGGGGATCCTTGGGAGGACTCCAGGGAGTGTTGAAAAGAATTTTTATGAGCTAAAAATAATTTTCGTGAAGTGTAATGAGAGATTGGGTGGGTTTATATAGGAAAGGAGAGGAGATTCTTTATTTTTTTTTGGGTTTGTACACTAGACACTCATATATTAAAAACCACAGACCAGCCCATATTTTTGGCCCATGGTTTCTGAAAAAAGGGTGTGGTATAAAATATTTTATAAGGCCATGGTCAGAACATATTAAGATATTAGGCTTTCTTCTGTGGAGGTGAGTCACACTCTTAAGGAAATAATATTAAAATGTTAAAATATTTTATATGTCTTGGAGGGTCCACTAAGGCATCATAAATTTAATCAAAAATATATAAAATCTCATTATTTTAAAATTAAAACATATATTTTCCAAATATAACTTTTATATTATTTTTTAATTCACTATTGGGTCATTATGATGTCATAAAACACATTATATATTTATACGGTATTTCATTTTAACCTAAAAAATTATATTGTGTCAGAAAACAATGAAATGTTCACCATTGGATAATTTTGATGTCTTGATTCCAAAAATAATATTCATTTAGTCTAAATAATTTTATAAATATTTGAATTTTCCCTTTAAATAACCATTATTTATTGATAATTAACGGGTTTAGACAAAAAATGTTTCATGACCTTAATAAAAGTTACGTTTGAATTCATAAAAATTATCTGATCATTTAAATTTAATAAAAATTATATAATAATAATATTTTATTAAAATTTTATTTTTTCTAAAAAATCATTAATTCATCAAAATAAATTCTTTAATTAAATATACCATTTCAGTTTTATCATATAAAAATATAATTCTTATCAAACTGAATACTTAATCATTTATGGCGTAAAAACAATAAGGAATAAATATAATCATAAATTATAATTAAAAGGAGGGTTCTTATAACATTATTACAAAAGAATTATTAATAAATCATTAGATAAATATATAAATTTACCTATTTTTAAAAAGTACAATTTTACCCAAAAAATCAATTTATCAAATTCATTATATTTTTAAGAAAAACTATTCCCATAAAGGAATTGATCGAATAATACTTTTATTTATAAAAATTGATTTCAAAATGAGTATCTAATAACTTTCTGTATAACCCCTTATAATGCTAGTGTAAGACCAATGGGTAAGGTGTGTGATGGTGACAAACTCTTAGGGAGGCTTGGATAACATCGCTTAGTTGATAATCTATATTTACATGAACTTATCCAGTAGGTTACTCCGTTCAATCTTAACATGTTGGAGCTAATCTTGGGTTTGGTCAAGATTGAAGACCAGTAATGCTTTGCAATTTCTGAGCTCTGAAAAATGAGATTCATACAGTCCGAGTCTACTAGATGAGGCCATCATCTACATCCTCTGTTTCAAAAGGATTTGTTAAAAACTTATGTTTTTATTAGCTATGTGATCACTGTACAACAACTATATTATTAATGGTAATGATACATAATGGTCATTTAAACCTAATATTAATAATAATATTTCATGTGTTCTCTATATCACTTTGACATTAAAAGAAAGGAAATTTTATTCGTAATTGCTTGGGTCATTAAAACATTCCCCCATTTAGAAATTTCTCCCTCCAAACTTCCTTTTACCACACTAAAATGGAAGAGGATAAATTTTCATCATCACTCCTCAGGTTTCCACATTTCTTCATCAATATAGGGGTTTCTCCACAACACATTGACAAGGAGAATAATCTTATTCGGTATAATTTTTTTTCTCTACAATCTAAGATCTTCTTCGGCTTCTCTTCATAAGAGAGGTAATTATCTAATGGTACCACATCAGGATTGAGTATATGCGATGAGTCAAGTGTGTACTTCCTAAAGAGTGATACATGGAATACATCCTGTAGTTGAGACAAGTTTGGTTGGAGTGCTAGTTGGTAGTCCACTACTCCAAGGTATCTAGGATCTCAAAAGGGATGATGTATTTTGGACTATGCTTTCCCTTATTTCCAAATAGAATAACTCTATTCTATAGTGATATGCGGAGGAATACAATGTCCCCAAAATAAAACTCTCAGTCTCATCGATGATTGTCACCATATCTATTTTGTCAACTCTAAGAATATTTAATTTGATACTGGATGGTCTTAAATATATCCACAATTTCATTGAGTATTTCTAGACCTAGAAGTTTTCACTCACAAACTTCATCCCAACAAGTTGGTGTTCTACACCTCATCCCTTAAAAGGAATCATAATGAGGTATTTACATGATTGAATGGAAACTATTGTTGTGAGAGAACTCAACTAGAGAAATATATTGATCTCATCCTCCTTTGATGTCCACTGAGAATGCTTTCAATATTTCCTCAAGTGTTTTGATATTATGCTTAGGTTGGCCATCAGTTTGAGGAAGATAAGTCATACTGATGTTCAACTCAGTATTCAGAGCATGTTGGATACGCTTCCAAAACATAGAGTTGAATCTTGGATCTCGATTGGATACAACCAATAGTGGTACTCCCTGAAGACTTAACACTTCTATGATGTAAATCTACTCCATTTGATCCAATTAGAAATCCTCTCAAATTTCAATGAAGTGTTTAGTCTTTGTAATATGATACACAACAACCTAGACAACATTGTTTTATTTAGATGACTTCGGTTTTCCGGTGAAAAATTCCATAGTGATGTTATCCCATTTCCATGTTGGTATGTGTAGTGGTTTCATCATCCCCTTAAACATCTTCCTCTCATACTTCACATTCTGATATTACATGTACTTTGATGTATACACAACAATCTCATTCATCATGTTATCTTACAAATAAAGCCCTTAGAGATCTCAATACATCTTTTTTGCTTCCTGGGTAAATGGAGAAATTTGAACAATTTGCATCATCAAAAAGTTCTTTATTTAACTTCACATTTGATTTAACACATATTATTGACCCAAATATCACAATTACTTCTTCATTAACATTGAAATCCGATGATTGACCTTTTCTGGTAGTTTAAACTTTCTTCTGAATTCCCACATAATCCTTTTCAGCATCCTTTAACCTTTTTAAAAGATATGTTGGAGAAATAATTTTTGAAAGGAATGATGATGTTCCCTTATTTATGATTCTCATGCTCATATTCCTCAAATAAATTAATAATTGACCCATTTAAATTCTCATCACTGATATAATCACTGGATCATTTCTACTTAGGGCATCTTCCACCTTGTTTGCTTTCCTAGGGTGGTAATGGATTGAGCATTTGTAATCATTAATGATCAATAACCAAATATGTTGGTTCATATTAAAATATTTCTATGTGAATATATAATTGAGTCTTTTTTGATCAGTATATATTTCACGTTTCTCCCCAACGAGATAACGCCACCTAATGTTTTCTCAAAGATCACTTCTTCTAATTCCAGATCATGCATGGGATAGTTTTTCTTAACGATTTTTATATAACTTGAGGAATAGGAAATGAATTTTAATTTTTTCCTAAAATTATATCAAAGTTGGACATAAAATTTTCAAGATGAATATTCCCACAAATTTCTATATGAAATAAGACACTTACTGAAGATTTCCCATAATGATTTAATATCATTCCTGCTAGGGACTCAATGTTTAAAAAAATAAAAGATAAAATAATATTAAATGAATTGAAATACCTTATTATATACACTAACTTGAAGTATTGGTTATATGTAATTCATTCCGCATTATCCATATTAGCATAGTACTCTTCGTGCTCCCTTGATCAAGGAGATTGTTTATGCTCATCATTCTTCTCATCCCTTTCAATAGAGCATTGTCTTAGGTAATTCCCTATTTCTACACATTTATAGCATAGAACTGAAATTTATTCCTTATATGAAACTTTGTTTCCATTCATCACATTTTACATTTTGGTGTGGCAATTGGATACTTTTTTCCCATCCTTTCCAAACATAGAACATATTAGATTCCCTTTGTAACATTTTCCATGGTGCTTCTTTCCACACTTTCTATGTGAATGAAATTCAGACTTCATTCCCATATCACCTTTATTAGATAAACATTTCTTAGATGACATGTTCATATTCCTTGATTTCCTTGGGTTTTCAACAATGTTCCAATTATTAATCATGATTTTTGATAGCAGGTTTGTAATAATCACGATATGTCCTACATGAGATCCCATTTGTTTAAGAACCTCATTGGGACAATCATCACATTTACCTTTGCATCAATTATTATCGATATTCGTCATATTACAGGTCAATGGATAAAATAAAAGGAAAATTAGTGATGATTATCTTAAAAATTTTAACACATAAAGTGGAATCGAATGACATTATTGAAATAACTTATAAATTACATTTATCTACTTAACTTATAAATTTTTAGGATTCAATATATGTTATTAATGATCTATCTCAGAAAATATATTCTTATGGGATTTTTTCTCCCTTAATAATGGTTCATACTAAGACCACGAATTTACCAAAGAATATCCCCTTGGAGTGTCGAACCAAGAGTGCAGCAAGGCACGTTGTTGTGAACCATTTCTCGTTCAAGTCAAGATCAAAATGGTGTTTTGGGGTTTTACCCTTAGATACATCTGTACCAGAGCAACCTCTACTTGTCTGTATCTATACAGGGATGTATTTATTTGATAAACCACTCACTATATACCCACAAAAATTTATGGATGTTTTCCTTATAATAAGTCTTATCCCTAAGGCTTTCACTAGGGTTTTCTAATCATAATCTCAAAAATAACTAAACCTATCTTCTAATACCCACTATAATAACAATAGTCATTATTAACCATTTACAAAGGATTTATTACATAAACATTCAGTTAATACACCCCATTATATCGACATTTCTAGTGACTTTGGGGATTAGGAACATTACATGACAATTTAAGAAATAAAATACAACATATTTATTGAAAATATATTTTACATGACAACAACATTCCTTCATACTTAGCATTGCATGAGATAACCTTATGACATATATAAGAAAAGAGTGAGCTATAAATTCCAGCAACCGAGTAAAAAAGGATTAACATGATGAAAAAAATACATGTCAGGAAATAGTATTATCAGTGGATAACAATTGAAACATCAACACAACGCATGATATAGCATCATTATCATAACATGGAAATGTCTCAACAACATACAACAAGATATTACCAGGAGCCAATGCTCATTGGACATGGATTAAAATGAGTAAACCCTTATTACACATGAATTATCATGAGAAACCCCTAATTGAACATTAAATATCATGATTTAAACCTTGTTTCATATGGCCTATCCTGATAATAAACATTATCCAATGCATTGGAGCTCTATCAGGGCTCACCCTTCATAAAAAATTAATTTCCTGCATATGTGTGCAACATGGATCATATAACAAGGAATAATTCAACGTCATAAGTTATTACATGATTAATTAATGTTTAATACATAAATTTAAGAACCATTAAATTACTATATGTTCAAAAAGTTCAATACCCTTGATAGAGAAATGGATATGATATTCACTACACGATGATTTTGTCTTTGAAAACTGGGGTGTAATTTTGGCAATATAACATCATCATATGGAAATTAATAACTTCGTTTGATGGCATAGAAAGGTGTCTCTCATAATTTATACATGACTTATATATTAAGGGGATCATGAAAAATAATATCCAAACATATGAAATGGAATTTAGATGCATAATATGAGAGAAATACTTGAATGTAGATAAGAATGGAGAAATCCATTATTTGGTTTTGGCATGGTAACAGGTGTACAGAGATGGAATTAATGAGAGATAAAATGGTACCTCATAATTAGAACATAAGTAAGGAAGTATGGGGATGTTTTGAAATCATTCCCCAAAATTTTTAATTGAAAATAAATGGGTATAACATCCAAATTAAACTAGGATAAAAATGAGAAAGGATGGAATCCCTTAAGGAAATTTGGTGTGGTAATGGGTGTACCTAAGGGTTCATAAGAGAGATAAATGAGATTTAAAGGGTATATAATAATTTATAAATAAAATGGGAAGTTAGTAGGATATTTAATAACATATCCCAACATAAAAATAAAGTAAATTAATAGACATAACATGAAAAGAATTCTTGATAAAAGTGGAGGGTAGAAGATCCCTTACTTGGAAGTGTGATCCCAAAGGCATGGGAAAGGATTATTGGGAGCTTGGGGGCTCTGTGGGAGGAATTTAGGGAGTGGATAGAAGAGTATGAATGATCTAAAAATGGTTTCAGTGAAATTTAATGGTATATTGGGTGGGTTTAAAATGGAATGGAGAGGAACATCTTTTTTATTTAGGTTTTGGACACTACACATTAAAATATTCAAAAATAGAAACAATCCCATGATTTTTTTACCATGGTTCCAAAAAAATGGGAGTGGTATAAAATATTTAATAAGACCAAGGTCCGAACATATTAAAATATTAGGCTTCATTATGTGGAGGTGAGTCACACACTCATGGAAATTGTTATAAAATGTTAAAATATTTTATAAGTCTTAAAGGGTCCACTAAGGCATTATAAAATTAATGAAAAAATATAAAATCACATTATTTTAATTTTAAAACATATATTGGCCTAATATACCTTTATAGTATTTTATTACATCACTATTTATTCTTTATGATGTCATAAAACACATTATATATTTATATGGTATATAATATTTACCCAAAAATTTGATTGTCTTAGAACAGTATGATAAATTCACGGTTGGATAATTTAAAAATCATGAATCGAAAAATAATATTCATTTTATCTAAATAATTTTCTAAATATGAGAGTTTTTACTTTTAAAATAAAAGTTTTCATTTGTTGAAAATTGACAGGTTTTGACAAAAACAGTTTCCAAACTTTAATAAATGTTACATTTGACTTCATAAAAAATATATGATCATTAATATTTTATAAAAACTAGATAATAATAATATTTTATTAGAATTTTATTTATTCCAAAAAATTAATTAATTCATCAAACTGTATTCGTTAATTAAAAATACAATTTCAGTTTTATCGTATAAAAATAAAATTCTTATCAAACTGAATACTTAATCATTTATAGAGTAAATACAGTAATGAATAAATATAGTCATCAATTATAGTTAAAATGAGTGTTATTATTATACTATTATAATAAAATTATAAATAAAACCTTATTTTAATATAATAATTTATGAATTTCTAAAAAGTACCATTTTACCCGAAAAAACAATTTCTCTAATTCGTTGTATTTTAATGAAAAAAATATTCTCCTAAAGGAATTGATGGAATATTAATTGTATTTATAAAAATATATTTTAAAATATGTAACTAATACCTTATTACATAACCCCTTATAAAACCCGTGTAATACCTAAGGGTAAGGTGTCTGATGGTGACAAGTTATTGGGGTGGCTTGGATAACATAATCGGGGTTGTAATCTATATTTACATGAACTTCTCTCATAGGTGATTCCATTCATGCTTAATGTGTTGAAGCTCATCTTGGTATTGTTCAAGAGAAAATCCCGGTGATGCTACCCACTTTTTGAGCTTCAACAAATGAGCTTCGTATGGTTCGAGTCTACTAGATGAGGTCGTCATATCATTTTTTTTGTGTTGAATGGATTTGTTAAAATGTTATTTTTATATCAGTTGTGTGATCACTGTGTGAAAACTATATTATCAATGGTAAAGATATGCAATGGTAAATTAAACCCAATAATAAAAATAAAAATAGCGTATGTGTTTTCTATATCCTTATGACATAAAAAGAAAGGGCATTTTATTCTTAAATGTTTAGGTCATTACAATGAGGATGGTGAGGAACCATCACATGATAGTAGTGAGGCTGTCGATTGGGGGATGAGGCTCGCCATACGTGAGGGGACTGAGTGGATACTTATTTTGGAGGATAGATAATACCTTTCCTTTGTACATCATTCTTCTATCAGAAAATGATATTACATAGAGGACATATATCGTTGTGCCTTCACATGTCCGAATTTGAGCTGATAAGTGCTTCAGAATAGGGGTCTGAGGGACATTAGTTGTATTGATTAGTCATGACTTTGGGATGTCATTGAAAAGACATGGACATGAGGTTTCGAGAGAAACATGGTTTCAGGTTACATATTTAGAGGTGTAACATAACGGTTTATTGGTACATTTCTATAGTAGGGGATGCATTGGGCTTGGGTTAAAGATCCTGTCATCTAAGACATTCCAACATTGGCTGAGGCTTGTGGTAGATTCCTTGCAGCCTTTGAGAACCACTGGAGCGTGTGTTTATTTATTATCATGTGTTTCTACTCTATTTGTTTTCATTACACACCTTATTAATAAAAAATTTAAGGTAGGCACACATTAGTGGTGGCCTACTAAGAGACATTCTCAAACCCTAAATGGGACCCTTAGAACATATGTAGATTTTATGATTTTGAATTCAGGTAAGGGTTCATGCTCTAGAGATGGATCATATTTGTGGTTTGACATAGTTGTAAGGAAAGGAACCTGGATGTTCCTGCCTCAACTAGAGATTTCTATTTTGTTTAATCTCTTGTATTATCATTATTTTATATATGTATGTACTATGTTAAACCATTGGAGACCCTCATAATTATTGAAATGTAAGACCCGGTATGTATGAATGTTCTCTTTTAGTTTTGACAAATGATATTTCGTTATTTTTAATTTATTTATCCTACTATTTTTTATTTATTCATCAACTATTTAATTTTATTTTTGTTCTTCTACCATGGGTGGGTTACTCATTCAAGTTTGTCGGTCATTTTAATACCTTGATAAATATATTTAGAGTATTATTACATCATCACTAGAGGGTATAGTCTCCCAACTATCACCTCTTTACACCCTCTCTACTAGACATAAGCCTTTATCATTTAGGGAGGCACGCATAAGGACTATTAGAAAACAGCTTGTTACATTGTTTAGGTTGGAATTATGGTTAGGGGACTATAATACTCCTTAACTTTGTACTTGAATTTGATCATGTCCCACATTTCTTTGGAAAAACCAATTATATGAAAGTATTCATAAGGACGATCTTATAATGGAATAAGGATATTTCTACTATGGATAGCCTCACTATATTCCTGATTTTTATTAATTACCTGAATCTGTTTGACTAATGTTATGTCAACTGGGGTGCCATCCGGATTTGGAAGGTCCCATGCAGTTTATGTTGATTTTTTATGGCTCTATAATGTTGAAAATATGTGTAATAATAAGTGGAAACATCGTTTTATATTTCCATTGGGATATATTGTTCACATTGAAATGGTTATTCTTCAGAGTGATTTAGTTTATAACATTTATGGATTAAGATTCCCTTAATTGTATTCTTTCTTGTTTAAATCATTTTGATAGTTATGAAATTTGGGGAAGAATAGTTAAAGATGATAGATTAGATGATGTATTTATTATAGAACAAGGTTCACTTTTCAATTGGGATTGATCCATCCCAACATGTTGGTGCAGGGTTCATGATGGAAATATCCCTAGAATATTCAAGAAGTCTATATGGAGAGGAAGTAAAAAACAATTGGATGGACCTTCATAAGGATACTAGAATAGTATTTTGATGAATTGTTGTTTTTCAGAAAAACACAATTGATCAACATATGTAATATCCCGACCCTTCATAGAGGAAATTAATTGTTAAAATATAGTTTAAAATAACTTATATTTTAAAAAGAAGTGATTATTGGGTGTGTGAGGAGTTTTAGGGGTGTCCTGGGGGCATAGGACATAAAATGTGATGGAAAAGAGACCAAACAGTGTGCAACACACGGTTGGTGCATGACTAGTTCTAACCGTGCACTTGGCCCAGGAAATTGTGCGACATGTGGTCCACATTAAAAGAGGTGAAAACATGGACTCTACGTATTTTATCAATCCATATGGGTAAACAAAGAAAATGGTGTGGCCTGGTTACTTCTTAGACAGAGGGAACCGCATGATAGGCACATGGTTTGGAAAACTGTGTGCCTCATTAAAAGTAATTTTTTTTTACCATTTTCCCTCCCGACCCTTTTTCTTTTCCCCCTAAATTTATCCCCCATTCAACCCCTCCACCCTAGGTGATAAAACAAATGTTCACTCTTCCCCAAGGGAGAATCTCCTACTATTTTGGACCTCTTAGAGTTCATTTTGATGCAAGTCGAGGATCCATGAGAGTCTAACACCACTCATAGCTCTATATTCTAGAGTAGGTCTTGTATAATCTATTCATTTCTTCTGGATTACTAAACCCCAAATTTTATGGTGGATTACTGGTTGGGGCTTTGAAGGTGGTTTCTTTTGGAATCAATGGCTATGTTAATGTGACCATTCATTAATGAACACTAGGTATGTGGTATTAAATATTTCTCCCATAGTCTTGTTGTTATATATGGATTTGTGGTTGGAAAAATGTACTTCCTTATTGCATTTTAATGTTATATATTTTTGAGTGGGACTTGGGATTTAGAATGGGGTGTGAGTCCCTTAATTACCCATGTTGGGTTTGATGATTTTTTGAGACCAAACCTAGGGCTACCCATTGGGTAAAATGAACCCTTTGGAATAGTGACATAAATTGATGAACATTGAAATAAAGGAAATATGATAGCAAATGGGTTGTAAATTGGGATCCGTTATCTGGGCATGGTAAAATGGTAAAATTTGATTCATTTTATGTTTGATAATAATGAAATGGAAAAGGGGGATTTTTAAACATTTTACATGATGTGCTTTGGGTTTTTATAGGACCATGGTTCTCAATGACAGACTTGATGTTTTGAAAGTGAGTAATGTTTCAAATTATTTTTTTGACCTAAAAATGATTTGAAAATCAATTATTAATAATGGATTTCAAATGTTGATTTGAAATGGGGGTGTATCCCATTTCTTGTAAAGATTTGTACTGATTGATTTGAATGGTATGAAGTGGAAAAGCCTTGGGACATGGTTTAGTTTTTGGAGGAGTAAGAACAATATTTTAATCAGGGGATTCAAAATTATTTTTTAATGGGAAATTTTATTTTATTTCTATCATTAAATTATTCAATAAAGTTTATTTTAATCAATTTTATCAGATAACATAGAATAAGGGGGTGTTTTTTATATTGGATTATCTATTAATGGGAAATTCTCGATATGTTGTGGATGTATATTGATTTAATTTTGTAACTGATAAATGTGTATTATAGCTATTGGCGATGGTTAGTACAATTTTGATGTGTCTAATGAGTAATGGATTAAAAAGGTGTCATTTCTTGATTAGTTATGGCATGCGAATACCAAATAAGCCAATTGGGATAAGGAATGTAAATGGGTTTAGGCATGGTGATGATCTATGTGATGGGAAAATAATGTCTTGTGAATATTATGCGTGTATTTTTTTGAGATTTGGTTTGATGTGAGATATGTGACATTTGAATAAAGAATAATGTGAACATGGATTGGTTTTATGGGTGGGGTATTAAACTTGGGGAGCAACACCCATGGGTTAAGTTAAACAAAGGCTCTAAACCCCACCCCCTTTAATAAACTGGTGAGGGGGAGGACCGAGGCCCTATGCCCCTAACAGTTTCATTTGATGAAACTACCCAAAAAAACGATCTATGTGAAGTGTGATTAAATTCATTTTGAAATGAATACCCTATTGAGATAGGGAATTTGATTTATCCCCTTATTCATAATAGTCAAATGATATACATCGAAGTGTAATTTATGAAAATTGCTACCCCATGGAATAAATGATGAAAATGGTTTGAGTAAACCTGTTTAACTAATGGGCTTGGGGTATATTGATAAATGTTAATTTAGGAATGTACCTAGTTATTAAAATTATGAAACCCCTTACATAATTTTATAGACACCCAGCATGACAATAGTTTTTTAGTTGAAGGGTTGACCATATAAAACATGATGGATAAAATGTTTATTTTTTTCATTTCTAAAGGGTGAGATATATACCTTTTTGTTTCCATTTTAATCTTATTACACTGTTTTACCTACATACACTATTTCACAGACTGTTTTTTACATTATATACAATAGTTATTGGCCTAATTAGTTATACTCACAACCTTCGTGGGCCTCCATGACACTTTTGTTGAGCAAGGGTTGTATTTCAACAATAAATAATATTTTTGTTAAAAAGGGGGAGATTGTAGTGAACAATACTCTATATCTATGATGATTTTGATGCTCACAAATACCCTTAATTGTTTTCTAATGATTTTATTTTATAAGTATATTTCAGGAAATTATTATTTATTTTTTAATTTCTGGAATAAATATTTTTGTTCTTGAAAAATGAGATTTAATTGCTAAAGTATTCACATTGGCATGTTTTGGAAACACTGTTCATGGTCTACATATTCAGGAATTGCTTAAGTGTGTTCTGGAAACACTGTTTATATCCTATGTGGCAAAACATAGAATATGGATGAAATGTGATGCATACTTTATGAGATATCAGAAATGTAAGGTTAATCAACCATACGTTATCAGAAAAGTATGGAAGAGGAACCCTATATTAGGAAGGAACCCTACATTTGGGTTATTGAAAAATTATGGAAGAAGAACCATATGTTAGTTTTAAATGTTACATTTGTTTCTCAAAAGTATGGTTTATGAACCTTACATTTGTAAACAATATTACGTTTCATCAAAAGTATGGATCATGTACCTTATGTTTGGAAGATTTTAAAAGTATGGATCAATTATCATACTTTTGATTATTAAAAAGGAAATTATGGTTCATCAACCCTAATTTTTTTTTCAACCTTATGTTTGAAGGATGTGTCATCAAACATACGTTTGTAATCATCCTTACGTTTGAATGATCCATGCTATACAATTCAACCTTACGTTTGGCATCATATAAATAAAGACGATATTATTATGCAATGGTCTGTAAGTGGATTATTAGGATAATCTCAAGCTGGATTTAAAGCTAATTTTAAAGCGCATCATTGACTAATTCAAATCCATGTTATAAATTATTTAAAGGATCAATTTAAAAGGAAATTTTTATGTCGAATATTCAGGGAAGTTACGACTACACTGTTAATTCATATTTCTGATTATCGCGAGTCAAAAGGGACTTTTGTAGATCTAAATTTTCAATAGAAGTGCTCGTCGTTATTATATAGATGTGATATTTACACAGAGAATATGTATGTGTTTTTTCGAACATCAACGTCAAAAATTTATAAAAATAAGGAAACCAGAGACTATCGGGATCACAGATCTGCTGATTCAAAACAGTGATAAAGCTCTGTTTATTGAATAAGAAGAAACATGATAGAAGATTCACTCATTATACAACGAAGATATATTGTGAATCTGCTACTCCTGAAGTTGTGAATTATATTTTTATATCTAATAGAACAAGATCAAATCAGAATGACTCTTATTTGAAGATTATTATTTCTGAAGGCTATGATCCATCTGTTGTCAACTGCATTCTGTTACAATTGTGAAGAACAACTGGAAAGTATTTTCAAAGTACAAATACCTTTCTTTTCTATTCTTGAGTGATCGTATTCTCATACTAAGATGTATAGGTTCTTTGAGTGAACTAGAAGGCTTTGTTTTTCCATAGATTGTAAATGTGTCAACTGCCTGTACTTAGTTGTGGAATGGTCTATTGACAAGAGGACCAGATAATGAAAATCACCAAGCTCGAGGAGTAGAGAGTTGGTGGAGTGGACTAGGGGCCTGCTGTTCCATGAACCACTATACATTGTGTGTCTCTACTATTAAAATCTCCACCGCATTAATTCATCTGATTAAAGTTAAATGTTAGAACACGATCATGTAAAGAATTTTTAAAAGACACAATTCACCCCCCTCTTGTGTATATTTGGTATAATCTAATCCAAAATTGGTATCAGAGGTTGAGAATTCTGATAAAGCCTTAACAATATGAAAGTGATTATCCACAGAGCAAGATGACTGATACAAGAGAGGGAATGTCTATGGTCAGAGCACCGTACTTCAATGAAGAAAAATATGGAATCTGGAAATCAAGAATGATAATATATCTAAAAAACCTTGAATACAAATTATATTCAATGAGTTTGGCTCTTTATGAAATACCTGACAAACCTGAGACATGGAGTGAAAATACTGAAGTAGAATATGATATGAACTCGAAGGCAATGAATGCAATTATATGTGGTCTAGGAAATGATGAATTCAATAGAGTATCTCCGTGCGCAACTTCATATAAGATGTGGCAAACTATTGTTGTTGCTTATGAAGGAACTGACAATGTCAGGAAAATGAGATATGCACCTGCTAAGCTTAAATTCAACACATTAAGAATGTTTGAAGGTGAAATCATTAATCAAATGAAAGGAAGATTGATATATATTGTCAATCATATAACAGATTTGGGAGACCCAATCAAACAAGCTGATCAAGCTCTAAAACTACTGAGAGTACTGCCTACTAAATCGAATGGAATCTCTACTGCAATCAGACATTCAACACCTATCGAAGACGTAACCATGAGAAAGTTTTTTTGGAACACTTGTGATGTATGAAGCCGAAATGTAGGATGAAGAAAATAAGCACAAGGTTCTGATAAAGAGAGTAGACACTTCCTTAAAAGTGCCATCTCAAGGGGAAAGCAAAAAGCTAAAGGAAAAAGAAGTAAAGGTGAAATCAAAAAGTTCTGAATCATCAAATTCTTATATAGATCTGGTTCAACTAGACATAAAGTTTATTAATTTATACAGAAATAATAATGGTTTCAGAAAAAAATCAAAAAGGATGAAAAGGAAATAAGATGTTATAAGTGCAAGAAGATGGGTCATATCAGACCTGACTGTCCACGGTTAAAATAAGACAAGAAGAAAAAGTTCTTCAAAAGGAATGATTATGAGAAAAAAGACAAGAAAGCAATGAAATCTACATGGAGTGTGTCTCACTACTAGAATTTGGATATATACCCACGGATCTATAGCCACAGACAATAAAAACTGAGGCTATACATCACTTATAACCACACCTGTTTTGGTGTTCGTGGCACTATACCCCCACGCGAACCCTTTTCCCCCCTGCCGTCGCAAGTTTCCAATCCTCACTATCCCCATGACCATCCTCCCTCCGGCGACACACCTCCTCTCCTAACATATCCGACACTACCACCCCACCTCCCTGCGACACTCCATCTCCAATGTGGCTTCGACACGGTTTCGACGAAGCTCCGACATGTTTCTGACGCGACCACCTCCTCCACCCCCCGCGATTCTCCTCCTGTCCCGACATCTCGAAAACGGACACCCCACATCCCCTCGACCATCCTTCTCCAACGTGGCTCCATCAGGATTCCGATGCGGCTCCAGCATGGTTTGGATGCGGCTTCGGCATGGTTCCGACAAGGCCAGCCCACCTCATGGGATTCTACTCCGTCAACGCGGCCATCCCACATCCTGGGATCCTCATCATACATGTGATGGAACCATGAATAAGGTACATTTATCTAGTGTTGATTTCATTAGTACCCTATCTAGGTTTGATCCCACACTTATAAAATTTTCCAGGTAGGGTTGACCATGGGTATTAAAATCTCGAATCCCATAAAATTGAAATAGACATCCTAAAATCAATTCCCATTACTACTATTCAAAAAAATTGCAGAGTGGATCCCACACATGGTGTGTTGGTTTTCGGGTGGGGTCACATCAATTAATAGAAAAAAAATTCTTAGTTCATTTTCACTTCATCCCTGGATTCCCAATCCCTCACATTTTCTTTAGGAATGTGAGAATAAACCCTGCGTTTATATCAGCATCCCTCGATGAGGATCATAATATTTTTTATGATAGGATTTATATGCTGAATGAACCGGATATGGGAACATTATCAATGTTTACCTTTTGACAATTTAATTCTTTGGAGTTTCACTTTATATTATGATCCAACTAGGAGCATGATGAGTGGGTGAGAAAAGTCTTGTCTAAATAAATCCCAGTTATGTTGAACATACACTTCTAGAGGTTAAGAAATAAGGGAATACCAACTGAAAATAATATCCATAAAATAGTAATTAATACACACTCACCATGTATGTGTTTTGAGAGGCTAAAATATGAGTTAGTCTAGAACTTATTTTTTGATGTATAATAGGTCCGCTTTGCTGGGGCCCTTGTTGGGAAACTTATGGGATTTCAATTCTAGTGGGGATACATCTTTGAATTTTTTTCTACATTATTTCAATGTGTTAGGAAACATTCATATATGGTTAATCTACATGTAATAGTGTTTTTAGTGGTGTTTTGGGTGATTTAGGAGACAAGGAACAAGGGTCGGAAAGGCAAGAATAACTCCGTCTATTCATTCAAGTTCAACCGCTCTCTCTCATAGACAAACTAGGTTCACTTCTTCCCATTGAATAAAGAATGGCTACTAGTAAGTGGATCCTCCCTAGGGATGTGATTAAAAATGATAGAACTCTTATAGGGTGGTGGATCAAGTGGATACCCCCCAATGTTGGACTAAAACATAATGTGAATGAGTCATGTAAATAGGGAGTTATGAGGAGAGATTTTCCATGATTCTATGGGATATTCGGTTTTCTAATATAGTTCCTTTAATGGATTAGGTAATTCTATCTAGGTGGGGAAAAGATCTTTACGCAGTGGCCTTTAAATTTAAAGGATAGAAAACCTCAATATTTGTATGGTTGAGAAGAACTCCAAAATTCATTTAATATTCCAACATAATGATGGAAGTTCTCCTTGGTATTTTGTTTATAATATTAGGAAGTGTAGGTCCCCCATCGATCAAGGCAAAAATATCATTCATACTTTGAGGGAGGGGAACTTTTCTTCAAAAAATCTATATAGTAAAGAAATACCTTATGAGATTATTTTTATCTACAATATTAAAGGGGATCTTCCACATTACTATGAAATTATTTTTAGTGGTGAAACCCTCAGTATTCACCACTTTAGACTCCCAAAGTGTAATATTTTCCAATAAAAGGTTCTTCATGAGTGACCAATAATTTCTAAACTATTACATCATTCAAGGAAGTTCTTCTAGGGATACCATTAATGGATGCGAATGATCTGAATACTCAATAGAATTATGAATAAAACAATTTTTATCACATGTGAAATGAAAAAAATAATGTCAATTGGTTGGATAATAAATTACTCAATCAACTAAATGGTCTAAATCCGAAACATCTGGAAAACTTTTCAACCCATGACCAATTTCAATCCCAACCATCTCAACAAGGAATCCAATATTTTCTATATAAATTATTAGAAATTTTTTTTAAAAAAATATTGAAAATGAAATATCAATTTTCATCATTGAGATTAGATATATAAAACACTGACATCATTATGGAACCCATTCCCACTCTGGTTTACCCTTCCTCAATATCTTAGAAGAATCTTGTTATAAACAAACCTCTCATGTATAACTCAAAGTTGTGACTATTAAAAATAGTGAGAAAACTATGTTCAAACCTAAACCATAGATTCCTAAACCATCAGAGTCATCAAAATCATAGGAAAAAACAGAATAACCAACATTAAGAATTGAAAAATCAGAGCTTCTTAATGAGTGAATTTTTCAGGGAATGTTGAAATTCAACCAGAGGAACATGAGGAAATCGTTGATGGGTGTTAAAATATAGAGAAAATTAATTTTCTATTTTCAAAGGAGGGAAATTTTTCATCTAGGAATGATTTTCCTAAATATTATGAGAGAGATTCAAGAAAATATATGAGATTCAAGAGTTTAGATAAAGACATAACAACCCTCAATGATAAAAACATGTAACCCATCCAATAAATAATGTGATTGATATTTCTTATCAACACTAAAATAATAGGTGGAATATGGCCTTGATGTGGCTATTAGATAAATAAACTCAATCACACATATAAATAGATTGTTCTCAAACAAAATTATAATATATCATAATGGTTCTTGATTAGTTAATTGTTTTATATGGTGATGGTGTTTTGACTACTATGGTGTGGTTGAGGAGACATTCCCCCATCAAAATTCATGGATTTAAATGAATTTGTATTTTTATTTATCTAGTGTGATTTTCATGACATCAGATATATTCCATATGAGTGGTATATTATTATCCACACGCCTTTAGATTTTATCATGGTTTTATCTATTAATTCTCTTTACACATAATACCATCACAATTTTAATTTATTTCTAATATGATGCTGGGGAGTGAGGGGTGATAAAATAGTGATGAAGCATTCTCAATTACCATCGTTAGGTGAAAGTAGGGTATCAAAAATCATTTTTTTCAACACCTAACCTAACACACTAAAGAGAGAGTGAATGGATTGAGATCTTAGGTCATTCTAGGGTATTATTTAGGGTGGTGAATTTATTTTATAAGATATTATTATATAATGAATTAGAGAATTATATAAGGTCACCCTTCCTTATATTCATCATTTTTAACTTTTATTTTATTTCTTCCATCAACTTGTGGTTCCACTCCTTCCTCATTTTATTGTTTTATAATTAGTAGAGTTATATTAGTATAGGTTTGAGGAGAATGAATGATTATATCCTTCCTCACACTTGTAGTTCCCTATCTCTTTCCACTATAAAATGTAGTATTTTTAATTTTCTATTGTATTACATTTCTATATTGAAGTTTCAAATTAGTGGAAATCATGTTTTTAGGTCTTAATCAGATCTACCTATTGAGTTAGAAATCACTAGTGTTTGTCATGCTGCACTTTGATAATCCTTTTGCAATCATGATTTTGTTAAAAAACATTCTAATTCAAGACTAAATATTAACACCTATCTGTAGAATGATTTAAATTTGTATTTTATATAATCATGCTTAGTTGAATCTAAATTTAATTAATTTGGACAGAGGGCTTTACAATGCTTATTTACTTGATTTCCAGATTGGTCCGAGAGGAATATAAATACTTTTTTTGATGAAGTGAAACACTACTAATTATGGAAGAGCGGAAAAAGTGGATGTTGCAATATGATTTTCTATATGGAGTTCTATTTCACTTTCTAGCTCATACGATGAGTCCTTTTCCACATTATCTGAAGTTTTATTATAAGTCATGTTTGTATCCTCTTTCAATAACATTATAGTGCACGCTCATTGCACCTCATGATTTCACTATATCTTGGACCTTAAATTTTTTCTTGGGGTATGAGTTGGAAAAACAACTCATTCATTTTTTCACTATTGTAGTTCATTCATTTTTCATTGAATATTTACCTATCATAAATAGTGATCTGAAAATGGGTGTTGTGCAGCCCGTGGTCTACAGTTTTTATTTCTGGCTTCAAAAGGGGAATTCTGACTTCTGATTGTCTGCCTATACAAGTTCAAATTTTTAATTGATATCATTACTATATATTAATATTTTTAATTCCTATTGTATCTACTAGAAGATTTTAAAGCTCATGATTTATTGCAAGAACAATTTTTCCAAAAGTTGGGAGGTGGAGGGGCTTTGTAGAGGGAGGGGTGTCTAGGAGGGGATGGGGTGTTATATTAGTGTAGGTGTGAGGAGAATGAATGATTATATCCATTTTCTCACTTGTGGTTCCATATCTCTTTTTACTATAAAATGTAGTATTTTTAATTTTATATTGTATTACATTTCTAGATTGGAGTTTCAAATTTGTGGCAATCATGTTTTGAGGTCTTAATCAGATATACCTATTGAATTAGAAAGCACTGGTGTTTTGCATGATACACTTTCATCATCCTATTAGAATCATGATTTTGTTTGAGGACATTATTATTGAATAATATCTGTTAAATCTTATATGTAGAATGATTTAAATTTATGTTCCATATAATCATACTCAGTTGAATCTGCATTGGATTAACTTAGACAGAGGTATGGAAAATGCTTATTTAATTGATTGTCTGGTTGGTCCGAGAGGAATATGAAGACGTTTTGTTGATGCAGTTAAACACTTCTAATTATGGAATTGTAGAAAAAGTGGATATTGCAAAAATGATTTTCTGTATGGAGTTTTTCTGTGCTTTCTGGATCATACGATGAGTCCTTTTCTTCATTATATGAAGTTTTATTATAAGTCATGTTTGTATCCTCTTTCAATTACTTGATGGTGCACACTCATTTCACCTCATGTTTTCAGTGTATCTTGAACCGTTAATTTTTTCCCAGGGTATGAGTTGGAAAACCAAGTCATTCATTTTTTCACTACTGTAGTTCATTTTTTTGCATTGAATATTTACATATCAGAAATAGTGAGCTGAAAATGGGTGTTCTGCAGTATGTGGTCTACAATTTTCATTGTTGGATTCAAAAGGGGAACTTCGACTTCTAATTGTATGCCTGTAAAAGTTATTTTTTTAATTTATATCCTTACTATATATTCATATTTTTAATTCTTATTATATCTGATGGATGATTTTCTAGCTCATGATTTATTGCAAGAACAATTTGTCCAGGAGGGGGAGGGGGAGGGGCTTTGTAGAGGGATGGGTTTCTACGAGGGGCTTTGTATCCTCCTTTTGCATGATGCACTTTGATCATCCTTTTAATTGTTATTGTATCTACAGAATATTATTTGTTCATTGTGATGACGGATTCATGTATCATTTATCATGTATAGCTGACACATTGAACACATGTATATAACAAATCATTATATCTCATTTCTTTTCCAAATATTTTCTTATAGGTGGATTCTTTTGGGGAGGCCGGTTCTATCTACCACCATCATATATAGTGAGTTCAACATCAGATTTGGGAAAGGATTATTCCGATTTTATTCTTTGACCCAATTTTAATTAGGTATTTTTTGATTTTTTGGTTCCTTATATTTTTGTAGTGCGTTTTGAATTTCGTTGAGGTGGATTTGATTCACCGTTGACGAAGACTTACCTGTGTATAAATAGGTGGACATACACATATATAAGTTCCCTATTTATATATATATTCACTCATGGCAGTATTAATATAAAAATATTAGGGCTAGGTGTGCTTATATATAGATATGAAAAATTCATACATGTGTAAGTGTAAAGGGGTATAGGAAAGTATAAATATACATCTAAGGAATCCCTTGTACATATTTGGCCATGAAAAAATGTACATAAGGGATATATTTCTTTATATATATGTGAAGTTTCATAAGCATGCAAGAAGAAAAAAGGAAGATTCTATTTGTCGTCATAAAAAAATGTATTGAGGTTGAGGTAGGTTCCCTCTGCCTAAACCTTTAATTTGATTTCTATAATTTCCTAATTGATTTGAAAACATGTTTGCATAATTGATTTATTGTTTTAGGAAATGTTTTTCTAATAACCACTAGCTTTTTCAAGGGAGAATATGAATATAGCCCTTGAATTTATTTATAGACTTTGTTTTTTTATTAATTAAGAGTTTACTTCAACTGACAAAAATAATGGCATCATTCACGAACAACAGTTAATATTTTCCTGGTACATGACTTTGGAACCAAAATGATGCTACATTTCCTTCATGGATGTTCTTATTAAAATTTTTATAATGGTTATCTTGAGATAGGATGAATACGAATAGGGATTGAGTATCTCCTTACTCGAGTCCCCAAACATATTTGAAGAATCTGAAGTTCTTCCCCATGAAATAAATGGACATCCATGGTAAAGTAAAACACCTAAAGAGTTTCAATAAATCTACTAGAAAAACCCATGCATGATAACCCCATGATGATGAAGATTGATTTGTGAATGATAAATGGTGAACTTGGCTTGTATGCAAGGGTTATAATGGAGATCAATATGGAAGTGCCTCCACCAAACTGAATTTCCCTGGTTGCAAATGATCACTATATGGAGGTAATCATTGAATTCTAGATCCTTCCTTGATTCTATAATAACTGTAAAACTATAGGACATACTCTACAGTAGTGTCTATTTGTCCAGAATATGATCCAACCTTCCAACACGAACAAGATTTGGAGAGAAGTTTCAAGAGGGGAACATGTTGATTCTGTCAATAAGATACTCAATAATGATAATGTAGAAAATAATGGATTGTGATGGGAAAAGACTACTGGGGCTAGTTCATCTTGGGCAGCTTTGGTGTAGGAGGATGAGCGCATATAGGATAGTTATGCTGGAAATGATGTAATTGTGAAAGAGGGAACAAATATGGCACCTAATGGAAACACGGTGACTGAACAGGTTAGAGATACATCAGAAACACATTTCCATGATTTTGAAGGTAGCAAGTAGTTGACTTCATACATCCTTTCCATTTATCTTGACATTCATGCTGAGGACATCTTGATGGTTCATATTTCAGGGTATTTCCATGCTTCCATATCCAGTGGCATGTCCATATTTTTGAATGCAACAAAACAAAAGCAGACCACCATATCTGGGATTGATATATGTGATCTACCCAAGAAGTTGATTGATGATCAAGCATGTGTTACACCTATAAAGGATCTGGTACTTGAAGAGTCATCTCTGGCTCACAAGAAACCATAGAAATGTCAGAAAGTAGTTAAATCTGTCCACAAGACTATGGAATTAAACACATCATGAAAGTCAAAAAGAGTTCAGAAATTGGAGAAAATTCATGTTCAATAATGGATGGTCTTCTCTGTCAGAGTGCTCAAAGATTATCCAAGACACATGGGGTAAAAAGAGCTCTAATATTAACTCTATTATTTGTATCTTCAAACTCAAAATGTTCAAGATCATATTGAAGGACTGTATCAAAAGGAAATTCAGTCTACTGAATGAAGAAATAAATGCTCTTGAATTCTCCTCGCATGAAGTTCAGGAGGAAATCACCAGGACTGATTTATCGAGTGATATTTACCAGGAGGTTGATACTTTAAAGATTATCAGATCATGTTTTCATGATAAAATTATCACATGGAATACGAAGTACATGGAATCTTCTATATGGCCAGGATTGAGATCAATATCCTTAAGGATTATGGGGTCTTCATGCTGGCTGGTCAATATGAAATCACCTCTCAAATTCTAGAATGACAACAGGCTGGTCACTCCATTGGTTGAGCAGATTAGCTCAACTGTCTAGTCTATAGAACATGGAATCACTATAAAGGATCATATAGAAAACATAGAAACTCTCCCTGATGATATTATAGATATTATCTCTAGTTATGAATTTCTAATGCTGGAAGACATGCTCATCTAGGAACTTGCTCCCAATGGAATACTTGATTCCGAGAACATCTATCAACGCTTGATTCAACAATGCACCTAATGGATTGGAAAGTATAAAATATGGATTCTCCACTCAAGGAATGCACTACTATGGAGTCTTTCCTGGAATAAGGTTTTTGTAGATGAAAACATACAACGTGTTGGAAGGGGGAGGGGGAGGGTGGAGGGGGGGCATGGGGGTAGGAGAGGTCTAGAGGGAAGGGGGTAGAGGGAAGGGGGTAGGGGGGAGGTCTGCAGGGGAGGGGAGGGGGAGGGGGGAGGGGGCCGAGGTAGGGGGATGTGGAAGAGGGGCAGGGGCAGGGGGGATGTGGTGGGGGGGAGGGGGAAGGGGGGAGGGGGATGGGGGTGGGTGGAGGGGGCATGGGGCAGGGGGAGGTATGTAGGGCATGGGCAGGGGGGAGGACTGCAGGGTAGGGGTAGGGGTGAGGTCTGAAGAGTAGGGGGAGGGGGCAGGGGCAGGGGGGATGTCTCCACGGCAAGGGGCATGGGGTTGTCTGCAGGGGAGAGGGAGGGTGGTGGTCTGCAGGGCAGGGGGTGCAAGGGGGTGGGGTAGGGGGTGAAAGGGGGCAGTGGGGGGAGAGAAAACTGGTAGGGGGGGGGGGCAGGGGAAGGGGGGTGCAAGGTGGGTGGGGAAGTTGGGCAGAGGGTGCAAGAGGGGTGGGGCAGTGGGGCAGGGGAAACTTTTTTAGAGATGTGATTAACAAGAACATATTTTTGTATTTTTTCCATGTTGATTTTTTTGATATAAAAACAACACTATATGAAGGATTCATTTTGAAAATTATTTTCCTTCAAAAAAAATATGTATGTGAAGTGCGTGTTATGTGACATTTCCATTTGAGTGTTATTTTATATCAACATGTATGTTAATATAGCGGGTTTGTCAACTTCTAAGTTATTATGATTTTTTCTCAACATTGGAGCACTTTTCTTTGTAGCTCAAAAGTGTTTCATTTTCATTTATCTTTCTTATTTATAACATTCTAAACATTTATGTTGAGGAAACATGGTTTTCTATTCTTTTACATGTTTATTATTGTTTGATAATTGCATATACATTTGAGAAAATAGAGAACTCTCAATGTTTTTTGTTTTTTTGGTTTATCCTTTTATAACTCATCAGACTACTTGATCAAACATTATTTCTTATCATGTCCAACCTTCTTCATAGGTGTGGATCTAGTTTTTATTGTGATATATTCTATTTGATTAGAAATTGTGTCCTCTAGTAAACTTTTATTATCGGGTGGGATAAAAACTTGTATAGAACAAAACCAAATTAAGCTGAAACTCGATACAAACTAACTATATACCATTAACAAGAAGAATAATTGTTAATTAATAGTAATGTACTATTTGATAGTATCATTTTGAAACAAGGATCTATTTCCCCCTTGCTTGCAGGAACTTGATTTGACCCATGGGGCATTATGGTTCTTGTATGTTGGGCAGTGATGTTTATAGTCACAAGAGACAGGTATGTTTTAGTTCAGTTTTTTTTTGTTTTCTTTATCGGATTGTCCACTTAGGTATTTTACTTCTTTCTATGGACAAAGGGTAATTATATTCTGTGAAGGGGTGAAAATGGGGTTCAGATGGATTCAGTCTACCGGCTTTGATCCGAGGTAAGATTATATGGTTACTACTGGTCTCTCGCCTTGTGTATTTGTGGATTTCAGTGTTTTTGAATCCATATTATGTTTTCTATAGGGCGTTGGATCATTTCATGTTTGTTCGAGTGGATTGGGTACTCCCAATCGAGGTAAGGATTTAATGAAATTTCATGGGTTCTTACTGGTTATGTAGCATCCTTTATGGGTTTTAATGTTCCTAATATCCTTTCTGTAGTGTGTTGATCCCTACTCATCGGTTTCTAGTAGCGAATTTAAGAGAGACTCACCTTCCTGTGCATAGGTAAGAAAGTATATGTATGTGTGTTCCCCCGTTACGTGTATAGTCAACCATGGAAGTGATTATGCATGTATGGGGATATGTGTGCCCATGTATATATTTATAAATGCATATGTGAGTGAACCATGGCTCTAGACCTATAGGCCCTATAATTCCAAATAGTAACACCAAACTCACAACCCGTGGCTATAGAGATATTACCACTGTTAGAACCGTTGATGTATACATAGAGACATGGTTTAAACCATGGATATAGACCTATAGCCACGGTTCCAAACCATGGATATAATTTTAGGCCTATAACCACATCAAACTTATCCATGATTCCTTAAATCGTGGCTATTACCTATAGCCACGGTTTGAAGACCTATAGACACAATTTTAAACCATGGCTATTGTCCAAATTTCCAGTAGTGTCTGAACATTCCAAAAGCTCTTCAGATTCAGACTCAGAGAAGGAAGAAGTAAATTTGACATCCAACATGTGGTTTATGGCAGAAACAGATGAGGTACAAACATACTACTCTTATGAATCTGATTGTAGTTATGAACAAGATATTCTAATGAAAAACTTCCAGCCTACTACAACATTATTGAAGAAAAATATGACACTCTTTTTAAGAAACATAAGTCATTAAAGAACATTCACAGGGCTATTTCAGATGAAAGAGATACAATACTAATGCTATTTAAGGAGTTAACTGATAATTTTAATTCCATTAACATTGACTTTACATATCATGAAGCTAAAATAAAAACACTGCAAATATAAGTAAAAACATATAACAGTGCATCCCTTATTTTTACCAATGAATAAAACTGATTGAATGAAATTCTTGAAAAAATATATATTAAGAATGAATGATTTGGAATTGTCAGTAATGGTGAAAAACCTAAGCTGTACAAGAATTATTTTGTCCCATGATCAAACAGATTAAATTGTAATTACTGTGGAACAAGGGGACATATTTATAAAAATTGTTTCCTAAGACAACCTCGAATATGTTGTATTAAGAATGATTTTGTTTCAAATAATTTATCTGATTCTGTTGATTTTAGAAAATCAAAACATTCCTGGATTCTCATATCCTTGCTCGCTAACACAATTGGACCCAATAGAATATAGGTACTAATGAAAATGGTTTAAATACCTTTGTAGGAAGTAGGTCACAGTAGAAAAAAGCCCATGTGGTATATGGATAGTGGATTCTCATTGCATATCAGTGGAAGATCATTGAATTTATCTAAAATCACTCAAAAATATGGTGGACTTATCACTTTTGGTGACAATACCAAAGGGAAGATCATTAGCATTGGAAGAGTTGGAGATCCAGAAGCTGTCTCGATCAACAAAGTAATTTATGTGAAAGGATTGAAACACAATCTGATAAGTATCTCTTATCTATGTGATGATGTTTATGCTATTTATTTTTCTAACAACTGTTGTTCTCTTTTCAAAAATAAACTGCTTAAATTTAGAGCACCTAGAACTGACAATGTGTATACCCTGGATTTAAATTCCTTGTGTAAACAACAAGTAAACTCCTTAACTGCTATGATAAATGAATCCTAGATCTGGTATAGAAGACTTGGACATTGAAATATATAAGCTTTACATAAATTATCCAATAAATGATTAGTTTTTTATTTTCATAGTCACAAGTTTGAAAGTGATAGATTATGCGATGCATGTCAACTTGGCAAGCAGCACAAATAATCCTTCAAATATGTTAACAAAATTGCTACATTTAAACCTCTAGAACTTATCTATATAGATTTTTTTGGACTTTCAAGAGTATAAATCATGGCTGGTAAATTATAGGTATATGTTTTTGAGGATGACTATTCTATATTTACGTGGATTTTCGTTTTAAAATTTAAAAATTAATCTTTTACATTATTTGAATGTTTTTGCGAAGCTGTTAAAAATGAAAAAGTTATTAAAATAATTTCATTAAGAAGTGATCATGGTGGATAATTTGAGAATCTAGAAATCAATTCTTTTTGATCAAATATTGGGTTTAAACACACCTTATCTGCACCATGAATTCCTCAACAAAATGGAATTGTTGAAAGAAGAAATAGGATTATTAAGGATATGGCTAGGACTATGCTAAATGAATATAGTATTCCTACTTATTTTTGGGGAGAAGCTGTAAGTACAACCTACTATATAATTAATAGTGTTTTAATTATAAATTTTTTAAAAAAGATACCCTATAAAATCTGGAATAACAGAAAACCTGACGTAAATTACTATAATTTTTTTGGATGCAAGGTTTACAACCTAATCACCAAAGACAATCTAGGTAAGTTTGATCCAAAATCTATTGAAGGCATTTTCTTAGGATATTATACTACTTCCAAAGCATATAAATATTTAATAAAAAGTCAAGTATTGTTAACAAATCAGTTCATGTGAGATTTGATGAATCTAATCCCTTTGAGAAAAGGACAGATCAAATGGAAGAGCTTAATTCTAATGATAACATGAGACATGGGAACGTGAAATATGATTTTGAAAATGATATAAATTAAATTTAGTTCAGTCCAGAAGAACGTGACACTGAAAAATCTATATGTGTACTACCAAGACAGTCAAGAAACCTAAAGAATCATCCTTTTTAAACTGTACTAGGATACTTAGAAACAAAAATAAAAACTAGAAGGAAAATAGGAAATCTTGTTGAGTTTTATGCCTTTCTATCCCAATTATAACCAAAGTCTATAAAAGAAGCTTTAGATAATGAATGTTGGATGATAGTAATTCAAGAAGAACTAAACTAGTTGAAAAGAAATGATATTTGGAAATTAGTTGAAAGACTTGAGAAATATACAGTTATTGGAACCAAATGGGTCTTTAGAAATAAACAGTATTATCAAGGAATAATAACTAGAAATAAAGTGAGACTAGTAGCTAAAAGATATAATCAAGAAGAATTTATATATTATGATGAGATTTTTGAAACTATAGCTAGATTAGAATCCATTAGAATCCTATTAGCATAGGCATCTCATATGAATTTGAAATTATTTTAGATGGATGTTAAGTCTACCTTTTTAAGTGGTTATTTGATGGAGGAAGTATATGTTGAGCAACCTCCTGGTTTTGAAAATTATCCAAAACCCGATTCTGTTTTTAAACATACTAAAGCTCTTTATGGCATTAAACAAGCACCTAGGTCTTGGTATGAACGATTAATCGATTTTCATTTTGAAAATTATTTTACTATTGGAATGGAAAATCCAACACAATTTAAGAAAACTATAAATTCTAATATTTTATTAGTTAAATTTTTTTTGGTGATGTACTTTTGGGATCAACTAACAAATCCCTCTTTCATGAGTTTTCAAATATAATGAAAAAAGAATTTTAAATTAGTATGATAGGAGAATTAAATTTCTTTTTAATACTTCAAATTTACCAAATAGATTTTGGAAATGTTTTCTATTAATGCAAATACATTACTAATTTACTGATGAAATTTGGACATGAAAATAGATAGACATATACAAAAACTATGTGTGCTAATATAAAACATGATTTGGATGAAACTATAAAATCAGTTGACAACTGGTTATATAGAGGTATGATTGGTATTTTATTATATCTTACTTCTAGAAGGACATATATAATGTATTCAGTATGTCTTTGTGCAAGATTTTAATCAAATCATAAATAATCCCATTTAACTGCTATTAAAAGAATTTTTTTATATTTAAATGGAACTCTTTTCTGATCTCTTCTTTATCCTAAAATGACTGATTTTAATTTAATTTCACATTTAGATTTAGAATTTTGGAGTTGTAGATTAGATAGGAAAATCACATCAGGTACTTGTCACTTTTTAGGAAAATTTTTAATGTCATGGTCAAGTAAGAAACAACACATAGTTTCCCTGTCAACAACCGAGACAGAATATGTATATGCGGGAAGTTTATTGTGCACAAGTTTTGTGGATGAAAAACACTCTTATTTATTTTGGATTAATTTTAATAGTACTCATATTTTATGTGATAATACTAGTGCTATAAATATTTCAAAAAACCCTATTAATCATCCTAGGACTAAGCATATTGATATCAGACATCATTTTCAAAGAGTTCATGTTCTTTAAAAGGATATATCTTTGGAATTTGTAAGTACTGAAATTCAATTAGTAGCTATTTTTACTGAACCACTTCGCACTACAAGGTTTGTTTTTTTAGAGGGAACTAGGTTTATTTAATTTTTAAATAAAGTTTTATTTTATTGTGTTATTTCTTTATTTTAATACTATTTCAAATAAATTAGTTATTTGTTTTTAATACAGAATGGGTATTTTTTCATGAGATCAATTTTATTAGTTTTTAAAATCTATGCAATAATTATTGGTGAAACTGAAATCAAGACTATCAGAATCCTTTTGAATTATGAATCATTTCATTTTCTACCAAAAACCCTTCGAACCTGCAGTGCTTTACCACTCTTTGTCTATTCTAACCAGAACCTTCAAAACCCTAATCCTATTTCAATCCTTCATAGTTTTTTTTGACAGAAATGGCCAAGACCAAGAGAACCGATGAAGTTGAGACCATCACAGCAAAGAAACATCACTCTTAAGGAAGAAATATTTTTCAAGGAAAGGTCATAGACCTGGAATGGCTATTTCAGATGAATCTTCTACTGAAACAAGCTCTCTCTTTTCAAAATCTTGAGCAGAATTTCAATGGTGGGAAGTATGAGTTTGTTTATTAGATAGAACTGTAATATTTCTTTAAGTCTGTAAAATTTAGTCTGGGATAAGATGAGGATACTATGGTAGCGAAGATTGAAGATAATGATGTCTCGTTATCCTATGTAGAGATTGGTCAGATTCTTTACTGCCCTCGTGAGGCAGTTTTTCATTTTTATTTGAAAAATATAAGAGATTCAGTGCATAAGTTTGAAGATATCATGTCTTTTATTTTTGGTTCTACTCATATAAGGAAGATGTTGATAAAGGACCTAGAGCTAGGTCAATAAATCCTAGTGAAATTTGTGCAAATGGGGATTGCACCGAGGAGTAAGAGTTAGAGAAAATTTTGTATCCAGACATGTATATAATGATTCATATTAATGAGTTATATAAGGCATAATTTTCCAAGGTACATGGTAAGGTATCTTCATTATTGTTTTCAATCAGAAGCACACATGAATTTTTATCCGTTTGGTAAATTCATTTAAAATATTCTATTCAAAAAATATATGTTGTGGCTGGTGGAATCCAGAGTTAGATGTCATAATAGTAACACTTTTGGTACTGGGACCCTAAGAAATATGTTTTTCTTCTGGAGCACATTGAAAGGAAAAATTTAGACAATAGGGGTGAGGAAGAAGAAGAGAGTTATCAAGATCATTTTACGAAGTCCAAGGAGGGACATGCTGAATCGAGGGTGAGCACTGCTGTAAGAAGGATAAAATTTGAAAATGAAGAAACTCAAGAAGAAGGAATTCATGAGGGACATCAGATTTAAAGAAAAAGAACTGAAAATGAGGAAATCGTTTCACCTGTTTTAACATCAAGAGACTTACTCTCTTATATTTTTTAGAGAAGAAGCTGTAGAGATGCCATAAGTAGAGGATACTACTCAAATTACAGTGAATCCTCAAGTAAAAACTGAAATTAAGCTGGAAATTGTAACTGAAGATGATGTTACAATTGAAAAGGAAAAGGAGGCAGAGCCTGGTGAGGAAGTGTACATTCCGTAGGAAAACCAAGGAGATATTATTTTAGAAAATCCAAAGGAATAACTGATTAATGAATTTCATGATGATAATGTTTATGAAGTTCAAACAGAGGTAATTCATGTTGATTTTTCTGTGGAAGAGTCTGGAAAAGACTCTGAGGAAAAGTCTGTGTACCAACCAACTCATAAGGAAGCAAAAGAAAAATCTGATGCAAACTATTTTTCATTAGTACTGCTGCATCACATTAAAGATGCAAATGAGAATCAATCACAAGGTGCCTCTAATTCAGTGAATAAGGAAGTAGACGTGATGTACAGAAAGTTTTCAAATTTCGAATCTGAAAATATTTCAATGAGAAGATCCTTAGAGAATGAACAGCTGGAATTTTAGAGACTTAAAAAAAGTACAGTTTCACGATAGGAAGTTAAAAATTTTATGCAAGAGATGCTGACAGAGGTACACAATCTGAAATCGGAAATGGTGATGATGTCATATCTGTTAGAATTCAAAACCTATCTGGAGACATAGTTTGCATCTATCAGATCTGCTGAAGCTACTGGATCAGGTAATTCACCTGATTTAATCAGATGATTTCAATATATCACAACATCAATGAGAAATATCAATTATAGATTGCAGGATCTTCCATGAAATAATGCTCCTTTGTCAGTTTTGTTAGATAATCAAAAGTTTTTGGTTGACTATTTGACCTCAACTGAACCAAGTATTAGAACTGTGTTGAGTCTGTTCACAGAGAAGTTAACTCTTTTTATGGAGAAGGAAAAGAGACTTCATGATTTTTTCAAAGTAAACTTGATAGAAGATATTCATATGACTCAGGAGAATCTATATCTTAGTATCAAACTAGGAGATGGAATGATAAAAAGGCTAAGGGAGTAGTTCACATAAATCAAGATAGTAGTTCAGAGGAGATAGACCATATCTCATACTCTAACCATACCTTGATTCCTATGATCATCATGATTGTACATATTCCATGTTTCTAATGAAATTTTGATCCACTTTATCTTTGTTTTTTTATTTTTACTATCTTTGTTTTGATATGCCAGTAATCCAGATTTAATTATTGACAAATGGTTAATAATAACATTTAATTAATTTTTTTGCTACATTAAATGTGTTCTATTCCATATTCTATGATTCTTTTTTATATCACAAAAGGGTGTAGAAATTTGGATAAACACAACATATTATTTTAACCTTTTCAAATATTAAGTGTCATCTTAATCCTTTAAAGGGGGAGAAATTGAAGTAATTCTAATATTCTATTTATCTTTGCAAAATTTAAAACTATATGTAATTAATTGTGGAAGTTAGTTTCATTAGATATTTTATGGGTTTTGTGATCATAAAAAAGGGGGAGATTGTTGAGAAAGTGTAATTTTTCAACGATACATAATATTTTTATTAAAAAGGGGGAGATTTTTGAGATCAATACCCTATCCCTATGATGATTTTGATTCTCACAAATACCATTAATTTATTTCTAATGATTTTATTTTTTAAGTATATTTCAGGAATTTATTATTTACTTTTTTATTTCTGGAAGAAATATTTATGTTCTTGAACAATGATATTTAATTGATAATGTATTCACATTAGCTTGTTCTGGAAGCAGTGTTCATGCTCTAAAAATTAGGGAATAACTAAAGCAAGTTCTGGAAACATTATTCATACCCTACATGGATAAATGTAGAATAAGGATGAAATGTAATGTGTACTTTATGAGATATCAGAAAAGTATGGTTAATCAACAATACATTATCAGAAAAGTAAGGAAGAGGAACCATACCTTAGGAAGAAACCCTGTGTTTGGGTTATTGAAAAAGTATGGATGAAGAACTGTACGTAACTTTTAAATGTTACATTTGATTCTCAAAAGTATGGTTGATCAACCTTACATTTCTAAATAATATTATGTTTCATCAAAATTATAGATCATGTAACTTACGTTTGGAAGCTTATAAAATTATGGATCATTTATCAAATGTTATATTATTGAAAAGAAAATTCCGGTTCATCATGCCTACATTTGTGTTCAACTTTAAGTTTGAAGGATGCGTCATCAACCCTATGTTTGTAATCAACCTTACGTTTGAAATATGCATGCTATAAAGTTCAACCTTACATTTGGCGTCAGATAATTGAAGATTATATTATTATGCAAAGGTCTACAAGAAGATTATTAGGCTAATTTCAATCTAGATTTAAAGCTGATTTTATAGCGCATATTTGATTGATTCAATTTCGTTTTATTAATGACTTAAAGGATCAATTTTAAAAGGATATTTTATGCCAAATCTTCAGGGAAGTGGAAAATAATTTGTTAATTCAAATTTTTGATTATCACGAGTTAGAAGGTAACTTTTGTGGATATAAATTTTCAGGAGAAGTCCTCATCATTATTATATAGATGTAATATTTACACATAGAATATATACAAGTTTTTTTAAATAGCAACATCAAACATTCATAAAAAGAAGGAAACAAATTGAGAACAGAGGTTTGTTGATTCAAAAGAGCCACAATACTATGTTTATTGAAGAATAAGAAACACGATAGAAGATTAACTCTTTCTACATCGATGATATACTATGAATCTTATACTAATGAAGTTATGAATTATATTTTTATATCTACTACAATAGGATCGACTCAGAATGACTATTATTTGGAGATTATTATTTCTGAAGGGAATGATCCATCTACTGTGAATTGCATTCTCTTCCAATTGTGAAGAACAATTGGAATGTATTTTAAAAGTAAAAAATAACTTTCTTTTCTATTCTTGAGTGATCATCTTATCATACTAAGCTGTATAGGTTCTGTGAGTGAACCTGAAGGATTTATTTTTCCTTAGATTTTAAAGGTGTCAAGTGCTTGTACTAGGTTGTGGAATGTTCTGTTGACAAGAAGACCAGAAAGTGAAAACCAAAAAGCTCGTGGAGTAGAGCATTGGTGGAGTGGACTAGGGGACTTCTATTCCCCGAACCACTATACATCATGTGTCTCTACTATTTAAATATCCGCTGTATTAATTCAACAAATTAAAGTTAAAGGGAAGAACACGATACTGCAAAGTATTTGTAAAAGAAACAATTCACCCCCCTCTTGTGTATATTTGGTATAATCCAATCCAAAAACATGGTCAGTCGATCAAGTGTTACTTGTTTCTTGATATAAGTTCCTGATAGGAATCAAGTGTTTGGATTTATGTGGGCTATTTGGTTGGATAATTGGATGTAAGGACCATGTTGGAGCGCAAGTCCACACGTGGGATATTTTGGTATTCTTGGTTTGAGGATTCTATTTGTATTAGTGTTTGACATGTAGTGTATTCATCAAATTGTTATAACTTGTGTTATTTAGTTAGTTTTTAGTATTTTTCATATGGTTTCCATTTATTAGTTCCTTCTACGTTGACATCAGTGAATACTATTTATGATATCATTTACTCTAATAAGAGGGTATAGTCTCCTCATTATATCCTTATTGACCCATGCTTCTATTTATCAACCTCTGGTGTATAAGGAGGTGCACTAAAGGTCATGTGAAAACCTAGATTGAGGCACCAAATATAGTGGCTACTGGGACATGAATTTCATAAACATGTATCATATGTGGTGTCCATTGTATTAATATTTGGGGATGGTAGACCAAAGACTAGTATCTTGTAAAGGTTTGGTAATGATCTCGTGCCTCGGTGTATAAATCCCCACATAAAATGAAAAACCAAGTCTGCAGGGGTGAAAATTAACGTTCTATTTTTTATTTTTATGGTATACTGATACTTCCTCCTCAAGTGGTGAACTTGGATGTGATTTTATTTATTTATGAGGTTTTACCTCTAGGATGACATGGAAATAGATCATGTGTGAGTTCATGCATCATGCTAGGAACATAGAATTGATAGGTCATCAGTATATTCCCTGTGATTGATAATTATATGGGACTCACATGATAGTATTGTACTTCATTACTAGGATTTAAGATTATTTATATTTCCTAGAATTGATTTTTAATTATTTTTTTAAATATGAATTTGAATAATGGTTGTATTATTAATTTTTTTAGTAAAAAAATGTTTTTAAAATTTAAAATTCTTGGGTTTTGAAATGGAATGTTTTTAAATGTTTTGAAAAGGTAAACCATTAGTTTTAAATGGTAAGGTAAAAATTAAATAAGGGAATTGGAAATGATGAAATTTGTATTTACACTAGAAATGGGTTTCTTTGGTGTTTTGTTTTAGCCTGGTGTTTGGGTGGTTGGGTATGTGATAATGCCTTAGTTTTGAAAATTTGGGATATAATATGAGAGAGTACAACAGTTTGGATATTCAAGTTAATGAAATATTGCTTATATTGTCTTTGGTTGGTTTATAAACATGGAATTGTGGAATGGAATCTCTTAATGTGGGTGTGGAGACTATTTTGGGTTGAGACCTTTTCAGTTATGTTGGGTCCATAAGTGGGTGTTCATATGGTGGTGTTTCTATACGTGTTTGAGTATCTTTGATATGAACCCTATAGTAAAAGGTTTATTGGGTGGATTATTTGTGATGTGTTTTGAAACGGGGGTAGGATTGTCACATGTGAATAGTTATTTGATTCAGTTTTTATGTGTATGTCTTAGACATAGATCCAATGACCCTTGTTAGGCATTACTCTAGTTTGGGGAGTTAGTGACATCCATCCATCATAGGTGACCCGCGAGAGTGGTCAACTAAGGTTTCTAGTTCTTTGGATGTATATGGAATAGGAATATTTTTTTGGAGTTTTGTAGTAGAACATAGAGGGTGATGTTTAGTGTGGATTTATTCTAGAGTTCCAAGTGGATTTCAATGGTATTATGGATGTGACTTGAGTTGTTGATGTGAGTCAATCATCTTGGGAAATCAAGGTTAGCCTTAAGTGAGGTTAGCACAATGTTTCATGTGATTTATAATTTGAAGCATGGGTGGATGCTTCAAGGGTGGAATTGATGCATAGTTAGTGCCATCAAGTTCTTGGAAAAGTACATGGTTGTTATTTTTTATCGTTCATATGAAGTGCTTATGTTCTTTCAGTTGTGATTGTTGTGTGAATTGTTGAGTTTGTGGAGATTAACATGGAGAAAACCTCAATTCGAGTGATGCTGAAGGACTAGGAGCCATTGTTAGTATTTTACACTAGATTAAGGACTGGATATATTAACATACGACTAATTGGTCTAGATTCGGTTTAGTGTATGGTTATATAAAAGTTTGACACCTTGAAGTCTCTAGTGAGGTTCGAATATGGGCACACCTAGGGAAGGAATGATGTTGTTGGGATGGGTGAATGGGTGGCTTGGGATAAACACATTTCACTCTTCTATGTGATCTCAATGGGGAGTTCACTCTATGAGCAATATAGCTGGGTTATAGATCGGTGGTGGATAGTTGTGGTGGTGTTTGTCGATGACATCATAGAATAATTTTTTCCAGTGAAAATCATGACTAATATCTTGACATCATCTCAGGAATGCTAAGAGAGATATGGATTTTTCCCTAGCTACCTAAATGATAATTGGTTGTATAAAGAGCCTTTGGGGGATACACTCAGGGAGTGTTATGTGTGTGGGATTCTTATGGTGGGGGTGTAGAACATCGACCATTGTAGGTGAGGTTATCAAGATGGACCAAATACCGAAGAATGCGACATGTTATATTCTTGGGTGATAGGAATGAGTAGTGAGTAAGTTTTGGTTGTTATTTTAGTGAAAGATGGACATCCATGCCCAGATTTGGAGGATCATCTCATGATTGAAGCGTGGTTAACATTGGATGAATTGCTTTAGGGGTGTGGTGATAATGATACACCTAAGGTGGGTACTGGTATGTTAATCATGGATGTATAGTGAAAAAAGTGGTGCAGTATTTTTATTATGAGGATGATAATTAGAAGCTGGTAAGGTGCTGGTTTGTGTCCCTAGAGAAAGGTTAGGTGGGCCTTGGATGTGGTGATGGATCAAACTATGTGATGGCTATGGTCTCAGACTGATTCTAAAGGTAAATCCCTGTGGTTAAATTGGATACATTTTGGTGGTTGATGTGTTGCTCAACAATGGTCTGTAGAGTAGAAGATGCATTGATGGTGGAATTTCACAAGAGGTCAGAAATGGAATTTAGTGGCTGTATGAAAATGATGGAGGTATGCATTATGTGATAATGTGTCTTACCTAGGTAGAGGTGATAAATGTCAATTGTGGGATATGGTCTCTAGTAAGGTGAGTCAGCTGGCATGGGCCAAAACCAGTTGGGTAAAAGGGAAAGGATGTGGTGGGATATAAGCCACCTCTGGTTAATATGCGGTGATAGTTGTGTCCCGGTAATGTGAATGGATTTTTAGGAAGAACCAAGAAGTCCTTGGTTGAGATATGGATGTAAAAGATTTGATCAATCCTATTAGTTTCCACAATAAGGATGAATGTGAGAGTTGGGTGGAGTATTTATGGATGTTTGGATGCGGTGAGTTGGGAAACTATTTGGGTATGTTTTGAAGGTTAAGTTAAGGTTATATTGGTTTCCCTTTGATGATGGAGGTTCTCAAAACTATAAAATAGTGGTGATGAACAAAGTAATATGGTGCATAACACCATAGAGGGAAATTGGTTAGATAAAAACTTGACTGGTCTTTCAAATTAGATGGTCTCAAGTAGAAATGTCTTGGTGTATTGGTTTTGGTGGTGGTTGTTGGCTCGGGTATGACAAGTGGAGTTCCTTGAGATAAAGTTTATTCTTGGGTTGTGCTCTGAATGTTTGTAAATGGAGTGAGGTCATTGGGGCTTGGGTTATAGACCGATGTAGGTTGGAAAAGTGTGGTTGGAATTTATGTGTTCCTTCAGTGACACTCTGATTCGTTCACCATTCTAATTTTAGAGTCCAGGTGAGATGGGATCAATTGTCTTGGGACATGAGTTGTGGAGAGGGTTGGGATAAGGTGTACCAATTGGCTCTCCCTTGAGTAGGGTAGTGCCTTTCTAGCATCCTCTTTCATGATGGGTAGGTAGAGATAACAAGAAATTTATCTTGTGTTTGATGTTGGTAAGGATAATATGGGGTTTATGTGTCCTCAAATAGTACCGGGTTCTGATAATGAATCGGAATGGGGGAAATGTTTTTATGGTAAGACTACTTCCTTAGTATGTGTTTTTTAGAAAATTACTGAGTTCAGGGGGGATCATGGATAATGGATGTTTATAGGTGGGTCATGGCCTCACTTTCATCATTGGGGTATTATACATGATTGGGAATTACAGCTCAGGGGTGAGCCATTATAAGGTGGGATGATGTAAGATCCCAAACATTCATGTAGGTAATTCCTTTTTTAATTTTGGTAAAACATCCTTTTTTGGTAATGAATTGATTCTTGGTCATATGAGGTCTTTTGAGGGTGTCTCCAGGGTTCGGGAAATGAAAGGAGAGGGAGAGGAGGACAAACCGTTAGCAACACAAGGTTGGAAAACGACTAGTAGAAACCTTGTGCCACAACCAAGAAAATATATGGCTTGTGTTACACTTAGGTAGTTTTTAACACAAGACTTCTAGATGGTTTTTCAAACCATGAGGCTCACTAGGAAAATGGTTCTTCATTGTTTCTTCTTGGACATAGGGAACCACATGATTGACACACAATTTGGAAAAATGTGTGGCCAATCAATATGCCTCATTAAAAGTGGGTTTTTACCATTTTCCATCTTGGTCCTTATCTTTATCAGTGTAATTTCTCCCCCCATTCAACCCCTTACACCCTAGTTAATGAATTGGTATCCCCATCTTCCCCCATGGGTGAATCTTCTTTGATTCAAGGCCATTTGTACCCATTTGGGTATGAGTCGAAGATCTGTGTGATACTAACACTCCTCTTTTCTATATTTTCTAGATTAACACTTATATAATCTCTAACATTATTAAAAATACATAAAATACTTATTTTCTAGTGGATTCATGGTTAGGTCATTGAAGGTGGTTTGTATCCAAATCAATGGACATGTTTAATCTTCTGTTCTTCTCTGAGCATCAAGTAGGCATTCTGTTGGGAAAAAATACCTTAAGGTAACAATGTAATATTAACGAGGTGATTGTGTTAGTTGAAAAAGTGACTTTACAAGGTACGTTTTGGAATTCCAAATATATTTTTGACATTGTATATTGAAAATGATCTAAGATAAAGAAATTTATGCATTCAAAGTTGTATAGAAATTTTTGTACAAATGGTGACTTCGTTTCCATGTATTTGCCAGCTTTTGGGTTCTAAAGTTTTTAGGGTGGATATTATTGAGAATGATGGGTTTATAAAAAGTCCATATATATAATATGGAAAAGGAATGACGTTCACGAATACTGGGGACCAGTAAGGGAGTTTTAGGATGTCATAAAAAGTTTGACTTTAATCCCCATGATTATGGGAAGCTTGATGAAGAGAGTATTTTCCTAGAGATTCCAGATATATGGAGAACCTCAAATGAAATAGGATATCATTGAGAAATGAATTTTATGTTTATGAAAGATTCTGGAATTGAATGAAACACCTAAAAATATGCATATACCCCCTTCAGAAAAGCAGCGAGATGTCATGAAATTTCTAGGGTTCCGGATTTCCGAAGGTGGTTTGAGAAAGTTGTCCTTGGGAAAATGTTTCTAAAAAAAGGTGTTTTGCGAAGCCTATAAAATCTGAATGAAATATTTTTTCATCATGAATGTTTTTAAGTTCTCAAAGCCTATAAAAATATCACCAAAAAATATGATCTTAGAAAAGGCTAGAAACGACATTTTTATTGAATATGATTCATGAAATATATGTGAGCTTCGTGAAAGTGGTGAGTTTTGCAGAGGCAGTGAGAATCATGAATGTATTAAAAAAGATATTTCACTTTAAATCTATGGTAAAGTGGAATTCATCAATTGTATGAAAGAGGTACTTCAATAGAGGATCTATCTAAAACTTTGGATGTATTTACTAGTGATAATGAAGGGACCTACATGTCCATAAACTATTAGTGGATCCTTTTAGAGCTATGAGAAAATGAAGAGGAAGAAGGTGAACCTTTTGAATGAATGTGAGCTAAAGAATGTGTATCAAGCATTTACGATTGGTATACTAGTGAGAATATCCTAAACCTGGTAATGGTAGTGAGACTAGGAAAAAAACTGATCTGGCCCAAACCATGTAATTTGGTAGTAATCATTTGTGGATTGGTACATTGGCACATGGCCACTGTATTCCCTTTGGATGATGCCCAATGAGGGTGAACCAAGTAAAAATACATGTGTTCTTGTGTTTTTGTTCGTTATTTATTTTCTTTTCACCATCATTAGAAAAAATTTGAAAATATAAGATAAATATAAACACTAATGAGAAAGTAATGTGACCCTTATAATAAAGAGGTCAAGATCCACTAGGGAGAAATAGTTTTGAAATGAATTTCCATTCCTTGATTTACACCCCCTTTGGTATCTAGGCCCCTTTTGGACCCAACGACTTATTAAATATTTTTTCCATAGTCTCACTATTATATTTGTGTATATGGTTATGCCAATGTACTGCCATGTTTCATTTTAATGATCTTGATTTGGGAAATTTATTTGGGATTTAGATATACATATGAGACCCTTCACGACACCTATTGGGTTCGATAATGATGTCAAACCAAAACTTGAGATACCCATAGGGTATTAAAAACCCTTGGGAATAGTGAAATAAATTGAAGAATTTTAAGATAAAATAAATATGAGAGCGAATGGGTTGTAAATTAGGATCGGGAGTATGGGATTAGTAAAAGTGGTAGAAATTTGAATGATTATAAATCCGATTTTGGGGAAATGATAAAGGGTCCTTTTAAAACTTTTTAAGTGACATGTTTTGGTTTTTTACTCAACCGTGGTTTTCAATGAAGGAATTCATGTTTTGAAAGCGAGTAATGTTTTGAAAGGAGGTTTAAACATCAAAATTATTAAAAAATGGACTCTTATTAAGGTATTTCATATGTTGATTTGAGATGGGGGTGTATAACATTTCTTGTAAAAAATCATATTGAATTTTTTGAGTGGTACAAAATAAAAAATGAAATCCTTAGGTCATGGTTTAGATTTTCAAGGATGAGGAACCATATTTTAATGGGTGGATTCAAAAATAATTTTAAATGGGTAATTTCATTTGTGTAATATTATTTATTTGTGTATTGAAGTTAATGTTAATTATTGTTTAGTGGATAACAAATAATACGAGGGAGATTGGATTTGGGGTTTGTGTGTTAATAGACTATTACTATTAATTGTGGGATATATAACGAGTTTTGATTTTAATTGATGAATGTGTTTAATGGTTACATTCTGTGTTTGGTATAATTTGTTGAGTTAAATGAGTAATGGATTAAAAATGGATCATTTTGTTTATTATTTAAGGAATGAAAATAAAAAATTATTCAATTGGGATAAGGAATGTAAATTGTAAATTGAAAATGAGTATAGTCATGGTGATGTTATATGTGTTAATAAAATAAGAAATTGTGAATATTATGTGTGTATTGTTTTGATATGGGTTATAATGTGAGATATGTGGTATTTGAATAAATAAGCATATGCATATGACTTGGTAGTAAGTGTGGGGTATTGTAATTGAGGATGTATTCCCATGGGTTGGGTTAGACCGAGGCTCTAAACCCCCCCACCTTAATGGATGAGTTAGGGAGATGACTAAGGCTCTATGACAATAAAGGTTTCATTTGATGAAACTACTTGGACTGAGGATCCAAGGTAAGTGTGAGGAAATTGATTCTAAAATGTATACCCTGGTGAGGTAGGGAATTTTACATATCCCTTTATGCATAATAGTCAACTAGCATACATCGTTGTGTAATTGATGATAATTATGAACCATTGGAATAAATTATGAATTTTTTTTGAGTAAACCATGTCAAATTACTTCCCTGAGGAATGTTGATAAATTGTGATTAGTGAGTGTCCCTTATGATTAAAATTATTTAACCCCATATGCTTGTAGATTTAATTTTAGTGATACTGGAGTTAGTTTAGTTGATGGGTTGACCCTAGAAAATGTAATGGATAAAATTGCCACTTTCTCTTTTGCTAAAAGGTGAGATTTGTCCCTTTTTTCATGTAAATCTGATTACACTTGGTTTCTTGCATGCACTGATGCATAGACTAGTTATTGATTTAGAAACCATTGGTGGTTCTCTATTGTGTTGTAATCACACTATACTCGGGCTGCCATGATATTTGGGAACATGAGTATGTGCTACTTGATTCTTGGTACAAGTTCTAGATAGGGTACAAGTGTTTAGTTGTCTCTGGCCTATTTGGTTGGGGCATGGGATGTTAGGACCTATTTGGAACTCATGTCCACAAAAGTGATCTTTTGGTAGTCTTGTTTTGGGTTTTTTATTTTTTTAATTGTATGACATGTAGTGTATTCATCATATAATTATAGCTTGTTCTACTTGGTTACTTGCATACATTTGTCATATGATGTCCATTTGTTTGTTCAAGATAGGTTGATATCGGTTGATAATATTTATTATGTGGATTACTATAATAAGAGGGTACAATCACCACATTATACCTTTATTCACCATTGATTCTAGTAAGAAACCTCTAGTGTACGCGGATGCACACTTGAGGGCATTTGATGACCCATCACAGGCACCGGATATAGTGGATACCGGGCTAGACACGTTATTAATGACGAAATATCGAACACACTAATATACACATTAGAATGATAAAATAATCATGTTTTTAAAATTAAGATAAACGATATTCCTATTGAAATATTTTTAAGAAATGTTAACCAATGCTTATCGATGAAAAGTATGTGACCATTTATAAGATATTAATGTTTTAGTGAAGAAATTAACCATGTGTCATAATAAAATGATGGTTTTCATATTTAAAAATAAATATACCTAATTATTCATAGTCATTTTAAACTAAATAACTAATGATAAACTGAATAATACCTCCATGATACGGTATGTTTCCAAAAAAAATATTTCACATTGAAAATATAAATGAACAAGTAACATGAATTTTGTTAAAGAACATATAGGTTTGGAAATTATATGTTCTTTAATTTCTTACTCATTGTATAATAGGATAAAGAAACACTTCAAAATTTGAACTAAATTCCATAATAACTCTCTTAGTGGAAAAAACTACACATTACACTATGAAGCTTATTAAATTAGATGTATATATAAATTCAAGGATATGCACTAATGATTTTTAGGATATATCATCGGGATAATGGAGGAATTAAAAAATGAGTTAAAGAAAAAATTCCATAAAAAATGATTCTAGAAGAGTATTAAAAAGATCAAAAGGATATCATCAATGATATACTTCATATATTACCCTACTGTTTAGTTTCACCTTATTTTTTCATACTTGAAAGACTATTTTCATGGACTTCCTCTTAATTCAAAGTATTTGATTATAATTTCAATTGAAATATTTTATTAATTTTGTTAAATATGTTTTAGACTAATTATTCCTCTTTATAACTAAATTCTTCATGTGATATCATATATGCGATCATCATGTTTGGATGAAATATAAAAAATCAAATCCAAACCCCATCAATAAGATAAAAAAGTTGTTTAATGAATTATTAGCTAATTGACCATGATACAATGAGTGAATTTATAGTAGATAATACAAAACTATGCTAGTGGGTCTTGGAAATATTTACTTTTGCAAGAGAAAATATTAAATTAGGGATTGGACTTATAAAAATAATAATCTAACATAATAATATGTTTTCAAATTTCATATAGCTTAAAATTGATAATTAATTAGATTGTAGTTGAATAAGTGTATATATTTTTTAATGTAGATTCAATCATGAGATTTATGATATAAATTTATTATTTAACAAATATGTCTATAGTGAATGTTTGGAAATTATTAGAGACATTTTATGGTGTTTAGGTTCTAATTTTGAGATGGAAGAAAAAAATAATTTCATAATAATTATAGTCATTTTGTAATCATTGTCTAAATATTTTACAGGTGGAAAGAATAAATACCACAATTCATAGATTATATACTATACTATGATTAATTTTGTGGATAAAGAGTGTATAAAATTTCATATTTTATTTTTAAATGGCTACACAAGAACATGACATCGTAATTAGAATTGAAGCTATTGATTATGTCTGGTGGACATTGCTATAAATAACTTCAAAGAATTAAATATTTTCAACCCTTATTTTAATATAACCATATGATGTTTTTACATGAATTTTTTAAGAATAATTTTTTAGAGTGGTGGAATATATCATAATAATATAAACACATTAAAAGGTAATGATTTTTTGCGTATCGCAATGATTTCAAAATAATGTAATTTTTTGGTATGTAATTTTTTAATATTTCAGATGCTATAATTTCAAAATATTAAATACTCAATAGTACTATAATTTTCATGTATATATCGTAATTGGTGGACCTTACACTATATTTTTGATAATTAAAACAAGATATCTTAGATAATAAAATATTATTTTGTTGAATATTTTCCAAATATGGGTTGATTTTCTTGATTAATGATATATTTATTAGGATAAAAAGGGATGGATTGAAAGACATATCAAGATACATAATGATGAATAATATATTAAATATGTATTATGAATAGATTTGAGTAATTTTTTAATATTTGGTGAATAATGGTAAAATTGGGAGAGTGAGAGAGATCACAAAAAGAATAAGAACATTGTTAATCTATAATTTTAAATATTTTATTGTTATATTAGAATAGTACATGCACAATATTAAATATTTAGATTTACTCTTGAATATGGAGAATAGTGAAACCTGATTACAATTTTGGTATACCGAATATTTATTGGTTTCTTTATTTTAAATGGAATATGAGTCGTATTCAACATATCCTTATTGAAAACAATGATTAGAGAGGTATATAGGGGGAGTAAACTTGGACTTGTATGTGATAAAATCATAATAATTTAAATCATGACAATGACAAACTGGTTTCTTGCTATATCTACACAACGTTGATATATGCTCCTTAGATGTAGCATAGTTTTTCATAAACAAGTAAACTTACTATGAAATTGAAAATTACATTTCATATTTGGATGTTATAATTTTTTTTTTCATATTAAAAAATGAAGTGTTATTTATAATACCTGAGAAATATATGTAAACTTCGGGAATTTAGATAATAATACTTGACACTATCTTAGGATGTTTTTGGAATTTTCTTTGAAACACCTGAATTATTATTTATTAGATTTAAGATAATTTTTTGAAATCTCTTTCTTCTTCTAATCGAATGTATATCTAGTCGATTCTACAACTTATGAGTTATTTCATCAAATTAAAAGTTTCATTTCATTTTTATTAGCCTATTTTCCCTATATGCGACCTGATAATTCAGAATCATGTATTATACCCTCATTGCATTTTTTTCAATTATAAAACAAGTAGATATTGAATCTGTATTTATGTTATTTGACCCATTAATGTTATTATTCTGTAGAGTTTAAGTATAAGAATATATATATATATATATATAATCCCATCATACCTCAATGATGACAATGAAAAAAAATATTTTGTATTGTTAGAAAAAACATAGAAGAGATTTTTTATTTTTTATTTTTCAAGAGAAAATAAAATAAAATCAAATATATATATATATATATATATTAAAAAAAATATTAAATTCGTTGTTAATTTTGTTTATAAAAAGAAACCTGAAATTAAAATACATAATAAAATAATATTAATATTAATAATAATAACAAGACTATAAAAAATCCATAGAATTATAATGTACCATTCCATAATTCTTTTCTTCTCATCATGTTAATGACAATGTTTATGCATAAAAATCTTCAAACATTACTACATTCCAATATAAACACAAAATATAATATGTATTTAATAATTATTTTTTAGGAATGGAACGGTTTTGATAAAGGATTATATAAGAATATAATGATATAGAGGTTTCTCTAATATAAGGGGTTTTTCACTTTTATTTGTATTAGGATCACTTGAATGATAGATCAACACTTTGACGAGGTTGAATCAATTTTAACAAAATTTTTCTTTGAGAATATTCACACTAAAATTAGAAAATAATTTAAATATATTACATTATATTATATTTAAATAAGTAGAAAAATATATCATAATGCATTTCAATCATAATTAGGGTGACCATAACCTCATTATATGGTGGTTATTACCCAACTAACACATGATTGGTATTTTATCATCAAAATCAACCAAGGGAAATGAATTATGATTGAACACTAAAAAACACCCACATATATTTTTTAAATATGCATCAACTTGTTACCATGAGAGAATAATATTTTTTAAAGGTTTACTTCCAAATAAAGAAAGAATATCACATGGACTTGCATTTGATATTCTTCATTTGTTTAAAAATAATATCCTCCTTTTTTCTCTCTTAATAATTGAATAATTTTTTCAATAAATACATATTTTATTTTTTTAGAAACCCACTTTATTGTAATAGATGGAAAATATCCTACAACTAGATAAAACAAGACCTAACAACCCAAAAAAAACTCACAAAAAAACACCAAAATTTAAATTTTAATATTTAGAATGTAAAACCACATAAAACTATATCACCCAAGAATTATTCAATACCTTCACCCTCAATCCAAACACCTTCACATAACTATAATAGACTTAACCCAATTTCACTAGATAAAATGTGACATGAGACCTACTAGTAATAAAATCAACATAATTATCACCTGTGCAATCATAACATTTTCGAAAAAACTAATGAAAGTATAGAAATTGTGAACAATCATTGGATCTAACCACCACTATTAATGTGAAACCAGATATTACTCCATCATAGATATGATAGAACCACTTCCACTATCATTATAGAATGACTATAAGAACCTCCATCACTAGCATGAATAATATTATAAAAGACACCAACATCAAATGATTTCATAAAAGTGGACCACAATCATCCACTAGTGTTGTTGACCCCAATTTGCTGGTGATAACCAAAAAAAATTTAGAAAATAATTTCCAGTAAATATAATAAAAAAATATCCAATAAAACTATTAATGCAAAACCAAATATCCCAAATTTTGATTTCATGAACCCGCAAAGATTGCAAATCATAAACATGAAGAAAAATAATTCTATAGGAACCCAAATGAAGGAAGAAATCATAATTTTCATGTTCATCATGGAATGACCCTTATAGAAAAAACAAAACGTTCCAAAGCCTGCTTGAAACCACTATACCTGACTAAAATTGTATAATAGATATATAATTGGAGGCCCTAGCTGAGGTGAAGAAATAATGGACCTCAATGGTGAGCCACAACCTTTTCTAGGACCATTAAACCTCATCAATATCTAGAAACATCATCCCATTCCACCATAACCTCTCCATGTTTAAAGAAACAACCTTATTTAACTCCTTATGAAATCAATAACTAGATGGAATATACCACTATAAAAACTATAAACTGTCATTATTAGATCAAAAATCATGCCTCCTAGGACATAAAAAACACCTCCACCAATATCCCTTTAATCAACTTGTTAAATGTTTTCTCACAACCTACATGGTTATAATTAATGAACATGTAGAATGCGTATAAGGAGACACATTATGGAAATAAATAGGGATGCATGATTATATATGAGTGAATAATGAAATCTCCAGTAGACAGTGGAACATAGAAAGTATTTATTTTTATTACATTGAAAACAATTTGATGTATTAAATAACATGACTTACATTAAACCCATAGTCTAAATGAACTATATTATATTACCACAATTATAACCTTGATGATGGAATGGAGAGTATGAATTGGATTAATAAAATTATGGAATATATTTATACGTTTTTACAAAATTAAATTTTAATGATCACTGCGTATAAAAATAATCATTAAATTCTCAATGAAAACATTTCATTATTAAAACGCCTATTTTTATGATGAGATGTATTCTTCAAGGTTATATGAATTTTTATATAAAAAATATAGTGATCAATAATAGAAATGAATGTAATAATTTTGTTTGGTAATTTATGAATAATAATTAGGACATTATTTTTTTAATGGCTAGGAATGAAGATGAAATCAGTTGATGTTACAAAGAGTTATATTTCTAAAAATAATTTCTATGTGTGAATTGTATTTTTATCCTATTAAATATAATAAATAGCATTTTATTAATGATGGTAAGTAAATAATCATAATTTCTATCTAGAATAATATTTTAACATTTATTTAAATGTTTTTATTAGTAATGTAATGAGTGTAAATATATTATTCTACTAAAAATTCATTTTCCCTAAAAATAGTTTTCATTGGGGTTTTCACCCTTATTTTAAAGTGAATATCTTACAATTATTGAAATTAAAATTGATAATTCTATATTTGGAATTAGAATTTCTTTTTTAATGATTACACTTTTACTTTTTTTCATAATAAATTGTAGAATAGTAATAATTTTTGCTACCTCAGTTATGGGTAAAAAGGCTTTACTGAGGGTAACCATAGTGATAAGCATAAAAATAAATATAAAATGTTCAGATATTATTAGATGAATATATTTATACCTGATGTTATATTTCATTTGATTTCATATACACATGGTTCCTATTTAAGAATAAATTTACATTATATTATTTATAACATACATGTCATTCCATGCGATCCACCCCCACACTTATAAATAGAACCAATTATCCCCCATTATTGTAAACCAATGAGCCCAATAACCAAGAAAAAAATTGATAAAATCATCATAGTTTTAAACACATAATTCTATATCACTTGGTCATACCCTAACACAATCCAACTAAGGCTTAATTTATAATCCAAACGATGTCTCTCAATGAAGATGAAATCATCATTACCATCAATTTCAATGTTTATTTCTACTTAAAATTACTATAAATAGGTTAAATACAACCTAATATAACTAATCTAGTATAATAAATATTTTTATATGTTATTAATAATATGGTAATGTAAAACCTTTTATTTTAAAAGAAGTACATTGTGTTTGACAGCATATATGACACACAATACCAAGCTTAAAAGACCCGTGAAATTAATATTTAAATATCCTAATTATAATATTGACCATAATTTGTTGTATATGAGTAGAATAACTATATTATTAAAATAATATGGTTTAAACTAGAATAAAATAAATTAATTGGTCTTCAACTGATTATAAATTCATGTAATCATCATTTGAAATTAAATGAAATATAAAAAAACTGTTTTTAGTTGCGCAATGAGTTATTATCTAAATAAACTAAATTAATAAATATTAAAGAGTTATTTTTATAAAAATTATATATAATGTATTCAATTAATAATTTTATTAATAGTATAATATTTTTACAATTCATGGGTATAATAAATTTTGTTTTATGCTTAAAACAGTTGTTTACTAAAAATGGTTCCATTGAGTTTTGAGAACATATTTTAAAATTAAATTATACCACTTATAAAAACATTATTTGAAAAAATGAAAATAGTTCTTGAAAAAAAATTAAAAATCAATAGTATGATGATTTTTTTTTAGTTTTTAAAATTAATATTTTTTTGATGAATATCAAAAAACACCAGTTTTTATTTAAAAAAGCCTTTTAATTTAAAGAATTTACAATCTTAAATTTTTATCAATTATTTTAAAAGTATAGATAGTTCAATTATTTATTTATTTAATAAATATGGATAATTTTAATAAATATTAAGATGATGTTTTATAATAAATATTACTTGAGAAAAAATTTCTTTGGAAACCCCCGTTTTCATCGCACTTGTAGGATTGCTTTTAAATTAATTTTTACAAAGTATTTAAATTTAATTCGAGAAAATAGATTCCATATTTGTAATAACCATAATTCATATTAATTAGTAAGGTAAAATTATTTTAATTCATATTTAATAGAAAATATAGTAGATACAAATAATCACAGATAAGGTCAACATAGGGTTTTGCACCATACATTCACCAAAGAAAAAAATAATTTTCCAAAAATATTGGAAATTTATTAGATAAATGTATTTTAATATTTATAATATTTTGGATTAAATTATCTAATAAGCATAATTTATTTCTAATCTAAATGAAAAAATAGCACCGGTAAATAAAATATTAATTACCATAGTGAAAACTAAAATGCTAAATATATGTAAACATAGATGTTTATGTAATAAAATATATAAAAAAATATTTATTTTTTGTAGAGGAGTGTATTGTACTTAAATTACCTCCACTCCATTATTTATCAATTTTGGAGGCACTTGGGGAGAGGGTGACTTCTAATTATTGAATAGTTTTGGGTATTTACAAAAACTCATCTCCTCCTGAATTATAAAAGGGAAGCTCTCCCTCTTAATTATTCACATCTATAAATAAATTTATAAATAATTAAATCCTACAAAATTCCCTCAAAATATTAATTATAAATTTTCTATGTCAATCTTTCTTTCAAAAAGACTATATCTACTATCCTTATTAAAATATCCAAATGTGGGTTTTCATTGGGAATGTAATTTTCCTCACTATGCTCCTTCTTTTTAACTTTTTCTCTTACTACATTCATTAATTTATTAATAATAACAAAAAAATAATACCTATATAAAAAATTAATGGATATTTTTTATATCATAAATTAGGTCAATCTCATCTTCCATCGAATAATAAATGAAAATTATTGACCGTGTGTATGGGGGACTACCGACTCGCGAACTGATGTAAGTCATTTCCCATCACTAGCTCTCACATATGGATATAATGATGTATTTAATGTCTATAAATATATATTATTTATTAAATAATTATAATTATTGAATTATGATATCACATCCACCTACTAACCTTCCAACCTGTTGGAAAATAAAAACATCGCTCGTGCGTACATGTGGACTACAACCTCTATTAAAAAAGTGGTTTGTTTTTCATTTTATTTTTAGACAAACAATAATATAGATATACATAAGGAATATATGTGATAAATATTATTTAAAAATTATTCTTGAGAGGTTAATTATTATTTTTCTTTTTTTCGTTCCATCCGTTTAAAAATGATAACAACCTTTACATGTATATATGAACAACCATCCCCATGAATTGTATAACTCATTATTGAAACTATAACTTTTATGCATGACTCTAAATAAATATATAATGAATATATATATGTATATATATAATTTATGTCATTAAAAACATTATTAAGATGATATATCTATATCCTATGCACAAGAACCAGAACTTCCATGCCAAAACATAGATGAGAAACATAAGCAGTTTACAACCCAAACAATGGTAATATTAAAATATTAATAATGAATGAGGGCTAAGTTGTTTCTAGAGGATCATATGAGATATTAAAAATGTAACTATTATTCTAGTATAAATTAATAAAAATTTTATGACTATTATACTTGAGTTCAAATATCATTTCACAAAAGGGAAGTCTAATGTAAATGATTTTATCTTAATTTTTCTCTATTGAGGTAAATTTTATATATTGTATATAAAATAAATTTTAGATGTTATAAATTGAATAATTATTTATTCAAGGTGTGATTAATATTATTTCATTCTATGCAATTTTACTCAAAAGTTACACAGTGGTAAATGTTTCATTAAATAATTTCTTTTCATCATGTTAAATTACCTCTTCGTTATCTTTGATATTCTAATATTTAATGTGAAATGAATTTTGATAATTTTATGTTGTATTTAAAAAATATTATATTTATTTAAATGTTTTACACATAATCACTACATTTACTAATTTTTACTTCAATATTATTATCATTATAAGAGTTCTTCTTCCCAAATTGTTTTATTTGGGGTATATGTTATGTTACACACATATCTTATATTATGAGGTGCATCTATTAAGAATTTGATATGATATATCATTATTCTAATTAAATTAATTTTATTTGATTTTTTATTAGAATATAAATATTCCATGGGGGTTAAGATTCAAAATTTACCAAATCATTAAGTGTTTACGCTTCAATCTCATTTTAATCAGGATTTTTTATTCATTAAATTTAAATATAGGAAATTATGAAATAATTATTTAGTAAAATGATTTAATTTCGTGTACTATTATTAATCATGTCTTTTTATTTTAATAAAACCATTTCCCTCTCTTTCGTACTGAAAATGATAGGGATTTGTTTTAGGAAAACTCAACTTTATTTCCTTTTTCTATCACAAATGTTTTTTCTTTCATAACAATGTTTTATACAAATGTTTTTATGAATGATTTTAATCTGTTAATATTATTTTTTAAATTCATTTTTATATATAATTGTCTATTTACAAAATTTCCAACATTAAATTTTCTTGATTATTTCTAAATAAGATATTATTTGAATTTTTAATAAAAATTAAAATTAAAACATTCTCTTAATGTAGTCCACAAGAACAAAAAATTTATATTACATTACCACTAATTACATTTAAGCTTAATTTAAATTCATACATTGTTCCTTTTGATGGAATTTGTTTTCTTAATATTTTGGAATTTTTACTTTTAAATGTGTTTTTCAACTGGAAACCATATTTTCCTCAAGAATTTTATTAATGATATTTTCATGTTATTTAGATTCATACAAAAAATGGTTATTTTACTTATAATTTATTAGTTATATCTTGTAATGATACCATATTATTGTTTCTCTAGATGATTTATGATCTGTTTGGCTGAGGAAAGTATTAAAATTCACTTTCTTAATCTGTATTGTATTTGCAAACTTTCTCTTGAAGCATTAAATTTCTTATGATAATTATACAATAAATTTCTCAAAAATATCCATATTATTTTTATCATGTATATAATAATTTCCTAAAACATATAACTTCTATGCATATATTTTTTATATTAATGTTAATTGATTCATATGGGAAAATCCTAAAAATTCTATATACTTTACTAAACACATATATTTACCGACGATGAATTTTGTTTATTTATTTATTTGATTATTAAATATAAGTGGTTTATTTAAGAAAATTAAGTGAGTGGTGGGTTCTAGTTATAAATTTACCATCGATACATTAACAGGACTAATGATAAAAATCTGAAAGATATCAATAAATATGTTTTTTGTGTATAAATACAAATCAATTAAACTATCATAGAATAATTTAGTATAATTATAGATATATTGGTTTTTTAAATAATTAATTACAATTTTAATAATTTTTATCATTGGGATTTCATAAATTATTATCTAAGATATTACGACATTTATATTATCCATGGATGGATTTCAGGTTCATGTTTTTGATTAACTTGGAATGTTTTTTGAGTTATTTACCTTTAAATATTTATTATATCTTATTTATTCATGATTCCTTCCATTTTATGTAAATATTACTTAATATTTGAGCTCACACATATTTTGTTTCATTTTTCTATGATATAAAGAGGAATATTTTTATTTAGTATTTCGATTCAAAATGTTATTCATTACTACATTTTATATTTCATCACCAATATAAAATGGGTATGATATATGTATCTAGATCTCCAAGACTACTAAAATATATCAATAATTTAGGTTTTGACCTTTTGTATCTATTAAAATGTAATAATTTGAAAAACTTCTATGGGTAATTGGAGTTATGTTTTTATAGTTTGTAATAAAGGAAGTTTAGTTGAATACATTTGAACTAAATTTATAAAAACATATATTAGAGAACATAACAATATGACTCAAATTGAGGATAAGTCTTCATATAATATTACATTCTAATGCTTTGGTAAAGTATAGATTATGTTGTTTTCCAAGAAATATATCCTAATCTAGAAAATAAAACTGGGTGTGTCTTTTAAACAATAGTAAATAAGTGTAATATCCCCAAAATAGAGCATTGATATTTGACACAATAATCACCTGATCCTTGAAAATGGGCCTTAGCTGGAAACCTAATTTGATACTATTGAGGGATATTCTTTGGATAATTCTCATTTTATTTAAGAACCATCGTGAAGGATTTGAATAGATAATGAACACTAATATCTTAGGTTAAACCTAATGTGTATTAGATTGTAATTAAGATGCATTAATTTATACAACCTATAATGTATTTTATAGTTTTCCAATATGATTATTTTTCTAGAACTATAATTTTTGGTTTTTTTAATGGGTAAATCATGAAAAAATTATTTAAAAATTAAATATGATAGACAATCATGTTATTATAAGAAACAAATGGGAATATTACTGGAGGGAAAGATATTTTGATTATACGTAATTATTTATTATTATATATGATTTACAACATTAACCATAACAAAATCTTGTATACACTAAAAAAGAGAAGGATATAGTTTTCAGAGAGATTAGATAGTGGAAACCATAGAGTAAATAAGGATTAATTTCGTTCATGACATACATTTTGAAAGATACTCCCATGATAATGTATCAATTGAATCATAAAATGATTTATGTTTGTCAATGAAGGGAAAAATAATAAATTTCTATGAAAACATTAATAGTATGATGGAAGGAAATAAATTTCATCCATCAGATCCATTTATTTATCATTTTATTAATTGTAGTAAACTTACAAATTGTCATATCCAATACCATCTGCTAAATCATAACTCCTAGAAAATAGAATGTTTTATGTAATTATAATATTTCAAATTAAATTATTTAACTTTTTATATATTGGTATTTAATGAATATGATGTTGAAATATTTTTATCAATGATATTTTTTTAATAAGAATCATGAAACATCTAAGGATTGTGTTAATTTTTGGAAGCATATATGTATTCATCTAATAATTTCTTAATATTTATGGATACCAATATGGTTTCTTTATGGTTTATGAAAATTTAAATGTTTTAAAAATCCATTTCTCTGTCCTTTGTGATAGTATTTTCATGGTATTAATGGAATATTTGGATTCGTTTTATTGGTTTGAGGTTTATGTAAACCTTAGGATGAACATGAAGTACTATTTTAGAAAAATTAAACTTTTTATAATTTTAAAGGTGTAGATAACCATTAGGGTTAATATGATCATTGATGTTACAGTTATAATAGTCAATTAAGATTATCTGACTTTGTATAAAAAATATGTTGTATAAAATATCGTTTTGGTTACAATGTTATATGATTAAAAATGTTAATTTTGAGGATGTTCATTATATTTATGGAAATTTTGTAGTAATTATATAAACATAAATCCCATATTCTAGGTCATATTCTGTTAAATCTATAAGGGTTTCGGGGATTTAACCCACAATCGGTTTTCCACAAGGGTGTATTTCCTAAAAGATACCTATGTAATATTCTATTTAATTCGTATTTTTTTTACGTAAATTATTTAATGGGTAAATATAATGTTAATCAACGGGTGTTATTATAGATTTTTAGATACTAATTTATTATATTTGATAACTTGTTCTATCCATTTTGGTTTTAGTAAAAATTTAGAGGCATACTAAAGGACCTATCACTATTTTATAGATCTTATGATTGGTTAAAATATCAATTTATTTCTTTTATAATAAAAACATCAACATGTATATTATTTACCTTTATTAATAAATGAAGTCTAAATTGATATAGGAACACAAAAATGATAACTTTTTATGTAATAAAAATATATCATGTAAGTATATTATTTGGTGTTATTTATCTTGATATTAAAATAATATGTCAACATTTGGGAATATATACTAAAATAAAATTTTATACATTTACTTGTATTTCTAATGAATCAATCGAATTTTTCACACAAAATTAGTTTATGGTTTTGTGGTCATAAATATTCTTGTGATCATTCACATTCTTTGGATTAATGAAATCCATCACTATCCAGAATTATGAATTATTTTATTCATTGTCAAATAATGTTTTCTTACTTGGATAAAAATTTATTTGTTATTATAAATGTCATTCATACTTCCCTTTTTATATTATCATAAGAAATATTTATGAACCCTTTTTATGATACGAGATTTATCATAGGTATTTTTGATATCAAAACCCATTTATTTATGAGAGAAATATAAAATTATGATGGAAAAATTTATTGAACGTGGGGACAATATTACACACCAATATTTTAAAAGAAAATTCTGTTTAATATCATATACTATACACAAAATTTATATTAAATGACCAAAGAAAAATATTATTTAAATATGAATTTTATAAACAAGTAGTTCAATTGGTGTCTATTAATATGATTAACTAAATAATGATCAGTATATTGTTTATTCATGTATATAATAATTTAATTTCTTATAAATTTAATATAAATGAAAATCATTTGAAACTAAAAGAAATATTTTTCAGAGAAACTTTTTTTATAAACATAATTTGTTTTAATCATATTAAATAAAATTAATAACTATTAGTGAATGATTTTAATTAAATCTAAATTTTATATATTCAATAATTATTTTTTAATTTAAATAATATCTATTCTATGAATGTGATAAGAATAAATCCTGATTTATTATTAATAATTTTAGTTTACCAAAAGATGGTTCAATTCTATTTTTTGATATCTTGTGGTGTTTTTTTCCAATTCTAAGAAGGGTTTTGGAAAAAATGGATTTCAATTATGAAAAAAATAATTCATTGTTATCTTAGGTTAAATTTTTTAGTTCTTTATGAAAATATTACTTTTTTGAGGAATAGTAAATATACAAATATTTTTAAAAATTACATTTTCATTAAAAAAATTGATAAGTTACATTTTATATTAATTGTTTTTTATGTAAATATAATTTGTTTTCAATTATTTTATGAATAAACCAATTTATATCATTTAGACAATTTTATGTTGAACTTTTATATAAAAACATGTTGTACTTAAGAAAAATTTTCATTGCAAAACCACATCTTCGATGCTCTTACGTGTAAAAATTTAAATTAATTTTCATTTAGTATTATTAATTGAATTGGATAAAAAATTGCACCATATTTGGATTCAAAATAATTAATATTACATAATATGGTCAACATAATTTTTAGACCTAATTAATAGTAATGAGAGTAAAAAATTAATTACTGAGGTCATGGTTAAAATAGGGGTTTCTACATTACATGCGCTTGTGTTAAAATTAATTTTGCCACCATATTGGTATATTATTTGATAAATTTTATTCAATATTTAGTATCATTGGGTCCAAATTTTCGAATAAATCTCATTTATTTTTAGTCTTAAAAGATATATTACCTTGGTAAATAAAAAAACTAATTTTTGTGGTGAAAATTAAAATGGTAAAAATACGTAAACTTATAGGATATAAGAATAAAATGTTTAAAAGGTGTTACTTTTATTATGGTTGTTGTGTGGATATACCTTAAATTACCTACAATCCACTATTAATCAAATTTTGAGGCACTTGAGGTGACAACTACTTCCCATTATTGAATATTATTGGGTATTTATAAAAATGCTAATCCTCCACAATTATAAATGGTAACCTCCTCCATCTCACTTATTCACACCTCATAAGCAATTTTTCTGATCCAAAACCTACTAATATATCTCCCAAATAATTATACATGTTCTAGAGATTTTTTATTACCAAAATACCAACTCAATTGTACATAATAATTGATATAGAGGAGGTTTCTCTATGAAACGTAATTTGTATTAACTAAGATCAATCTTTTTTAAAAAATTCTCCTACCAAATTTATCCTTTTATTAATAATTCAAATTTCATAAAAATATATTTAATATTATAGGATGATATTTTTATATAATAACCTATTTAATATACTCTTAATCAAATGGGAAACAATAATCATCAATTAAGTGTATGGATAACAACCACCTAATGAACTGATGTAATTCATTTTCCATCACTTCCTCTCACAAATGGATATAATGATGTATTTAATGTATACAAATTTCTTTTATGACATTGTTTTTTTTTTGAAATAATAATATCACAAATAATTTCTTATCGTCAAACATGTCGAAATATTATAATGTCACTCGTGCGTATTTGAGGACTACTACCTCCATTATTGTTGAGGCCCACTAAATTAGAATCCGAAAAATAAAAAATAAAAAAAAATTGAATATGGTTATTATTCTCCCCGTGAAATATATAGAAGAATAGTATGGATGAGATCCGTGGATCACATGAGTCTCTAAGGGACTCATGATCATGTGACCACTTTAGGGTGACGAGAAGACTCCATCTGTAGAGTATAACCTATTGTGAAGCTTACTGAGCTTCCTTCGGTGAACATTCCCATTTTTGAAAACTCTCTCTAGTAAATTGATGGACATATGATGAAAGACAAATGAGTCTACATGGTTTTTGATTAGCAAGTGCTTCACAAACCACCCAAAATCCTTTCAAACTAAAAAGGTAGGATATTCAAAGAAAGAGACCCCTAGTGGTCCTGATTCTCATGCATCATATCATTATTGGAAATAATATAATTACTAGATGATATCCAATTCTACTCGTGTGATCCTATACATTTTGAATTATAAAACATATAGGACAATGGGATGGATGTGAGAGGTGTTCATAGTTTCTAAAGGATATGTGATGCACCACATGGCCTCAACAACATGCCTGGCTCACTTCAGAGAATCCCTAAAGATTTTCAACTTCAACACATGGATGTCCTCGACTATTTCCATACATCCCCTTATGTGATATAAGGATAGGTGGGTAGATATATCCACTATATTCTGACACAAACATTACATGATCCATATTTTTCAAGTGTGGAATCATTGATAAGTAGAGTAAAAATCATTGGAATATCTAATGAAAACTTTCATGCCCTCCCAAAAATTATAACATAAATCGAATGAGATAAATGGGAGGAGGAGAGAAAGGTTAGTGATTGCTGAATGACATGCGATACACCTCTTATGGTACATGATACACCACAATACATTGACGACATGTATGCCTCATCTTATGTGTGCCTCCTAGCTCACCATCCTTGCTGTATGGAACCCCACAAGCATATCCATAAAACCCCACAAAACATAAAGGAAAAAATGGATATATTTTTCCATAAAACACTAACTCACCCACACATCACCCAAAATGGTAATGCAACACATCACTAAAAAATAGATGAAATATACTCAACAATAATCAAGAAATCCCACATGACTCCCGACCTTTCTCAGATAAAACAAAGGAGATAGAAATGGAGAAGTTGAGAGGTGTTCTTGATCACCAAAGGGCATGTGGAGAACTATAACACCCCGAACCCAAAAGCCCGAACACAGAGAATTATTTTAATACAATGAAATGATTACCTGGAATCATGTCCCAAAGGATCAATCGGTTTAACAGTATTTCAAAATAGATTACATACATAAATGTTACATTACACATTCAAACATAAAACACAACATGAATAATCATTTGAGAATTCCATTATTCCCCTAGATTAACCCTTCATATCAATCACAATAATCTTCTTGGAATAATTGGAAAACAAAACATAAGAAAGGGATGATCTCTGAATCACAGTAAGAGTAAATAATTTAGTGGAATATATAAACTTTTAAGTCATGGTGTGTAATAAAATGAACTGCCTTTTAATAATAAATGTGAACATAATATGGAAAAAAATAAATCAAAAATTACCTCATAAAAATTCACATGGATATTCTATAAGTCGAATAATCACATGTAATAACTAATTTCATAAAGAGGGAATGTATAATGCCGGACATCATAACCACATTGTCAAGGCCTTGTTCCAAGACTACAAATAATTTTTTTTCAATGCCTTATGCCAAGAAACTAATTTTTCTCATGAGACATACCGATGCATCGAGGGGCTATACCGGGCACTGCCCATCACTTACAAAGTCCAATTCATTAATCATATGTAAAGGGTGAAACATAAAATAAATATTCGTATTAAAAATAGAATATGAAATGTAAGTACTTTAATCATAAAACATCAATGGTTTAAAAATAGAACATCCACAGTCAAACATATCATAACTCATAAAATACAATATGGAATATTTTATTATAATTAATCAACCTCAATCAATAATAATATATAGTAAAGGATGTTTACATAGTTGAAAATGATCAGTAAAACTCTATGGGAGAAATATACCTTTTTCATGAAAACATTTGAAAGTCACATAATTTATAAAGGAATACATTTAAAGGATATTTTTTAATCAATGTTTCCCATACCACATTGAATCTTTTGAATATAATTAACATTAAAACTTTATTTTCCATATAATTTAATCCTTCAAACCATTTTGAAAACATGGATACTAATGAGAATGATTTAGAAGAATAAATATTTAAACCATTTAAAATGATGTTTTAGTTAAAGTTTCCCTTATAAAGAATCATTTTGAAAACTCATTTATGAAACATCTACATGGATAATAAATATGTCCCAGTAAAACCTTACATATAAAAAATCTTGGATAATAATTAGATTGAGAAATTTACCCTTACCTTGTACTTTCCTTTTGTAGAGGGAATGTTTAAACTCCTATATAATGACCATAGTATGTTATTAAATTATACCAGAACCATATTAATAATTATTTTATCATTATTTATTCATTTATGTATTTATACTAACCATTTAATAATAATATATATTTTAAAATAACATTTCGGGTAATAATCACTTTCTTTATCATACGTGTTTTAACTTGTTATTCTGGATCGTATCACTTATATCATGATTTAACTGACTCCAAAATATACAAAATTTTTTATGTATCATATATATTCATAATATAATTAGGAATGATAGACATATATATGAAATGGAAAATACCATTTATGGAGACGGTATGTCGTACGTACGCATAAACATTGTTTCAATTTTCATATCATATTGAACAGAAGTAAGTGAATGAGATACATGTGTATATATATATATCCAGTATCATTCATATTTCATATATTACATACTTATTAGAAATATATATATTTTTAGTATTCATTGAATGGAGAACGTGGAAATAGACCTCATCGCATCGTGGAGACGGTAAGCCGTATGTATACACGAGCAACGATATCATTATATTGATGGTAAAATAATATGTAATTGGATGGTATATTATTCATAAAGAATAATTAACGTGCTATATTTACTATTTATATCAATTATACTCATTATTATACCCATCCAAATAATGAAGTGTTGAATAACAAACTACACCACGACGTAGAGATAGTAAGTCGTACGTATGCACATATGGTGACTTTTTCATTCATATTATGGATTTAATCATGAATATGGTTGTAACATATTTGTAAAAACATATCATTTAGTATAAGGTACCAGAGGTATTACTTGTTTATAGAAACAACAAATAAAAAGGATGTGGAAGAAGAAAAGACCTTTGAATGAGGTGATGATATAATTACCTCTTCTACGGGTTCTTCCTTTTGATTTGAACAAACGTGCTCCGTAGGTTGTCTTTAGGATCAATGTAAGGCCTCTAGGATTATGTTATGGTAGTTGGGAGGATATTGGAGTAGGTTTTGGGTGATCCAAATGGCTTTGTAGGTGTGAATTTAGAGGAAGGGGAAATACCCTTTTATAGGAAAGATGAGGGGCACTTTAGGAAAATCTTGAAATATTAATTTATTATAAACCCATTTTCGGTTTTTAATACCTCCAAATGAATTTATTTATATTATATGGTTGATATGGGACTAAATAATCTCAACCAAAATGTTTTAGACAAGTTTAGATCACCATATTAACCTTATATTTTATATTTAACCGTTAGTTATATAGTTTTACTTTTATTATGTCTTCTTGTATTATTATAATTAATGTTTTATAAAAAAACTATAAAATGACAATATAACCTCATGTGGTTCATTAATGACATATCAATCACTATATTATTCCTTTGTAAAACCTTATATTTTTAGGAAAACAATATCATTAAATAATATAGTATTTTTTTAAAAAACTCATTTATGTCAATTTTGAAACTATTTAGTATTTGGTATTTTTGAAAGTCGTAACAAGTTTATTACATCAAAAAAAATACATTAAAGAAGCCCTAAAATTTCATATTCACATATAAATTTGTTTTATAGCCTCAAAAAGCTCAATTTATATTTTTTTTATATATTTATAATATCAATTATTTTAATTTTACATTAATAAGGTAATTATTGTATCATTATTGTGTCATAAATAAATTTTCTTATTTAATGTAAAAAAATTATAAATAAAATACCATGGTTTTGGAAATATTTTTATAATTATAATTAATATTTATAGTCTAATTTATATTATGTTTAACTATGTATTAAAAACGTTTTAGTTATTGAACTTTGAATTTAACTCTTTCAACTCTTCTTTAAATAAAATATAATAAATGTCCAAATCTTAAAAAAATGGTTCAAAAGGATATTTTTTTTATTAAGGTATATTTTAGTCAAAAATAAATCTTACCATAGAATTAGGACATGTGTTGGGGTAATTGTAATATTATTTTTACCATTAATTACCTTATTTACTTTTAACCGTGGTAAATAAAATTAAAAAGTTCTTATTCACCAAAAACACTTTTCATCCTATTGAACCCCATTTTACTTGATGATTTCAACAATGAATCTATTATTTTTAAAATTCAATTCACTGAAGTGGTAAAATTACGTTTTATGCAAATTTTAAAATGTTCATAGATGGTGGTTAAATGTTCCCAGAAGGTGGGTAAAAAGACGTTAAAAAGGGTCAATAAAATTTAATATATCTAATCATATTATAAAATGAGTCCAATTACTTACGTTGTAAAAATATATGTATTATGTATCTATTTCTACTTTTTGATAAATTTTTAACTAAAAATAATTAATTATATTAGAAAGTCGGTTTTTATGTACTATGTATTATTTTTCTCTATTTATCAAAAATTGAATGTTTTCAGAAAAATGCCAAAAATTCACCCTAAGAAAATTTTGATATTCCAAATTAAAAAATGAAGACCATTTTACCAAATTCAATATTTATATGTTTATAAAATTTATTTTACTATTATTCACAAATGTACATAAAAAGTTTTTCTTTTAAGAAAATAAATTTTCTAAATATATAAACATTTTAACAAAACATATTAATTTCATTATAATAATATTTTATTTATGTGAAAAAAATATCAATAACATATAAAATTTCTATGTTATTTTTAATATTAAAATATTAAATTTATTAATAATTATATCATTTAAATAATTATAATACTAATGTATTATTTCACAAAAACTCAAGCTTGCATATAACACAAGCCATGTTCGTGTTGCCTATAATATAAGTTATTCAATTACTTTAAAGAGATAACGTACTATAAAATATTGGGGTGTTACATTCCCCCATCTTTTAATAAATTGCGTCCACACAATTTGAAATTGTTTTTGAAAATAAAAGGTTAGAAATTGAAAATTCCTTTGTGGAAAACCAACATCAAAAATAGGGTTAATAAAATTTATTCTTAATAAGAGGGAAAGGGAAATGAAAAAATCATTAACAAATTAGAATTTTGAATAGGAGAACATTGGTGGCAATTTGAGACACATAATTAGAGATAAAATGTAAATATTTATAGAGAGTGATTGAGGTCATAAATCACAAACCTGTGAACAATAAATGTAAAATTGAGGGTCTCAAATCCGTCAATATATGAGGATTTAATGTATCATCAGTTCAACAAAATGTAATGTATTATGATAAATCATTTTTTTAGATACATATTTTTTGAAGAGGATGGATTAATTTAATATCAAGATAATAACTCAAGAAAACATACTTGATTTCATTACCTGTCAAAATCATTTCCTCGTCATTTGGTTGTGCTTTGATCAATTTTCACTTCACCCCTTACACTAGGAAATGAATTTTTAGAAATGAGTTTTTACGCTTGAAGCACATTTGATAAATCATAAGGTCCATATGTATTCCCTTAATCCTATAAATGTTTACTGAAAACAAAAATTTTATGTCAAAGTATCAAATAAATCACACTTTAACCTCAAAAAAAATATCAAGTGTTCAACATACACAATTCCTACATTTAGACTTATGAAAAATACATGTGTACAAAGTCACATTACAAAAATTTATAAAGAAGGTGAACATAATAAAATTAATACCTCTTTTATCATATAACAACATGGGAATACCTTCATCATGTATTCTATTAAAACATGGTAAAAACCTGAATTACTATAAAACATTATTTGAAAAGGAATGTACTTCCTTATTTCTTCTATAAAACATAGAATACATGATATACTCCATAAAAATGTTCTAATCTCCAACAATGATGGAATAAACTAACCATTAATTAGTTCTAAGGTAGTCAATAATATCTAATATACATTATCCAACTCAATTATCACTTATTCCAAAATCAATACCATAGAATCAAGACCATATTAAGGTTTATCTTTCTCCCAACCATATATTTTTTCAAAAAAAATTAACCAGATATTGAGTCACTTTTCTTGGTACCAGACAATCTCAAATCCTTAACGAAATAGTATCATAGTACAATATTTATATACTCTATAATTCTTATAACTTTTACATAATTAATACAATAGTTAAATGACACAATTCATTAATAAATATATGAGAACACTTATTATTCCTCTTCATCTATGGTAGCATCATAACTTTTTTATTACCCAATAGCAGCATTTTGGGTATACTCTGATGATTAGGACATTGATTCACATAGTGTCTCACATCCATGTAGATGAAACATTGTACACTTTAACCCTTTTTTTACCCTTGAAATCATATACTTGGTGTCCTTTTTCTCCACACTTATTACAAACTCACATTCCCTTAAAGTATTTACCTAGGTTGTTCTTTCCACAGTTATCATATGTCAGAAAATCCTTCTTTCCGTTCTTTTATTTATCCATATTTTTCTCTTTTATCCTCTTATTCTCTTGCTTCCCTTCAAAGCCATAAGACTCAGATAATTAATTTCTTATATTATTACCACTTGATACTATTTATTCATATGATTAGAATTAGTGGGATACTATTTCCCTTCTAAATGTTTTCTTAATACCATGATAGATATGATCATTCTTACTCTTTGGATCATGTGTATTTATGGAGTTCTCATTTCTTCTAATGGGCACCATTTCTAAATGACGATCTACACTACGTTATATCATATCATTATGTATAATAAAAAAATACATAAATTCACCACATTAATTAAGGATTTACACACATATAGTCTCGTAATCATAACATTGGTTTCTCTGTTGACATATTTACTCATAAATCCGTCATAATGGTTTCTAAATAAAATGTGAATTATCTTATGTATATCCCAAAAGAGTGTCAAAACAGGTGTATAGTATGGCCCGTTGTTGTGTACTAGGATACCCCAGGTTAAGCGCAAAACTCCTTATTAGAGTTTTCACTCATATGTTCATCTGTGCCAGAACCATATCCACTTGTAGTATCCAAACAAGGATGTATTACTTAGGAAACCTACATAATATCCACATTACCAAATTTTTGGGATGTTATTATATACTAATCCTTCAATCCTATCCTATTTTAATGTTTTTAATCAGAGTTTATCTAAATATTTTTCCAACGTTATTTCTAAACTTACTCTGATACCAACTGTAATGTCCCTACCCCAGAAGCCTAGAGCCGGTGCATTATTTTAATAAATTGTCATGATTACAAGTAATGAAGTCCTGATGGACCGATCAGTTTAGATGTCTTGGAAAATAGATTACATATATGAATTTTATATTACCCATTAAAATAATAAATTTAAAATAAATACTCCTTTGAGAACTCTATTATTCCCCTAGATTAAACTTGCATATCAATCATAAAACACTTCTTTTAATCTTGGGAAAACAAAACATAAAAATGGGGTGAGCAGAGATGCAAAGTAAGGGTATATAATTTAAAAGAAGATATAAAATATTAAGGCAAGATGTGTAATATAAACAATAGACTCTTAAACATAAATTTGAACGTAATAAGGAAATAATTAATCAAACATTACCACATAAACATTCACATGGATATTCTACTAGTCCAATAATCACATGTAATAACTAATTTCAAAATGAGGGAATACAAAATACTGAACATCTTAACCACATAGTCAAGGCCTCTTACCAAGACTAAAAATAACAATTTCGTCCAGGCCTTGTGCCAATACACAAATTTGTCTCATTAGACATACCGATGCATTGAGGGGCTATAGCAGGCTCCGCCAATCACTTACTAAGTCCAATTTATTCCTCATATGAAAAGGGTGAAACGTAACATATACATTCACATTAAAACTAGCTAACAAAATGTAAATACTTTTACCATAAACCATGAATGGTATAAAAATAGCACAATCATATTCAAACATATCATAACTCATTCAATACAATATGGAATATTGTATTATAATTAATCAACCTCAATCAAGCATAATATCTAGTAAATGATGTTGAAATAGTTGAAAATAACCAGTAAAAATATTTGAGATAAATTAACATTTTTCATGAAAACATTTTCAAGTAACACAGTTTATAAAGTAATAAATATAATTGATATTTTTGAATCAAAGTGTCCAATACAAATTTGAAACTTTTTGAAGTAATTCACATTTTATAACATTCATGTCCATATAAATAACTCCATAAAAACATTTTGAAAACAAGGAAATTAAGGAGAATGATTTTGAAGAATAAAAATTTAAACCATTTAAAATGATGTTTTAGTTAAAGATTCTCTAAAAAAGAATACTTTTTAAAACTCTTTTTTGAAACATGTACATGGATAGTAAATATGTCCCAGTAAAAACCTACAAATAAACAATCTCAGATAATAATGAGATTGAAGAATTAACCCTTACATTGTATTTCCTTTGGTTGAGGGTATGGTTAACCTCCTATATAATGACCATATTATGTTATTAAATTATAATATAACCTCATCATATTTTTTATATCATAATGGAATCATTAATTTTTTATACTAACCATTAAATAATAATTTCTATTTTAAAATTACATTTCGGGTAATAATCTCTTTCTTTAGTGTAAATGTTTTAACTTGTTATTATTGATATTATCACTTATATCATGATTTAATTTATTCCAGAATATAAAATATTATTTATGTATCATATATATTCAGAATATAAATATGTATAATAGATAGATATATGAAATCAAAAACATCAAATATGGAGACGGTAAGCTATACATACGCGTACACACGGTTTCCATTTTCATATCGTATTGAGAAAAAGTAAGTGAATGATACATATTTATATATATATATTTCTAGTAGAATTATTATGTCATATATTATATACTTATTAATGATATATATTTTTATAATCATCTTTGAATGGTGAACATGGAAATGAATCTCATCGCGTCGGGGACACGGTAAGTCATACATACGCACAAGTGACAATATCATTCCATTGATGGTGAAATAATATGTAATTAGATGGTATATTATACACATAGAATCATTAAAATGTTATATTTATTATTTAAATCAATTATACTCAATATTATACCCATCTAAATAATGAAGTGTAGAATAACAAACTAGACCACGACATGGAGACCGTAAGCCGTACGTACACACGTATGGTGACTTTGTCATTCATAGGATGGATAGAATAATGAATATGTTTTTTCCATATTTATATTAACACATATGTCAGTAGAAGGTACTGGAGTTATTATTTTGGGTTGAAAACAACAAATAATGGGGAATTGGAATTAGAAATGAACTTTGAATGAGGTGATGAAATAATTAGCTCTTCTTTAGGATTTTCCTTTTGATTTGAATAAAAGTGATCCTTAGGATGGATTTATGATCAATGTAAGGCCTCAAGGTTTAACTGAGGGTAATTTGGAGGCGATTTGAGCAGGTTTTGGGTGAGACAAATAGCTTCTGAGGTGTTGTTTCAAGAGAAGGGGAAGTACCCTTTTATAAGTGGGTGAGGGGCACTTTAGGAAAAGCATGAAATATTAATTTATTATAAAATGATTTTCTGTTTTTAATACATCCAAATGGATTTATTTCGAGTATAAGGTGGTTATGGGTCTAAATTATCTCAACCCATAGGTTTATAAATGTTTAGGTCACTATATTAACCTTATCTTTTAGATTTAACCCTTACTTAAATAGCTAATCTTTTACCATGTCTTCTTGTATTGTAATAGTACATGGTTAATAAACGAACTATAAAATTCCAAGAAAACCTCAAGTGTTTCATTAATTAAATATCTATCATTATATCAGTTATTTTGTAGAACCATATATTTTTATGAATATTATATCATTTAATAATATAGTATTTGTTTTAAAAACTCATTTATGTCTATTTTGACACTATTTTGTATTCCGTTTTTGTGAAAGTCATAAAAAGTGTATTACTTGTAAAAAATAAATTAAATCAACCCTAAAATGTCATATGCATCTAGAAATTTCGTGTATGGCATCAAAAGTCTCAATTTACATTTATTTTTATATTTATAATATCAATTATTTTAATCTTTCATTAATAAGGAAATTACCACATCATCGTTGTATCTTTAATGAATTTAATTATTTAACGTCTAAAAATATAAATAAAATACCATGATTTAGGAAATATTTTTATCTTTCTAATGAATATTTATAGTATAATTTATCTTATGTGTAACCCTATATTAAATATGTTTTAGTTATTAAACATTGAATTAAAAACATTTAACTCTTCTTTAAATAAAATATAATAAATGTTCTAATATAAACCAAATGGATCAAAAGGATCTTATTTTTATCCTAAGGTTTATTTTGGTTGAATCAATATTATCCAATAGAATTAGGAAATATGTTGGCACAATTTTAATATTATTTTTTACAATTAAATATCATATTTACTTTTAAACATGGTAAATAAAATTCAAAAGATATTATTAACCAAAAATTATTTTCATCCCATTGAACCACATTTTACTCATTGATGTCAATCCTGTCTCTTAAATTTTTTAAATTCAATTCACATAAGCGCTAAAATTATATTTTATAGAAATTTTCAAATATGCCTAGAAGGTGGGTTAATGTGCCTTTAAGGTGCTTAAAAAGACATTAAAAAGTTTCAATAAAAGTGTATATATCTAGTCTTATTATAAAATTAATCCAATGACAAAAATTATACATATATGTTTATTATGTTCCATTTTTTACTTTAAGATAAAATTTTAATTAAAAATAATTATATAAAGAAAAATTCAGATTTATGTACTGTGCAGTATTCTTCACTATTTATCAAAAATTGAATGTTGTCTGAAAAATACAAAAAATTCATCCTAAGATAATTATGAAATTCCTAATTCAAAAATGATGTCCATTTTAACAAATTCAATTTTTAAGAGTGTATAAAATTAATTTAATTATTGTTCACAAATGGACATAAAAAGTAGTTCTTTTAAGAAAATAGCTTTTCTAAATATATAAATATTTTAAAAAAACATATAAATTTCCTTATAAATATATTTTTTATGGGAAAAAATTGTAAAGAAAATTGAAAATTTTTATTTTACTATTCATACTACTATATTTAATTGATAATTAAGTATATCGTTTTAATAATTATAATAATAATGTGTTATTTCGCCGAAAATCAACATTGTGTATAACGCAAGACAAGTCAGTGTTGCATTCAATATAATCTATTAAATTACACTAATGATATAATGTACTATGAAATATTGGGGTGTTACATGGATCCAAAACATTGTCCATTGAAACACTCGTACAAACGATCCCAGATTCACAGAAGACCCCAGACATTTCACCGAATGTCTCATGAGTGCCTCCCAATGGGAACTTGGATCATGAGAAGACCCTTGGACACGTCAAAATGACAACATGGAATCCCTTAGATACAAACATATGATAAAAAGTCCCATCAATATTCAAAAAACCAATAATGAATACAGTGAATTGCGATCACTGAAAATCAGGCGATGCACCCAGAGAAGTCCATGGAAGAGACATGTGAAACAGTATACCACCAGACCCCTTCTCTAACTCCAGCCTGGACTGTGGAATGATACGCTGAAAAAATCAGTCGGTATCCATGGTGGTGAGGCTTATTAATCCCCCACCCCATCACAAAAAATGCACAAGATAATATGAAAAGGGATATCTCGAGATGAGAAGTACAAAGCATTGAAGAGGATTTATTAGAGAAACTGATCACACAACCGGCCGACCTTCTATTAGGTAATACATTGGATAGTAGAAGGATTATTCATGATCTAGGAATATATCCTACCATGTGATCATTTAATGATCACATGATGGTCTTTTGGAAAGGCATGCCAATAACATACGACATGTATTCTAAATCACACAAGACTCAGAGCCACTGTTATTTAATAAATATAAGTACCTCACAATACATGAGTTGGGACTAAGACCAAATATGGAATACTCAAGAAAAGGACATTCCTACGACAGCATCAGGACATGTCATCAGGATCTCACGACCCTTTTTCATTATGCATCCTAGTACATGAAAAATACTTAAGACACGATAAATAATGTCACACAGTCCCCAGCGGACACCACTTTGATCTCACAAAACCATCTAAGTCTATCATCCAAGACTTGTGATGTTTTTGAGAGACATCACCCGAATAATATAATGACTTCCACTCATATCTTTTGAATCTCACGGGTGTATCTAGGAATGAAAAACAGTCTCCCATGATACCTTTCGAAGAAAGATAGTTGAGACACGCAACACCCTTTAGACATATTAGTTATGGAATCTGATGCCTCCTTGTGTTGCTCGACAATATACATGATGCCTGTCTAGCCATGTCATACTAACTATTGAGACTCCATCTATATGAGTCATGATGACTCTTGTGAATGACACTAAGACCTATCAACTAGGACCTATAATTTCTTTTGGAGGAAACCATATGGATCATGCGTTGGATCCCAGGGCAGGCCGACTGTGTCATTCGAAACTCCCCGAACAACTCATCTAGGTTATGTGAATTCTCTCAAGGAAAGTACACCTGGTCATTCAATACCTCCAGACAAGATGGTACAACCACTAGGTAAACCCCAACATGTATACCCCGATCAAAGTAACTATGATGACTCTAATTCCTCTCATATTATGGATACATAGGCCACTTCTCCGCAAGGTTTGAGCTCTATATTGATCTTCTATGGAGGGGCCAAAATAAGAGTCCCTTGTTCAAATTAATGTCATTGATTACTTGATATTCTTTGTTTCTCACAAATGAGCATGGGTCATTTGGGAATAAAGAGTTTAAATGATCATAGCATCTGCACTCTAAACCCCCATAATGATACATGACAACCTCTGCATGTAAGCCCCGATTAGGGGAACAATGATGAATTTCATTCCTAACTTATTTACGATATATAGGTTATCTATCCTTGAGTTCCTAGTTCAATATTATTATTCTAGGGTAATCCCAACATCCAAACCCAATTATCTGAAGTAATGACATGGATCATTCTCTATGCCTTGTTTCTCACAACAAGAATAACACATGAGGGCTTAGGAAATTGTGATGGTCATGTCATCTATAGTATACATCCCGGGACTAAATGTTCTCCCATCTTGGTATAAGCCATAGAACTCTTGAAACCTTGAGGAAGACCATAATGCCTCCGAATATGATCATCCACCTCACCCTATCAGCGTGTTAAGTGATAAATGAACTATGAGAAATATGATTCCCATCATTCCAAGGATACATTGGATGACTTTCTATATCTTGAGCTCAAATTAACATCTAACTGGATGTAGGCCTTATATTAATGATATTTCAACCATCGGAGCCCAATCACTCCCATGATCTGATTACTCTGCCTCAACAATAAGTGAACTGAAAAATAAACCAATCTACAAAAAATCTAATTCTTACCATACTCAGGATATATAGGAATACTTTTCAAGGCATGAGCCTTACACTAAAAAACCCAATGACTATCTGAGTACAGAAGTCATATACATATATGTCATGAGGTTAATCATCTATTCCCCTTGTTTCTCACACCGATCAGAGCTCACATGGGATTAGGGAGATGTGATTTAACACCTCAATAGTCATTATGAATGTATAACCCTCATATGAATGAATATACCTTGGGTCCAATCCCAAGAGAATAAATAGTCTACATTGTTTTGAAACCTACAATATCTTGGATACATAGGATGCCTCAGAGTTGATCAATCCCCTTCTCGGAATATTGACCACATCCTCATATGGTATAAAATTCCAAAGGATTTGTCCATACAACTACATCAAATAAAGAATCTATCCATCACATAGAAAAGTGGATAAAGAACCTCAAATATGTATAGATGGATTTATTAATGAGATAACACTTCCCTCGGTCCACCCATGAGACTCCCCTTCATTTCCAAATGAGAGAATTAGATGACAGACAATTTTTTAGGATAACCAGTACCATATTAGGATTAGGAAGATATCCATGATCATATATTAAATCTATAAGAGATTCCTAGAGTAGGAAATAATCCCCCCAAAGGGTGTGATGATCCCGAACACCCATCCCCTCGAGCAATGTGAGTCCCCAATAGTCGTTGGGAATGAAAACCCAAATGATAACATACCAATTGAAAGCAGGTGCGTACAAACTAAAAAATGGAGGAACCATTGGGAGTTTCTAGAAAAAGTGAAAATGGTATTTGGAAGGGAAAAAACATTTCATGTCTCAAAAAACTAATGATAAATATATTGAACCGGATATGAATCTCTAAAATAAAAAAACAACCAATTATTACCTATCAGCTCATTTTATACCATATATGATAAAAAATGATAAAATCAACATGAATCACTATAACAATATAGTGATCTCTTTATAATGCATGAGGAAACTTCTTTTTTCAGATCGTATAAAAACAAATAAATAAGATTGGTATAATCATATAAATGATCCTTTGTTACCAAGGTTCTCATAAGTCCATCCTCATTTTTATAATACCAAATGAGGGGAATGGATGAATCAAGAATAAATGAAAAAATGAGTTTAACATGCATATTTGTTTGAGCATATTATGCCTATGATACTACACTCATTGGTAACCTTATTATTTGTTCTCTGCGTAACGGCATATACTGCCTTTGCACCCCGATTCAAGATGATGGAATCATCATCCAACATTCTTTTCAGAAAAACAATCACAACTGCAACTTCCACAGCTCGCTGAACAAACTTACCTACATAGAGACACCAATGAAAATTGTAGAATATGATGGTTCGGGAGTACCATTGATATGGTACCATCCTGACCATGAATATTTCTCATGATGTTCCCCAAACATGATGACTGGTGAGTCCTCATTGCCTTGGGATTGCTACTGCTAAACTTATGGCTCTTGTCTCCACAATAAACTACTTCAAGATCATATCCTTAGATCTTGATAAATACCACATTCTATATTTGATGAAGATGGACTAGGAATCTATATACAACTCCCTTTATATTTAAGAGCTGCCCAAGAGGTATCTTGCTAACAACCATCCCCGACACAATCCTTTAAGTACCCCTAAATCGCCTATTGAGGGTACTATCTAACACACAACCTCCTGTAATGCCCATGCGTGGGCTAAGAGAAAGAATCATTGGATGTGAGAGGTTTCAGATATCCATATGAGGGCGCATATCCCTACTCCTATCGAAAATAAATATCTTTATACTTAGGTAGGGACCAGCTAGAATGCGCATATCCAAGCTCACTCTGAAGAAGCCTGTAGTAATATTTCTACAACAAATATGGGGGAGTCTCATATTCCTACCACAATATATTAAGACCATACACATACTCCACTAGAGCAAAGTTAATTGAAGTGGTCACATATCCCAAATTCAAAAGAAGACATCTTCCTATTCAACCTCGAGATAAAGAATGGGTTGGCCCATATCCTTTCACACACCTTTATAAAATTAAAATACATTTTAGTAACAACTAAGGAGCTTCATCGAAATATTCTGGAACTATTGCAGAATAATGTTTAGGTTCATACTCCTATCCCTATATCCAAGAAAGTGAACCACTACGATCATCAGGAACAAGTTGCTATGCCGGATAAATAACACACTCTTCTTTCTTCCCGAGTGAATTGTCACCATATTTTGATGAAGGGTGAAGCATCATATTAGGCCTGTATCCTCTTTCTAACAAGGGCTCACCATGTGAGAGTGGAAAACACCTTGAGATAAGGGAATATGCCTATAAAAAACGTTGTGTGGAATACTCTAAATGCCGAGGATCAGGCATATATCCATGTTCTAGCTGAAGCTATCTATGTGAGACTTGCACAATCTTCGGGAAATGATCATATTCATATTAGTGACTCTTCATGCAATACTACAACTTATCATAGTAGTAGGTACATTTTCCTACATCGACCAATGAATGACTGCACCATCATCATTCCAAGGAAATATAGGAGAAGGATCATATTCCATCTCCCATTCTGCAGCCCCGTTGGAAAATTACGATGGGGAATGCATAATCGGACATGGCCCATATTCTACATCCAACTAAGAGAAACCAAGTGATAGAGGTGCATGCCTTGGTAAGACTCATATTCATTCCAAGAATGACCGAAGGCATATCCTAAAGGCTCAAGATCGGTCTCATACTCCCTTCTAGACTGATGCTCACCAAGTGAGAGTAGCACATGCCTTAGGACATGCTCATATACCTATCAATAATAAAATGGATTATAACCATACTCTAATATCCACTTAATAGTGGGATAATACTCCTAGAACACCAAATGAATATATACACGTTTTAGCCATCATTATACAATAGGCACATACCCCTGCACAACTATAAAAGGAAGGTCCACATATTCTGAACATGATGAAAAATAGTCCAATATTCCTATTATTACCAATTCTAGTTTCCATGAGGCTTTTTGAGACATATTCTCAACACCACTAGGGTATATCGACTATTCTATTAAAGTATAAGTAGAAGGCTTTTATTACCCTGATATTCCACCTCATCATAGTGTGGAGATGGATTGTAGGGATGCTACTCATGACATCCATTGAGGTAAACCTCCCCACAGTGATATCTACCATGGACAAAGACGTCCTACCCTTTCACAGACTTTTCCATATGGGTAGTTTTTCCATACTCTGAAACCTATATATATAGAGGTTATTGAATCATTACAGTCAACATTATATGGATCCTCATAAACTTTTAGAAGCACCCCACTCCCGTTAGTAGGTGAACATCATACCCATATTTTATGGTATGATTAGATATAGGCATATATTTCCTGTTTGGAGGAGGTTGACATTGATATATGGAGAGAGTTAACTGGAATCATCCTCCCCATCATGTTTTGGCCCCTCGATACTACTAAATATGATATCCCAGATGTGATAGAAAATGACTGCATGCCTTATCTATGCCAAAATATGTGGTCCACATATCAGTGACTAAGAAATTGACATATCCCTTATCCAGGATATGAGTGTCACATCCCGATGATAAAAAAACTATGTTTTTAGCTGGACATGGTTGCTATCTCCATGGTCTGGGATCTGAAACAAAAAAAGCACACCACATATTGGAAACATGCTTGCCAACATTGCACTATGAATCTTTGATAACTAATCTAAAAAGGAACATCATGAAACAACATTCCTGGATTGGGAAATTATAGAGTGCTACAATTTCTCTATCTCTTGTAACCATATATGACCTCTTGTACGACATCCTGAAATGTTATATCCACTCGCAAGACAAGGGACCAGGAAACGCCCAAGGCAGTTGTTCACTGCAACAGAATGCCTCCACTCTATTAGTGCCAATACATTATGGGTAGAGAGATAAGATACCAAAAATGACCTCAAACTAGGCCCCTAAAAAGAATAAGAATGTGCTTCTAACATGGAGACTGATGTTGTGATCACCCAAACAACTTACCGTGAGAAATGATTCTCATTACGAGTCACCATCGTACCCATATCCTACGTGAGAACAATTATGCCACATCATGTGGGATGTGATTATATCTATATTATAAGGCATCCAAGAGAAGACCCAACCCACTGGTCTAGGGGATATCTGCCACTTCCTCCACCTCTCTGATCACCAATCCTCGAGAGAATTTGAGATACATCAGCAGAAACTTCAAGCAAACCCCAACCAAGTGGGATGGGGGAATTTATATCCTAATAACTATCACCAAGTTTATCATCCACTGAGATATCCATGTATAAATCATCATTGATCCCAAAAAACCCTATTATGCTAGAATGGGGTCATTTGTACCTACATATCCATCCTAGGAGCCGTAAAATCCCAAACCCAACTCATTGGAACCTTAATAATTGGACCAATCAGTGAAAAATGCATCCTTTAATAACCCCCACTGCATAGGGTTGGGGTAATTTTTCTCATCATCACCACCACATAGGGAATAAGTCTTTTACAGGTTAGGATGAATCAATTGATGGTCGAAAATCAACCCACCCCTCATTCTATATGAAAATGCCTTTTGGTTGGTGCTCGGTCAGCAACCATGACTAGAAACTCCCTTAGGATCATCGTTCATAGAGAAAAATAAGAGGAACATATGTTTAGGATAGTCAGACCCCATTGGGGCCCGAAATCCAAAACGGCCCAACATGGCCAAGGGTTTGAATAATTAACCTAAAGTGGATAAATTCAGAATCATAATGTTGCATTGAATGAAATGGAACAACCACCATTCCTCAATACACCTATGTGGATTTCATCACTATGTATGTGACATATATTGATCAAGACACAGATTCAGAGGGCCTCAACATAGAAAACATGCATTGGGAGAAAGGTGACATGAATGCACCAAATGAGGCAATGAATACAAGGAACTAGATATGAATCCAAAACATATAAATTCTGAATATTGAGTTTCCAATTCAGCGATGGAATACTACCAAGGGGAAGGGTACATCCACATCCAGATCAACTACCAAGATAAGTGAGGTTCCTTCCCCAGAGGACCGATTGTCACAGTAATAGAGTGAAATACAATATCTTTGGCAACATAATGAGGAGTTACCTAGGGGAAATACGCCCGAACGGTATCATATCAAAGTAGATAAAAAATTACTCCCTCGCATTTCTAATCAAATGATAATGGAAGTTTTTGAATGTCTGATTGGCTCTGGTTCTAGGTAGCCAACCCAAAAACATGATGAATTCAAAAATGATTATGACTTCCCTCCATTGTAGAAACAGCATATCCCATAACAGGATTACCATTAAATATTGGTCTGAATTAAAAATCTATAGGAGATAAAATCAGGGCCACCTCATTAACCCCCACCAACTCCCGATAGATTGTAGAAAACTTAGGTAGTAGTTCCCACAGATCCCTTAACATCATCGAGTCCCTTAATAATTGAATGGAAGTCATTGAAGGAAAACATGTTCCTATGCGACCTGAAAGGATGACATCTCTTAAATGGGTCGATGATACCTTACCTATGTCCAATTTTGGATGTCTTACCAAATATACCTTTTACGTTTTAGGTGACCCTGAACAACACTTCATACATATTATGTCTTGATGTGGGGTGATTATGTGCCCTCAAGATCAATTGGAGGAAACCATGATGAAGTGTTTCACATAGACCCTGGCAAGTTTAGCCTTCATTTGGTATATCAGTTTTCCAGTAGGAACTGTGTTAGGATGGGAATACCTTATTTTTCAATTCCTTTACCAATTCAATTCTACACTGAGGAAGACAATGTTCGATAACCTAAAAAACATCGAACATTGAAAAAATGAAAGGGTGTCTGATTTTTGAGGAAGATGGAAGGGGCTGACATATTCACTCACCATCCATCTATCGCAAGAGAGACTATTAGAACTCTATAATGAAAATATTAGTGATGATTTGAAAAATCCCCATATTCCAGTGAAATATTTGGGCAGATTCTGTGAATTTGTTGAAACAGCCCAATGTTTGGAGGAGGCTATTTAGAGAACCTAATCCAAAGCATGACTCATGCCCACAACACATGGAAAAAGGCTTGCACGAATTTGTGTTATAGCTATCACTATAAAGACAGCAACAACACCTGTCCAAATTCCCAAGTATGCCCTGAACCATTCAATACCACTTATCGAGTGGAGACAACCACAAAATTACCCCTTCCTAGTTACCCAGATAAATCAGGGTCATCTAGGATTTGAATAATGGATGAATATGATATAATACAACCAGAATGAATAGGTCCACAATTATTTCATGGAATCCATGGACAATAACCTACTCACACTTCCACATCATAAGAACCCATATGAGGTCAATCTCACTGAATGACCCAATTAATTCCATTTCTACAGAAGGATCAGTTATAATATCCAAATTGTTTTGTCTTAAAATACATCCTTCAATGAATGATTGATTCTAGGAAAGTGTAGCTAGATAATTCTCCAGATGAGGAGGTGTTCATAACCATGGTCCAACATGAAGAAGATGGTGATTGGTAGAAGGTTCCAGGTAGACGTGCATGAAAATATGAAAAATGGATGGTTTGAAAGATAGTTGATCGAGACCACACCACTCTGAGAAAAGAGTTGTGCAGACCAGCTGTAGCTCCACCACCCAAGGAAGTGGTTTCAGACAGACCTCCCAAAGGTGTACATAAATACCAGAGGAAGGATGAAATAGAAGAAGAATAATCATATTCTCCACCAAATTAGGCGTTAACACTCACTGATTTCTTCCCCACGACATCTATAGAAAGGTAACTTCTCAACCAAAAAAAGTCATCATCAGATTAAGAACTAATATTTTGTTCTATTAATGAAATACACTTTTTAAACCCCTTTTTGGACGAGGAGTCTTTCCTAGAGCATGTATTTCCCACACATAACTGGGTAGTGGGTGGCTGCATGTGTTGATGTTAATGATATGGAGGACATTATAGATGGGGACGAACTAAAAATCCTTTCACACCACTATATAAAATACTTATGAAATTTATACTCATTGTAAAGCACTAAAACCAGCCCAAAAGGGGTAGGGAGGTGTCTCAGAACACTCTAATAGTTGTCCGCACATGACTATGTTACACAACCTCCTTGCAGGAGCTCAGCCTGATTATCCAAGACAAAGGGGAAGGCTAGGACAACATGTGCCTCTAGTAGAGGATACTCCCACAACCTCCAAAAAAGAATTGGGTTTGTCCGCCCCGAGCAGCACGACTCTTCATCCATAGGCCTGGGAGCATACCCATATTGGGAAACACTTAACGTTGGCATAAAAGCATGATGTTCTAAAATAGATGGCATCAGTCACAACCAAGATCTCAGTTCTCAAGATACTCTAACTTTCAAAATAACACATGGAGGCATTTTTTGAAGCCCTCTGAATCCCATAAGAGTTCATGATAGAAGTCTTTGTAGATGAGGACTATCAGGTGGAGTTCAAGACACCATAATATAATGTTTCTATATCATTCACTAATCATGGTCAGGATGCGGCACTTCAAGAGCACATCAAGCCACTATATGTCTCATGCGAACTTAATACTGTTACTGTTCAGAGGGAACTGATAAGTAATGGATCTGAGATCAATCTTATCCTAGTCCAAACCCTATGTAATTTGAGATATAGAGAAGGAGATATTTCTCCCACTAATCTAACTATCTAAGGGTATGATAAACTCGAGAAAAGCGATCTTGGGAAAATGAAGCTCACATCTTAGTTTGGGGATCTTACATCAGATACCGAGTTTAAGGTAATCCAGGAAGACACTGCATATAATGTCCTTATTTGAAGGCCCTAGTTTCATAGAAACCTAATGATTCCTTCAACATTCCATTAGTGTCTGCAGTATCCCATTATTGGAATGGCTGACATACTATATGGTGATAGTGCTCCCTTTGATACTTGTGGGGCCACATACAATGGAGTAAAGTATTATAAAAAAGGAGGAAAAACTAATAATGGATGAAGATATATAGAGTTCCACATCCAATGTCCTGGGCACTACCCCTACAAATCCATAGAGTCTACTCAATAGTAGCTATGTACTCCCCATGAATCTGGATGAGGTCACATGTATATTCTCATAGGTCCATATCCTTCACTTCTTTTGTGATAGCATCAAAGACCATCTTACCTGACACCTATCTAATGTAAATCAGTTAATAGGGGAAGACAATATCTCTCCTCATAGTCTTTCATCCGGATAATAATGGTGAACCCCCATATTTATATCTCCATATGAGAATGACTCTACATGCATTGAGATGGATGATGATGAGGCTAAACTCAAAAATTACCCTTTAGAATTTGATGAAGAAATGTCCACTACCATTGATGAACTCAGGGAGATAAATCTATGAATAAAGAAAGACTCATGGCTTACTATGATTAGTGATTCCAGGCTGCTCGAAGTGAAAGACATTTAGATCACATTTCTGATGAAACATTGATATTTATTTGTATGGAACTACACAGAAATACCCAAACTAAATATAGATGTGGCTATGCACCGTCACAACCTACCAAAAGAGAATCGAGGCATCAAGTAGGAATCTTGGAGGACACACCCCTCTCCTAACACCAATATAGAGGCACAATTAGACAAGTTAACTGATGAAAACATAGAATGAGAGGTGAAATTTCTGAGATGTCTTTCCAACATCAGCCCTGTCATAAAAAATAATGGAGAAATTAGGGTTTTCATTAACTTTAGAGACCTTAATAGATACCTTTCATAGGAATAATTCTCATTTCCATTCACAGAACTCCTAATTTATTCAACTTCTAGCTTCTGTAACCTTTCTTTCATGGATAGGTACTCGTGGTTCAATTAAATTAAGATGGACCCTAAGGATGACGAATACACCACCATATGAGCACCTTATGTGATCTTTTTTTATCACATCATGAAATTGGTTTAAGGAATGTTGGTTCTGTAAATCAATGATCCATGCACCATATGTTTAATCAATTCATTAGAAAGATAGGATAATGTTATATCAATGTCCTAATGGTTAAATATCGATGGCGATGTGATCACTTCACGGACCTTCATACAATTTTCAACAAGCTGTGACAACACAGTATGAATATGAATCTACTATAATGATCATTTCGGGTAACATCAGGATATTTCATTGGATTTTTGGTTTTCTACCATAGTATTGAGATTGACCTAGAAAAAATAATTTTTTTCCTAAAAATTCCACCCACATGAATCCTTATTAATTTAGGGGTATTCAAGGGAACCATGCCTAAATTTTTTGGTTCATTTCCAATATGGCCATAAAATCTCTCAAATTTACTAGGAAAATGAAGAAGGGAATCACCAACCATTGGGAAGATGATTACCGAAAATCCTTCGAAAGTCGCATGTAGTACTTACTACATCTTCCAGTTTTGATGCCTCTGGTGGAAGGGAGGCCACACATCTTATATGTGGTTGCCATGGAATGTTCATTGGGTTCCCTCCTCATGTAAAAGTATGGTGTGTGAAGAATGAATATTCTCTATTACCTCAAATTAATGATGCTATGTTCTGAGACTTGATTCTCTAATGATGAGAATAACTACCTCACACTTATCATCATAGTGAAATAGATAAGTAATTATTTAATGTACCATAAAGTCCAACTGGTCTCCCATGTCAACCTAGTCAAGTATATCCTTGGTCTTCTGATGCTGACAGGGTGCTTGGCTCGATGGGTTGTCATTCTTCAGCAATATGACATCCAATTTGTGTCATAGAAGTCATTGAAAGTGAAACCCCTCACTGATTTCCTCATCGCACATCTGTCCCCAAAAAATACATTAGAGGACACCAATCTTTGTGATGAAGAGGTGTTTGATGCCCATGACACTCCATGTACATGGGAGATGTACTTTTTTAGAGCCCATCATAGTCATGTCTGCAAAATAATGGAAAACCCTAAGTTCAAACCTTTCAGTATGGGTATCGTATTCATCTCTCTAGATAAGGTAGTCACACCCCACTCTTTCTTATTAATCAATGGCTTCACAAGCAATGAGGAAAAATAATAAGCTCTCCTAAACTGATTAGAACTTGTCCTACAGTTTTAAATAGCATATGTGAATATCAAAGGGGATTGGGAGCGGTGATAAATTAGATCAATAAAAAATATTCCCTAAAAAAGGAGGAAATTTATCCCCCTCAGTGGCTATGTCAGGGGGTTGATGGAAGAATTACCCTTTGATCCCACATTGTATTATGTTCCCCAATCACAGAATGCTCAGGCCAACATGCTGGATAATGCATCCTCTATCCTAGAAGATATTGATCAGGAGGAAGAAACCTTCAATATTATGTATCGAATAATGGTGTCATTGATTGATGAATGTGATATGAAAGAGATCAATAATGTTAGCACCACCCTAGAGCGCAATACACCAATAGCCACCTCTTGATGGATGAATCCTATATTTTCATATCTTTGTGATGGTAATTTCCCAATGGATAGAGATGGAAGGGAATAATTTCGAAACTGATAAGCAAACATGAACCTGCTGGATGGTCTAAACATGTAAAAAGTTCACAACAAATTTGGAATTCACAGAATTCTCCTTAGGTGAATAATTGAATAAGAAGTTCCCACTATCATGGAGGAAGTCCATATAGGCTCTTGCGGCACCCATCAATTTGGAGATAGGCTAACCCACCAAATAAAGTGGTTGGGATATTATAGGAAAACCCTGATACAAGACTATGTGGAATTCACTAGGAAATGTCTTCTGTGCTAGATTCATGAAGACTTCTTCCATCATCACCCAAGAAATTCTACATATAGCTAAATATTCCGGGTTGTTTTCAATTTTGGGAATGGATGTTGTGGGGCTATATCCCTCGTCCATGTCCTAGTAGATTAATTATATCCATACTACTACTGACTTATTTTCCAAATAGGCTAAGGCCATACCCCTCAGGGAAGTCGGACCGAGAATATCATAAATTTTTTGAAGTCCCATATCAACACAAGTTTATATCCCCTCACACAATATTGACAGACAAAGACACAAAATTATGTTCTATGGAGTTGAAGAAGCTATAACATGAATACAACTTTGAGTCCCATAATGTCTTCCACTATAATGAATTGGAAAATGGATTGATAGAGGAATTAAATGCAACTCTCTCGAGAATACTCTAGAAGATGGTGAATAAGTCTAAGAAGTCATGGTATGATAAAAATATCCAAACTTTATGGTCCTAACATACCCCCATGTGTATTAACTATAAAAGAAATTCTATATTCATTAGTGTACATGACTGAGGATTTGTACCCATAGAGGTATAGATTCCCTCACACAAGATAGAAATTTGTGGATAGCTCTCAGAAGATGAACAATCACAAAAGAAGTTGGATGAGTTGGAACGACTAGATGATAAGTGGGTTCACACACTACACAATCTGGAGATTCATCAAAATCAGATAGCATGATCATTTAATAAAAAGGTTCACCTCTACTCATTCCTTAAAGGAGAAATGATTCTTCATCACAGAAACCCAATGTTACCGAGAAAGAAGCCACCAAAATTGGATCCCAAGAGTGAAGGACCAAATTAAATACATAATGTATATCATTATAGATCATATTCATCAGAAATCATGGATGGGAAGAATGTCGCACCACCCACCTATGTGAGATTTCTCATGAATAACATTGTATAGCTGTCATAAAAAAGAGGATCCACATTAGAGTAAGCCCTTTCAATCATCATGACCACAGGACATTAAAATGTATAGAGTTTATCCTAGTAGAATGATATTAAACAGTAAGAAACCTCTCATCCAAATTACAAGACACTAAATTTCATGTTCAATGCCATTACTGGATGAAACAAAACTACATGGGTCCAAAACCTTCTTTCACATGAGTTATTCCACTATCCACTCCACTTGTCATTAAAATAACATGGTCAGTGTCCTTACTACATGACAGTAAAATGCACGCGTATTCTAGTACTATGTACGACATTATTATCATTCTTATGAGATATTAAGGGATGCCTCGATCTTGTATCTTGATCCAACCACTACATGATAAAAAAATTCCCTTATTGTACCCCCATCGGTATCTGCATTATAAAGAAACCTGTGGAATTTTTTGTTTCCCACACTGTGCATAGCTCAAATGATCTTATGAATCACAGGAGGGACCCCCCTCAATATAAAGGCACAAAGGTACACAATAATTTCATCATAGTCCGGAATGAAATACCATAGAAGGCATTCCATGAGTCCTCTCCATATGACGTTAAACTGCATGATTAATTTCCTTTCCACATGAAAATAATTTGTGTTGTTATCCACTTACTATATGTGGTTTGATTCTCATCTTCATGAGACACGTAGTGATGCCCAAGATTCTATCATTGGGCCCAAATGTGTTGTTCCAACCAATTACATTTGGTCCTCTAGATTTCTCACTATGTGATGTTAAACTACATGGAACTTCAAGAACTATGTATATCTTTATTCATGACATCTCATGATACATAGTGATGCATGGATCTCCAATCCTAGGCCTGGCTACAACGTTCAATGGAAATAATGCACACCTCTATATATGGTTTAGACCTGCATAGAATATTTTCTCCTTATGAACTATGTGTGACTTGATTATCATACTCATGAGATATATAGTGAGGAAAAAAATTACCAATCCTGAGCCTAGTTACAACAAAAAATTATACAATTACAGATCACATAGAAATTCACTATTCAAATCCACCGTTACACCGTTGTTTTAAACTAGGTTTGTAATGAATATTTAAAATATAATAATAAATTTGAATTTATGTGTGAATAAATAAATTGATGTTTATCAATGTTTAATAAGAAAATTTTACTTTTTATGAGTTAACAGTATAGGAGGAGGCGATTTGGAGAGCTTGTGATGGAATTCAAGAAAAATGTGCCAAACTGCACGAGAGCCCAAGAATGAATGTGGAAAACTATTTCTATGGTGGATATTTCAAGCGTCCAATTGGGCTACTAATGGGTTTATGAGTGAAATATAATGTGGGATACATTTATATATTAGATCATAAAGCCCAATTCGTCCATTTGGAGGCCCACAACAGGCCCACAATGTGAAGACATTATGGGCGGGCCAAATTTAACCACCGTTATATATTTGGGCTATAACTCGGGCCATAGAGATCCAACTGGGCCGATTCTACTTCTCTTGGATAGCTAACTCGAAGCCCCTTTTCTCCACCAAATTTCATGTCATTTTAATGCGTTTATTTAGTCAACTATCTGGATACAATGGTGTAAAAACTATTCCTTGAATAGTCACCTAGCGCTTCAGATACGTGAGCACTTTATGTGGAAATATGGATGTAAATGGCCCATAAAATTTCTCCTCCACTCATTATCTATTTTGAATGACTAGGGGTGAAGGTTAGTCAAAATGGATAGCTCTATTCACCCATTTTATTTCTCTTCTCCCTCATGTACTTCTAAACCTCTTAGTGATAAATTTGAGGATGGTCCTTTATTGTAATCCTGAGATCCAAACTTATAATATTCATAAGGTAATTGATTTCTAGTTTTGTTGTAAATTTTTCTTCGTTTAAAACTTATATATTTTTGTTAATTCTGGTATGATCAAATAAAAATTAAAGGAACCAGAATCCACATGATTCCATTCATAACCTGGATCTTGTGATTAATTGAATGTGGTTGCCTCTTTTTTCACCCCTCCCTTTCTTGAGTGTGCAAAGGGACTGTGTTGGTTGATAAAATCCAGAATCTTGAACCAATGAATATGAATGTTCTTTTCTTATGGATTTTTTTTATCATTAACAAAAATCTGGTCATCTCATCATGTTATTGATTTGATGCCTTGATTGAGTTCCGTTTTTTATATCGATTCATGTTTGTTGATTTTGAGCGGTTGCCAATAACCAATATCATTGAACTTTAAAATACTATTTGGTTACCTAGTAAGAACTCACATATCATTACTGATTTTAGTATGTATAAAAAAAGTAATCAATTACCCTTCCCTCTCACTTTAGTGCAATGATTTATTGAGCTTCAAGGGACACTTACCTGGGTTTATCACGATTTCTCCAACTGCATTCTTTCAGTGGTAATATACTTTCAATTTATATTCTTATTGTAAAAAACCCATGTTTTATAAAACCTCATTCCCATTTTAGTTTCATAATCATAACCTAATTTTGTAATTAATGATCTATGGCTCCTTTGAGAGATGGACTAGGGTTGCTGCTATACATCAGATATTCAAGTTAAAAATAAACATCTAATTTGACGAGCTCGACAACATGATCAAATTTTAGCACCGTTTCTAAGGATCAAAGGTCATTTTATCAATTTATTTTCTTTTTTTATTTATCTTACTTCTCAATTATTACTCCTTAAAATACCCCACCACCATTTCATTGTTTTCGTTTTGGTATTCTGTTTCTATTTTTGGTTGTTTTTGTGCGTTCTTCCTCTCTATCTCTATCTCTTATTCTTCTCCATATCTCTATATAATTTGGTATTATAAAATTCTATTCTCATTTCACCCTTATTAATTGATTTTATACATATTCAATCATAAAAAAACAAACTTCACAACTTATTTTCATGACCTAATCAGAAAAAGAAAAACTGATTGAATTTGACTTGAAAATTAAAAAGACACTTCACAAAAAAATCAAGGGATATAGAGAAGGTCAATAAAGTGAAAATAAGGAAACCCTTTTGGAACATCAAGTGGTTATAAACCAATAAAAAATTAAACCCAATCAAACCGAAGAAAATATGGATACAAATATCTGAACCTTAAAAGAATGGACCACCCTGGGTGTGGAGTACCAAACTGTGTATATCCAACATCCTAAGGAAGCATCCAACATTGGGCTGAGATCAAGACTCATCCACATTCTTCCTAAATTCTTGGGTCATTTGGGTGAGGACCCTCATAAACACTTTATGTATTTTGACATAGTGTGCTCCACCATGAAACCCCAAAATGTCTCAGAGGACTTAATTAAGTTTAGGGCCTTCCCTTTCTCCCTTAATGGTGTAGCCAAAGATTGGATATATTATTTTCCTACCACAATTGGAGGATGGATTGACCTTAAAAGACACTTTTTATAGAAGGTCTTCCTTGCTTCCCGAACTACATAAATTAGAAAGAAATTTACGGCATTAGGAAATAACATATAGATACCCTTCATGAACACTATGAGAGATTCAAATGACTCTTTAAAGCTTCCCCCACCACCATATTAGTGGAAAACTATTAATCCAATACTCTTATTAGGGACATATCCCCATGGATCATGGAATGATTGATGAAGTAGCTAGTGGGGCCTTGGTTGATAAAAATTCTTCTTCCACACATGACATAGTAGCCAACATGACTCAAATTTTGCAACAATTTAGTACATGAGCTACTGCACCAACTCGAGGAGTTCATGAGGTAAGTCATTCATCTCTAGAACAAAAGGTAGCTAACAAGCTTGATGAGATGCATAACATTATAACGCAATTAGATCAAGCATAAGGTAACTCACAATCTCTTCTTTTTCCATTACATTATGGTATTTGTTCTTACAATACTCATTTTTCTGACCAGTTACCACAACATAAAGATTCACCCGAGTCTTGTGCAGCTGTGTTCCCAGGTCATCAATTCCAACAAGAACCTACCTTCAAGAAAGAACAATTCAGGACAAATCCAATCCTGGGTGGAAAGCACAACCCAATACCGACAAGGAAGAAACTCAATCTACCCCATGATGAATTGGTATCAGTAAAGCCAAGGTATGCCACCTACTTATCCTTTAAATATTCAAATTAACCCTCCTCTTCCTCCCAAATGTGAACCAAACCTCAAGGACATGGTGTAGAAAATGGTATCTCAAAACCTCTAGTTCTAACAAACCACACAATCAGCTATTCAAGACCTATGAACTCAAGTGGGGCAATTATAAAACTCCATCAGTGTGCTTAAGATGCTTGGTTCTAGACAACTACCATCCCAACCCATTTTCAATCCAAATGAAAAAGGTAATGTAGGCGTAATTACAATTTGTATTGGTTAAGAAGTCTCTCCTTCTACAGATTTTGCACAACAGGTATGTCCCCCTCTTGAAAACAATCATTCCCAACCACAAAAAAGTCATGTAATGAAAAACAAGGAAGAAAGGGTAATCTAGTTATCAATGAAGATTCAAATGAATAACCCATTCATCTTGTTTTCCCTCAAATAATCTCTATATCTAAGAACAATTTTGATAATGAGATTGATAAAAAAAATTAATGGATACATTTAAAAAGGATCATGTCAGTATTCCTCTATCTAATTCATTTAAGAAAATCCCTCAAAATGCGTAATTTATTAAAGAGAATCGCACCCATAGAAGGAGACTAAAGGGGAATGAGAGAGTTAAATTAGAAATGAATGTATCGGCCTTGATTCAAAAAAAATTCCAACCAAATTCAAGGATCCAGGCACAATGATGTTACCATGTACCAAAGGGGAGACCTTCTTTTTTGATGCTATGCTATATTTTGGTGCTTCCATTAATGTAATTCCTCACTCAGTGTACACTTCTCTATAGCTTAGAGTGCTTTAACAAATGGGAATTGTCATACAACTGGACAACTGAAGTACTATACATCCAACAAGAGTGATTGAGGATATCCTTGTATGGGTGAAGAATCTCATCTTGCTTGATAATTTCTACATTCTTGAGATGGTAGATACCCAAAACCAAGGACATGTTCCTCTCCTACATGGGAGGACATTACCCAAAACAGAAAAGATGATCATCAACATTCACAATGGTATTTTTTCCATGGAGTTAGGAGGATAAAATGTTAGTTTTATCATCCTTGAGGCTATGAAACACCCCATTGAAGAGCACTCCACTCTTCCTGTCTATTCTATGGAAGTTCTCTCAAACGATTCCCCATAACACAATTCTCTCCTCAATCCATACTCTTATTCATTTTCATATTCCTCACCCTTGGATGATTTGATTTTTGATTAATGTTTTGAGTGTTTTGTGAGTTATGAAAAGTGTAAATTTGGTGCTTTAATTGATGAGTGTGTTCATTCTGAGGTACCCATGATTGTCAATGATTCTGAAAATCCAATTTCAATAGATTCTCTATCTTTAGAGAATAAATATGAGTAGATAGAAAGTTTAAGGGACCTCACTCCCCATAAATCCCATCCCTCAATCCAGAAACCACCAGTGTTGGAACATAAACAACATTATTCTAATTTAAAATATGCATATATTATGGGTATGGACAAGTTTCCCATCATCATTTCCAATAACCTCTCTCCAAAACACGAATTGAAACTGCCCAACCTTTTGAGAGAGTGTAAAAAATGAAATATGATGGAAATTGGATGATATTACCAGGATTATCCCATTATTTTTTATACACCATATACTTTTTGATGATGAGGCTAAGCCCATAAGACAATCTCAATGCCGGTTGAATCCCACTCTCCTTGAAGTGGTAAAATTGGAAGTTAGTAAATTTCTTGTTGCGGGGATCATTTATCCTATATCAGATAGTAAATGGGCTAGCCTAGTTAAAATTGTTCCTAATGAAATCGGAATAACAGTTGTTTCAAATGAATAGAATTAATTGGTTTCAACACATATGAAAAATAGTTGATGAGTCTGTATTGACTACCGAAAACTGAATCAAGCCACATGGAAGGACCACTTTCTCTACATTTCATTGACCAAATGTTAGAATGGTTGGCTAGTAAGTCACATTATTGTTTCCTTTATGGCTATTCAGGTTATTTATAAATCCATATAGCCCATGAGGGTAAATAAAAGACAACAATTACTTGTCCATTTAACACATTTTCATATAGAAGGATTCCATTCGGTCATTGTAATGCTCCTGGTACTTTTCAATGATATATGTTGAGTATTTTGTTTGAGTTATTTGAGATTTGTATGAAAGTCTTTATAGACGATTTCATAGTGTATGGTTCTTCTTTTGATGGTTTTTTGGAACACCTAGGTTATTTACTCTACCTCTACATTGAAAAAGATCTTGTTTTGTATTATGAAAAATGCCATTTTATGGTTGAGCGGTGGATAGTTCTTGGGAATGTAATTTAAAATTGAGGAATTTTATTTGATATATCGAAAATTTATTTCATTTCAACCCTTATATATCAAAAATTTGTTCTTGAAGTGTGATATTTCTTAGGTCATGATGGTTTTTACTGCTAGTTCTTTAAGGACTTTAGTAAGATTGCACTTCCATTTTCTTGATTATTCCAAAATGATTTTGTGTTTGAGATTGATAAAAATTGTGAGGATGTATCTAAATAACTAAAACAAAGACTCACATAACCTCCCATCATCCAACTACCATGGTGGGATCTCCCCTTAAAGATTATGTGTGATTCATCTTACTTTGCAGTTGGGGACGTTTTATCACAAAGGTTTGAGAAGGCTCCTCATGTCATTGTGTATGCCTTACGTATCCTTGACCCTGACCAGGTAAACTACACAAGCACTGAACAAGAACTATTTTGTATTTTTTTTCCTTGGAAAAATTACATTCATATCTTCTTGGGTCAAAAGTGATTGTGTTCTCTGACCATTCTGCCATTCGATTCCTCATTACGAAAATTGAAGTTAATCCACACCTCATACAGTGGATTCTCCTCCTCCAAGAGTTGGACCTTGAGATTAGAGATAAGAGGGGAGTAGAAAATGTTGTATATGACCATATTAGTAGTATTTCTCCACCACTAGACCACCATGATGACTCGTCCCTCTCTATTGGAGAATTATTTCCTCATGAGAACCATTGTGATGTTGTGGACCTTACCCCTAGTATACAGACACTGTGAATTTTCTAGAAACATATAGGGACCCCACTGATTTTAGCACATCCCAATTCCAGATACTTAAACATGATTCTTGCGGGTATAGTTGGGATGAACCATATTTGTGGAGAATATGCAGTGACCAAGTAGTTCGTCGGTGTGTCTCTGACAATGAGTTCACCTCTGTTTTGGCCTTCTGTCACACTTTGGCTTGTGGGGGCCACTTTGGCTCTCCAAGAGGAATGAAATGCCCCAAAATTCCATGTTATTTTGTGAAATCATTGATTCATGGGGCTTTGACTCCATGGGACCTTTTCCAAATTCATTAGGATTCATGTACATCTTGTTAGTTATGGAATACTTCTCTAAATGGGCGGATTCAAAGGCTACTAGGACCGATTAAGCCTTAGTTGTTGAATTTGTGAGGTTCCATATTTTTAGTCAGTTTGGTTTGCTAAGATTCTTCATTAGTGATTAGGGTTCCCATATTTTCAATCACAACATGAAAATTTTTCTTCATAAGTATGGGTTTGAACATAAATTCTCCACTTCATATCACCCCCAAACTAATGGAAAAATAGAAATATCAAATGGTAAAGTTAAGGGAATCTTGGAAAAAACGGTACAATCCAACAGGAAAGATTGGAGTTTTCGATTGGATAATGCACTTTGGGCATACCGTATAGATTTTAAAACCCCAATTGGAATGTCACCATACATAATTTTGTGTGGAAAGGCTATTCACCTCTTATTAGAGGTAGAACACCATGCATATTGGGATGTTAAACAATGTAATACAAGTCTTTTAGATGCAGGTGAGAAATGGAATCCATAGATTCAAGAGTTGGATGGAATTCATCATGATGAAAATGAGAACTCCCAGATCCATAAAGAGAAGACAAAGGCTATCTATGATAGCATGATTAATCATCAGAAGTTCTATATTGGTGAGAATGTCCTCATTTACAAATCTAGGATAAAGCTCCACCCAGGTAAGCTTTGTTTCTCATGGCTCGGTCCTTATATTATTTCTAATGTTTACCATTTTGGTGCAATAAAGATTTTCAATGAGTAGAGTGGGAGAATTCTTACCATCAATGAAAGAGACTTAAACACTTCTATGAGTTTTTTACAATGAATTTGGTGAAGGAAATCCACATTCCATAAGCAACCTACTAGTGAAACACACTAGGTTTTGTCGTTCCTTCTCACAATATCAATTATTACAGTGAGGAAACTATACATTCTAGGTGTGGTTGGGGGGGGTGTGGATACATTACTGGGTTCATTAGGATTTTCATCATCTTTCTTCTTTTTTCACATTTTCACCTTCTTTATGGTATGTTTACTTTTCCCCATCTTTCTGGGTTCCTTAGGATTTTCATTGCCTTTCTTCTCTCTTATCTTTTTTTCCTTCTTTATGGTATTTTTACGTTTCCCACTTTAGGGTTACCAAATCATGGAACATACTAAAAATGGATGTTGTAATTTTTGATTCCATGTTGTTTTAACATTTTATGAAACTTTAATATATTATAAAATGAATATTTTTATCAATTTACTATCATGGATTGATTTTCAATGAATTGGTTTTCTGTCAATGTTATAAATGGTTGTATCTATGTGAAACCTCTGAGATGATTAATGCCCCTTGTGTGAGTAGTTTGTAGGAAAATTGTGTCACTAATATCTCAACACATTTTTTCACCAAACCAAAAAGTGTGAATATTTCATACTTACTAGAAGTTAAATATAAGTTAGGTTTATAATTTTCAGCTTAAAATGATATTTACATACATTCGTTCTTTATCTGATCTGTTTCATTAGGGTACTAGATTGACTTATGTGTGTTTACCTAATATCCGACTATTGCACGCCCTCAAAAAAAATTTGGGTTTTGTATTGGGAGGTAAAAAACCACTCCTACTCAACCTTTGATCTTGTTATAACTATTAAAATTAGTGTCGTGAGGAGATTAAACAAGGGTTGAGAGATCAGTGTGAGATTTGTTCCAAACTCAATTTCTGAAAAAAAGACAAAAATAATAAATGAGGGGAGTGATGAAATGTAAAACATATGGGGATATCTACTTCCAAAGGTTAAGGTTTGACTTCTGAGAATTATTAAGTGAGTGGGTATTGAGAAATGATTGCAATGTTTGTAGGGAAGGTTCAGTGGACACAATATTTTAAGTTGAAACATATTAAAATAACCTATATTTATTAGATATAAAGTGGAAAGAAAAGCCTGGAATGGTTTTCACACACACAAACATAAAGAGTTAGTGGAATGGTTTACTTTTGAATTCCATTCTCAATTTGGTATCATGAATCTCTTTGAATTTCATTGTGATATGATTTATGAGACAACATTTTTTATTTTCACTAGGAAGAACTCCTTGGTGTGGTTTGTGTATTGATAACATTAATTTAATGTATTTAAATTTTCTAAAATGTTAAAATATCCTGATATGGTGAATATATACCAACATCATTTTTTGGATATGTGACTTTTCCTAGGAGTTCCAATGTTTAGGTGTGGGGGTATGTTCGCATAGCGATTAACTATTCAAAAACACCCTTACAATGTTGTTTTAAACTGGTTTTGTAATGAATATTAAAAATATAATAATAAATTGTACGTTATTTTTGAATCAATGAATTAATTTTTACCACTGTTTAATAGGGAAATTTTACTTGTTTTGATGATTACAATGTAGTAAGAGGCGATTTATAGAGCTCAAGATGGAATTCAAGCCAAATGGTCCAAACTGCGCGAGTGCCCCAACATGCATGTGGTCAATCATTTGTTCTGTGGATAATCTGTGCATCCAATTGGGATACAAATGGGGTTATGGGGTCAAAACAATGTAGGATACATTTATCTAGATGATCATGAATCCCAACTTGTCAATTTGGAGGCCCCAAATAGGCCCACAATGTGAAACCATTCTGGACGGTCTAGATTTGATAACCCTTTTGTATTTGGGAAACAACTTGGGCCTTAGATATCGAATTAGGCTGAATCCACCACACATGGATAGCTAACTCGAATCCCCAAATCTCCACCTATGTTCCAGTAATTTTCACACGTTTTGGTTAGTCAACCAGCCGGATAAAGTTGGAGTAAAAAATATTCCTTGAATAGTCACCTAACCCTTTAGATACTTGTCCACATTATGTGGAAATATGGATGTAAATTTCCAATAAAATCACTCATCCCCCTCATTATAAGTTTTTCACAACCAGGGTTGAAGGTTAGTCAAATTAGAGAGCTCCATTCACCCATTTTTTCTTTTCTCCCTCATGCACTTCTAAACATCTTAGTGATCAATTTGGGTAGTGTCCTTTGTTGTAATCTTGAGCTCCAAACTTGTAATCTTCATAAGTTAATTTATTTCATGATTTTTTGTAAATACTTCTTCATTTCTACCTTATAAATTTGTGTTTATTTTTGTATGATCAAATACAAATAAAAGAAACAAGAATCCCCATACTTACATGAATAACCTGGATCTAATGATGATTTGAGTGCGGTTGCCCCTTTTCTCACTCCTCCCTTTCATGAGTATGCAAATGGATTGTGATGGTTGATAAAATCCTGGAGCAATAACCTATGAATATAAATGTTATTGTCTTGTGGAATATTTTTATCATTGACAAAAATCTGGTCATCTCATCACTTTGTTGATGTGATGCTTTGATTGAGTTATGTTTTTACATCGATTCGTGTTTGTTGATTTTGAGCAGTTGTTGTTAATCAATATCATTGATCGATCAAATACTAGGTGGTAACCTACTAAGAACTCACATACCCTTAATGGTTTCTATTTTTATAAAATCATGGAATCAATGATCTTTCCCTTTCCCTTTACAGGAATGAAATATTGAGCATCAAGGGACACTTACCCAAGTTGATCATGATTTCTCTCACCAATTTCTTTTAGTAGTAATGTGATTGAAAATTATTTTCTTAATGAAACAAAATATTTTTTTGAATAAAACCCCACTCCCATTTTAGTTACTTAATCAGAACCTCATTTTTTAATTAATGATCTAAGGATCCTTCAAGAGATAACCTAGGGTTTCTGTTATACTGTAGAAATTCTATTTAAAAATAAACATCTAATTTGATGCATTCGGCAATGCTATCAATTACCCTCCTTGTGTATGAGCCATAACTGTGTAGGACATATAATCAATAACTATGGGTGGATCGATTCTCTTCCACATGAGATACATAGTGACACCCAAGTCCCCATAGTTGGGTCGAGCCACAAGATCCTCCCACATTTAAGTAAGTTCACCCACATTCTACCACATGGTATTCAACAATAGGGATGTAATTCCTTACCACACGATGTTAAACTTCATATATGTGCATCCCCAATGCATGATGGTATGATGGGGAAACCATCATTCATCATCCCTCCTTATCAAAGGATCAAAAGATCCTTAACCCAACGAACTAGAAAACAATGTGCTTCCACTATCTTCTAAATCAACCACACCTATATGCCACACATCATGGTTGGGGTTTCTTGGATTTCCACAATATTCCATATCCCTTTAAAATTATCTCCGACTTCAATAACCATTTTCGTGACTACACATACATGCCCATGGATACTTCATATGTGATTATGTTCGTCAACCAAATGAGCTTGTCCCAAAAAATAACATTCCAATTCTCATGATACTTGTCACCATCATGGCAGCACTAAACACCTTTGTGTGTCTGATCCACCACTTGTATGGATGTCCCAACATCATTATTCATGCCTTGAGATGCATGAGTCGTGATTTACAATGTTTCTATCCCATTCCTTGGACGGTTTTGGAGTACTATGATCCTTGGGAAAAATAATTTGGATCTTGTTTACTATACTCCATATTAAGTCCATGTCAGTCATGACCTTAAACTACCTACATTTTGGTCAACGCTATACGACCCTAAATTCTAGCACATGATAGTTCAAATAAAAATAATCTATACTGGTTGTGAAAGAGACACAGAACTTGTCTGGTTGAAAACCCATAAAGGGATGATTGGAAAAAAGTTAGTTCTTATCCCACAAAACTCTTTATCTCCAGAGTCTCAGAAAAAAATAAAGACATAAAGAAATAAGTCCTAAATCTCATATGGTCCACCCAGTAACAATCGTAAAAGCAAAACTATGATCATTGGACCACTTGGTCCTGGTAAAAATTAGAGCAATTATTTGTCACATCTCATTGCCACTAGAATATGTTTGTTAGGTGGTGTAACAACATTTAGGGTACTCAAACCCACCTTGTATTTTATACTCTCCACAGATCACACATCGTGATCCAAAGTGTCTCGAATCCCCATAACCTTCCATGTTCCAAGGAAATTATATTTGACTTCAAGGACCCTTTTCTTGATAATGCATCCATTCTTATGGCTCTTGCATATTCACCTATGGTCTTCAACCAAATTTGTCACTTTGAAAAATGGAATTCCAATCCTTGTGAGCCTTAAAATAATCATGACAGAACTCAGCATCTCTGTGTTTCTGAACTCCTCCATATATGACTGTCCCATATCATCCTCATGGAATGAGATCTCTGAACCATGACTTTCAATACCCAAAGGAAACTATCCAAGTGCGTTCAATATCTTCTACATTACATCACTATGTTTTGTACCCTTCCTCAAGGATGGAATTTGACCCTTCATTCTTGAACCTTTTGATGGCTCACACCTCATGATTTGTAACCATAGGGAGTAGGGATTTCGAATTATGATTTAAGAGCTAATTTCCCTAGGGTGCCAGAACCCTTCCTAGATATTCTTATTTCCTTACCCAACAACACCATCTAAGTGTTTGAGTCCCCAAAAACCTTTCATATCCCTCAAAGAGGAGTGAAGATAACATATTTTCTGCCTTGGTACCAACGCATAAGGTCTGTAACCCACCAACCAAAGGCATATTATACTTTCTAGAAAGAATATTCAATCCAAGCGGGCCTTAAAAACACCACAGTGGAACATGGAATCTAAAAATGTCATGGGACATACCCAACATGTCTGCACCATCTCATATTTATGGACTCAAACTTTCAGATTATTATTTACATCACCCACATTCTAACTCTCTAGTTAGGGCTAATATCCCAAGTATTTAGCCATCATCGGTATAACCTCTATTAATTCTCCAAATCCCATGTAAAAGATACCTAGATCCAAGGACCCTTTTATTGAATATTCATACATTCCCATGGCTCTTGTATACATTCCAATGGACATATAACAAATATATCAATCTTAAAATGTTTAATTTTGATCCATGTGAGGCCATGAAATTCCGCGTAAGAGCCTAACACCTCAGATTGTTTTATGTCACTCTTAGAATGTCTGCACTACATCTTATGATCATATGGAATGTTCAAGATAAATGAATATAAAATAATGTGATAGAATGACCAAGTTAAGAAACCCTAAACTAAAGTGATAGAAGGTCCAATCTAAAAGACCCTAAACTGAGTCAATATAATTTATAAGCTAATTGAACCTAAAAACGGGATAATGGTCTGAGATAAAAGACCCCAATATAAATAACAACAACAGTATAGTCTATAGGATCTTATAAAGATCTCTATATATCATTAGAAACATAAAAACATGCTCACCGAGCCTATCAGCTTCTGAAAATAATAGAGCATTGTCCCTCCATGGGGTATATTCTGCCCATTGTCCCCTTTTCATATCAGGCGATTTCAAGATAACTTGAACAAATTACTAATGAATAGGAACATGTGGGTGGGCAGTCACGATTCTTCAAATAAAATATGTTAGAAATTGAAAATTCAATTAAATATATTCAATTTCATTCAATATAAATCATGGGATGGGTATTTTTAGTGATTCACATAATATCATATCACTAATAAAAAACTAAAATACATCATATAATGTTCTGCAAACAATTTCATTGATTTTATGAAAAAAAGAGGGTGGAATATCCACAATGCTTTGGAGGGTAGGAAGCTGGTGGAGTTAATTTTCCACTACCACCTATATGTATAGAATTTCTTGGAATACCAAATGTCACCCGATAGACCAAACCACACCCAAAGAACTTGTTCACTACACAATCAATGATACTAGGGGGAAATAATTTTTCTTAGAATTGAGACCATGTCCCCTCAGATGTCTTAATTTGGGGGGGTGATTTTTTTTATTCCCACTAAATAATAATTAGTAAAATAAAAAGGGAATAAATTAATGAATATGGATATTATTCTCCCTGTTAATGGAAATGAAGAAGAGGATGTATGAGATCCGCAGATCATAAGATCCTCTAAGGGACATGCAATCACGTGACCACTTCAGGGTCATGAAAAGACTGGATGTGTAGTGCATAACCTGTAGTGAATCCCATGGAGATCCCTTGGAAAAAACATTTTCCTCTTACAAAGTCCCTCAGACAATCCAAGGCCACATGATGAAATCCCAATGAGGACCCATGGTTTTTCATTCGCAAGTTCCTGGAAAACCACCCAAATAATTCAAAACAAATGTGGGAAGTTATTCAAAGAGATAGACCCCCAGGGTTCATAAATCTCACACACCGTATCATAATTGAAAAGAATAAAATTCCTTGATGACATCCAAGATAACTCACATGATCCCTGAACATTTGAAATATAGAAAAAATGAGATAAATGGAAGGACGTGAGAAGTGTTCACAGTCACTGAAGAACATGTGATTCACCATAGGGCCATGGAGACTTGTTTGGATCACTTTGTAGAAGCCATTCGTCTTGTCAGCTTCACCGGATATAAGTCCCTGGGTATGTCAAGATATCCAATTTGGGACTCTGAAGACAGATGGGTAGACCTGTCCACCACATGCTTACAGATACTCTGTATGATCCATACTGGTCAAGAGAGACATCAAAGAATGTTCAAGTAAATATATTAGAAATTTCCCATGGAAACATTAAAAAAATCCTATCCTTTTTCACATAAAATGATAGAGATTTAGGGGAGGAGTTGAGAAGGGTATTGTAACGACCCGAAATTTTTAAATAAATTTTGTTTCCTAATTTTATGTGTTATTGTTATACTCAAAAAAAATGTTTTATTTGATAAACATGATTATAATTAAAATGAGATCAGTGGGTTTTGACTATTATATAACCATCGGTCAACATGACCGCTGTGAACAAAATGTTTTGATTATTGTCTCTAAATATAAGTAATCTTGGTTAATTATTATAGAAATAAGATTCGATGGCCTCACCTAGTAGTCCTGGACCGATCGAAGCCCATCCAACAGAGCTTGGGAAGGAGGTAGCACCACTGGGCTTTGCTCTGGATCAAATCCAAGCCGAACTTCATCATGTGAAGCCAGAACAAAATCGCCTTCGTGAAAAGTTCAAACTGATAGAAATTACTACTCGGGCAATGTTGACTGAGCCGCCCCAAGCATCTATCACCCGAGCACACCTTACTCTTAGGTCCTATGCTGGTATTATAAGGGGTTATGTAACGAGACCGTAACTACCTTGTGTAATCCTTGTTTTAAATAAAAATTGGGATTTCTTCTTATGATGAAGTTTATGAATTTTGAAATGACCGGATAAATATAGTATGCATATTTTTGATGAATTTTAGAAAAATGATATTTTAAATATGTTTATGTAAACCCTAAATAATTAAAAATGTGTAATGATTTTCAAAAAATGGTCTTCTGCAATTATATTCAGTACTAAATTTAGAGTCTAATAAGACCAACTTGATTTTTGATGAATAGTAAATTTTGAATAGTGATTTTATGATTAGGATTAGTAATATAACCAAATGGATTAGTAATCTCACTTAAAGAAAGTTTTAAAATAATCTAGGCACCTTGATTAAGTAATGTGATTCAATAAAATAGTTAAATAACGGTTTCATTAATTATTATTCAAGTATTAGTTTTTTCGGGTGAATAGTGTTTTTTTAATTAAAAATTTAATTAAAAATCATTAGAAAATTATTTTTATAAAAATGACTTTATTTTTGAACTCAAAGCATCGATATAATGTTATGGTAATTTTTGGGGTTTTTTCTGAAAAAAATGAATTTTCGATGAATAGTGTTTTTATTTAAAAATTAAATTAAAAATATTTAGAAAATTATTTTTATAAAATGGATTTCATTTTTGAAATCAGAGCATTGATATTTGGTTAATGTGAAATTTTGGGATTTTTCTGAGAAAGTTGAATTTTCAGTGAATAGTAAAAATACCGTTTTAGTGTTTCGGTATGTTTAATGACATCATAACGGTGTCATGATGATGTCATGAGATCTTTTGAGGGTTGTCCGGCCAAGGGTGATTAATTATTGTTTTGGGGGCCCCATGTGGCCTAACTCCATGATAAATGACAAGGGAGAGCACATGGGTTTGAGAAAAGCACATGTGAGGTGTCCCTTGGCCATTAATGCCTTGTCCCCTCACTTTCCCTATAAATACCAAGCCCTCCTCTCATCCATTCGACTCCCCACTCATTCCCAACGAATTTATGGTCTCATTACCTCCCAAGGAGTCCTCCCAAGGTGCCCCCAAGCCCTCAAGGTCCCAACCTTTGAGGTTTAAGAGTTACATTTTAAGGTAAGGGATCCGACCTCTCTCTTTCATTCCAAGTAATCTCTTTTATGTAATTCCTTTTATGATCCATGTTCTTATGTTGGAGGATGTTCTTTTATACTCCTCTTACTTCCCATTTCATGTTAATATAATGAGATATCCCCTCTTGCTCTCATTATTTCGTTTTATGAAGTTTTAAGTGGCGCCGTTAGGCTGCCGAAATTTTTGTAACAGATTCTTTCTCCCTTCTCATTTTTCAAGATCTATTTTCATGTAAAGTATTTCAAGTTCCTGTTTATTATGTTGGGGTATGATCTATAAATTTTTCATACTGATATTTTATGATCATATGATGAGAGACCCCATTTTATCTCTTCAATTCCGTATTTTGAAGTTTTAAGTGGCGCCGTTAGGCTGCCGAATTTTTAAGTGGTTCTTCACCCTTCTCGTTTTTGAAGTTCTACTTTCATGTCAATTCCTTAAAGTTCCTTTTTGTTATGTTGGGGTATGATCTCTATACCTATCATACTGGAATCTTATGTTCATATGATGAGAGACCCCATTTGATCTCTTCAATTCCGTATTTTGATGTTTTAAGTGGCGCCGTTAGGCTGCCGAATTTTTAAGTGGTTCTTCACCCTTCTCGTTTTTGAAGTTCTACTTTCATGTCAATTCCTTCAAGTTCCTTTTTGTTATGTTGGGGTATGATATCTATACCTATCATACTGAACTCTTATTTTCATATGATGAGAGACCCCATTTGATCTCTTCAATTCAGTATTTTGAAGTTTAAGTAACGTCGTTAGGCTGCCGAACTTTCATAAGAAAAATCAAACTTTGGTCTTCCTTCCATGTTTTTCATTTCAAATGGTATGTCCTTGAAATTGCACCACCATGTCCATATATACTTCTTATTCTGTCCCTATACTATTTTATGGGTCAATTATGATTGCTCAACCCATGTTCCCTCTCTTTTCAAAGTTTTCTAAAACCTTGTAACATAGCCGTTATGCTACAGAATTTTCCCCTCAAAATGCCTCTCTCTTTTCTCAAAAATTATTTTTTGTTATAAAGTGAATACTCAAAGCTCTTATTTATACAAGGGTATTCACATATATATCAAAATGTCCCATTTTAAATTCTGGGATTTACATACATGAGACCCGCTTTCCCTTTCCGTGGGTTTAAAGTGACGTAAAGATCATGTCTTTAAAGCAGTTTTTAAAACATTATGATTATGAAATGAAACCCATTTATTTTATGCTATGTGGGTTATTTATGAAATGTTTGATGATGATATATGTGGCTCACATGATAATAAAGGCAAATTTAAGGGTGCGCCCTGCTAGCGCTCCAATGCATTGGGTAATGATGTAACCACTAGAGATTACAATTTTCACGATACCTTGGTGAATGACCTTGGTAATTTTAAAATGACACCTTGGGGATAGACCTTGGTGATATTTTCATGATTGTCTATGTTAAATGATGTAGCCACATCTTCAAGTTATGAAAAAGTTTTATTTTTATTATGATATGCCTCATGATTTCATTTTCATGCCTTAAAGTTCTTTTCATGACTTTATTGATGTATCTCAAGTTCATATGTAAAATGTTTCACTTGTTTCCCTTGCTGGGCCTTTTGCTCACCCTTCCTTTTGATGTATGTCCCCAGGTTATGGGATGCAGTAATGAGCCTAGGGTGAACATGAGGAGAAGCCTTTCAAGTGTTTAAGAAGAATGTTTTTTTTGTTTCATGTTTTATGTTCCTTGTTTCCAAGACACTAAACCTTAAAGATCCTCAGTTCCGTGTAATGGAATGAAAAGTTATGTTGTAAAAAGACGGGATGCTATAGTTGGTATCAAATGATGGTTTAGTTATTTGTGGAAATTAGGATATGAAAACTCTAGGAGGAACCCTATAGAAAAGTTTAATATAGGAAATCTTCCTGGTATTTTGGTGAGTATTGAGTAAGGGGTTGCCAAGCAAATACATCCCTGTCTGGATACGAGCAGGTAGAGGTGGCTCTGGCACAGATGTACATAGGGGTAAAACCCGAAAACACCGCTTTGAGCTAGACTCGAACGGGAACTGGTACACGACAACGGGCCTTGCTGCACTCTTGGTTACGACACTCCCGGGGGATATGCTTTGGATAATTCATAAGCTTGGTATGAACCATTGTTAAAGGAACAAAGATAAAATAAAATAAAGGTTCACATAAGAATATATGATCATTCATAACCTAGATGGGAACCTAGGAGATCAAAAGTTAGGGTATACCTTTCATATACAAGTTATCCTTATATGCTTTCAGTTCCTTTTCATGATTATTAGCTAAGTACTTAAACCACTAATTATGCTTTCTCTTCTTAGTTAATGGTGGGAAATGGAAGAACATGTCCCGACAACCAATGTGATAGGAAATGCGACGATTTTAGAATTAATATGACAGGGATGATTAGGGGATTAAAATATGATTATTATTTTGGAAGACGTTCATTATTTTGGGAACCATATTTGATTGAGGTAAATAGATTACTACGGTATTTTCATTGAGGAGTAAGGTTGACTTATATTTTGTAAAATCGATGAATTTAAGGTGAACTTATAGTAATTTAGGTTACTTATGGGAATGACTAACCTATCTTGGGTAAAATATGTTTAGGTTAGCTACTTTTTTTATAAGATATTAGGAGTGGTTGATGTTGTCTGGAGATGAAAAATGAAGTTGTTTTGGAAGACTATGTTATCAAATCCTTATTGTATTTGGGTTTCAATCTTAGTTTGGTTTGTTTTGAGGAATTTTAAGGACTGTTATTTAGGGAATGGTCTATGATGAAATTTGGGTAGTACCATGGAACTTTGATGATTTAAAAGTAGTTTCCATTCCTATGGGATTCTTTCTTTTTGAAGAGTTGTTTTACCTTAACCTTTCTGTTTTTGGGATAATGTTTAAATATAGAAGAAATAGATAGTTAATCTTTTGTAGATTATGTGATTCTATAGAAGATGATTCTTGTGCTTTTATGAGACCAAGTGTTTTTGAATTCTCATCATTTGGAGAAAAGATTAGTGTTGGTAGGGACTTGTTAAAGGATGAAACTCTACTTGAAGGTAGGTATATTTTCTTATGTTTTTGTTCTATGTAGTAAATGAAATCCTCAAAATTATGAAAAGAAACGTAAAACAAAAATGTTGTTGGTTTACGTTTCCTACTAGGTAATCAAAGACCGTTTACACACATCATAAGTTTGGGATTTTCTCATGGTTAACTTTCTCCTAATCATGTTCTCTATCACTCTCCCTCAGAACTTGACCCTTTGTTTTTTCCTCCATGTCCATGTTTTCCTACATGGAACCCTAGTATGGGTTAACTCGGGTGACCATTGTACTTCCCTTTCTTTATTTTAAAGTAATAGTTTTACTGACTCCTTTTCCGATGTGGGACTTTCAATGAAATTTCAAAACCCTATTTTAAAATTGCGAGGACGCAATTTCTTAAGGGGGGAAGATTGTAACGACCCAAAATTTTTAAATAAATTTTGTTTCCTAATTTTATGTGTTATTGTTATACTCAACAAAAATGTTTTATTTGATAAACATGATTATAATTAAAATGAGATCAGTGGGTTTTGACTATTATATAACCATCGGTCAACATGACCGTTGTGAACAAACTGTTTTGATTATTGTCTCTAAATATAAGTAATCTTGGTTAATTATTATAGAAATAAGATTCGATGGCCTCACCTAGTAGTCTTGGACCGATCGAAGCCCATCTAACAGAGCTTGGGAAGGAGGTAGCACCACTGGGCTTTTCTCTGGATCAAATCCAAGCCGAACTTCATCATGTAAAGCTGGAACGAAATCGCCTTCGTGAGAAGTTAAAACTGATAGAAATTACTACTCGGGCAATGTTGAATGAGCCGCCCCAAGCTTCTATCACCCTAGCACACCTTACTCTTAGGTCCTATGCTGGTATTATAAGGGGTTATGTAACGAGACCGTAACTACCTTGTGTAATCCTTGTTTTAAATAAAAATTGGGATTTCTTCTTATGATGAAGTTTATGAATTTTGAAATGACCGGATAAATATAGTATGCATATTTTTGATGAATTTTAGAAAAATGATATTTTAAATATGTTTATGTAAACCCTAAATAATTACAAATGTGTAATGATTTTCAAAAAATGGTCTTCTGCAATTATATTCAGTACTAAATTTAGAGTCTAATAAGACCAACTTGATTTTTGATGAATAGTAAATTTTGAATAGTGATTTTATGATTAGGATTAGTAATATAACCAAATGGATTAGTAATCTCACTTAAAGAAAGTTTTAAAATAATCTAGGCACCTTGATTAAGTAATGTGATTCAATAAAATAGTTAAATAACGGTTTCATTAATTATTATTCAAGTATTAGTTTTTTCGGGTGAATAGTGTTTTTTTAATTAAAAATTTAATTAAAAATATTTAGAAAATTATTTTTATAAAAATGACTTTATTTTTGAACTCAAAGCATCGATATTATGTTATGGTAATTTTTGGGGTTTTTTCTGAAAAAAATGAATTTTCGATGAATAGTGTTTTTATTTAAAAATTAAATTAAAAATATTTAGAAAATTATTTTTATAAAATGGATTTCATTTTTGAAATCAGAGCATTGATATTTGGTTAATGTGAAATTTTGGGATTTTTCTGAGAAAGTTGAATTTTCAGTGAATAGTAAAAATACAGTTTTAGGGTTTCGGTATGTTTAATGACATCATAACGGTGTCATGATGATGTCATGAGTTCTTTTGAGGGTTGGCCGGCCAAGGGTGATTAATTATTGTTTTGGGGGCCCCATGTGGCCTAACTCCATGATAAATGAAAAGGGAGAGCACATGGGTTTGAGAAAAGCACATGTGAGGTGTCCCTTGGCCATTAATGCCTTGTCCCCTCACTTTCCCGATAAATACCAAGCCCTCCTCTCATCCATTCGACTCCCCACTCATTCCCAACGAATTTCTGGTCTCATTACCTCCCAAGGAGTCCTCCCAAGGTTCCCCCAAGCCCTCAAGGTCCCAACCTTTGAGGTTTAAGAGTTACATTTTATGGTAAGGGATCCGACCTCTCTCTTTCATTCCAAGTAATCTCTTTTATGTAATTCCTTTTATGATCCATGTTCTTATGTTGGAGGATGTTCTTTTATACTCGTCTTACTGCCCTTTTCATGTTAATATAATGAGATATCCCCTCTTTCTCTCATTATTTCGTTTTATGATGTTTTAAGTGGCGCCGTTAGGCTGCCGAAATTTTTTTAACGGATTCTTTCTCCCTTCTCATTTTTCAAGATCTATTTTCATGTAATGTATTTCAAGTTCCTATTTATTATGTTGGGGTATGATCTCTAAATTTTTCATACTGATATTTTATGATCATATGATGAGATACCCCATTTTATCTCTTCAATTCCGTATTTTGAAGTTTTAAGTGGCGCCGTTAGGCTGCCGAATTTTTAAGTGGTTCTTCACCCTTCTCGTTTTTGAAGTTCTACTTTCATGTCAATTCCTTCAAGTTCCTTTTTGTTATGTTGGGGTATGATCACTATACCTATCATACTGGACTCTTATGTTCATATGATGAGATACCCCATTTGATCTCTTCAATTCCGTATTTTGATGTTTTAAGTGGCGTCGTTAGGCTGCCGAATTTTTAAGTGGTTCTTCACCCTTCTCGTTTTTGAAGTTCTACTTTCATGTCAATTCCTTCAAGTTCCTTTTTGTTATGTTGGGGTATGATCTCTATACCTATCATACTGGACTCTTATGTTCATATGATGAGATACCTCATTTGATCTCTTCAATTCAGTATTTTGAAGTTTAAGTAACGTCGTTTGGCTGCCGAACTTTCATAAAAGAAATCAAACTTTGGTCTTCCTTCCATGTTTTTCATTTCAAATGGTATGTCCTTGAAATTGCACCACCATGTCCATATATACTTCTTATTCTGTCCCTATACTATTTTATGGGTCAATTATGATTGCTCGACCCATGTTCCCTCTCTTTTCAATGTTTTCTAAAACCTTGTAACATAGCCGTTATGCTACAGAATTTTCCCCTCAAAATGCCTCTCTCTTTTCTCAAAAATTATTTTATGTTATAAAGTGAATACTCAATGCTCTTATTTCTACAAGGGTATTCACATATATATCAAAATGTCCCATTTTAAATTCTGGGATTTACATACATGAGACCCGCTTTCCCTTTCCGTGGGTTTAAAGTGACGTAAAGATCATGTCTTTAAAGCAGTTTTTAAAACATTATGATTATGAAATGAAACCCATTTATTTTATGCTATGTGGGTTATTTATGAAATGTTTGATGATGATATATGTGGATCACATGATAATAAAGGCAAATTTAAGGGTGCGCCCTGATAGCGCTCCAATGCATTGGGTAATGATGTAACCACTAGAGATTACAATTTTCACGATACCTTGGTGAATAACCTTGGTAATTTTAAAATGACACCTTGGGGATGGACCTTGGTGATATGTTCATGATTGTCTATGTTAAATGATGTAGCCACATCTTCAAGTTATGAAAAAGTTTTATTTTTATTATGATATGCCTCATGATTTCATTTTCATGCCTTAAAGTTCTTTTCATGACTTTATTGATGTATCTCAAGTTCATATGTAAAATGTTTCACTTGTTTCCCTTGCTGGGCCTTCTGCTCACCCTTCCTTTTGATGTATGTCCCCAGGTTATGGGATGCAGTAATGAGCCTAGGGTGAACATGAGGAGAAGCCTTTCAAGTGTTTAAGAAGAATGTTTATTTTTGTTTCATGTTTTATGTTCCTTGTTTCCAAGACACTAAACCTTAAAGATCCTCAGTTCCGTGTAATGGAATGAAAAGTTATGTTGTAAAAAGACGGGATGCTATAGGTATGCAGTCACTGGAGGAAATGTGATGCACCCCCATCAGTCTATGAGATGTTGTGTGACCTCAACAACATATCTACCTTATCTCATTAAATCTCCTTGGCATGCCATCCTTGCCATATGGAAGCCCGAAAGTATATACAATCTACCCCTCATCACTCTATGAAATAACAGATAGTTGTTTTTCATGAAATGTCTGGAAACCCCATAGGACCCATATTTTCCATGTGACACATCACTGCAAAATAGAATAAATATCCTCAACAAAAATCATGTAATCCTAAATGACTCCCAACCTTTGTCACATAAAACAACGGAGATAGAAACAGAGTATGTAGGAGGTGTTCACAGTCACTGAAGGGAATGCGATGCACCTATATAATTGTCCCATGAATCCTATGAAAAAACCATCATATTTTCATGAAAGATCCCAGACAAGTCACCCAAGGTTTCACGAGTGCCTCCTAATAGGAACTTAGAACTTGTAAAGACCCCTGGAAATGTCAACATGACAACATGGAAGTCCTTAAAAATCATTGTGATCAAATGCATCCCCATTTATTGAAATTAAACCAATAATGAAGTAGTTTAATCATAATCACTGAAAATAAGGTGACTAAGCCTGAGAGGTCCAGGACAAAGACTCGCAAAACCATGTGGTGTCAGACCCCTTCGCAGACTCCAACCTGGAATCACGCTAGGAATACCACACCAACCAGTGATTATCTAGGGCACTGAGGCTTATAAATCCCCCACCCAAACTCAGAAAATACACTGAATACTATGAAAAGGGAAATATCAAGTAGCAGAGAACCATTAATCGAAGAGGCTTTCTTAGGGAAACCAATCACACGATCAACAGACCTTCCAGTAGGTAATACACCGACATGATTCTAGAGTAGTCATGTGCCAGGTATAAAACCCTTCTTGTGATCATTCATAGAACACATGAATGACTTACAACAAGAGTTGTGGAGAACATGCCACATGTCATCAGAATCATGAACAACTCAGAGACACTGATACTAATTAAATATAAGGCCCTTAAAATGAAAGGGTATGAAGTGAGTCCCAAAGTGGAAGACTTAAGAAAAGTAAATTCTCATGACATAATCAGAACATTTCGTAAATATCGCATGACCCTCTTTCAATATGCCACCTATAACATACGAAAAACTCCAGAAATGTCAGAGCAAGTCACATGGACCTAGGAAAACACTTCTTTGATCTCGCAAAACCCTCTGAGTCTGTCCTCTGAGACTCATGATGTCATTCAAACACACCACATGATTCATATGACTATGATTGATCATATTAGTTGAGTCTCACAATTATATCCATGCATGAAAAATAGTCTCTCCTGATACATTCTAATGAGAGTTGGATGATATCCATGATTCCCTTCAGGTGTAGTTAAGGACCATGATGCCTCTTAGGGGCGTCGACTAGATTCATTATTCCCCTTGATTCATTTCACACTGACTCCTAGAACGACCTCTATATATGTCAATATGACTATTGAAAATGAAACTAAGGAATGCGAGCCTAGAAATTTGATGGTCTCTGGATGAAAACCATTTGGATCTTATGATGGCTCCTTAAGAAAGCCGACTTGGTCATGCGACACCCCTCGAACAAGTCAGATAGGACATGGGATGGCTCTCAGGGGAAGTCAAAGGGTCTTGTGACACCCAATAGACATGATGGTCTGACCACTATGGAAACATAAACGTGTAAGCCCTGATAAAGGGAACTATAGAAACTATGATTCCTTCCATATTCATGATACATAAGTTACCTCTCCCCATAGTTTGAGATACATATTGATCATCTAAAGAGGGATCGACATATGAGTCCCTTTTTCAATGAAATGAAATTGATTTCTTTATATTACTTGTTTATCACAAACAATCATTGTTTACATGGTCTTGGGTAGTTTCAATGATCATATCATTTGCACTATAAACCCACACATTTGTAAAGGGTAGCATTAGCGTGTAAGCCTTAGTAAAGGGAACTAAGAAGACACTAATTACTATTGTATTAATGATATATAGGCCACCTCACCTTGAGGTCTGAGTTCCTTATTAGTCCGCTAGGGTCATGTCTGCATACATATCCCCTTATCCAAAGCAAGGACATGGATCACTCACAATCCATTGTTTCTCAAAATGAGAAGAGGTCACATGGGCTTACAAAATTGTGTTGGTCATATCATCTTCCATATACATTCTAGGTCTACAATTTCCTAAATCATGGTATAAGACCTATCATTCCTAAAACCCCAATACTGACCATAATGACTTTCAATATGATCAAACACCTTAGCCTATCAGTAGGTTAAGCAATAAATGAACTATGATATCTCTGATTCCTATCATACCCGGGATACATAGAATTCCTTTATATAGAATGAGCTAAAATAAACATCAAATACTATATAGGCCTTATATCAATTAGATTTAAACCATTAAAACTTGATCATTCATATGAGATGATTACTATACCTAATCCATCAAAAAAGATATATTAACTTAACTATGATAAATCTGATTCCTTATATACTCAAGATATGTGGGATGTATTCTCAAGGACCGAGCTTTATACCAAACATTTGAAGGACTATCCTGGTACACAATTCCCGTACGTATACTCCATGAGGATGATTATATGTTCCCCTTGTTTCCCAATCCATGAATAGCTTACATGGGATTAGGGAGATGTGAATGAACAAATCATTATTAATCATGAATGAATACCCATCATATAAGGGGATATACCCTGGGGCCATTCCAAAAAGAATTAATGATCTATGTTGGTTTTGATTCATTCAATATTTAAGATACATAGAACACCTCAAAATAGCTCAATCCCCTCCTTAGAATATTAACCACCACCTCGCAGGGTATCACATTCCAACGTATTTAGTCATAAGGCTTTAACACATAAAGCATCAATCCAGTTCATAGAAAAATTGGCGAATAACCTCAAATACATACATATGGATTCATTGATGAAGTAGAACTTACCTTGGTTCATCCATGTGACTTACCTTCCTTGTCTAATGATAGAATTAACCAATACACCATTTTTTCAGGGTAACCGGTCCCATAATGAGATTATAAATAGAACCATGATCATATATTACATCTATAATAGTGTCTCAGAGTAGGGAATAATTCCCCTCTAAAAGGGTGCGAAGAGCCTGATCTCCCATCCTATCGACCAATGAAAGTCCACAAGAGTTACTGGGTTTGAAAACCCATATGACCAAAATCCTTTGGAAATCAATTCTATAGCCAGCAATAGATGAGGAAACCATTGGGAGTTTCTAGGAAAAGTGATAATCATATACTGATGGGAAAAACCATTTCATGCAACGAAAACCTGATGAAACAATGATGTAATGTCATTCATTTTTAATTTTATTTTGAAATGGTTGTTAATACGTATGGTTTTAATATATATATATATATATGATATAAATATTATTTTATAAACGTGATTTGTCATTTACCTTTCTTCTATTCCAATCATCAGAAAATGAAATCATCTTTTCAGCGTAACAACCTAAAAATTTCTATGAACAATGAAACTCATTTTTCAATCCTTAAAATTTACGGATGGCTCTAAAAAATATATAATTAATTTATATTATATTTATATAAATACTAACATTATTTATATTATCAATACATATCCTATAAACATGTACTAAATCATCAGTGATAAAATATTCTTGTGAAAATGAAATTGTTAATATCCAAAACATTGATAGTAATGAAATTTTATTAACAAATGAGTGGTAAGATTTCATAAGTGTATAATTTTAGATATTTTAAAATTTCATATGAATCTAGAATAAATTAATAAAATACATATAACCATTACAAAATTTGTTCAAAAATGTTAAACTAATGTAAAGCATGGGTTATGTGATTGCACCTTAATTTTTATTCATTAAGGTGTGTTTTATTATTATCAAGCTAATTTATTTTATATGGTTTACATGTTTAGAATTTTACATGATATATAATGAATAATTAATTATTAATAGTATTTTATATTGCAATTCAAAATATTTCCTCCATGAAGATTTGACTCAAAACATACAAAGTGTTATGTGTCTTATAATTCAATTTATTTTCATCTAGTTATATTACTTATTCATTAAAGTTGATATACTAAGATAATGTGTGTAAATAGTTTTGTTATTTTTTTGTTTTATTTAATTTTTTATGGATTTACATTTTTAAACATAATAAACCGAGCGATTTATTCACACATCAAATATTATGATCATTATAAGAGTTCTTCGACTCAAATTGGCTTATTTTGGATATATATTATATTATACATCATTATTCTTTTATGAGGTATATATATTAATATTTTTATATGATATCTCATTATTATGATTATATTCATGGTATTAAAGTTTTAATTTGATGTTCTTTATTTCATTAGGGTTATTATTTAAAAGTTTCTATGGTAGTAAGGGTTTATGCTTCAATGTCATTTTAATCGGGATGGTTTATGCTAGTATTTTATTTGATGAAAATTATTTTGTCATTGTCTAATAGACATATATAATTTTATTATGATCTAGTGATTTATGATGTTTTCATGCAATAATACTATTCTCCTATTTTTGATACTTTTTTGATTTGTTATTTGAAAATCCAATATTATTTCTTTTCTTTGGTCAAATATTATTTTTATTCCTTATCCATGTTATCTAAAAATATTTTCAAGAATATATTTAATCATATCCAATCAATTTTGAATTCATTTTTACCAACTTTTTATATTCTAAGAAATTTATTAAAAAGAATCTTCATGTTACTTTCAGAAAAAGATACATTTTCTTTTTTTTCAAAAAATGAAAATTGAATCATTGTTTTAACATAAACAGAATGAAATTTTATATACCATCCAGAACTCACATTTATTTAAATATTAACATAAAATTATACAACATTATTTTCTAAGAAATTATTTTTTCCAATGTTATAGATATTTTTGTTTTTAAAAGTGATTTTGAAAATGAGAAGTTAATTTTATTGAAGAATGATTTCAATGACATTTTATGGTATTTATATTATTCAGCCGAAATAACATGTTATTTTAATTATAATCCAATGGGGATAAATTTTAATGATACCATTATTTTTTATTATCAGGATGGTTTATAACCAGTTTTAAAATGGAAGGTACTTATATTACCTTCACTATTATGTATTCATTAACTTTCTTTTGAAACTATCACTTTATTATGATCCTTGTACATTAATTTATCTTAAATATCCATATCTGTTTTATCATATATATGATAATTTCCTAAAAAATATTTCATATATATATATTTATTTTTATTATGTAGGTTATTTTATTTATTCGGGAAAATCTTAATAAATCCTTATTCATTACTCAATAAAAAATATTTATTAACAAAGAATATTGTATATGAATTGAATTGGTTATTTAATATATGATGAATTCTTTGGATATACAGTGGTGGGTAGAGCCCAGTTATAGATATACCCTCTATGCATCGATACATCTCATGAGAAAAATTATTAAAATAGCATTAAATGGGGTTTATATATACCCACAGATTAATGAAACTATCTTAGCATAAGGTCTTTATGATCCAAATATCATGATGTATAGAATCATGATTTAAAATATTATGCATATACATTGTAGATAATTTTGTTATCATTATCCATTTGATTACTACAGTAATATTATCCGTGGATGTATTTAATTCTCATGTTATTGATTAAATGGCATGTGTTTCCAGTTATTTAAATATCCATAATAATCATGCCATATTGATTCACGATAGCTTAGGCTATTTGTAACCACTATTGATTATTTGAGATCACCATTTTCTTGTTTTCTTTACCTTTTATATAAATAATGATTCATTAAATGATTTCTCATATGATGTTTCTTTCCATTATAATGATTAATATTTTCCCCCAATGTAAAATGGGTGTCATGTATGTATCTGGCTTTTCAAGGCTATTAAAATGATCAGTCACTAAGGATTTTACCCCATGTATCTAAAACGTTGTAATAAATAAAATAGTAGAACTTGGTCACTAAATTTATTATTGGTACAAGGACAACCATTTTTATATTTCTTTCTATCAAATGTGAATAAAGTGTAGCACGTCTACATTTGTGAACATTTTACCTCTACATGGAGACATGATTCATTTTCCATCACTACCATACAATGATGGTTATAATGATATATTAAATAAATATATATTATTCTAGTCATATTATTGGGATTTTAGAATAATAAAATATTATTTATCTTTCTTTGTTTCTTTTTTTAGAAAATGATAGCATCATTCAAGTGTACATAAAGACTACCATCTCCATGAACTATGTAATTCATTTTTCAATCTTTAAAATTTATAGATGGTTATAAATATGCATATAACTAATATATATGATATTTATATCATCATTAACATTATCGATCTTATGAAATCATGATCATTATACAAATGATCAAAACATATTAGTCGAACCATATATGAAAAATGAAACAGTTATCTCCCTAAATAATGATTTTAATAAAAAATTGTCAATTAATTGGTGTTATGAAGATATAAGTAAAATATTTATGCTAATATAATTATGAATATTTCTATATTAAAAAGTATAATAATATTACATTCATTATATAGGAGTTTATATCACTTATAAAGAAATTCAAACTTGAAGAAAATGTTTTATGTTATAATCTAATGTTTTACGAATACTGTTTATTAATAATTTTATGATAATCAAATTATATGACCCAAATATTAAAAATATTATGAATTTTTTATCCTCTATTAATTGTTAATTACATTTTTCCCTTTATTTTTCTCTATCTATCTACTCAAAATTATGAATGTGTATTTTTATATAAATCTGACATTATGTTCCTATTCAGTTGACAATATTTTTCTTCCATATCCATATTATCTATAAAATGTTATCAAGAATGTTTTTTATTATCCCATGATTGATTAATTTATTTTCCCCTATTTTTTACATTCTATAAAATTTATTTATTTTTGAATGATCTCGTTCTTTTCTAAATGATACAATTTCAACTAAATGTGAGAATTAAATATTTATTTTCACATATACAACATTAATGGATTTTACCTCCATTATGATTACTCTTTTATTGGATGCTTCCACTACATATTTTCATAGTTCTTTTCAAAGAACTTATATCCAGTCATTTTGAAAAAAATTATATTTTTAATAATATTTTTTAAATTAAAATTGTATTTTACTCAAGAGTTGCAATGATATTATATATATATATATATATTCATTTAGGAAACATCCATTTATGTTACTTATGATTAATTTGGGATATGATTCATTGATACAATATATATTTATTTATGGGAGGTCTAATATTATGATGATATGATAGTAATGAAATTCATTTTCATTTCCCTTGGTTAATATTTGACAGAATGATATATGGTTTCGTTAAATTATGGAATATATATGAATGTATTATCATTATATGAATTCTAGGTCCATTATAAAACTTCAATGTATTTGTAAATGAGTAATGTTCTTTAGATCAAAGGGTACATGAGTGGTTATCTCAATCCTGAAGGAGGTTACACAAGATAATATCCTGAATAGAAAGTAGGTACACATGTGTTCATCCCAAGCCTAACATGTGATGAATGTCTTGGTGTATAACCTTAATGAAAGATTTCATCGATTATGATTAGGATAAATTATTTTTCCACTCAATGTACTTATTCATATGTTATTATATCATGGATCCAGATATATGATTCCTCTATTATTTATGTCTTATGATCTTCTAAGGCCTTGTATCATTATTGTTATATTTGAATTGTTGTGTATGATTATTAAATGTATAAATCATGTTTTATACCAATATTATCATGTTATCCTTATATATAATCATTCATTGATATCTACAATGTTTACCATTGATGGGAATACATGATTTCCCTTTATTATGATTCCATTCCATAGGTTATGAGGAATGGTTTTATGTAGGTTATGGAAAATAATTTTTCAATAAAATAAAATATTTGAAAGAAATATTTTATGAACATTCTTGAAATAAGATAATTTTTTATATAGTATTCAAACATATTATAAGTATATGGTTATAGGGAGTGTATTTTAATGTGAATTTTTAAATATTAATATAAAATTATTTAATATTTATTCATGTATTCTTTAGGTCACCTCAAATGGTTTTAATGAAAGTTTTAGTTATTTTTATAAATTTTGATTATGAAACTTTTCTAAAAACTATTCAGATATGTCTATGTATTGGATACCATATTGAAGTATTTTAAATTATATATTTTTTTGTTTTATTGGCTAATAAATACCAATCTAGATAATGGAATGTTGATATAGTAACAACATAGATTAAATTATGGGTAATTACTCTGGAAGGGGTGGATTTGGTATTAACTCAACAGTCACTAGTTCATGATGAGTAGGACTAAGATTGAACACGGTTATAGTCACTCCAATAGGATATGACTAGGTTAATTCACATTTTCATTATAAATAATTATAAATGATTGTAATATACAATGAATATGGATGAACTAGGTTAAACATATATTGTATTTGATTAAAAAGAATGTGTCATGATTTAGACATACAAAGAATGATTTTTTATAAATATATAATTATTCACTATGAATGTTATTGTTGACAATCTTTTATTTGGTTATATTTTATGGTTAGAAAGAGGATGAATCTTTTTAATGCTGAATTTCAATGAAGTTGTGATGATTATCCTGATGAGATATCAAATTCTATGGGAGTTCGAATAAAAAATCTTGTTGATATGATTATGTAACTTTCTCAAGTGAGGAATATATATGGACCTCCAAACGAGTAAAGAAGGTAACAATGTATTATTTATTCCATCATAAAGAAACATCCAAATTATTTTATATATTCCACTAATTAACTAATTAATGATCATTGGAAAAGTACCAATAATAGGATATTATTCGTTCCCTAAATCATAGAGCCTAAAAATGTTATTTTAGAAGTTACTTATTTGGAACATCAATCAGACCAATAGAGGACTCTTATTAAGAACACAATGCCATAAATAGAAGATGATTCCATAGAGTGGGATGAGTTTCATATATAATTTTTAAATATGTACATTCCTTGAAATCTTTATATGATAATGGATATGGAATTCCTTAAGCCAAAATAGACGGACGATGAAACTATTAGTACCCATGAGGATAATTTTACGTAACTTTCATGGTATACATATGTTATTATCATTTAACCTAAAAATAATATTGGCTCATTCTTTTCTGGCATGAAAATAATTCTTATAATGGAATGAGTCATACAAAGAATCAATAGTTATGAAGAAATCATTTTATGTGCTCTGATGGTTGAAATAGATATCAGAGTGACACATAAATCTCATTAATTAATATGAAAATAGAGATGAAATCTAAAGGAAATTATAAGAAGAAACACCATGGGGTGGAGATGATGATTGTTCTTTTATGATAGAACTATGGAAAGAAACATAGATGAAATTTTCAAAAAGGGACAAGAAAATGATATATGTGTTTAATGAAATTTTATTGGAAAATAAAACTTCAATGTAGTGGGAAGAGGTTAGATACCAATGTGAATGTAGACTAAGATACTTAGAATTCATGTCACACATTATAGTGTTTCAAATGCAAGTAATATGGTAATTATGAAAACCATTGATTGAATATGGGGGTTAATTCGAAGAATCCCCATTAGAAACCTCTTAATCCTTGAGAAAAATGTAAATATAATGTAATTGTTATTTGTCATGTGGGCTAGAAGGTGAATTGGTGAAATCTACACTAACAATCCATTAATGAAACATAACTATCATATCCTATTCTGTTTTCTCACAGTCTATTGTAACTAAATATTTTTCTTAGGGTATAAAACATAAACCTCAACAAATATTTGTTTAATTATCAGGGAAAACTATTAATGGTATGGTGATTACATATTAAGTATTCGACTCGTCTCTGACTGAAAATTATAATAATTTTCTTTTTACAAATATTAAATTATTCATCTATTTGAGTTTAATGTGATTTTGGGCATGAGTTGACTCTCTTTATTGAGATATCATATCAATTTCTATGTATGGGAAATCAAGTTTCATTTTCGGAATAAATTTTTGATCATTTATTGTCTTGTGGATGAATACAAACATATAATGTAAATTATATCCATTTTTTTTTGCCATAATTTCAATTCATAAGGAGTATTTTTCTGCAATGGTTAGGGATAAACTCAATATTGGTGATATTAATATAGTTTCATAGTTTTTTAATATTTATTTAAGAGTAATGTAATCGTACACTCAATCATGAAGTCATGTTTTCAATTATACTCACACCGCATTCTTCAAGAATTTAAATTTCTACATATGGAATGGACCTAATTAAGTTGTAGCAATCTAAGAAGAAAATATAAGAGAATATTGATAAGGTATTCATTTGATGAAGTGAATTACCATAGGGTAAAATTATTTTTTTTCAATAATAAAAAAGATAGATAAATGTTATTTGACATTGATTATCTCGAACAGAACAAGATAATGGTCATGAATACACATCCTTTACCCCATATTGATAGTTTTTTCATCATTTATTAATAGATAAATATTTCTCCAAGATTTAAATTCATTCTGGATAACATAAATTAGTTTTAAAAAATTAAATACATACATAAGTCAACCATCAGTAGGAGGTATATACTCTATGAATTTATAGGGATTCCATTTGGACATACTAATTCCCCCACTATCTTCATAGATTTAATAAATAATGTCTTCAAAGATCACATTGAGAAATTTTTCGAAATATCTAATAATGATATTCTTATGAACTCAATTAGAATAGAAGATAATTTAAATCACTTTATAATTATGTAAAAAACCCTATGTAAGGATAAACTATATTTTAAATTTAATAATTATGAATTTTGGTTATAGAAAGTATCAGTCTGGGGAAATGTGATCACATGAGATGTTATATTATTAAACCCTTATAAGATGGAATTCATAGAACATTAGATCATAATAAACACTGTGACTAATATCTATTGTTTCTTGGATTCGATAGATATTATTTTTACATTGAGAATATTTTATCGTGATTGTATAATCCACTCACCAAGTTAACCAAGGAAGGAGTCAAGATCCATTATCCTGAGGAATGTAATGAAACTTTTGAAGGTGTTAAAGTGAAGGTTGGTCATTGAAACTATATTAAAATTAACCAATATAGTAAAAGGGTATCTTATTTTCAGTGATCATTATAGGAGGTCATTGGATGTGTTCTAATGTTGAATGACATAGTTATATCTTATGCCTCCCACAATTGAATGTTCATGAGCAGAATTACCTTGACCATGACTTGAAATTTGAAGTGTTTATCTTATAATTAATGATATGGATGAATTATATTAATTTATAAATGTGGGAAATACATATTCTTCATAAAATATAAAATTATATATTCTACACAAAATAGTGGAATATGAACAATTGATGATCATTGGAGTTGGTCAAATATTATCACACCTCAATAAATTACTTACTTGGGAAGGAAAGCAATGTAGGTGGATCTTTGAGTTGAAAAGATCATGAAAACCTATCTATGATATGAGTGAAAATGGATATAGTATTTTTATTTTATTTTTTAGGGACATACATTGAAATATGTAAAAAAGAGGAGAAATCATACCTTGATCAAATGAGACAGAAACCAACTATCCAAGTGAATACTAAAGAGGTATTTAAGGAAGATATATATCTACCAAAAAGAAGATAAAATTTCATTTGATAAACTATGATTTTGATTTATTGATAAGATTCTAGAATAGTGTATGTTTCCCATTAAAAAAATAATTGAAGATGGTTTTTTTAAGATGAATAACAATGATCATCAATATCTACTCATCCTGAAATTATTATGTTTTATAGAGACCAAAAAAATGATTTCTATTCAGATAACATAAATATAGATATTCTTTAATATTTATCCCAGCCATTGGTATGCCAAAACTTTAATGCTATATTGCTAAATTCTAAGGGGATGTTACACCGATTACCTATTCTTATATAAGAAATGGATAATATCAACATTGATTTTATCATAGCTCTCCCCTACCATCTATTGTGAAAACTTTTATGTGCGATTTTGTATATCACCTTATGAAGTCATCACATTTAATTACTATGAGATAATATTTACCTCTTAATAAATTTTACTAGATATACATTAAGGAAGGGTTATGGTTTCATGGATTACAATAGTCTTTGGTTTCTGATTGTTAAATGAGGTTTACCTATATATTCCAAACAATATAACAATAATAAATGGATATATTATTGTGTTTTTGTACTTCCTCTCATCCATGGAAAAATTATATGTCTAAGAGAACAATTCAAACTATATAGGATATTCTAAGATCTTATTCACTATATTTTAAATGTTTTTGGGATCAACACCTTTCAGTAATAAAATTTTAGTTGAAAAATATATCTCACTCTTGCATTCAGAATGATAATTTTTAAGGCATCTATATACATAATTATAGAACAAAAACTATATTAGATGATGTAAGAGAACAAAATCTATGGGGGACTAATCTAGATTAGGAAATGGAAAATGTTTTTTTCATTCAGAAACACTTCATGGTAGTTTAGAGTCAACAGAAGAGCTATGCTGATAAGTTTTCGACAAATATGGAATTATAATTTTGTGAGATGGTATTCCTATTAATTTAAATGTATAATAAGGTTATGAGATTCAATAATAATGTAAATATGAGCCCATGTTATTTTGGACCGAAAATTATTCTTGACTGTGTTGGGATTTTAACTTATCATTTAGTGCTTCCAACAAACCATTATCAAGTTCACGATGTGTTCCATATATCAATTTTGGGGAAGTACATACTAGATCCTTCACATTTTCGAAACTCCAAGGTTATAAGAGTGGAGAGTGATATTTCTTATAAGGAAAAAAATTTATAAATCTTGGATCATAGAGATAATGTTTTTCAGAACCATACTAGTCACCTCATTATAGTTCTTTAGAGGAACAATAAATTTTAGGAAGGATGGAAAAAAGGATATGTGGAAGCATGTGTATCATCATTTGTTTACATTGAATTGATGGAATTTCATAGGAGAAAATTATTTTAATCAGGGAAGAATGTAACTCCTTGAGATTTTATATCTATACCTTTGAAAGAAATTTGAAGCATTCAATAGCTTTATTTACACGCAACCTTGAGCCAAAATGAACCCATATATATTATAACATTTAAAACATAGCCATTTCATTTTCATTTATAAATTACATTAAAATAAATATTATTTAAATATATATAAAAGTTATTATAAATAAAAAATTATTTTATTAATTACTAGCATATAGTAATAATATTTTCCCTAAAATTATTCCATCATTAGAATACCTATTTTTTGAGGAAATGTAGTTTTCAATGTTTTATTAATTTTTATCTAAAAATGTATTTATTACTATTAAAAATCGATTTTGGTTACATTTATTTTTACTTTATTAATAATAATTCAAACGTTATTTATCTAATGGTTATGAATAAAGATAAAATTCTTTTAAGGGAAAAGTGTTATTTTTCAGAAAACTAATTTTTTGTGTGAAAGGTGTTTTTTATTAACAAATAGAATAAATATTTAATAATGATTATAATGAAATATGAATATTTTATATATTCTCTAAAATATCTCAACATTAATTTAGTAGTTTTCAATAGGCATGAAATTAAATTAAATACATTTTTATTCTTAAAAATACATTTCTTATAAAATAGATTTTCTTCGCTTTGAATAATTAACATAAAATGACTTCCTTAAACTAAATGAAAATTAATTTGATAAAATGGATTACATATTTTTAATCAGAATTTCTAATTTTTTTAATGATTCCACATTCATTTTTACATAATAAGTAGTAAAAATAGTAAAAATTGGTTACCATGGTTAGGGTTTAAACAGATTTTACGTGGGGTTAAACTAAGAGATGAGAGTAAAAATTAAAATTAAACAAGTATAAATATTAATTTTTAAAATATTTGTACCTTATAGTATAATAAATTCAAATACATAGATATTTTTTTCCTCTTTATCATGAAAGAGACCTTATATTATTTAAATCATTTATTTAATTTAATGTGTGTATGTCTCCTCACATATAAAATGGAACCTATTCTTGTCCCTTATTCAGATACTCGATGACAAATATATAGATAATACATACTGAAAAACTATCATATATATCTTATATCCATTATTTAGATCTTGAAATTACCCTAATTCAATATTAATAAGGCATAAATTTTAAACTGAAGGTGGTCTCTCAATGAAGAGGTAATTATATTTACCAACCCTTTCAATGTTTATATATTCTTTTATTGAATCTAAATCTTTTGTATCCATCATAAAAAAAAATTCTATTATCATAAATATACTAAGATGTTATTATAATTATTCTATAATAATTTTCTATATTTGTTCTGTGAAATGGGTAATGAAATAATCACTTGTGTGTACTTTTGGACTACCACCACCACATAGAGATGTGATATAGATTCCACAACTACCAAAAATTCATGGATATGTTGATAGATATAATAATTATATATGATACTTCTTATATAATTATTATTCTGTATCTTTTTTTCATTGTTTTCAATAGAAAATAAAAAAAGATTTCATGTGTACATATGGACTACCGTGTCCAAGAATGATGCAATTCATTTTTATGTATCTAACTTTTGTGGATGGTTTTAAATATATATAAATTAAATTTATATTTTATTTATATAATGTTTATCATTTTCAAAATTACCTAAGCATAATCAATATTTAAATATGGTAATTCCTAAATCAAAACATACATAGAAAATGAAATAGTTATCGTGATTTTAATAATAAATTGGTAATGAATGAGTGATAAGATGTTATAAGTAAACAATGAATTACATTTATAAATTTTGTTCTCGTATATAATTATAACTAATAAAAATTTATTATGTTGGATGTTAGAGTGGTTATGTAGAAAGTGAAACTTGAGGTAATATTTTTATGTTATAATCACTCTTTTTGAGTTGGATTATTTATATAACCTATGATTTTATTATCATTTCCCCCCTTTATATACTAAAAAGTGTCAAAGTGAATTTTTAATGAAAACTATGATTTTTTGTATTATGTAATTCATATTTTTATTCCATATCCATATTTTCTTTAAAATATTTTCAAGATTGTTTTTACTATTATCCAACGATTGATTAATTTCATTTTTAACCATGTTTTAATTACTATAAAAGTATTAAAAGGAATCATTTTATCATTTCCCGAATGACGTAGTTCTTATAAGTGGTCTCATGAATTGTTTTTAACATAATATGATTGAATTACTTTTATTATGGTCTTGAATTTTTTTCATTGAGTAACCCTTAACAATTTACAATGGTTCCTTTAAAAGAAAACATTTTACCTAATAGTATATATACATATATATAAATATATATATTTGATTTTAGATAAGTGATTAAGAAATGAAATGAGTATGTTTATGAAGAAGTGCACCAGTTATCTTTTAAAGGTATTTTCATCTATCAAAATATCTATTGGTGTTACTTAAACTTCACTAGAGATATGATCCATTGATTTTATCTTTATTACTTTTATAGATTATTTATTATTATGATGTTGAGATCTCATAGAAACCATTTTTATATTCAAATGGATAAGGTATGATAAAATGATAAATGGTTTCATGGGTTATATAATACATATGAATGGATTATGATTATGTAATGTGTAGGTTTGTTATAACATTAAAATTCATTTAGTAATTACTAATATTTATAGGCCCAAATTATACATAAGTGGTTGTCCCTAGCCCAATAGAGGGTACTCCAAAAGTTATCTTAATCTTAATGCACGTACACGAGTAATTATCCCATGCCTAAAATGTGATGAATTCTTTGTTGTGTATCCTTGAAATAATATTTCAATGATTATGACTATGAATCACGTCTTATTCTACTTTATACGCCACGTCCTTATGCTTATGTTATGAAACCATGGTTCATGATCTTGGATTCTTATGTGTTTCATGCCTTATGAAGTACTAAGTCCTCATGTCATGATTATGATTTATGAATTGATGGGTATGATCTGAAAATGTTAAGAACAATTTCTCATTCCCATATTCTCATTATATACACATATATGATCATTGGTTTATATCTTCCATACTCTTAATGATGATATTAGAGAACTCGTCCTTATATTACCTTTCCCCAGCTTTTGAGGAATGGAATTATATAGTTTATAAATAAGAATGGTTCTATGTGAGAATACATTTGTGGGATATATAGAAGATATTTAATGAAATATGATTATTATGAATATAGTATTTAATGATAATAGTCATTTATAGTTCTTGGGAATGTATTTATGAGATTTATTTAGTAGTACTCTAAAAGTATTTAACATTTAGGTTTTTACTATTTGGTTTTCCTCAGATCAGAAACACAAAAATAAAAACCATCACAATCTAAAAAAATACCCATCAGGATTGACCTATGATGGGATCATATTTTATAGGGAAGAATAAAACAGAAGAGGGTTGAGAAAGAGATATACATGTGAAGAATTCCAACCCCAAGGAAGATAAAAAACCCACAATTAATGAAAAACCCACTAGAGTGGGATTAAGTAAGAAAATAAATTGATCAAAGAATGGGAAGAAGATAAAGATGGTGTGGGAGGAGAAGATGTGATGAGAAGAAGTGTAGGAGATGACACCATAGTGGAAGAAGACATAATGAAATAAATATAAAAGTTAATTTTATTTATCAATTGACATGAATATACTTAGTGAAACCAAATAATTGGATATAAAAATTCCCCATAGAGTCATGAAAAGAATTCAATGACATTTTCTATAACCTATAATTTCATAGTTTGTTTGAATTTTTAAAATAACATGGTAGTAAACTCATCATGAGAGGGTGCACTTTGTTGTAGTGTGATGCACTTCATCAGTATGATTTATCAAATAACCATAAAATATTTTAGGACATGGCACACTGTATTTCATGCCAAAACCACCTATCACAAAATATCCTAAAAAATATCACATTATTCATGACATGAAGAACACCCACATAGATGATGTATTCATCCATAAAATACATAACGATAAAAAAATTCAATAAATTTTTAATTAAATCAAGGAAACATCCTTTAATTTACACTTCTCTAGAATATTATTTATACAAACCCATATTTTAGTTAGGTGTAACCTATTATGGATGGGTTTATTCATATGTGTTTTAACATATTTCTATATACCCATGTTTTAGTATAAATGATATGGTAGTAATGTGAATGTATCGGAAATAAAAAACTATTGTAGCATTGAATTATCCCATGTTATTTGTTTTGGTAGTCTCTAATTCCATGATTCGTTAGATACTATTCAATCGTGACTTTTTAAACTCTTAAAAATCTATATCTTCATTCATCACCTTTAATGATGTGGTCATATCACTCTGTGGCATGCCATATTTTTGTTCAATAAAATAAATTCATCATTCTATAATTCTTATCCAAATGATTCCTTACTTCCACAATATCCTTTAAATACTCTGAAAATATAGAATACTACTCAATATCACCAAATGGTATTAAATATGGAACATGTAATGAAATAAAATAAAAAATCATGTATTAAAATTAAACATAACTTCAGGTTCAAGGGGATTTATGTTCCCCCTTTCTCAACTTTTTTCAATAATAGTAAACATTTTAGTTTAATTACTAGTCACATATGTTCACCCCCTACATCAACAAATCCTCGTGAACTAAAATGAAAATTCCACACCCCCTTATAAAAAATAAATATAAGAATCATCAAATAGTGGATTTATCACTCATATTAATCAATGATCCATTAATGAATTAAATATATGCCTATGTTAGATAAACAAATGATGAAAATAGTATATATTTACCCATTCAGTAGTTTTATTCAAAAAAATCGTTAAAATGAAAAAAAATTCAAAACATAATATTCATGTATATTTTCAAATAAAATATTATACTCATATTTATAAATGGATTAATAATGTTATCACACATAAAGGCTTTCCCCTATAGATAACATCACACCCTTTAAATCAAATTGATTAAAAATAAATACTTTTTAATGTAACAAAAAAATACCTCTATAATTTTAGTGAATGGGTTACACACCCATATATTGGCTCAACTTATTAGAAGTATTAGTTGAGAGATATTTTTATAATAAATCAATAAAATTCTCCTTAAAATGAAAAATCACTAGATCTCATGTTCTTTAATATCGTTCTCTTTCTAGAAGTGGTATTTGATATCTATATGATTTTATCTATAATTTTTCAATGGATTTTTTATATAAATCTATCATTATTTGACTATAAAAAGAAATAACTATTAGATACTCACCCTAAAAATACATATCCTTGAGTTGAGTCTTCATCAATAAAAATTGTGTAGGTACATGTGATGTAGATTCATACTCAACCTTAGTGGTTATAAATGTAATAGTGAACTACTTCTTTCTATCCCATACAACAAATCTCTAAATAATGAATAATGATCCTCCTAATGTAAACTTATGTTCATCATCTTGTCTATCCAATTCAAAATCTATCAATCCGTATAATTACTTATCTTATTTATTTTCATATAACATTCCATAATTAGGTATATTAATGATGTAATTATGATTACTATATTTTTATCATTTTTGAAACCTTTTGATTAGATTGAAACTTGGAACAATTTGTGATAAAAAAGACTGTATATGTCCATGATTCATGCAAATAAATGAGACTACAAATAAATTTCTGATATTTTTTCACAAAAATAGTTTTCCATTCATTACATTTACTCCGCATTATGCTTAATGAAATTAGTGTAAACACTCCTATTGATTTTTCTATTCAAAATATTTTCAATATATCCTTATTAAAATTTGCACAATAGATAAAAACATGAATAAAAATGTGGGTAATTTATAAACCCTTGAAAAAATTGATCATAAAAAAACGAACTATCTAGAATATTGTTTTCATTTTTTGTGGAAAAATCATAAAAAAATGGCTGATAATCACTATAAAATATTATATAATAACCATATATAATTTTAGTGAGTGATATAATGTTATTATTCATCAAATTATTGTTTTTGTACACTTTCTCTTTTTTAATTTTATTCTGTTTAGACAATAATAATTCATAAAATACCAAGGTACTTGGAATTTTTCCAATACATTTTTGGGATTTTACAATTATAATACATTTATAATATATTAAATAATGATAAAAACATTAGGTTTCTCAATATATACATACCAATTCAAATCATCATTAAAAAGGATGAATTAATATAAAATTTACACATATTAATTTTTCATTTTAATATAATGGAATGAAATATGTTTTTGGTATCAAAACTAGATACAAGTGAAAATTTCTCCTTGTAATTATGTACCTTTAATTTTGGAGGATCACTTACAATACATTCTATATTTATTTACAACTACAACACTTTCGTTCACTATGTTTTTTGAATACCCATTTTTTACCAATGATATTTTTATCTTTAGGTCTAGGTATAATCTCAAATGTTTTATTTTTTTCCATCGAATTGATCTCATAATTTAGAGAACCAACCAATTATATGTGAGATAAATCATTATTAGTAATTTTTCATTCAACCTTAGATGGTAGACTAATATTATTTTATTTCTGATTTTTTTACTTGTTTTAACCCTTCTTTAAAATATACAATTATATTCTCAAAATCAATATGTTTTCATATTATGAAACGTTTTGTAGTGGTCTTAAAACTCTCAACATCATCACCACAATAAGAATAATCTGCACCAAAAACATATATTTATTCTTTATCATCATTTTTTATAGAGTATTATATTGTTATTTTATCATCATTATCATCATTCATGACTAGTGTTTGGACATAAACTTCATCATCAATGATTTTGACACTATCATAGTAAGATAAATTCAATAAATTGTTGTTGCGGTACCGATATGAACTACCATTTTGTCCATAAACATGAAATTTTTTATCTTCATCTTCATTGTAAAATTGTCAACCCCTTTTACTATTTTCATATCGGTAAAGTATAAAACCCAAAAAAAATGTTTTTTAATTTGGATAGAACCAAATTTTATAAATAGTTGTATCTATATTCATCCTCAATAAATAATTCTTATGAATTATTCTATTAGTTAAAATATCATACATATAGAAATACCTTGATGTACCATTTGCTGATGACATAGTTTCAACTATATTAATAGAGCTCAGGATCCATATTTTAGCTACTCCATGATTAGTTTTTAGTATAATGAACATATTATTTACACCATTATAATAATAATATGAGAACTATAAATTTTTATATTCTCTCATATTTTCACATGCCGATGTTTTAAGACCATGACATGTTTGTTTCGTAGTTAGTCATATGAAACATTTAAACATGATTAATGATTCAAATTTATGATACAAAACACTATTGATTTAATTACTATTAAATCATCAATGTATATAATAAAATATATATATTTTATTAATTAATTATTTCTCATTATCCTACAAAAATTATAGTGGACCTTGTATAGAGTCTTTAGGGTATGAATTTCAATCCCTCAATGACATCATATTCCCTGTGTTTTATAAATAATGGTTATATATTTATTCAAGGAATATTTTTCACAACCTTCTCGTTAATCAACCATCTCAAATTTTTTATCTAAGATGAATGAATATTTTTTCCATAGATTATATTTGTTTTCATACATATGTATTATATAGTTTGGTATTTTCTAAAAAAATAGGTTTCAAAGAGTTATTCAACATCTCAGAATCACTACCTTATATTTAAAACTATTTTCGATACTTGTATTCTTTAAAAATATCATCTAATTTCCATCATAAAAAATCAATGATAGAATTACATGATTTTTTAACTAATAAATAAGTTTTTTTGTTTTATTTGAGTTGCCTCTTGCAAATATTTATTTCTATAGCACCCATGATCTTCAATGAGATATCATATAAAAAGGTAACCACTCTAAATTTATTTAATTCAAAAATTTTAGGTCATTCATATCACCTATCCTGTGTGATTAGAAACCGCATCCCATAATCCGTGGCTACATAATATTTCATGCCTTGATGATTTTTGAAGATGGCGACGATGGCCCGCAGCATTGGAAATGGTGATCCGTAGCTTTGAAACCCAAGTTGATGTATGGAGATGAATTCCCTTCCCTTCCTGAAGGTGGGAGGGGGGAGGAGGAACGGATCTCATAGCCTCCAATCTCACAGAAACCATTCACTCCATTTTCAATCCCAAGATCTCTCCCAGAATTCCTGACGATTTCTGTATGCTCGAAAGTTCCTGATCTTCATCTAGGTGATCCTCAGTTATCGATCTATTCATCCGAGTTTTTTAAAGCATTGAGATATATGGATCTAACACTGGTGGAATGATTCAATCAGCAAATGCCCTCAGTTCATGACTTCAAGCGCTTCATCCTTGGTAAGTGGGATTTGCAAGACTGCATAGTTTTCGATCTTCTCAAAAAACGTCAATTCATGATTCAGTTTTCCTTGAAAGATGATTTTATTTGGGCCTAGTCCAATTCCCCTCGTAGATGCAATGGTTACTAATTCCTCATCCTTTGCTGGTCATTTGATCTACGTATGAATAGTGATCCATCAACCATTGTGTCATGGGTTATTCTCCCTCATCCCCCTCTTCCTTTCCAAAATCCTACAATTATTGTATGATTGGCAATATAGTGGGTTGGTATCTCTGTTCCGATGCTCAAACAACCACTTTGAGTCATCCGGTCAATCCCCACCTTTTTGTGGAGGTGGACGTTTCAAGGCCATCATTCGATTGGATCTAGCTTACCATTGGTGAAGAGTTCCGATGGAGGCAGGACGTTGTCTTTGAATCTTGGGTAGAATACTGCAACACTAGTTGTTGAATGGGGAATATGGCGTCGAAGTGTCAATGTGAGGTGATGAACAGAAGAACCTCTAACCCGATGGAGAGTGTAGGCAAGGCCTCTGGGCTGAGGCTGATGTCTACTGTAGGTGTGGTATTTGGAGGTGCAGATGGTGTGGAGAACCGGGATGCAGCACATTCGAGGGACTATGCATGGGTACCCCCAAATCCAGATGTGTCTACAATGCTCATTAGGCTTCGACATGATCTGCAGTTTGGGGATTGGGTGATATAAGCTAGTGTAAATGATTCTTCAGGATCTGGTGAAATGGGATGTCCATCCAGTGTTAATGCATCTACAACGGACATACACCATGAGGCTTTAATGCCTTTATCTAATGAAAAGGATAAGTGTTGGTGTAAGGGAGCAGAGAATGTGGTTGTAGGAAAGCTGGATGATGTTGGTTGTGATAGTGGTCCTTTGGAGGTGCTCTAAGTTGCTAATGGGGCACAAGGGAGGGCTGTGAATGATGGGGGTGTGGCCTTCACAATTGCTATTGAAATTTCTTTCCAAGAGTTCGAGTAATAGAATGTGGAGAAGGACATCCCAATGACTAAAGGCCCCGATATTCAGCATGGGCATCCTTTATAGGAGGTTGGAAATGGATCAAAATTTATGTAGTATGGCACAATAGTTAATTAAGAGTCTATGGAATAGCCAAGGTGTCTCGTTGTGACTAACACCAATGGCCAATTATAGAAGGGAAGTGGAGTGAATGATATATATTAGAAGTTTCTCATCCCTGGGGAATGGTGGAATTTATTTGAGAGTGATAGAGAAAACTATGGTGGTATGATCAAGTCTTCATTTAGTAATGTGGTCAAGGGTGGGAGGAAGAAGATGACCGAGACTCAGGAAGTCCTGATTGCTCCACCACGATGCAGGTCAAGGAAGGAATACTCTTACCTACCAAATATGATGTCAACTAGGTCTTTGTTGGAAACACTAAGCTCTTATCCTTGAATGGATGAATCTACGAAGGAGGTATTCTACGGTTCTAAATATTATGAATGTTCGGAAAGGGAATCGGCTAGTGCGGAGGATTCTCAGCATCAGGGATGCGGAGATGGGTATGGTTTTTATGAATGTAATTGAATTTTTTGGCTTGTGGTATTTGATTACTATCCTTTTCTTTTTTTAATAAATGGTCAGGGGGTTATCCCTAGCTGAGCTTCTCTGGAAATATTTCATGCCTTGAACAAAGCCACTAAAAAAGGTTCTTGTTATTTGAAATTATTATACTTTTAAGAATTCTTTTACCTTGAATTATGAATTAATTGAGCTAAACTACCTGTAGTAAACTCCTATAAAGTCTTATATTCTTAGTCACACCATATATATATTATTTAGTCTTCCAAATTAATTAGTCATCTCAACATTATTCTCAACTTACTAAGGATTTTTATATTATTTGTTTTCCTCCCCCTTAGTTCAGAATCACTTAATTTTAAATGTATACACATAGATTAAAAACATAGAAAGGCGTTGTGGAAATAATACCATAATTCTTGTAATAAACCTTAAATCTCATTAATTCTTTGAATATATTCCCTTTATTGGTTACTTACTAGCCTTATTTTAGGAATATTATTTAATGGTTTCACCAAATCATTTTCCTAATATTCCAAGGGTATTTGAGGCTATCATATAATTTTTTATAAAAAAAATTCCTTTGATATTTGATGATATTTTTACACCTATTCATATATTTAATATAGAAAAATAATCTATTTTTTCCAGATTCATCAAAAAAACAATCCCATATTATGATGTGTCCTCAATAGTATTTCATTATAAATATGTAATCCCTTTGGTATCAATAGATATATGTCTATTATGATTTAAAAAACTCATTTGATAGTTTCATTACCTTGATTTACTTATCAGATAACATGAATAAATCTATAATTTTTATAACGTATTTTTTAAAATGAACCTGGCCTTATTTATGTGCTTAAAATATGAAATAATATTCATTTTAATATTTTAATTAAATTAATATATATTGTATAAAGTATAATTAAATAAATTTATTATCATATTTTTCGTATTATATTCAGTATTTAGCTTCTCAACTTCAATTACCATATATGATTTGACAATATAAATTATTTTAAATTTATCATATATTACTTTTATAAGTGAATTTTTATCCCATAGACTTACAATTTTTTTCTATGACATCTTCAACAGAATTATCAATATGTTTCATGTATAAGAATCACCTTATTTGTTTGAAAAGGAATTATCAATTTCTGAATTATCCCAAAAAGATATACATTATTCATATTTTGGATAAAAAACATTTTGGTTATTTTCTTCAAGTTGTTGTCATCAGAGATGTTATTCTCACTGTCTGAAATAAATTCATTAAGAGATAGAAATGTCGATATATTAATTTATATTAAATAATGTTTTCACTTTTTTGATTAAAGATAATTTATTTTGAAGGATTATATTTTTTATATAAACCCTTTAGGCCCATACAAATATTCCTCATCCTTACTGACTGTCAAAATATACATTGAATGAAATTTACACATTTTCCCTAGTGAAAACATTCTAAAGATTGTTTAATTTGATATTTAAATTTTACCTTGTGGATTGTTCTTAATAATAAAAAGTGAATCTCATCAAATCCTTCCATGTTATCATATTTAGTAAGTAATGTCCTCATGTTAATCTCCAATAATTGGATTTTTTTATACATTAAAATTAATTTTTTTATCCTTATTAATCATTATCTTCCATATAATACCTCTTATCATATAATATGTAATTATAGTGTTGTTAAATTAATCAATTTTTATGTTTCCAAGATCTCAATACTTGAGAGTTTAAATCTTGCATTCAAACATATATAGAAGAATTACCAAAAAATCACTATTATAATGTAAAGACCAGTAAAATTCAAGGGAAATTTTTTCTTAATTTTCTTTAGAATTTTACAAGAGTGCGGTTTCAGACGGCACCTGATTCCGAGGCCCGGAGTGCCCGGAATTAATTTCCGAAGATTGGCTCGGGTACGTTCAGTGAACGAACGAGCGGGAATTCCTAACTTTTGATCCGGTGCTCGGAATTGAAATCCGAGGGCACCGATGAACTCGCAGCGCCGATATTCGCTTAAAGAGACCTTTTCGGGAGTTGCGTTTGTTGCGGGTTGAAAGTTAGTTTTGGGGTTTTTAGTTTGAGTTAAATAAAATTGTGTAGAACAATTTTATTATAACTTGTTAAAACCTATCAAAGGAGGTTGGAAGTGGGAAGCACACCCACTTAACCTCCCTTGGGAGGATTAAGTGTGGTGGGGCCCACACGAACCCCTAATCCTTTCAAATTCTCCCAACTCCCTTAACGCCTCATTTATTGGCTTGAGTTACCTTTTTAATTATGGGAGTTAAACCTTTTGAATTTCAAACCTTTGAAATTCTAATGTGTTATGTGATAATAAAATAAGATGTTGTCTTATTTTATTTTGGGGTTATTTGTTTGTCTTCTTGAGAGGTGGAGAGATCTTCTTCTTCTTCTACTCTGACGAAGAACTCGAAAAACGTTCATCTTGACGAAGAACGCTCAAGCTCCGACGAAGAACGCCGCACCTCCATTCTTCGTTTCCCGTGTCAACGAAAAGGGACGCCACTTCTTCCTCGGACAACCTTCGTCGGCGTACAAGTTTCGCCAACGACGTGTCTCTTCGAACGCATCCCTTCGTCATCGGATTTGACGAACGGCTACCGCGACGCCCGACCTCCGTGACGTCGTCTTCCGCGGAACCTTGACAATCGTCGAACCTTATACCCGAGGTAGGGGTTGTTGTTTTATTCTTTAATTATTCCATTTCTTGCTCGTGGATCGCATGTCTACGTGAGGCTTTTGAATATTTTATATAAGTGTTATTGTTAACGCGAGGGGGGCTGGACTGCACGAACACGGCCGAACCCCCCTCCATCGTTCTTGTTTATTCTTGCGGGTGGAAGCAAGTGGCGTGGTGCCGTCGCACCACGCGGATAATCGTGCTTTTATTTTACGCGGCGCCGTCGCGCAACACCGAGGTAGAATCTTCAAGAACGCGACGCCGTCGCGCCGCGTTGAAAGGAGTCAAGGCACGGCGAAAGGGGCACGGCGCCGTCGCACCGCGCTGGAAGACGAACACTGCGGCCGGTTCCGGGCCGCGGCGGGACGAGGAGACCGCGGCCGGTTCCGGGCCGCGGCGGAAGAGAAGACCGGCGGCCGGGCCGCCGGCGTCGGAAGGCGAAGGGGGGACCGGAATATCCGGTCCGGTTAGAGAAAACCGGACGGCCAGCTGGCCGGCCGGATACCTTTAAAACCGGGGGAATTAATCCCCCGGCCACCTCATAAAAACCCCCCTCTTTATGAGGGGGGGCGGTTCTTTGAAGGAGGGGGGAAGCCGGCCCCCCGGTTCCGCACCAGCAGGCCCCCCACGTGGGGGGGGGGGGGGGCGTTTTTTTTAAAACAAAACGGCGCGGCTATGCCGCGCCGCCAGAAGAAGAGCGAGGCTTAGCCCCCCGCGTGCGGCTCCTCGCGGCACCCCGAGCCGCCGCGGCACCCCGCTCCGCCGCGCCACCGCGGCACCCCGCTCCGCGGCACCCCGCGCCGCCGCGCCGCCCAGGGGGGGGGGGGGGTCGGGCCGGGTCGGCCCGGACCCGGACCCCCCCGTTTCGAACCAGAATTGGTTTTTGGCCCATAACTTGAGCCTCAGACCTCCGATCGATGAACCGTCAGTGGCAACGCGATCCTTGGATCGAGACGGTCGTTTCGGTATATCGCACTCAAGGTTTCGGATTACTTTGAGTTCGTCCGGGTTGGTTCGTTCACGAAACCAACCGGGCCTTCGGAGCGGAAACGCTCATATCTTGAGCTACGAACGTCCGATTGACGCGCCGTCAGTCGCGTTGTGTTCCTCTTAGTGAGACGGATCTTTTGACATACTCCGCCCGAGGTTTGGACGCAGGTGGAGTACGGTCGGGTTGGTTTTGCCTTAAAAACCAACCGGGCCCCGGAGACAAAAATGCCAATAACTCTCAGACCGGGTGTCCGATCGACGTGCCGTCTGTTGCGTTGAGTTCCTGTTGACGATACGGAACTTTTGGATACATCAATTTCGGTCTTCGTGACAGTTGATGTATCAGCCTCTCGGCTCGTGGAGCGGACCCTCCGAACGAGCTTACCGTGTGCGGAAACCCTAGTGCTGGCTGCGACTGTTACTGTGACGACTTCTACTGCTGCTACTGTGACTGCGACGACGACAGTACAGAGATCCCGTGTGGATTCGACGATGACGACTACAGCACTCAGCGATCCTACGTGGAACAGTGCTACCGAACCTGTGTGAGCTGAATCTTCTGTTTACCTTGGACGGTGGAGCGCTTGGGTGTAGCGGCGGACCCGTGGTACTTGACAGTGGTGGTGCGCTTGGATGCAGCAGCAGACCCTCGGCGGTGGAGCGCTTGGTTGTAGCGGCGGACCCGCGATACTCTACGGAGTGTGTGCGCTTGGTTGTAGCGACAGACCCGCGACGGTGGAGACGTGCGTGCGGAGTACGGAGACCGTGTAGATGACTGAGACCTGACGACTGCTTGACCGACTCGACTTGGAGTGAGTCGACTAGCCCAGTGGACGGAGCGCCCAGTAGTTGGCAGCAGACCCACGGCGGACGGAGCGCCTGGTAGTTGGTAGCAAACCCGCGGTACTCGACAGGAGGAGTACCTCAGTAGGCTATCTGGGTGAGCGCCCGGTATTTGGCAGCAGACCCTCGGCGGACGGAGCGCCTGGTAGTTGGCAGCAAACCCGCGGTACTCGACAGGAGGAGTACCTTAGTAGGCTATCTGGGTGAGCGCCCGGTATTTGGCAGCAGACCCTCAGCGGATGGAGCGCCCGGTAGTTGGCAGCAGACCCGCGGTACTCGACAGGAGGAGTACTTTAGCAGTCTTAGGTTAGTGAGCAGTACCTCGGAGTCATGACAGGACCACTGTACACTACAGAGATGGGGCTCTTCAACATTTATGGTTTCGATAATGAATATCCTGGTTTGAGCTGAGTCAATGATCTTTGTGTTTCCTCATGATTGAGATGGGTCGCTTGATAACCTAGGTATATGTATGGGCATATACCTGGGTAATGGTTATTCATTGATTTCATAAACTTGTTATTCCTGTGTGGATTTACTGTTTACTCTTCTTTGTGGTTTGGGTTGTTCTTGGACTCGGTGTTGGAGCCGAACAGAAATTGGTGACATAGGTATATGTATGAGCATATACCTAATCAACCTTGGATGTTACTTCGTGATTGTTACTTTTCTTCGTGGTTTATCCTTTGTGGATTTGAGAGACCTTCAGGGGTCTCGGGGTCCCTACTGAGTAGCTTATACTCACCCCTGCACGGGCTTTGCCCGCACTACGTTGTGTTGGTTGCAGACGACGGACAGCGTTGACCTTAGCTGAGGCTTGCAGAGCGGGACGGTACTCGGAGGTGGACCACTGGGCGGGACGTGCACGGAGCGGACGGCGAGACCCGTGGAGCAGAGGAGCTATCTGTACCCACCCTTCAGGTGGGATTTCCAGTGGACATCTCGGAGTAGCGGCTTTTACTTTTCTGTTGCTGTTTTCCCTTTCGATTTGTACTTTACTTTCAGTTTGGGTTTGTATACTGGCCCATTTACATTTCCGCACTTTCTGTTGTACTCTGCTTTTGTTTTGTGTTTGTTTACTTTTCAAAGGCAATGCCTTCCCTTTTCACCGGGATTTACGCCTTGGTGCTAGTCGCCAGCCCCTGGCCTATGGAAGGCGGGCTTGGGGTAGTCACGGCACGGACCCCGAGGGCGGGTCGTGACAAATTGGTATCAGAGGAGTTCGGTTCTACTGCAAACTCTGATCTTTTCTATGTGAAGCAATAATGTTTAGCGTATTGAGTGTGGTTATCAGTCCAGGGAGTCCGGTGTTGGTGCGGCGGCCGACGTATCCATACACCAGGACCATGACTTCTGATTTCCGACTTAATACACGAAAACATTGATTGCGTGTGTGTTTCAAAGTTTTCTTTGTGATTTCTTTGTGTCAGCTCACCAGGTATACTGTTTGACCGTGGCGCACCTGTCTCCTTTCAGGATGGCCCCACGACAGCAGCCAGCTAGGGTTCCGAGAGTCGAGCGTGACGACAGCCCACCGAGCGACGAGGCCTCGGTACAGCGCCCTTTGTCAGCAGTGGCACCGGCGGTAGCTCTACCCGCCGAGCCCCCGATGCTTCCAGCAGCAGCCGCTGACGATGCACGTCACCTCAGCGCACTGCATGAGTTTCAGCGCCAGCGACCACCCAGGTTTCGCGGGGAGACGGATCCCCAGGCAGCAGAGGATTGGCTGGAGGCAGTGGTTCGAGTGTTTAGGCTAGTGAGGACACCAACAGACCTCATGGTGATCCTCGCTGCGAGCCTACTACACGCAGCAGCAGGACGATGGTGGAGCTTGATGCTCCAGGTACACGATGAGGCATCTCTACTTTGGACGGACTTTGAGATCATCTTCCGCTCGGAGTTCGTCCCAGCCACCCTTCGTGCGGTGCGTATCCAGGAGCTTCTACAGCTGCGGCAGGGCAGCATGACGGTCGCTCAGTACGCGGCGAGATTCACCGACCTTTCTCGGTACTCGACAGACATGGTACGGGACCCCTTCTTCCGGGCCCGAACCTTCGAGCAGGGTTTGAGACACGAGATCAGGGCATCGCTGATCTCCCTCAGCATACCGACTCAGACAGGAGTACTAGAGCGGGCCCTTCTGATCGAGAGCTTCCTTGTTGAGTCTACACCAGCACAGAGACCCACCGCAGGGCGGCACGTAGCGGAGTCTTCAGTAGCAGGTAGCCGACAGATGACTCAGGGTTCCAGGCAGACCAGACCTACCAGTGGCCGACTGCACGACTCAGGCTCAGTTGTGCGGGGAAGCCGGGGTGGAGTCAGAGCCAGGCGTGCCGAGAGTGGGCAGTGTTACTCTTGTGACGGGATTGGTCACATGGCTCGTGACTGTCCGACCCGCCATGCTGATGATCAGCAGTTAGGTGAAGAACCTCCCAGGTAGAGGCAGAGGTTCGACCGCGGCGGTCCGCAGGGAGGAGGCAGACGAGGCAGAGGAGCTGGACGAGCAGCCGGTGGTGGGCGACGCTTTGAGGCTCTTCCACCACCACCACCAGGAGGTCCACCCCGACCGCAGGGGAGAGCTCAGCTTCAGGCAGCCGAGGCCTTCGATCATGGAGCTCTGGGAGCCGATGGACAGGAGCAGAACTAGTGGATAACATCCTTTGTACTTCTGGTTCCTTGTTGCTTTTGTGTAGCGTCTTGTATTATGAGCTGCAATAATAAAAGACGCATACCTTTGTGATATTTTCGTTCCTGTCCTCTTTCGTGATGTTACTAAGAGGTTCCAGTTTTGGCTGTTGACTTGACCCTCACTTGTGAGACATCTACTGGAGGAGACCCAGTTACCACACACTGATGCCGACAGTGTGACTCAACCCTTGGAGGCGAGAGTAACGGTTGAATCTCTTAGTAGTAGCGTCGAGGCCTTACGACGTCATCCTTGGTATGGATTGGTGTCATCCATGTTAGGATTGACTGTTTTAGGCAAAGAATGTGGTTCATCCAGGGGATGAGACCAGATTTCTCTTTTCGGCAAAGAAGAAATCTTGCAGCTCTTGTGGGACCTGTGATGGTCCAGGCCACGACAGAGAAGGTCCAGGTCATCCAGGAGCGGATGAGGACAGCTCAGAGCCGGTAGAAGTCATGCGCTGACAGGAGGCGGAGGCCACTGGAGTTCGAGGATGGAGACCACGTCTTCTTGCGGGTCTCACCTCGACGAGGTATTCAGAGATTTGGCCGAGGCGGCAAGTTATCTCCGCGCTTCATCGGACCCTTCCAGGTCCTCAGCAAGGTTGGTGAGGTGGCTTATCGCCTGGCTCTACCACCTCAGTTGTACCGGGTGCACGACGTCTTCCACGTATCCCAGCTGAGGAGATACGTGCACGACCTGACACACATCATTGACCATGGGGAGCTTGACGTTGACGATGGGGCGACTTTTACGGAGGTTCCGGTGGAGATAGAGGATCGACAGGAGCAGGTCCTGTGTGGGCGATCGATTCCTCTCGTGCACATCAGATGGCAGCATGGGAATCTCCAGGAGAGCACATGGTAGCGGGAGGCTCAGATGCGTGCTCAGTACCCTCATTTGTTTCCCTAGTTTTTGATGTAGCTTTACGGGGACGTAAAGCCCTGAGGTGGGAGTAATGTAAAGACCCGTAAAATTCAAGGGAAATTTTTTCTTAATTTTCTTTAGAATTTTACAAGAGCGCGGTTTCAGACGGCACCTGATTCCGAGGCCCGGAGTGCCCGAAATTAATTTCCGAAGATTGGCTCGGGTACGTTCAGTGAACGAACGAGCGGGAATTCCTAACTTTTGATCCGGTGCTCGGAATTGAAATCCGAGGGCACCGATGAACTCGCAGCGCCGATATTCGCTTAAAGAGACCTTTTCGGGAGTTGCGTTTGTTGCAGGTTGAAAGTTAGTTTTGGGGTTTTTAGTTTGAGTTAAATAAAATTGTGTAGAACAATTTTATTATAACTTGTTAAAACCTATCAAAGGAGGTTGGAAGTGGGACCCACACCCACTTAACCTCCCTTGGGAGGATTAAGTGTGGTGGGGCCCACACGAACCCCTAATCCTTTCAAATTCTCCCAACTCCCTTAACGCCTCATTTATTGGCTTGAGTTACCTTTTTAATTATGGGAGTTAAACCTTTTGAATTTCAAACCTTTGAAATTCTAATGTGTTATGTGATAATAAAATAAGATGTTGTCTTATTTTATTTTGGGGTTATTTGTTTGTCTTCTTGAGAGGTGGAGAGCTCTTCTTCTTCTTCTACTCTGACGAAGAACTCGAAGAACGTTCATCTTGACGAAGAACGCTCAAGCTCCGACGAAGAACGCCGCACCTCCATTCTTCGTTTACCGTGTCAACGAAAGGGGACGCCACTTCTTCCTCGGACAACCTTCGTCGGCGTACAAGTTTCGCCAATGACGTGTCTCTTCGAATGCATCCCTTCGTCATCGGATTTGACGAACGGCTACCGCGACGCCCGACCTCCGCGACGTCGTCTTCCGCGGAACCTTGACAATCTTCGAACCTTATACCCGAGGTAGGGGTTGTTGTTTTATTCTTTAATTATTCCATTTCTTGCTCGTGGATCGCATTTCTACGTGAGGCTTTTGAATATTTTATATAAGTGTTATTGTTAACGCGAGGGGGGCCGGACTGCACGAACACGGCCGAACCCCCCTCCATCGTTCTTGTTTATTCTTGTGGGTGGAAGCAAGTGGCGTGGTGCCGTCGCACCATGCGGATAATCATGCTATTATTTTACGCGGCGCCGTCGCGCCACACCGAGGTAGAATCTTCAAGAACGCGACGCCGTCGCGCCGCGTTGAAAGGAGTCAAGGCACGGCGAAAGGGGCACGGTGCCGTCGCACCGCGCCGGAAGACGAACACCGCGGCCGGTTCCGGGCCGCGGCGGGACGAGGAGACCGCGGCCGGTTCCGGGCCACGGCGGAAGAGAAGACCGGCGGCCGGGCCGCCGGCGTCGGAAGCCGAAGGGGGGACCGGAATTTCCGGTCCGGTTAGAGAAAACCGGCCGGCCAGCTGGCCGGCCGGATACCTTTAAAACCGGGGGAATTAATCCCCCGACCACCTCATAAAAACCCCCCTCTTTATGAGGGGGGCGGTTCTTTGAAGGAGGGGGGCAGCCGGCCCCCCGGTTCCGCACCAGCAGGCCCCCCACGTGGGGAGGGGGGGGGGGGGCGTTTTTTTTAAAAAAACAAAACGGCGCGGCTATGCCGCGCCGCCAGAAGAAGAGCGGGGCTTAGCCCCCGCGTGCGGCTCCTCGCGGCACCCCGAGCCACCGCGTCACCCCGCGCCGCCGCGCCGCCGCCGGCCACTGCGCCGCCCAGGGGGGGGGGGGTCGGGCCGGGTCGGCCCGGACCCGGACCCCCCCGTTTCGAACCAGAATTGGTTTTTGGCCAATAACATGAGCCTCGGACCTCCGATCGACGAACCGTCAGTGGCAACGCGATCCTTGGATCGAGACGGTCGTTTCGGTATATCGCACTCAAGGTTTCGGATTACTTTGAGTTCGGCTGGGTTGGTTCGTTCACGAAACCAACCGGGCCTTCGGAGCGGAAACGCTCATATCTTGAGCTACGAACGTCCGATTGACGCGCCGTCAGTCTCGTTGTGTTCCTCTTAGTGAGACGGATCTTTTGACATACTCCGCCCGAGGTTTGGACGCAGGTGGAGTACGGTCGGGTTGGTTTTGCCTTAAAAACCAACCGGGGCCCGGAGACAAAAATGCCAATAACTCTCAGACCGGGTGTCCGATCGACGCGCCGTCTGTTGCGTTGAGTTCATGTTGAAGATACGGAACTTTTGGATACATCAACTTCGGTCTTCGTGACAGTTGATGTATCAGCCTCTCGGCTCGTGGAGCGGACCCTCCGAATGAGCTTACCGTGTGCGGGAACCCTAGTGCTGGCTGCGACTGTTACTGTGACGACTTCTACTGCTGCTACTGTGACTGCGACGACGACAGTACAGAGATCCTGTGTGGATTCGACGATGACGACTACAACACTCAGCGATCCTACGTGGAACAGTGCTACCGAACCTGTGTGAACTGAATCTTCTGTTTACCTTGGACGGTGGAGCGCTTGGGTGTAGCGGCGGACCCGTGGTACTTGACAGTGGTGGTGCGCTTGGATGCAGCAGCAGACCCTTGGCGGTGGAACGCTTGGTTGTAGCGGCGGACCCGCGATACTCTACGGAGTGTGTGCGCTTGGTTGTAGCGACAGACCCGCGACGGTGGAGACGTGCGTGCGGAGTACGGAGACCGTGTAGATGACTGAGACCTGACGACTGCTTGACCGACTCGACTTGGAGTGAGTCGACTAGCCCAGTGGACGGAGCGCCCAGTAGTTGGCAGCAGACCCACGGCGGACGGAGCGCCTGGTAGTTGGCAGCAAACCCGCGGTACTCGACAGGAGGAGTACCTCAGTAGGCTATCTGGGTGAGCGCCCGGTATTTGGCAGCAGACCCTCGGCGGACGGAGCGCCTGGTAGTTGGCAGCAAACCCGCGGTACTCGACAGGAGGAGTACCTCAGTAGGCTATCTGGGTGAGCGCCCGGTATTTGGCAGCAGACCCTCAGCGGATGGAGCGCCCGGTAGTTGGCAGCAGACCCGCGGTACTCGACAGGAGGAGTACTTCAGCAGTCTTAGGTTAGTGAGCAGTACCTCGGAGTCGTGACAGGACCACTGTACACTACAGAGATGGGGCTCTTCAACATTTACGGTTTCGATAATGAATATCCTGGTTTGAGCTGAGTCAATGATCTTTGTGTTTCCTCATGATTGAGATGGGTCGCTTGATAACCTAGGTATATGTATGGGCATATACCTGGGTAATGGTTATTCGTTGATTTCATAAACTTGTTATTCCTGTGTGGATTTACTGTTTACTCTTCTTTGTGGTTTGGGTTGTTCTTGGACTCGGTGTTGGAGCCGAACGGAAATTGGTGACATAGGTATATGTATGGGCATATACCTAATCAACCTTGGATGTTACTTCGTGATTGTTACTTTTCTTCGTGGTTTATCCTTTGTGGATTTGAGAGACCTTCAGGGGTCTCGGGGTCCCTACTGAGTAGCTTATACTCACCCCTGCACGGGCTTTGCCCGCACTACGTTGTGTTGGTTGCAGACGACGGACAGCGTTGACCTTAGCTGAGGCTTGCAGAGCGGGACGGTACTCGGAGGTGGACCACTGGGCGGGACGTGCACGGAGCGGATGGCGGGACCCGTGGAGCAGAGGAGCTATCTGTACCCACCCTTCAGGTGGGATTTCCAGTGGACAGCTCGGAGTAGCGGCTTTTACTTTTCAGTTGCTGTTTTCCCTTTCGAATTGTACTTTACTTTCAGTTTGGGTTTGTATACTGGCCCATTTACTTTTCCGCACTTTCTATTGTACTCTGCTTTTGTTTTGGGTTTGTTTACTTTTCAAAGGCAACGCCTTCCCTTTTCACCGGGATTTACGCCTTGGTGCTAGTTGCCAGCCCCTGGCCTATGGAAGGCGGGCTTGGGGTAGTCACGGCACGGACCCCGAGGGCGGGTCGTGACATATAATTCCTTCATGTGTTTATTTATGTCATATAATAGTGCTGAATATCATGATAAAATTTATAAATATATATTCAATGAATTGTATTGATTCATTTCTCATATATTCAAATTATCTTCTATAATGTTATAAATTATAACATATTACATTTTGTATCATTCATTTGTGATATGATATAGGTTCTAGATCTCCCCCAATTTTTTATCTCATTAATTGTTCTACCAATTTTTATGATAATTATGAATAAAGTGTATTATATTCCATGTAATTTATAACAAAATTCTTCTTATAAAATAAGGATGATGAATAAGTATCCTATTGAACCGTGAAACTTGAATAGATGAGTAATGAACAAAAAATCTACGAGAGAGTAGATAGGGTTCCATTATTTACTTCAATATATGAAATCCTTTTCCATTGATGGTTGGAATCTATTTTTTATTTATTGGGTTATGATGATATATGTCCATTACCTAATGGGATATCATTTATATTGAACATTAGGTCATATAACAATTGTCATAATTAATTTAATGATTGATCAACACTAATAGGTGTATATCTCAATGTTAAATGTCTTTTCCTACATTAGGAACAACTTCATAGTGTATAATTAGATAATAACGCCTCTATAAATCTTCTAATAGATTTTAAATAAGAAGTGTAAATGATTTAAATGAGAATCATCCCTAATGGAGTTAACTAGCTCCCAACTGTATGGGTGTTATTATCCAATAAAAAAAGTAAATACATTATTATCAAAATTAACCATGATAAACGGAAAGTAGTTTAATCCTTAAAAATACAAACATTGACTAGTATAATAACAACCCACATGTTAACATTAATGAAAAAGAAAAAACATCTTTTGGAATGATTATTATTGAAGGCATGGGTATGTAACGATGTTTTTAAATTTGATATTATTCTTTTTTTGGAAATAAATTTCACCACTATTGTAACTCTTATTCCATTGATAAATATGAATAAAAAATATCAACTTTTTTAGTAACACTTTAATGGAATTATCTAAGGAATAACAACTCCCACTTTTCAACATATTTTAAAGAGACATTCAAATCTAAATTTCTATTAATTTTCCATGTTTCTTTTACTAATAAAGAAAAAAGTGTCCTATTGGATTTATGAAATAAAAAAAAAATATTCCAGAATCATCAAAATTTAAAATATCATTTAATCTAAAATAGCATTTAAAATAAATCATCACACCATGTTACACATTCTTATAGGGTGAAACAATTAAACTACAATAATATTTGATGAAATATAATATGTATTAAGTAGTGGTGAACATGGTTGTTGTGTAATAATTTTCAATCCAAATATCCCTTAAAAAGACTGATTTTTTTTTTGTGGTTTGAAAAATACATTTGTTTCATAAATTTTCTTCAACAAAAAATAGAATCTTACTAATATTTCATGACCTCATGACTTCTTCATCAATACTCCCCATAATATTTAGTCTTGTAAAATATTATGTGAACATGACCCTTATTATTGTGTAGTCTAATGTGAAATCCTTGACCCAATTATACAATCAATATTTGGTTGGGCCACCACAATACTATTGTCCAACCTCCGGATTTCCAGTGGATAGAGTAAAAGCAAAGGATTGATTAACATAATAGTGGGAGATTTTTCGCCTTTTAAAGATATATTTAACTAAGTCACTTGCATGCCCATATTAGGTGTTAAAAACATTAGGAAATGATATATGAGTTTTTATAACCAAATAACTAATAGAAGGATGAGAGTATACGACCACTAATAAATGAGTAACATGGTATAAACCAAAACTAAAATGCATCCCAATCCCAAAATTTTCTTGAAATTAATGTGAGTGAAACTAGGAAAAATAATATATATAAATTTGATAACTATGACATACATATCTTAAACATCAAAAAATAACAACTCGATGTGTAAAACATCACTGGTATAATGACTTGGAAACCTTAATATCAGCTTATTATCCTTCCCAAAAAATCACCAAAAGAGGCCACATGAACTCCAAACTCAATGTGGCACTATATCCAATGCTCAAGTGCTTAACATTTACCTAGGTTAAAAACTAATGAATATTCATGCATCCCGTAGGGTTATATGTTTTTTATTATTATATCTATTCAATATAGGCAGTCACGACACTTATATTATATGAATTTCCCAAACCAAAGATTACATCGTAACAATATTAAACTAATTAAAAGATAGAATAAAGTCACTATGATATTTAAAACAAGTCTTGAATGAAAATAATATGTTACATGTAACTCATAATACAAGAAGGATTCATTCCTAGAATACCATCTTCGAGACAATCCCACGATCTTAGATGAAGGGTTTGTTCAATCCTCTATAGGAAGAAAAAATCACACATGTAGATATATTAAATTTTTATGTATAAGTATGTTTTGAATGGGTCTGGGATTTGTGATCAATTCTAAGGTAAAAAATAGATTATAATGATTCTAGGAAACCTAGTTTACCATCCTTGGGGAAGATGGAAGTGGGTATAATGAATCATGTAATTTCATTACCTTCATTTCGAACATCCTATTCAGTAATAAGGAAGTTATATTTGAAACATTAAATCACACTGGTATACCCATTTCTAATATATTTCCAATATTATTGATTCAAAAAAAAACCTAGGAATGTAAGGAAATACATGAGAAACAATTTCAATAAGTTATATTTAATAATTTTACATACATGAAATCTAGAAATATGAATAGATGGTATATAAGACAACCTTACAACTTGTGAAATACACAGGCACTATAAGCATTCATTAAAAAAAATTGGGACACCTATAAAATAAACAATGAAGTGTAATATAAGAAATATAATAAATGTACTTAAATTTAATAGTTCTAATTTTTTTAATGAAGTTATTGAATCATTTTGTTAAATAAAAATATCATTTTAAATTATTTCACTCATATCTGTATACATACAAATTGAAATATAAATATTATGAGGGGATGAGGTTGTTACCTGCTATATTAATAAATAAAAAAAATTATGTTACAATAGAAGTGATTATTCTCCAAAATTAATATGATGATCAAACAAACATGCTTGGTTCCAGGGACTTATGTCACTTCCATAAGTGTTTAGTGAATTTGTAATGGTACACATGAGAGTTACCTCCGATTAACCTATAATGAATCCCTATAATAGTTATACAAGAAGAATTATATGGGAAATATAGTGATTCACATGTTCCAATGTAATAAAAAAACGGTTTACACTAACTACTAAGATGAATTATAATGTAAAAGAAGATTAAAAGGAAGCTAGGAACATACCTTTCCCTTTTTAATCATCCACAACAAAACATATTTTTTTAAACTAATTATTAAGTACTGGTTAATTATTGTGGAGTATGATATAATGGAGTTATCTATAGTGTCTCATTTGATTTGGAATCATGGTGAAATTATGATTCATGTAGCTTTAGGGTTGAAATTATAAGGTGAAAAAAATCCAAACTACCCATATATAAATAGAAAACCCTATAGTGCCAATAGTTACCCAGTCTTGGTAAACTAGGTACCCAATGGTGTTAATAGTATTCTTGAAACATTACTACTTTTCATGGGCACAATGTATAATTACAAGGGGTACCCAATGTTTTATATCATTATGGGACCCTTTTTTATCCTCCCCTTATACATCAATTCACTGTAATTAGAACTTAAGAAATAATTACACCCTAAAAATATAGAATTTGTAATATAAAAGAGAACACTATCATGAAATTTCAATATATCTTCAACCTTTCCACCATAATGCTTCTTGTACCCAACATTATTTAGCTATATTTGCGATGGAGGAAGGTTTTTCACCAAACCATCATTCTGGCTTCATGCTCCCATTTCTCATTCTAGATCTTTACAAAATGACACATTACCCAAACTTGAGGAATCACCTTTCCACAAAACACATTCTAACTATGGTAAATGATATTTAAATGATGATCCACATAGTATACATTAAATTAAATTTTTATATCATCATACCAAATCACCTATATAGGTTCTGGCACAGATTTTTTCAAATGAGTAACATTTAATGTGTTATGAATGTATATAAATGTTTAAGGTAAGGTCATATAATAAGATGTCTCAACACACTACCTGTCATTTGAATAGGCAGAACATATGTCAGAGACAACATACCCTAATTACCAAATCAGTGGTGTACCAACCTCAGTGAATCCCGGTGAAATAAGTGGTAACTAACATTAAATCCCACAAGTCACCTTAGATGATTCTTATTAAAATTTGGTGGTGTTTATGTACTTATAATATATCTAAAAAAAATTAGTTTTATAATCAACTCATAGATGATACTGGTATGAATCATAGAGAATTCACATATCTTATTCCAATAATGCGGGTAAATACATGGTATAAAAGAAAGTGCATCAAATAGTGACATTTAAATTGGCTAATAGTAACTATTATTACAAGTGCCATACAGTAGTGGTAGTTTTTCCTCCCATGATATACAAAAATTATGTATACATAATTTAATATTATCTTATAAAATATTAATGGTCACTAGGATTATCAATCATTATGAGGGTAAAAAGTGGTAGTCATATTGACATTACAATTTAATGATTTCATAATCATTTTAGAAAACACATATATAAACATTATATTCCTATTTGAAATTATTATGGGCCAAAAAATTTATAGGTTTATGATATCCTTCCTATGACATTCAATTTTCAACTACTAATAATGTATCTTTGATAACAAAATGTTTAACTGTCATCAAAAAATAATCAATGATAACTGAAACTATATCATGTATTTTCGAAGATCCTAGAAGAGAAGTCATAAATTTCATCATATAGTATTCCTATTTAAAAATAATAGAATAAGTGGATGAATAGTACATGTAGTATTTCTATTATCTAAATATCGGTACATATAGGTGGGGAATCTGGAAACAATGCATGAAATATCCTTTCTTCCTATTAGTCATGCAGAATTGGTGATAAACACATCGATGCATTTTCACTATTCTTGGATGTATAATCCAATATGAAGTATATCACCCTTTAATTATATCTCACCACACATCAATTTGAATATAATTTCTATGATTAATTTATAATAAGGATGAAGGATCATGGGACATGTTATCAGTGATATATTTACCATTATGTCTCTCTTGAATAATTTTAAAATCATGATAAAATATTAGGGAGTAATTAATTTGTAACAAAATTTATGATGTGAGATCAAAATGGTGTGAAACTATGCTACCATGATCCTCAATCAGATATAGATAAACAATTTATAAAAGAAACACGAAACCCCATTCTTTTTTTTACACATGAAATATATGACATTGAATCTTCCTTACATGGGAATCATTAACTGAATTTCCAATAAAAGAAACCTGTTTAATATCCTAATCAAAATATAAATGATATTACACCCAACTAAACTACCTTATATTTAATTACCATTTAAAAATGATATATCTATGCATTTGGTGATCAGTATAAACAACAAAGAATAATAAAAATAGTTAATTCTTCCAACACTTTATCATGTGAATAATAGAAGCTAATTTTATATCATTGATATGGTGTTTTTTCTAGAAAACCAAATTTAGAAGAACCATATTCTGCTATCAATTGGTCCATCATATCAACTCAAATAAGGAATACAAATGATGCATTGTAAAATACCTGAAACCCTTCATCAATATATATCAAAATAAGGGTTCAAGTTGTGTCCAACCACTACTTCAGTTCTAGAAAATCTACTCCATGCTAGTCAGATCATATGATATTTCTGAGTTAATCAATATAAAACTCCACAACATAGAAATTATTGAAAATTCATGAATGAAATGATATGAGTACCCAATGACTCAAAGTAAACATCTAAACTAAAATCACATATGATTGAGATTTCTATAAAATAGTCAAAAACACATTCTAAAAATCAATCATGACATAAGTTTTTGTGATCATATTTAAGAAGAATATGAATTCATGGATCAAAGAAGAACATGTCATCATTTTGAAATACAATTGATTCTCTTTCAATGTCTTTTAAAAATTAAAATATGTTTTCAAGTTCATCTCAACAAATTAAAAAACCATTGAATTAAAAAAGAATATAATGATTGAGTCTATCAATAGATGGAAGATCTGATTTATAATCACCATGAATACTGTAATAATATTGGTCAGTCTATAAGAAATTATTAGATACTTGAAATGAAAAGAATGACTCTGAAAATGCATATTTGGAATACATTTATATTTGAATTGAAGTTGAATATATCATATATGAAGATATATTTTGGGAAAATACTTATCATCTTTTAAATAATAAAAGAGATCATTGATTTAGGGTAAATAGTAATGATTCATAATCATAATTTTTTCCAAAATAATTTTGTTTATATAAATATATATACTTTCGTTTGACTTCATAGTGAATAACACCAAAGAAGACAAATGAGAAGTTCCTAGTTTTATAAAATCATTATCCTCTGTCTCTTTCCACTAAATGTTTTTTCTCCCATAACTCTTTTGGTTCCATTTGATAAGCATTATTGATATCGTTATATTCCCAAGAAGAAAATTAATAATATGATTTTACTCACACTAAAGAGGTAGTGATGAAAAATATTTTTGGAATAGTCCTTGATAAAGCTCTAGAAATTGAGGGAAAACATGATACTATATATATTTCACATCTCTAGTAATGAGTATAAACATTTCTTGGGTGATCCCTCCCACATTACCCTAATTAAGACATGTTTTAAATTTCTAAAGCTCATATCTCCATGAGGGGTATAGATAAAACCAATTGAAAATGAGGAAAACTCTATAATTATAGAAATTGAAAAGTTCTTGTATCTAGTTCCACCAGTCCATCCCCAGCATGAAATTGATGGATTGTATATGAAGGACCATCATATCTAAAAAATGTTCCTAATAATCTATAAAAAATTATATGTTTGGAACATCCTAATCTGTTAAATAAATTATCATAAAGGTATATCAAAAAACATATATCACGATATTTTTTCCACTTTATATGAAATAAGGAATGAAAAATTTTAAATGATGAAATGATAAAAGTAACCTATAGCAGATAATGAATAAGATAATATAGTGGATACAAAGATAGTTCCTCTTACAATAGAAGGCCACACTAGAGTATTAGTGGTATATTTCTATACAAAATCTGATCTCTCTAAACCCTTGTGTCGACTCTTATGTATGTTCAAATGTACTAATGGTTTCAAAGATGATACATTTCCCAAACTATCATTTCCTCCACCCCATCTATATATTCCAAAAGGTGGTGGGAAAACTCTAGTATAAATATCCACATAGTGTGTAAAACACCCATCCTCAATCTACTAGAGCTTATGGGTTATTTATTACATGGAAATCTGTATACTGGATATTATATCCCTGTGATCCCAGATTAGTAGAAATTAAAAAACTAGATAACTAACTATTACATTATATAATGACATATTACATCATAATAGTACAACACATTATTACTTAAAGTTATCCATATATTTAATGAAACAAAATATTCAGCTTTAGTACCTAGGGAAATTTGGAAGCTTAAGAAAAGGTTGCATCAGATTCTCATCAAGGGATATCATACAATAGATTATAACATGGATTAATAATGGCATAAAAATATAAATGGAATAGATAAAAAATTCATGTCACATGAATACATAAGAATAATATAATCCATGGATTATGTTACAATGAAAAAAATAATAACATGGATAAAAATATTTTTTTAATAATGATGGAATTGATAACCTAAAAAGCATAAAAATTACATCAAATACTTATACTATGACATAATATTTCAATGTATAGGCACACACCAAACAACCCAACTACTATATGTCATGGGACATACTAACGTACTGAGAAACTATATAATTCCAAGATCCACCAATAATTTTATATGTTTAACGAATTCATTATTTAAAAGGAATAACAATAAAATTCAGTGTATAAATTTTCCAAAGGATACTCTTTTATAAACATATATAAGTAAGAAATAAATATCAATATTGAAAAAATGAGTATAAAAATTCTCTATATTTCCCTAATTAAATTTATGATATAGCTATCTAGGTTAATACCCTTAAATTGAAATAATTATGTACACAATAATTAAACTATACATGACAACATTAAATGCGGTCAAGTTAATATATTCCCCAAATAAATTGAATTGTACCACTATCTAGTTGAATTGTAGTTGAATTAGAATAATTATATACAAGGTACTCACTTTCTATAGGATGGAAAAATATACAGTTAAAGAAATAGATTAACATAGTCATGTAACTAATATGGATTTTGATGTGAATTTCCTTAAATTATATAAATAATATTTAGTTATTCATAATGTACTAATAAATTTCATTAAAAAGTTAAGAGCATGTAATATTATTTATTGGATAAATATAATGATTAGATTGATAGATATGTTTATTCAATCAAATGAATAATTTTTTTTGGTAAAAGAATAATAAATATATGGATAATCCTCTATAAATATTAATTTTGTAACAAAAAATATTTCATATACATTAGGTATAAAATATTTCTACAATCAAAGACCTTTAGGGTGCTATTCATTGATGGAAAGGGTGAGGTTATGGAAAAATCATGTTTAATCAACTTGGGACGTAAGTGATATCCACAAGATATAATGTCATCATCTTTCCTTAAACAAGGTCTTCTTAATATATATAGAATACATCTACAATTCAAAAAAAAAACATCATATGTAGGGATTAAGATAATCGTGTTTTTGGCTATGGGTGTGTTTAATTATAGTAACGGATGATGAATCAACCTTAATGTGATTGAAATGGTTACACAGATGGATATTATTTCTCATGAAAAATACATACAATGATATCATTATAATATTGTGATAATTAGATTCAAATTAGAATAGACACAATAATAGAAATGTAAATATATTTAGAACGGGGGGATAACCCATACTATAGTATAGTATCCATTTATGAAAGGGTTATAAGAGAGGGATTTTGGTATTATAAAATTACTAATAGATAATAGGGGTATTACTAAAATTTAAATATAAAAATGAATCATATTATTTAGGATTTTAGATAATATCACAATAAAATATATTCCAATAGTAAATTAAAAGGGTTGAATAAGAACTCTTACGTAAACTTGGTAATAACATACAAAAAGGGTAATGTGATACAAGATTAGTTTGAGGCATTTCGACTCGCAAACCAATATCCACTCATTTGAGGCATTTTGACTCACTAACCAGATTAGTTTAGCTTTATAGGAGAAGAAGGAGTCCCATGAAGCTTCGAATAACCTATCCTCCTTCAAGAGTTTCTCTGGGGGATCTTTTATACCTCTTGCAAATCGCGCGGTGCAACGAATAATTCAGAAGGGGTCAACAATGCATGTATTGGCCTCTGAGGATGAAATAGTAGCTAGAATTGATCTACGCAAGCATTTTCTTATTTCTCTCATCTCCATAATGAAAGATATGATACCCTAGAGAACATATGCCCTCATCTCTCAGTTGGATGATATTTAGGGATTCAATGAATTCAAATTCATTCCACTCAGTCAAGGACTTTTTCATATCTTGTTTCCTTTGTTGGAGCTCAAAGGGAGATCTTGGAGTATCAGTTCCCCCAATCTCAGGCCAGGTATGGTTAGACATCATGAATGGAAATTGAACATCAATTTGCTTGATTTTAAGGATACATGTGCACAAATATGGATAAAAACACATGGTCTTAACTGGGTTTTTTGGCATGCTGAGATTTTATTCGATATTGTATCTTCCATTGGGATTTCGATTAGAATGGATCAACTTACAAAATCAGAATGTTATGGTCACTTTTCTTGGGTCCTAGTAGAGGTTGATATTAGTAATAATTTTATATATAAGGTGATTTTATCTACTCATCTGGATGATATTTGTCTTCGAATTGAATATGAAAATACACCTCATTTTTGTGTTTCATGTCAAGTAATTGGGCCTAAAGAATCTGCATGTAGAAGAAATATTATTTGTGACAACTTCCAACTTAAAGGGCATGACCTATAGCACTTTAGGAAGCTACCTAAACAAGGAATAACACAAAGAATAGAGCAGAATAAGAAAACTACTATAATCGGTTTTGACCTTCTAAAAGAGTCTAATGGAAAGAATGTTGAGTCTGCTGAAAAATCTCAATGGTCTATTGATGAAGAACCTAATTCCAAAAAGAGATGTTCTATGGAACCTATAAAGAATAGTTCTTCTGAACAAAAAAATGAGAGCGTTCTATACTAATAGTAAGATTTTTGGTTTGATATTCATCTATACATTAATGACAATTCCATTGTGGTAGATAATGGAGCCTCATTCAAACATATATTGACATGGGGTCTCAAAGATGATGAAGATAATGAATCAATTGACAGCCTTGATGCTCTGGAAACTACTGCTCAAGAAGATGCATACTCCTACCTAAAGCAAGAACAGATTTTGGTCAATGCCAAAAGTTGAAGAGGCAAGGAAATGATGGATCTTCCTATCTCAAGGAAATATAAATATATGAAGGAGGTGAATGATTGTAACTATACACCGACAAATGAAAATAAAAAGGTACAACACCCGAACTCAAATGTCAAAGTCTGTGTTCTTTTCACATCAGATAGAGAATCATATGTTTCTACAGCTCCCAACGAAACTAATTTGGAGGTCTCTCCTCTGGAAGGTAATCCTAGAGCCCATGTTAAATCTAGTTTATTTCATGTTCTTTCATCTATGGTTTTTGTTGGGAATACTACACTATTGCATGCTAAGGACTGTAGGGATACATTCATTTTTGTTCCAGCCTATTCCCAACATAAAGAGACTAATGCACAAGATGATATGATTACCCATATCTTGTTCCATAAACCCACTCCAACTAGGAAACATGAACATACATGTGAATTGAAGGAATCTTTCCAAGCCTCCTCTCCTGATATGCATGTAGACTCTCCCAATTTGAAGGGAATAACAAATTAAAAGGTAGAAGGATCACCCCATACTCCACCATGTTGTGGAACCCCTCAATCAAAAATTTAAAAAGTTTTGAGAACGATGAGTACCTATAATTCGTTCTAATTGCTTGGATCTTCCAGTAGTGATAAAGACAGGAAAACAGTGGAAGATCAGGATGGATTAAAGCGTGTGAACATTGATATAGCTTCTGAGTTCCCGGATGATGGTGGAGGTCCCTCGATGCAGGAAAAGGCCAGCTGGAGGGGGAGACATCCACATGGCAGGGGTGATCAGACATCTCATCATAGAATGAACACTCACTCACGAGTGCGCTGATATCATTTTTATGGACCTGCATTGTTGTGTTTTATCCTCTGTCTTTACATCATTTATGACTTTATTTTTAATAGTGGGGTCCTTTGTGCCTCAACCTTCCTTAAAAAAACTAAGTGAATAATTAATTTTAAAATATTATAATACAAAATTATTTTATTAAGAAATTAAAATGAGTGGAATATAATATTTTACCTAACTTAATATTATGTCTTTAGAACTGAAACTTTTAACCAACATAAAAATTAATTATTGAAGAGATATATAATGTAGATACTCTTTTATTGGGGTTTGAAAGTGGTCCTTCTAATTTGGTGTCTGTGAAATGAGAATATGGGGTTGGTAATTATAGGTGTAGTGAGTGGACTTTCCTATAATGAAGTAATGATTAAATTATTCTCCCATTATTTTATGTGCTCCATGACCCTCTACGGATCCCCACTAAATCCATTAGTGCTATAATATATTCTTTAGTTCCAATATAAGGAATGAATCACTCCCATGATATTTGAGTCCGAACTACACATATATGATTCCATATTTACTACATTTTTCTATATTTCACCAATTTTTACCATATTTTACTATTTATACCAAAAAATTGAAACTTTCATCCACTAGATAAATTATATATCATTATTAAAAATATATAATTTCATATACAAAATTCATTTTCTAAATATGGTAAATTTAGTTATTAAATAATTACTACTGGAAATAGATATTATGAGATTTATGTTGCCAAGACCCAGAACAATGTGACATCCAACCTCACACATGACCCACATTGTGAAATGGACCGAAGGGTGTTCCTAATCCCCATTTGCTAAAAAATAGTTACTATGAATTACGTAACACATTTTGGAATGATTTATACCATTTTAATCATCTAAAAATAACCAAAAAAGATAATAAGTCACATCATAAGCAATAACCATAACACAAAGGATCAAGAAACATTGCAAGCATGAATTAAGAATTAAACTTTTACCAAAAAACCAAAACAACCAACAACAGAAGGGATAAACAAGAAAACCAATCATTCAATCCTCATGCGGGTCAACACCCTTATGTCACTCCCTCCAATACCTATCGAACAAGAAACCATTTGGACAAAGAAACACCTTCTCCACCACGAAAGTCATTATCTTAACCATAGTCAAACATAAAAAGGTATACATACATGAAAAAAACATGAAAACATATATTTAAAATTGTAAAATCACCATCAAATCATTATGTTACAACAAAACCCATTGAAACACAATTTTTACCACCCACATAATTTTATAAGCCCACTTGAAAATGAATAAAAGAATAATAAAATCCTAAAATTACATCATGGCATGGAATCACCGAACATTTCCTTAAAATCACTCAGATTTGGTAGGAAACCGCAAGTCACACCCATGAAGAATCCTATAGAATCTAGGAAACACAAAAAAATAACAAGATTCAACCCATTGAAAAAATATTTAACCCACTTTAGTTCAATCTGACCACTATAAAAATGAGAACATAATGAATAAAGAATAAGAGAAGAAAAGAGAATCCAGACTAATGTTTCTCTATAAAATCAAATCCAAGACTCCCAATATTTGGTAAATATGGTAGTGGATGATGAGATAAGACTACTAATAGGGTTTTGGAGTCTCAATGGGGGATAAAGTGTTATTATGTTATTAAAATTGGAGAGGGGTTATTTTTGGGATTTTTTAAAAATAATTTTCTGGAAGGAAAATGTTTTGGCCATAATGGTTTCCAAATTATGTGGATACCAGGAGTTGAATTTATATAATAGAAAAGAAGGCCACAGAGTTCACCTGGACGAGGTGGAAAAACATTCTCTTAGACTTGCGGCTAGAACAACCAAACTTTCTTGGTCGCATGATTATCTTAGGTGGAAAAATAATCATACGCTAGGATATGCTGTGTAGATAGTTCCACTATCCTGGGAACATTGTTTTCACTAGGATGGAGCACGAGTCTTACTAAAAGTGTGAAAACCACTTGACTTAATTTCCACAGCCCAACAACTACCATTTTTCTCAAACTAATCTAGGAAATACATCTAAAAATTATAAGAAATAAAATTTAAAGAAAAAATAACTCAAACTAACACCAATTATGTGAAAAGTCTCCCCACAATGAAACGTTTCTTCCCTCAGAAAGTAAAACTAGTGTATGATCAAAGAATAAATAATTATAGTACTCCACACATTATTTCCTCTACCATTTCTAATGTAGGTTATTTCTATGTGACCAATGGATCTGGACCAAAAAAAAAAGTTTCCCCCAAAATATCTTTCACTTGGGAATCCATAATCTCCACTGGTCACTCTAACATGGACACGATAGATTTCTATTACAATTTTTCCCATTTTAGTTTTTGAGATGGGTCTGGGATATACTTCTTCAATTTTGAGACATAAAACACATAATAGATTGACATTAACAAAAATGGTATTGCTAAATAGTATAACAAATTACCAATTATCTTGATATTCATTAAATTTATAACATACCTTAGCATACGATTCCCTTTCTCATGAAGAGGATAGTGACCTAGGTGAGGTGAGAATTTTAGAAATAACTTGTCACCCACTGAGAATTCCATGGATGGGCACTACTCATGAACATAATAATTAAGGAATATTTTTTCTATAAAAAACACTTTGTGATCAACCAATATTTATCAGATATCTCTTGTACATGGCTTAGTGCCATCAAATAAGAAACACACACTTCTATCAAACATAATGGTGACTGAAAATGATTACCAGCAAGATCCTTAAAGGGGGTCATTTTTATCTTGGATTGATAACTTTTAATATATGTTAACCCAACTAATCTTAAATGGTTATCCCATAAGGCACTAAAATCCAACTAGCATGTATAAAGACTATCTTGCAATATTTGATTCACCCTCTTAGTTGGACCATCTGTTTGAGGATGATATGTTTTAATAATTTTGAATTGTGACCACATTGCCTTGTAAAGTTCTTTCTATAACCAAGAGGTAAAATTGGGGTCTTTGTCTAAATTATATTTATATTTTCTCCATGAAGCCTCAATATTTATTGAATATACAACCAGTTCATCTCATTCACTTTTGCTGAATCCATGAATAGAATAAAATTAGCTAATTTGGTTATTTGGTCAATAACCACCCAAATGGATTTCCTTCCTCGAGGTGTATAAGGTAATCAAATGATGAATTCCATGGAGACCTTGTCCCACTTCGAGGTATGAATAGGGATTAGATGAGACTAATATGATGGAATTTGGTGTTAATTTTTAACCTACTAGAATGTATCAAATCTTGATACAAATACACCTATATCACACCTCATACCTGGCTACAGAAACTGGCATCGTACATATTAGAGCATATTGGAGGCTCTATGATAATTAACCACTACAACTGTCGGTTATCCTATATCACCACCTTCCATAGATATTTCAGAAAAATGAATTGAAAAATGAAATAAAGGATTCCCTCAGAGGTTGATGACTCCCACAGGGAACCTACAACCATTTAGAAGTTACATGAAGCACTAGAACAACTAATTATTATGATTTGATTCTAGAAATAACTTTATTAGAGAGGGATTCAAATGAAAACTAGATAAGATTATGGCTCCCCTATGATATTTGGATTCCAAGATCATATCGGTAAATTCCCCATTAAATTCCATTACTCTCAAGAATCCTTTATAGATTCCACTAGAATATTCCTACATAGGGAATCAGATACTACATTTCATTTTCCTAAGGTATAGAAAATTTCAAATATGAACAACTAAAGGAACTCAACACATTGGTTCTCTCTCAGCTTTTTATATTTCTATGATAAAATATAATGCAAAAACATTATTGTCTGAGTAAACCATGAATATATCCCCAACTAGATATGGACACCACATATTCGAGGCATGCATCACCACTTCTAGTTCCATGTTGTGGGTTCAGTAATTACTTTCATATTCACTATTTTGTAGAGATCCATACACCATCATGTGGTTATCCTGCATTATGGAACACCTAAGACCCATAAATGAAGCAACATAGTAGAAAACGTAACCCTTTACACTTCTATAAGTATCAAAAGAGAAAAAGTGTTCAACATCTACTTGAGTTACTCAAAAGATCCCTGAACCTCTAGGATCCACCCAAACCCATCCTCTTTTCAGCTAAGTTTGGTCATGGGTGAAGATATCTGATAGAAATCCTTGATGAACTACCTGTAACATACTTTTATGCATAAGAAACTCCTTATCAGGAATACATTATTCATTTTTTCCCTAGATATTAAAACTCTAATTTCCTCGAGGTCCATTGAAACTCCCTGTTCTGGGATCACATGACCTATAAACTTATATTCCAATATTCGAATGGTGAACTTGGAGATCTTAACATAAAAGAAGTGATCTTGAATAATTACGGATAATATCCTCATGTGTTTTCCATGATATTCCTCTATCTCAGAGTAGAAAAAGATTTAATCCACAATCACCCCAGGAAAGTAGTCAAGGTACCGATACAAAACCGTAGTGACCTTACTCAGCTTATGATAATCAATGAAAAACTAATGGGGTCATTCAACCATTTTGGAAAATAGAATTGGGGTGGACCAAGCTGAGATTCATGAGTGAATGAATCTTATGGATTCCAAAACATCATGTTGTATATTTAATTTAATCAACATGGTAGGGTCTATAAGATATGAGGGAAGATATATTGGCCATGTTATTGGTAACAACATAATGGTGAACTCCAAATCCATATCTCATGGTAAATCAGAGAAATCATCAGGAAACACCTCTAGAAACGCATCTACCATAGGTGAGAACCCATTCCCAAAACCACCACAACTATCTTATAGAATAAGAGAAGTGACACAAAAAACCAGGTTTCCCATATGAGGATGTAAATGACTGTCCTTCCCTAATAAGGAATCCCATTAATCTCAGAAGACCGGATTACTCCATTCGGGTACCACAAATGTTACCCAACAATGATAGTAGTCAATGTTAATTTTGAAATGAACCATTCGATCAATGACGAGTATCATATCAAAAATATCCATTTTTATGACCTGGAATCCCACAAAAATTCAACGTTAAATAAAAATATGGTGACTAATAGTCATCTGAACACCTTTTCCCCATTCTTCCAATGTGGTAAAACCAAGTCCATTGCATATGGAAAAAAGATAAGTTGGAAAATTAACTAGTTCCACAATTAGTAAAAAACAATATTGGAACTAGAAGAACCCATATCAAATATAATGTATACTATGGTTAAAAAAATAAGAATTGAACCTCGAAAAATAACATGTCCTCCATTAGAATCTTCTAATTACTTATCTATATTATATAAGTGTGTTTTTTAATAAATTCTATGTTTGTTGCTGAATTGTGTATTTACCTTTAGATGAATCTTCCCATAAGTGGCTCTATCTTTTCTACTCAGATGAGTACATTAAGAAATCATATCCATTAATTCACCATACTGAGCTGGTAATTCATTATATGCTAAAGATCCTAAAACACTCTAGATCATAAATAACCCTTACTGGACCTCTAGAAGTGACCCATATGTCCAAACTAATGGTATGGTCAAGGTGAAACTAGTCACACAGAACAAACATGACCTGAACTTCCACACCAAGAGTATAAAACATACCCACCACTGGTAGTTATAAATTAAGGTGGCTAGTATGGGTGGATAAAGATACCATCTCCAATCATATCTTACTCATTACACTTCTTTTTTTCAGACACACCAACAATACCTTGGACCAATACCTTCCTATTCAATTTACATCACTAGAGCACAGTCCACTACCATAATATATGTCTTCATATTAAATAGGATTTCCTAGGATAGTGTATCTCACTACAACCCCATTTCAAACTATTGAGCCTTTATCTACTCATTGGAAACCTCTTCATGTGAGAAATAGACCAGCTCTACAAAATGGTTTGAAATTTTAAGCATAATCTGATCCACATAATGAAGATCCAAAAAAATTGTGGTCTTGGATAGATCAATTTCCCAGGGAAATAGATCTTGTTAAATACAAACATGTACTCTTTCTAACCCATCTGCAAATGCGTCCCAGACTGAATAATTGACTCCCACTACATTCGAATGGGACCTTCTAATATGAATGAATGACATTTAACCTTGACCGCTTCCGGAGTCTTGAGGAACCAAAATATCCTCTCCAACTTTTCAATAAAATCCTCACATTCTTAGGGTTCCAGGATAGAATAAAAGGAATCAGGTTTTTTATGAGGAACTCATATTCTATTCCATCTTCCAGACCTGGTTTTTATTCCATAGAATTAGAAGGACCATATCCCACTCACTGATCTAATTCTTGAACAACAAGAACCACTACTTCAATAAATAATTATCAAATGGTTATGGATAATTTTCTATAGCCTCATCCTATTTTTGAGGAAGTAGTCTCTAGGGAAGAATGCTGCTACACCATTTTACCACACTAAACAAACCATCAACACATCACCCAGAAAAATTTCATAAATTCCGGGACTAAAACATTCCCATAAATCAATATAAAAACCTAACCCACATTATAATATATATAACCACTACACCTTGAGTGGTGTCCATGAACAATCTAAATCTTATACATCACGTCTATAGGATAATTGAAACTAAATATAAAACACACATGGTTACCCATGTCCTATCATGAGGTGTGTTGGCGAGACACCCACTCTCAATAAGAATATCATTCCCCGATAGTCCTAACTCGGGTCTATCCATAATCTTCCAAACCACCTAAAAAAAGAAAAAGGGAAAACCTCCTCTCATACTATTTTTTGATGAACCTGGATGGGGATCCATCCAACATGACAACTTACCAGGCCCATGGAATGGCCTGAAGGGTGTTCCTGATCCCCATGCGCTGAAAACTAATAATTGGGCACAATTTAATGCCTTTGGAAACAATTCCACCCATTATATTAAATTATTATCAACCAAAAAAGGTAATAGATAACATCAGAACCCATAATAATAACAAAAAGTAACAAGGATAATTATATTCATGAATTTGGTATTTACATTTTACAAAAAAAAATAACTATAAAAGGAAGGGGTAACTATATAACAAGACCCCATGCCACATGTGGGTCAATAACCTCATGTTACCACCACCAACACCTTTCTAACAAGAAAAACATATCATAAAGAACCACCATCACCACCATGAAATTCCTTTCCTTTACCCGAGTCAAATATAGAATTGTCTACATACACATTTGGGTGTATGTAGGGTGTGAGCTAACATTCCCAGTAGGATACCACCAAAATAGATTCCCTAAAATGACATTAAATGATCAATTAACATATTTTTTTATGAAAAAAGAAAGAATATAATTTAATTTAAAATATGCTCTAAAAAAGGGGGAATAAATACAACAAGATGAAACAAATTGCATAACATGACCATTATTGGAAATCCATAGTTAACTAGGATCAGAAAGGTACTAGGATCATCATACTATCAGTGATCAAAACCCATACACAATGTTATATCTCTTTATTGAGACAACAAATCCCCATCATCAGTTATATGTTTGTGTTGTTAATTAATCCTGATAGGGACATTTGTCCTTAGCCCTACGAACTAAAATAACATACTAGACATTGTATTCCCACCTAGATATCAAGGGTTCCCATGATCCCTAATCCAATATCTATATCATCTGAAGTCCCTCTTTATATAATACCAATTCCAATAATTGAAACACATATGAAAAAAAATTAAAATTTTAAAACAATAATAAAATGTTTAATTCACCCAAAAACGCATGGAAAACAAAATTTTAACCACCCAAAGTATTTTTAAAACCCATTTAAAAACAAATAAAAGAATAATAAAAAAATAAAATTACATAAAATCATGAAATGAACTTCATTTTCTTTGAAGTCACCTCTAAACGGTTGGAAACCACAAGTCGCACCATAGAAGAAACCTACGGTAGAAAGAATACACCAAAACCAAAAAGATTCAAGCAAAATAAACAATACTCAACCAAAATTAGTTAAATATCACAACAGGTGAAATGAGAAACTAGTAGACATGGAATGAAAGAATAAATGATAATCTTACATAAGGTTTCCTAGAAGAATCAATGCCAAAACACAAATTATATAGATCATAAGAGATATGGAGAGATGAGGGGTTCACCTAGTACTATGGATTTTAATTGAGGGAAAATGGGGTTCTAGGGTGTTAAAATCATGTAGGGGTAGTTTATGAATTTCAAAATTGTAAATGTTCTGGAAGGCCATATGGTTTCCCAAACTATACGCCAGCCACGGCCCACCTCTCTCTAAGAGGAAAAGTGATGTTTTGGTTTATAAAAACACGCACATTTAACATTTTAGTTGATTATAAATGTGTTAAAAATAATTTAAAAAATAAATAAAATATTTATTAAAGTAATAAATGCTTTATAAAATGTAATTTTCATGTTAAAATATTATTTATAAATTTATTTTTTTCATGTGATGCACATGAAAATATCTATGACATAAGAAATATTAATAATATTTTTTTTACATTATTTTAAAATTTATAAGTAATAATTACTTTACAATTCTAACATGAATAATAAAATATGATTCCATTCGGTATATTTATATTAAAACTCTTAAATGAAAATATCACAATAAAAATGATAAATTTAGTTACCAGTGAATAAATTTTTTTGAAAGGATATTTTAGACAACCATTTAAGGAAATAATAATTATTATGAGAAATCTATATAACATATCATTTTGATTAAAGGGTTAATGATACTTATTTTTAAATTCACTTTTACCAATTAATAAATAGTACATATTAAAATATGAGAAATACAAACCAAGGTGTGAAATAAAGTCATGTCCTACAATTGAATGATATTTTCAATTCATAAAATTAGTTATTTATATATAACTAATTTATGATTTATAATGGTAATGATATATATACCAAATGGTTTCACAGAAAAATTAACTAATGGAGATGAATTTATACTCAATGATTATATAATAAACAATGAATCTTTATAGATTTATATTGTAATTCTAATTTTATTTCCAATCAACTTATATATTTTATTCCCTGGAATATATTTCTTATAAATCATCATCCTTATGTAGACATTGTTTTTTGGAAAATATATGTTAGCATATATTATTTATCTACTTTTACATCTCGTATTCCCAAAAAAAAATCATCTTGATATTTAATGAATATAATGAAATGTAAATTCTATGTCTAATATGTTTCTTTATTTTTATATAAGTACATACTTTTTTACATCACTTAGTCATGAAATTTACTTTTATTAATATATTATATTATTTCAAATTAAATATTGCAAGGCTATATAATTAATTATTTTATTTAAATGAAAAATATAATGAAAATGTGTTTATTCTATCATATTAAATTTTTTATCAATGAATTTTTTCTATATGTTTTCATCCACTAAATGATGTGTAAAATAAAAATAATCATAATGAAAATTTATGATATATATATATATATATATATGAAATTTGGGATATCACGTTTTTTCTTCTTATATAAATGGTATCTTTATAATTTTAACAAAATAATTATGATCAATGATTATGACATGTTTAATTGATTATATAATTTATTAATATAGTTTCAAACATTATTTATTAGATAAAATAGAAAACTAACTATTATAAGTCCATTATATTATTGAGTATATATTTTGTTTAAAGTTAAACAAATATGTTTATACTATTTATAGATGAACTAGTTTCTTAAAAATATGGGTTTTCCCCTCCCGTGGATTTAAATAGAAGTTTTCAAAATATGCCCACAATTACAAAAAAAATCTCTTAATTGATACAAACATAAACATTGTTAATTTTTGTTTTAAGAAAATCCAAATAAATATATTAGAAGATAAAAATATTCAACATATTCTATCCTACATTGTTTCAATACAAATGAAATACCCTATGATATTATTTAGAAACATGAATAGATAATAACATGGTAATATTTATTTATGAATTTTTGTAAATGTAATAATTATTTCAAAAAAGATTCATATTTATTACTATGATAATAACATATAATGTATATATAATTTTGTTAAGGATTGAATTTAAATTAAATGTTATATACCCATGTTTCTATAAATATAGTTCCTAATGATTCTAGAAAACTATTATATGATACCAATTGCAACTCCCTAAACATTGACACCTTGATCCAATGGGTTTTTAATACATTGTAATCCAAACACCCATTATTGAATTCCCAAGGTCTATTTTTTCTATAAAAAAATATTCTATATCAATAAAAATTACATTACAACATGACATAATAAATTATTAAAGAACAATTTTTTTCAATAATTTTATACACAGATACACTCTAAAAAATTTCGCATTTTTACCATGGTAAATGGTTAATCATAAGAAATGGTGAGACTATATTATTAGTAATGTATATTGTAAAAAGAAATATTCCATAAAATACTAATAGAATAAATAATATAAAATGAATAGACAAATAATCCTTGGCATATGAATATATTAGAATATAATAATCCTTAGATGTCATGATAATGGAAATAAATATTCACATAGATAAAAATAAATGATTTTATAATGACTGAATGTACACTTAATAATATTATAAACAAATTTTCAAGGCCTAGTGCCATGATTTCATACCTAAAAGGGGTTGAATACATCAAATAACTCGAATATTATTTCTCATGAGACATACCCATACACAAAGGAAATTTATAAATCAGGTACCCCCTTATCACAAAGAATGTCTAACACAGTCATAATACGAAATAAAATACTAAGAAATATAATTAATATTATTTCCTAAGTATCCTTTTTCAGAAACCTGGTTGAATAAAAAATCATTATCCATAGAGAAATTATGAGTGTATGGATTGTCCGAAATTCTATAATAAAATAAATTTTATTCCTTGGTATATAAAAATTCTTCATTCAAAATAACTATATATAGGGTAATCACACCATACCATTAAAAGTAAATACGATTAAGTCAGTATATTCCCTAGTTAAATTGAATTTTATTTTTATCTATGTGTATAAAACATTAATTTGAATAATTATATTCATGGTACACACATCATATAGGATAGATAGATATATAGACAATGAAATAGATTTATTATTTCATGAAATTGATAAATATGTATATAGATTATCTTGAATCATATAAGGAATAATTATGGATTCACCATGGTCTAATAAGTACCATTAACAAGTGATGAATAGTGAATTGTGTTTATTAGGTACATAACAATATTATGGTGATAATTATGTTTAGTTAATCAAATACATGAAATTGAAATGGTTGGAAACAAAAACAAATAGGATAAATAACCCACAAAAAAAGTATATAATAAAAAATATTTTATTTGAATTAGGGATATAAAATTTTCTCAAAGAAAGTCCACTAGGTCGGGATGCATTAAAATAAATGGTGAAACTGTTCCAAAATTGTGTATAATCCATCATAGATCTGAAATAGGATCCACCATTTACATCCATATCATCCATCCATATAAAATATAAAACATTGTTAAATAATACATATATAACACCACAAGATCATGCCATATGTAGGCAACTATATAATGGAGATTATGCCTATTAGTTTGTTTAATCATATTTAAAGCCTATGGATGAAAATTAATGTGAGGAAAATGGTTACTCACATGTATATGATATCTCAGGGATAGTATATAAAATTATATCATGATAATATAAGAATAATAATTTCTATAATAAAAAGGATACAATAATCGTAATGTAAATTAGAAATGAAATGGGGGAGGAACCTTAATTCAACATATAAATAGTTCATGAAAAGGGTATGTGAGAGGGATTTTAGTATTATAATATTGTTAATAGATCCAAGGTATGATAATAAATTAGATATATAATCTTGAAATCATATTAATTGGGAATTTAGATTAGACTAAAAAATAATAATTTAACATTTGAATGAAAAGAGTTAATTAGTTATCCATGTGTTAGCATGAAAATGAAATATCAAACAGGTAATATGTTAGGGATTTAATTAACTCCCATTTACAGAAGATAGAAGGGAGTAGGGAATATTGTAAATAAATTTATATATTTAGCTAAAAATTATTTTTCAATTACAATATTAAGAAATTATTTCAATAGGAAGGTAAAATTTGAGGAATAGAATCCCTTACCTTACATAAGGTTATTTCTATGAAAACATACCTTATAACCAAAAATATTGTTCTTAAATAAAGATACATATATGGGAGTGACTCCTTGAGAGAGTTATAAATATGGAAATTAAAATATTTTGTGTATATTTTTAAAAATGGTGTGTGAATGTTTATGGAATAATATTATGAATATTTTATTTTTCCATTATGTAGAGTTCTCTATTAAGAACCCTAGTGCCTCATTACCTCCCTTAGTGATAAATTAATATAGTTATAGAAACATGTGTGAGAAAATAAAATCCTTGTCAGAGTGGAGTCATGATTATACATATATAATGTCAAATTTACAATATTTTACCACATTTATCCAATTTTTGAATTATTTTACTATTTTTACCAAAACAATTCAAATTTCACCAGTTTACTAATTTTGAAATCATGATTCCAAATATTAAATCAATTATATCAAATTAAAATTCTAAATATAGAAAATTTAGCTACTATACAAATACTATTGTAAATAGTGTTGTGCTGACATACATTACTCAAAATAATTACATTATTATTCAAACAACCAAATTATTACTGTAGGGAATTTATTGAAAAAATATTATATCCATTACAAAAATAGTCCAAATAATAGAAATAAATTTTAAAATAAAAATAAAATAATAATTTAATTGATATTTTATTGAAAAATAAGTTACATAACCTTTAAGAGAAATATTTTTTTTATCAGAACATCCATATTCAATGTTTTAGATGTTTATAGATAAGTTAAGAATATTTTTAAAACTAAATAAACTATTATTTAATATTTTAAATGCCGTATAAAATGAAATTTCTGGGTAAAAATATATTTTATCAACTTATTTTTTCATGCAATGAAATTGAAGAAAAATATTAAATTTAAAATGTTTATGATAAATTATTTCATTATTTTCAAGTCTTACATGTAATAATTACTTTATTATTATAAAAGTTACAACAAAAATAGTATTGATTGAGTAAATGTAAAAAAAATTATCATATGAATGTATAACTATAAAAATGAGATTTGTAGTTACTAAATAATCGTGAATTTTTTAAGATATGCATTTGAGAACAATTTTAATAAATACTTATTATTCTAAGAAATATATATTAAATTTACTTTTTATGAAATGGTTACTAAACCATATTTTTTAATATTATTTTATCAATTGATACATTCATAAATATATATTTGATAAATACAAACCATGGTGCATTGTAAATTATTGTTTTATTGATTAATTATATTCTTAAACCATAAGATCATTCATTTATGTCAAACTAATATATTATTTATAATGGTATAACTATATAAAAAATCTTTTCATTTAATGATTACATAATAATGATGAATATATAATCAATGGTCCTATAATAAATAATAAACCCACATGTAATCTTATTGTAACTATATGACTTTTTTTGAGACAAAATATATATTATTTCTCTTGGACAATTTATCAAATGTACACTAAATTTTTATATAAGTTTTTCATTAAGACTCTGTGTCAAAATATATTATTTATTTTTTTTCTCCTCTAGTTTTCCTTTATTTGATTTTATGATTTGTGTTATATATCTAAATTTATATTTGTTATCTACTCTATGTTTTTATTTATATGTAATAGAAATATATTTATATCCCATAGTCATGGTATTTACTTTTAATAATTTATTATATTGTTCTAATTTAGATATTATTAATTTATTATTTATATTTGTGTTTCTATAAATATATAATAAATTTTTTTATATCTTATAATATTCAATTGTCTATCAATGTATTAAATATATATTATTTCATTCTTAAAAAGAAATGGAAGAAAACTATTATTTAAAATATATGATAAATTTATTTATATATTTATTTATGAAATCTAATATATCATAAATTAGGCATATAGTACCTATGTCAGTTGAGGCCATTTTCCAATGATTTTAGATACACATGTTTGGAAAGATCCTAGTAGGTTTCCACAATTACTATGAGTTAAGAAAATAATCCCCTAGAAGGTATATATTGGATTAATATATCCTAGAATCCAGACTTGTTCAAATGAAAAAGAGGTCTTCTTGTGATGAGTGATAGATTTATCCCACTCCCCTGAACACCCTGATGATATCTATCTCTACACATCTCATCACATGATCTAATTATAATAATAAAATGGATATATATTATAGTACATATGGGTATGGATCCACCCACTTATGAGCCCTCTTTTTATCAGTTCATAGCGTGTACAAAATTCTGGAGAACTTCGGATTATGATGGAAAACAAAAGAGAAACACCAGATCCTGTAGTGGCTCTTTCAATCTCATCATGAAGAGCCCTGAAATTAATTCCTCATCCATACTCATATATTTCATGAATTTGATTAAATAAATTAATGTAACAATGTCCTATATAATAGGAACCAATCTTTTTTGAACACTCGTGATATCAATAGCCATTACCTGATGTAAAGTGTGACACAACCTGGTTAATGGTTTGCATATTTTTTATTATTTCATTTTTATTTTATTTTTAAGATTTTTTATAATGTTTGAAGTTGAGAAACATTAAAATTTTAGTTTTAGTTAAAGGATAACAATTAGTTCAAAGTTAGGGATAATTTTTCACCCACACCATGTGCTAGTGAATAATGTCTTATAGTGTAGTTTTCATGGGTAACACATGGTTATACAAACAATGAAATATCCCAAGAAAGAAACATGACATTGTTTTATAATTAATATTAAGGGTTCAAGGTATGTGAATTTTAAGTGGAAACAAAATAGAATTCCATGCATGGAAAATTATGTATCTTCAGTTCCAATTTCGTGACTCGCACATTGTTTGTGCATAAATTATAAAATTTTGTGGTCAAACCATGAGGCCAAAATTGAATTATTAGAAATGTGAAATTTATATTTTACCCTTTTAATTTATCTCTCAAAATTATTATTTTTACCTCATTAATTCAACCTGGAGTATCCTCATCCCATAATCTATCCTTCTCCAAGCTTTTAGGAGTCCCTCATCTTGATTTGAACTAGTTTCATCAAAGTAATTTCATTATTATAATTTTACCTTCTAATACTCTCAATATATTTATTCTACAATAATATTATTACCCCATAGTGGTAATAGTGACCTAGTGATTCCAGTAACATGATTTATAACATTGGTTATTTAACTGTTTCGGCTCATTACATACTTATATGGTCACATTCAATTGTCTTTTGGGGGAACAACAATCCTTATCAGAATATTCACCGATTTTTGATAGGAGGCTCATTTGATTTATTTTGTTAATGAAACCATGGATCCATGAAACTTTAAGATGTTTCTTTCCAATTTATAAAATATATGTTAAATAATTATGGTGGTCATGTATTGGTTATCATTGTTTTTTCCAAATCCCCACATGAAAACATAGTATTTTTTACATTAAAACTTTGAATTTATTCTTAAGGTAAATTATTTGACAGTAGGTGTTCAATGAAATGAAATTCATGGGTATTCAAAAAAATATTCTAAATTCAGTTTATGGAAAACTCATTATAGATGTTTAATGATTATATAAACTGTTTTGGTACAATAACCCATATAAAAAGGGTGTTTTCATAATTGAGGTATTTTTTATAAAAAGTAAATTTTATTTAAATAATTTTGAGCTTTTAATTATAAAGGCCTATTTATAAAATGAATTAAACGTTTTCATTATATGTTTCTACCTTTTTCACATTCCCCTTTTTTATATTATAATGTGATGTGGTATGACTTGATCCATGTTGAGTGTTATATTTTTTGAAGGGATTGTTTCATTTAAGGGTATATAGAGGTGAAGGGTAATTTTATTCCTTGAATATTAAGGTTTATTCATTATATATATATATACACATAATTTATATCCTCAATTTCATGTGATTGTGAATATTGGTTAGTTAAGTGGGATTTTAAGAGATGATTACTACAATAGTGGGGATTATGAACTGAAAAGTGATCCTATTATAGATTATAATCATTATAGGAAAATTATGCCATCAGAGGAGGCTAGATAATTTAAAACTAAGTATATGTGAATTTTATGATCTTTCACCATCCATATTGTCATTCAAAAATTATTTTTCTCTAAATAATATCGTTACAGACTTCGGTGATCCCTAAAAGGATTGTTGGTAACTACAAGTACAATATCCTTATAGATGAACCTATTATGGATACTTCTTTTATATAACCCTTCATTATGATTATCATTTTTCAATTTATTTAATCATAAAACACTATTAATTTTTAAAAATGAAATAGAACATCATTTTCATTTTAAAATTATTTTAATTGTTAAATTATTATTTTATATAAAACTTATTTTATGACATTTAATCCATAGTTTTTGAAATGTTTTCTCAAAGGGGGTTTGTTTCAATGAAGCATCCATGGACACATGTTAAATAGACATTTATGACCACTTGAGGAATGGCCTGACAAGAATTTTGAAAACCCATGGTCTGGAAACATATTTATAGTCATAAAATTTCATTCCTTGGGAATGATTTCACTAAATAAAAAATCACACATGTTTAAAAAACAAACATGACATGACCATGTAATAACATGAAAGTTCATTTACCATAAATAACATTGATCATAAAAAATTGATAAATAACCCATAAATATTATTAATGAATAAAATAAAAGAGTCAAAAAACCAAACAATCAATAAAAATAATTCTCAGAATCTCAAAAAACTGAATCAATAAGAAGATTCCGCATATAAAAAAGAACTAAAAGAAATGATATGGGTGTTGAAAGGGAGATATAATATTTATCAATGTAACCAACCAAAATATTGATAAGGGATACCCATATACACATTTCATGAGTGTCAATTCCCCTCTATGTCAACTCTATCATCCAAAATTCATATAGTAAGAGTGTTAAACACCTCGTTACGACACCTTACATTTACATGAATATGTAAAAACAATATCTACATACACTCATTGGGTGTATGTAGGGTGTAAGAAACACTATCCCTGTAACATCCCAATAAAATTTTCATACATAACCCTTATTAGATACACATAAGAATTCTAGTTGGAAAAATTATATAAAAGTAGAAATTAAACTTTATAAAGATGAAGACATGTAACAAGCCTGTGTAGTTTATAAAAGAAATATGATTTATTTAACCATTTCAAAAAAATGTACAATGGTTTATCCTTTAGTCATTTTAAAGATATTATAACCCTGGGTCCTCATATCATCTTTTTTCTCATGGATAATTAAAATGTGAACACATACCATCAAAGAGGTCATGCCTTTTCCTAGTGGTGCAATATTTCCCATCCCACAACACAATTTACCACAACTAGACAAAGAGTAAATTCATTTCCCTAATGATGTGGTATCATCCATCCACAAAAACATTATATTCATCTAGTTATAATTTATTTAGTGGAGGTGATGCAATTCCAATGGAATACTGCACACTCCCCCCTTAGATTCTCGTGGTCCCATGTGGATTACCCATTAAAAATATATCACTTTATATTTTAAATGTCTTTCTATATATATCCCACAAGAAATTTAAATTTATAAAATCCAAAACATGTCATTAAAAACATTCTATATTGATTAAATGGAATAATATTTTTAAAGTAACAGTGATAGATGAAATCAAGCATCGAATACTGTTATATTATAACATTTATGAATCCAAAAATGATATTTATAGAAAATTAAGTGAGATTTTTTCACAAATTAAATGTAATACTTTAGACCAATTGTCTTTTAAAAAATTTTCTTTCTTAATAAATGTAAAACACTTTCTTACCATTTAATTCCACTTAGGATGTCCAGGGGGATCCTAAAGGGGTATGAAAAAACAAAAAAGTTCTAAACCCAAGACATATGATTTATCCATCCAAAGACCAAGGTCACAAAAACCTTATTCAAGAGGAAAAATAAATATATATTAAATAAAACATCAAGAAGAGTGATATTTCGACACTTTCCTATGGTTTACCTGATGTTGATACACTAAATCCCACAAAACATAAATCCAATGTGTAAAGGAGAAAAGATTGTGTGTAATGGGGAAACCCCTGATTTGAATGGAGAAAAGTGGTTAGGGTGTTAAATAGAATGAGTGAAAACATGATATTTTACATTTTTAATTTTCTTTGTAGGACACATAGTTTCCATATATTGTTTCTCAATCCATACGACAGTTTTTTGGTCACCACTTCTTTACATAGGTGCCCACATGGTTAGCCAACACAATTTGGTAACCCATTCACCAACCATCTGAAATGGTACCTATATATTATAAACTTCATTGACATAGTTTATTAAATAGACCTAGAAATTAATTTAGGATGTTACAATAAATTAATAAATTAAACAACCTAAAAATGGAAATATGGGTGTGATATTAATACCCATTGTAAACCTTTCTATTCCTATAAATTCATCCAATATCTTGATCGAGGAAAATTTTAGTCCACCATGCATTAATATGATCTTCTATCCCCCATATTTCAAGAAAATATGATCAATTATTCCATAAAACAAACAATATTAGAAAAAAGTCAAACATAGGATCCTATTTTGGAATTTAATAATTTTAACAAATATTTGAATAATATAAGCATCAATTTTCAATTAATTTTGTTCCTAATTAATCACATACAACGGACCCATGTGATAACTCACAACCTATGAGACATGGAATACGTTCTGAATTGACATCAACCATGAGGGAAACAACAATCTATACAAAAAATTAATATTTCACTATGTGATCTCAAATGGTCATATATTCCTTTAGAAAATCAAGCTCTACTTCTAAAGTCATTATTCACATAACCCACCTAATTCATTTAAAATTACCCAGTCCCCAACTGAGAATTTCAAGGTCGAACATCGATGATCTATATAATACTTGTCATGGCTATGAGCTATCACCAATCCCTACTAAATAGTTTGACCAATTGTCATGGTCTTTGAGATGAGGCTAGTTCTTAATAGAATAATCCTCAAAGACCTCTTCCATGAATTTAAAATAATGACCTAGTATGCTATAAATATCATTGATTGATTACATCTTAATAGAGAACCAATATCTATTATTATTAGAAAAATAAAATAGACCTAGTTTGGTATCCCATAATCCTAAAAAACTGAGGAAATATGCCTGATGTATACCCACTATAATCTGATCAACTTGTTATATTTAAACATATATTCAAGGATGTTAATATATTTTCTTTAATTCTCATTGAATCATTGAGGCCCTTATTGAATGAGGGCATAAAATTTGTTCCCCAGTCAAACATGATGAAAGATGGAATATCATCTAGAATCACAATTTTCTACAATTATAACCTATACAGTTATTTAACCTTAGTTGTCTCCTTGATTAATTATTTTAATAATTACCTATATAAAATTATTTTTTTGAGGGGTACGTGGTATTTTGATAGTGATGTTCATGGTAAAATCTTCCAACATTCAGGTTTGAATGGGGAGATGTGAATGAAATATAGATGTACTTTATTGTATAGTCATTACTCCCTAATTGGTGTAAGACTAATAAAAATAGTTAGAAATATCGTCACCCATTCATAACCACTAGTAATTTAATTTCATTTAATACTACATATTAAGGGAACCATGTTTTATAGTAAACTATGGTTGATGAAAGTATTTTGGAACTACATTTCTCACTAAATACTGGAAAAATCCTATTATTAAATCAGAGAAAACCTAGAAGGGATAGGAATTCAATTTAATTCTACCCAAAATGTAAATCTTCTATAATATGATTTAATTATATATCAAAAACGTGATATGGGTATTTCAACTCATGGTGTAAAGGAGTCAAAAAGACGATTCCAGAAAATAACATATTCCCTTCCTCTTTTTCTGATAGGTGTAGATCTTAAAAGAGGCCAAAACGTTTACACTCCTCACTGGACACTTTCGGATCAGAATATGCTGAATTTCAAATAAGTGCATCTATTATACAATATCATTTAACTAGTGTGTAAGTAATATCAAAATCAAACCTCTAGATATATTCAACCCAACCATTTTATCTGAGTGTCAAATCAATTTGGGAGGAAACATAACCTCATATTTTATAATCTGATAACATTGTGAATTTTTTTCCAAATAGGTAACACTGAAAAAAATGCACATGTAAAACATAAAAAGGATATTATTCTTGGTTTTGAAATTTTTTCTCAAGTGGTTGAAGCTGCTGAGAGTTTTAGGACACCACATGATCATCATGCATCAAAGAATATCTCTAAACCATTCCATATTCATCATAATAAACTACATCTCCATGAATTGTATCAAGTAGGATAAAAGTTAAGGAAAAATTAAACATATATTTATCTCAAAGAATAAGTATTCGAATTATCAATTTAATAAAATTATCAACATTTTATAAGAAATCATAGTCCATGGCTATGATAATTTGGAGACATACCATGATAAATTACCCATTGTAACTACTAAAAGCTAATAAACAATTAATTTGAATAAAAATTCCTTAACGAACCAAGAAATAATGGCCATTGCCTTGTTAAAATATATAGATATGGTTTTTTATACACCACATACCTATGAAAAATATCTTCACAAATCAAAAAGAGGAACTTGGATAGTTTATCAAAGTGATGGAAATCTTATAAGGTTCCCATAAACAATCCGTGGATGACCTTCATGGTCCTTCTTAAGCATATAATATATAATGTTATAATACAAAAAATAAACAAGTAAGGAATCATGGTAATAGTGAAAAATTAGTTTCATCAAAACCATGAAGAAAACTAGTTAATTACCAAATATAAATGTAGTAAATAGGAACTATAAATGACAATACAAACATCTAAATTCTATCTTGGGAATATTAATTTCCTCGGCCGTGGCATGGTGATACCCTGAATAGAGATCAATATTTTAGAACCACCCCACAATTTAAAGAGATCAAACTAGTATTAAATATGGTTAAACATGTATTTGATAATGATGGTTACAAAATTCCACTTCTAATAAAAAATACATAATAAATGGGTCTCATTTTCATTATTAGAAAATGAATCCATTGTGTTTCTTGGAAAAACACTTTGGTAGATGAATACCAAAGCCTATTTTTCAGAATGATGAATCTTTGGTTACTTTTTATCTAATAATCCCATAATATAATAGGGAATTGAAATCAACTAAATTATATTAATCATTTTTTAGGAAAACTCAGCTTCCCGTTTTGGGGGTAAATCTAATAATTCATTTTGAAACACCTATAAAACCCCCATATAATAAGAGGAATTTCAATCAAGATATTTCATTAATCAACCGTGGCCAAAAGAGATGCTATCTTATATTATATGCTCCCTACTTTAGGATGGAGTTGTCTTTCCTAACCCAAAGATGAGTCCCTATCCCCTAAGACCCATGTGGACTCCCACAGAGAAAATATATGGTTATTATTCATTTATAGTAATCATAATGATCCATGATGGTGAAAATCCAATTGATCCTAATAATGAGATTAAATTAATCTATATCAAGGATGATGAAGTCTCGTGTACCCTCCAATTCATAGAATGGGATAATAAAATATGAGAATTAAAAGAATTTGTCCTTATTTTTGTTGAGGAGTGTTGATATTTATAAAATATTTGACATAAAATTTGATGAAAGATTCAACAATTTAAAAACACTGGTTGAGATAAAAGAGTGTGAAGCACCAGTATCTAATAATTTAATTACTATAGATCAAGTAACATGTATGGATCCTATCATTTTCCTTGACATTGGCATAGATTCCACTAGAGTTGATGTTACTATTTGAAACTACCTAGTCTCAGTATGAGTATATAGTCTACCACTAGCCAACGGAATTACTATTTGTTATGCCTGAAAATGTAATGAGTCTATCCAGCCAATACACCCCATATACTGGGTCCCACTTCCTTAGAGTTATCTAATTTGACATCAGAACTCCTAGTTTCTGAGGATCCCAGGTCACAGCAAGGAGAGGGAATATCAGTAGAAAACCACTAAAAATTTACTAAAATCCAATAGGAATGTAAATCCTTCAATGTATTTGGGTATGAGGACCTTTTATACCCATAACATCCACATTTATAATATGTATAATATCCGACACATAAATAAGATGATTAAGAAAACGTGAGATACATGCATGGAGATACTAATTCCTTCCATTCGCTACTCATTAGGCATTTTCTTCTTCCCAAAAGGACCACTAACACTACCACTAGAATTAGGAGTCACAAAAATCCACCCTGACATCATTTCCTGATCAATATACACCACCATCACTTATTCTACAACCTCAGTATATGTGGAGTTATTTAAGAAAATAATCCTTAGAAGATGGTTGAACAGAATATTGAGTTTAAACCTCTTGACCATCAACTTATAATTTGATACCAGCTCTAATATGAAAATTTTGAAGTCCAATGAATGAATTTTTATAATCCATGATCATTTTTTCACATTACTAACTAGTAAAAAACAATTGGTATGTTTCTAGTTACATATTTTTTGGGTATAATTATTTGATGAAGATTACCCTAATGTCCTCTCATTCTAGGTCCACATGTTTCTTTTTATGAATGATTTCTATCACTATTTCTAATTGTCCCCTTCAATCATAATGATGAAACACATCACCTTGAAGGAGTATATATACCCATGTAGGTCAAACATCTGCTCAAAAGTTTATAATAATCCATTAGTCTCTTGAGAATGATTTATTACTAGTAAAGAGACAGGTTTATGGTTTATAAAATCTAGATATCAATTTCTTTTCTGGGATTGAGTAAAATTACTTAATAAGGGTGGGGACTAAACCCATCCATTCCAAAATTTCATGAATAACTCATATAACTACCTCAACAATACACTAATCAATAGTTGGGTTTGTTAATGGACGGTTATCTGTAGCATCCTCCATAGGATCCACCAGCCTGTTTTCCGAGGGCATGATACCACATGAAATCAATAAAAAAACATAAAAATCAATAATAAATAATAAATTAATTAGACAACTTTTTATAAAATGTTATAATAAACATTTTTCAGTGGAAATAAAATAATAAAACATTCCATAAAAATAGACATGTATATATTTGTAGCTTGTACACCTTACTAGATATGGAAAGGAAATAAAATCAGGATCGAAGCACATTACCAACACACCCTCATAAATAAAGGTAAAATAATAATAAAAATTTCTAGATTCCCCATCAAACCTCTTACATTTGCCTAAAAAATCCTTTCTCTTGTATATACAAACTTCCCAAATAATATAGAGCATGAAATTATGATCAGATAAAAAAATTTCATGAACAACCCCAGGTCACCCCTGAATTGGGTACACATTCCATTAAAAAAAATGGACTATAAGGTTTTCATGATCTTCATAGATTAGATATAAGTTTTTCGGAATTGAATAATAAAACATGGGAAATGATTCACCCAATAAAACATCAAACTAGTTCAAACCATGACCCCAAAATAACCTTTACATAACATGGAATGTCATTATCTAAGAATAATACTGATAATAAATAAATTATGAACATTCCATAACACCATAATAACTCGATAATACAACAAATAAAATAAACCATAACATCAACCAATGTCATTTAGAAAATATCCAAATTAAAAAATAGAATAATCCTCATATACACATGAAAAAATGGAAATAGAATTGGTAGCATATGGGTGATCACAATTACATTAAAAACGAAAAACACAAATAAATATAAAGTCATACCCATATCCATGTTACATGAGGGTCCATCCCACATAATTTCACTATTATCACCTGGAACTCCCTTAGCATGCTAGTTATCCACTACAGTATGACACTTTTTATTTACCTAAATCTATCAAAATAGGGTCTAAAAACACCTACTAGATCAATGTGGGGTGTGATAAATTGTAGCCCAGTAGGGTCATATGATTCATTTCATGCATAACCTTTCTTAAATAATCTAAAGCAAGCTATTTTTAAATAAAATATATGAATAATATTCATTCAGATTTAAGAAGAGGGAAAAATTAACATGTGTGTATATATTATAATGGAAAACATAATATCATGATTGTAACCATTTCAATAAACATTCACATTGAGGGAGACCCAATTCATTCAATGGTTTTGGGGATCATAGATACTTGAATCGACTTTTGAAAAAACAATCAATCCAAAGTTCTGAAAAACCACTAAAGAGGTCATGTGTTATCCCACAGGTGTGTTGTCACCCTTCCCAAATACCAATCCCAACCAACCACTATTGATTTTATTCATTTTCCAAGTGGTGTGGTTTCTCTTATATATGAATCCAAAACCTTCATCTAGATTTAATATAGTTAGATGAGGTGGTTCAATTTAAAGGGGATACATAACACTTGTTTTACCCCATTAGATACTTAGGTTCCAATGTTATTTATCAATTTCAAAAATGACATATTTTATTTGAAAAATTATTCCTTGAATATCCACTAATCGATTTCCATTAAACATGTAGAAAACATTATTTTAAAATCAATTGGATTTTTTAATTAGGGGAATAATATTTTTAAAATTACCATGAGATAAGAAATAAATAATAAATATTATTATATCAGGGATTTAATTATTATAGACACAAATTGTGAGGCATTTAAATCCTGATTATTTCATAAAATAAGTTTAATCTATGGGGAAACCTCCTTTATTCCACCTGAAAAATTTAATAATTCATTTAAACCCATCTCCTATGGTGTAAATCCACATATTATGTAAATAAATAACCTTAAGGTGAAATAAAAAACCACCAACATCATAATCCAATCAATAGTATTTGGATATCCAATGTTTTTGGTCACCAATACCTTAGGGTTGAGATTCACTCATGTGAATGGTGATAAAATATCTAGATGTGTGAAGAGGAAACACATATATAGGGTTACCATAATTCCTATAGATAAATCCCACTAAAATGGAGCCAATGTGGAAAGGGTAAGGGGATGATTCATGGGGGAGGAACCTTTTTCAAATGAAAAAATGAAGTGTTTAGTTTGTTAAATTTTATGAGGTAAAGCATGAATTTTTACATTTTCAATTTTCTATGTAGGATTCATGGTTTTCCTAAATGGTTTTATAAACCATGTATAAAATTCCTAGATACCATTTCCTAACTTAGGAAATAACTTGGTTAAACCACACTGTTTGGTAAACTATGTAGAAAGATTTTGAAATTTCATTATCTTTTTGCAGATCAGATTCAAATAGTTTCTAAATGGATACACATAATTGTGAAAAAATTGTGTCAAAATCACTATTTCTCCAATAACTCAAAAAGTTTAAATTTAAATACCCATAAGAAAATTGAGTATGATACAACCAATAAATAGTAGAAAAAACTTCCTAAAATGACCTTGTGGTTGCGATATTTGTTTGATAAAATATATTATTCAAATGTAAACATAATTATACATTTTAAATTATAATTGTTACCACAATTTGAAAAGTATTTTACCATTTTTATATTCAATAATTCCACTATTAGTGATTACAGTTCCAATTTACCAAGCCTTACAAATAGATAGTCTTTTTTTAAATTGGATTTATAAAAATTAAAAGGCATATTTTTTTTTGTTAATTTTTGAAATACATTGAATGGAATTATTTTCAGATGGAAATGTGAATTTTTACTTGGTGGTATCATACTGGGAAAGTTTATTACACTCTCCAAATATACCTTATATGTGTGTATATAGAATTTTTCATCATAATATACACTCATGGCATGTTATTTTTATCTAAAGAGTGATTGGGATATTATTTCAGTAATTATGGAGATGTAAATTAAAGTGTGTTATATTCATATGAAATTAATGGTTATTTGGATTGATTTACTAATTAATTCTTCATTATGGATTTTGGATTCATCTTGTGTATAATATCATCATCTTCTTCTATTTCATGTATTGCTATTTTACTTTTCATTATTTTAAGTTACCCTGTTAGTTATTTTTTGGGGTATCTTGTTTATTTTTTTCTTTATTAATTATTCCAATTGTGATTAATGTATTTTATCAAAATTCCTTATTTAGTATGAATTGTGTTCCATTGTATGGAATGGATACCCATGTATTTTGGGTGGCCTTTCATCCACTAGTTTATAACTTATTATAATAAACTATTCTAAGGTTTAGTATGGTTGATTCAACTACACTAGTTTTCATCCCATGGAAATCATGAATATTCTTTCAGTCTTATGAAGAGTAAATATGGGAATTGGGATAGGGTTTCACTTGATGGTTCATTAACAAATGATATAAATTATAAATTATAATTTTTTATTTTTTATTCAAATTATATAGGATAATTCATCATTTAAAATCATGAGTTATTTGTGAGAAATTGTCTAACCACTTATTTCATGTGATAAGAATTAAGTTACAATGGGAATTCAGAAAACATGATTTCTCTACGAGTTATGAATTTTAATTTTTATTGATATTTTTTTATCAAATAAATAGTTATTTTATTCAGGTTATATATATTTTAATTATTTTGAGTAAAAATGTCATTTTTTGGAAAAAAAATGGATAATATTAATGATATGAAAAGTTCTGGAGAATGGTATCGGTAAATCATGTAGTAACTATGATTGTAGGTATGTGAAATCTTAGTATCAATCATTATAGTAGGAACATGGTTTGGTAAACCATGCTTCTAAATAATAAACTACTAGCATTTCTTTTGTTTTATGTTGTTCTTCCTTTTTATATATTTAATGTTTCAAATCAATCCATTATTATTTTATTGAGTGAATTTGAATGGATTTTTGAAGGTTTTAAGGCTAGGTAAATTTGATTAAATGGTACTGTTATTTATGTTTACCCTAATGAATATTTTTTGGAATGGGTGATTGATTATTAAAATGTTTTTAGAAGAATTTTTAGTAAGTAATTAATGATATTTGAAATGTTTATATTTTGAGTTGATTTGAATGAATTACATTTTGTATGTTTTAATGGGGCTTTAAATAATCATCATAATATTCTAAAAATTAAATTCTTATGTTTTGAAGATGTTAATTACATTTTATAAATTTGTTCCTAATGGATTATTCTATAGGAAAGTCATTTGAGGTAATTCTTTTAATTGGATAATGTTTTAATGAACATTATACGGATCATCCATTGAGGATGGTTTCTATAACAAAACTTAATTTATTATGATACCATTGAGATTTTGATAAATTTTCCCATGTTGATATCTTATTTCTGTTTGTGGGTTCTAAAATATTTTTTTTTGGTTTAAAAAATCATTCTTCTCGGTTATTTAAACAAAGATTTTTCAAAGGTTACATCCACTTTTTTTGTTTCAAATTAATTAGTTCTTATCATGAATGTTATATATTTCATTGGATCCAGCATTTTATTATACATGTCATGTGATTTTGAAATTTCATGATGCATTAGTGATATTTTAAATCTTTTATTTATTTTCTCATCCTTGGATATGGGGTCATGTATTTCTTTTATTCCCTTTTGTTATAGACATATACCACTAATTAAATACTTAAGGAATCCTCTTGTGTTAAAATTAAATAAATTTCTACAAATTTATCAGAGATTTGATCCTTGTTTTTTTGTTTCAATCATGCATTGTGTTTATGATATGGGAAATGATGAGCGTCCAAATAAACCTCATGTCAAAGAATGGGATTAAATATTTTATCCATTTACTCCACCTAAATCTAGAGTAGAGTATGATTGTTTTGAAGAAAAATATTAGATTAATAATATTGGAGATATATCTAGTATTATGGAGATTCTTAAGAATTTCATTTTTTGGTTCAATATGTTCATGCTTGAAGGAACCAATTGAAAATGGTGTATGTTCATCATTCAATATATTGTTTTAAAGGTAATTTCATTTGAAAAATTCCTCGAATCATTTGACAATTAGTTTTATCCAAAATCCAAGATGGTGACATAGGTTGTGGTGTTCTATTATATTCATTTGGGTAATATATGGTGTAGGAATACAGTAGCCAATTTTTTGGATTTCATGTTTTATTTCGTTAAATTAGAATCAATGTATATTTATAAATATTAATGATTAAATAAAGGTCTTAATAAGAGTATTAAAGCCATTTTTACCTTTTATTACGAACCATATTATATATAAATGGTGTCTCAATCCTTGGAAATAGAGTCCCTTACAACAGTTCTCTTAGGAGGAGACATATCCTCCTCTTTACCATTATTAAATCATGAATGATTTGATGGTTTGATGTGAATTTAGGGGTACTAGATTAGGATGGTGAAATAGGTATTGAAAGAATATATATAATTACATCATCTCTAACCACCAAGATTTAATCTATAGAGTTCTATTATTATTGAAACACGGGCCCCAATAAGCTCACATTTTAAGATGTTCCAAATAATTTTCTTTTTTTGTTTGTCTAGGGAATCTCTAATAGTTCTTTAGAGGATATTATAGGAATCGTGGGAATGTGATGGTTTTATATAGTCTCCAAAACATTGGGTTTTATTTTAGTGACTCTTATTTATGTGACCATCCTTGGGGTTCTTTATATATGGTAATTTTGGGATATTAATGATTATTTTTCTATAACTATTTTTATAAAGTTATAAATATTGTGGAATTACTCACGATTTTGGAAGATTCATTTAATGAACAATACTGGTGGTGGATATGCATTTTGAAAATTATCTATTATTAATTTTAAAAAGGGGAATGGATCTTGAAGTTTTTGTTATGTCGTCCTCTTATATTTTACTAATGAATCCTATGAGGTAGTATTAAAATTCTAAACTATGGGGAACCCTAGTTAGAATTCTCTTGTATTGGAAGTGTATCCTTCCATTTTCCACCCTTTCATTTTCCCTACCCACCCCTACCTAGATGATTAATTATATTTCTGAAGGCATATATCTTATGTAAATATATTGTCGATAGAATATTATATTTATATTTAATAATATTATATTTTCATTATAATTACATCATATCTACATTATATAATATTATTTTAATATTATATAGTGTTATATAAAGATAAATTTAAGTTATTTTTATTTCATATTCATATTATATAATGTTATATTTATTGTATAATTATATTTATTCAATGTTATATTTATGATTTATTTGTGTTATATATAATTGTGTTCAAATTATAATTATATTGTATCTGCATACTATATCATCATATTTACATTATACTGTTTTATATAAAGATATGTTTATAACTATATTTATGTTATAATTAATAAACATCTACATTATATACTATAATATTTACATTACACATCGTTATATAATAATATATTTATATTGAATTTCTATCATATGCATTTTATATAACTTCATATTTACATTATATGATGCTATATTTAATGTAGTTATAACATTATGCGTTGTCCGATATAATGTATTATTACATTATATAACATAAATAATTATAAAATTTTATATTAAAATTATATTACTTTAAAAAAAAATCAAATAACATAGATATAACATTATATTAAATCATATAAAACATAGATATAACATCATATAACATTTTATACAACATTATATAATGATATATTTGAATTATATATAACATTATATATTTGTATATATGAGTTATATATAATATTATATAATTCTATATATGATTTAGATAATGTTATATCAGTGTTATATATAGTTTGGACATAAACTAACATAATGTTAAGTAGAATTTTATTGAAAATATTATAATTACCTTCTATATAGAGTAATATAATGTTACACCTAGTTTACATAAAACTTTATACAATTATATGTGTTATATAACATTTTATCTACATTTTATATGACATTATATTGTGTAATATCTACGTTATATATAACATTATTTGATGTAAATATAACGTTATATAATGTGAATATCATTAAAATTAAACATAAATATATATCATTATATGAAACCATATAATATATCTATAACCTACTTATATGTGAAGATCCCAAATGAATTGTTAAAGGATTATCTTTGGTTTTAATTACGTATGAGAATAATTTGAATTCATTGAGATCATATTTGAATATATGAGAAGGTTTTTGAATTGTTTTCAAGTGAATATAGATGCTCTGAGTTAGTTTAAAATTACACTATATTGATTTGAGAATCATGTGCGAGTGCTCTAAATTATTTTGGAAATGTCTAAAAAATTTATATTTTAGTGGTTCTGAAGTTTGAATGACTAAAAAGGGATAATTCTTAAAAAAAAATTAGTGATAGGATTTTGTAAGGGTAATTTAACCATATGATCCGATTGCTGAAAAAAATAAAACAAAGGGAAGAGTCCCATTGTGTTTTTTAGTGTCATCATATAATTTTGTAAGAATCAGTAGGGATCATCAGTTATTTTATAATGTTAATCTATAAATTAATAAGGTTTAATAGATGGTGAGAATTGAAAATGTCTTGAATACGTAATAGTAACATTGAAATTCCTTAGAACCGTAAAGATCATCAAGATAATGTTTGCGTGTGAATTCTATTTCCATAAGAGTTTTCTATGGAGTTATAATATAATTTGGGAAATTTTATATGTCCTATGAGAATCATAAGATTCATTTATTGTTATATGCTAATATATAAGTGTCATAGAACAATTCGTAATAGTTATTTTCCATTTTCATAAGGTTTTTCTCCTTATAGAATGTTGAGTAGAATATTACATTCTAGAAGATAATTTTTGATGTTAACTAGGTTGATATCGCTGTTTTTTAAATCAAAAAAACAAAATCTAGTGATTATATATAAATTCCATATGGGGTTTTAGAATATTTAATGAAAAGATCATTACTCTATTTTTTTGGAATTTTCAATTGAAAATATTTTGATATTATAAATTCTACTAAATGATTGAAAAATATCACAAATTTATATTAAACCATATTATATAAGGAAATGGGTATCTATGGAAATTTATATGAGGTTCACGGGGGATAGACCCATGTGAATCATTGAATGAGGAATCTCTTATAAGATTATGGAGTATAAATCAGTTGTCGAATATTCTAAAAAATATATTCATGCATTATTTTTTGAATTTAATTAATTATGGATTATTTATATATTTATACTAATGAGTATATATGGCTGAATGAATAGAGCGTTCATAGTTAAATATAAATAAAAATACCAGGGATATTAGATTTAAAAAATTGAAATCTAATGAGTTTGAATATCCTGTAATCTGAGATTAAGAAGAACAATAGTCATGTTCCTAAAGTAATGATCACAGCTAACTAATTTAGATTCAAAACATAATTTCAATGTCTATTTTTATTTAATATCTTAAAATATTCCCATTAAATTTATTTTAATGATCATGAGGAAGATCAAATTTTAAACTAAATAAGCATAGAGTTATTTTTTTTGGAATTAGATCATTTTTATAAAATAATTAAAATTCAGAGTGATATAGTATAATAATATTTTCATATGTATGAAGGAAATATATTTTCATGGGGAATCGTATTAAAAAAATATCCCTTTTTTCAATAGAGTAAGATTTATCAGTGTAAGTGTTGAGAATAGGTTGTCACCCTATGAACTGAAAATGTAATTACATTTATACACTAGTAGAAATTCTATGGCTTTGACTTGACTAGATAAAAATAAAAAGTAGGTACTAATATTGGGACTAAACCATGTAAGAATATATTATATGAATTATGTCTAAATCATTTTTATTTTAATTGGTAAACGATGGTATTTAAATTTTTATTGATCAGATACAAATAGATCATATATGTTTATTTATAAATAAGTAAACGAAAAATAAATACCATAAATTTATCCCCACTTTCTTAGTGGTACAACCCATTCATGGGGTAATTAAACTTTTATCAAAGCATCATGTGTTCTATCAATAAGATCATGATGTTATTGGATATAAAGAATCAGATTTTTTTCAATTGTATTGGTATTCATACTTTGATATGAAAAATTATTGTTTCTAGTAGAACATGATGATACATATATTATGTCTCATATCCTAGAGGTTATTAATGAAACAATTTTCTGATTTCTACTAGTTGAGAAAGATTTAAAATTTTCATCTATTGATAATACGAATATAAAATTATATGGAAGAGATAGAAATTTTATAATCATGTATCTATCAATATTTTTTTACACTATAATGATGGGGGCATAAAAAACTAAGGATATTTAGGAAAAACTGGTAACATTTTTGATGAAAATATAAAGTCTATATTATAAAGGTTGAAAATATAGATAATGGGTTTTAAAACTATAAATATTGTCATAAAAAACATATATTACCATTTTATAAGATTCAAGAAAATAGTCATCAATATAATACGCTATGGAGAAAATTCTGAAGGTTATATAATTGAAAATAACTAAATTAATAACATTCCTTATATAGTTGATCCTAAAATTTCTATATTAGAAAATAAGGAGCATCTATTTCATAGTGGATTTAATAATTTTGTATTTGATTATGATATGATAAAGTCTCAAGAATTTAATAAGAAAAATTAACCTATGGATTTTGAATATATAAAGAAACACAAAATAAAATAAAAATGATGATGAATTTATTTAAATAGATAAAGTGGAAGAAAAGGATGAGACTACAAAAGAATTAAGTCACTTAAATCAATGAAATTTAGAAAAGGAAATAGTTTTTAGAATTTTAAACCCGCATTAATGTTTTTAAACTATGGTGGAATTATAAGAATTTCAATTAATTTTCCAAATAGAATAGTTTTGAGCAGGTGGATGATGTAAAAAATGAGAAACATAGAAAACATTAGGTAAAAGGTCAATAGAATTTAATAAATCTGGTGAGAGTAAGAAATTTTTTTCCATGATGATAGAAGTTGAATTCTGCTAAGAATATTAGATTAATTTTATTATTCTTTTAGTATCAATTTCAAATAATCACCTATTGAGATGTTTAAAAACAACATGAATCTTTTTTATAAACATGAATAAACCTCAAGCTGTAGATAAGTGGATGAAATAAAATGTATTGAGCATATGTTGAAGTCTGAATTTGAATTTTATATTGATAAGAACACTAAACTAAAGAAAAATGTGTGACTGATAAAAAGTAATATAATAATAAGAATGAATTAATGGAAGTTATTTTTATAATGTAAGTAGGTTTTAGTAATGAAATTATAAAACCCATACTAATGGTCTCATAAAAAGGAAAAATAGTGACTCATCATAATGAAAAATGGTTTATAAAATAATAATTATTAAATAAGACATAGTCAATGTTTCTTGAAATTTTAAAAACATTGAATAAGATTAATGAATATATAAAATATTATAACTAATAGGTTATATGTTGGTTTTATTGATAATAATAAATAGGGGTTGTATAATGGAAATAATCTAGAAGGTTTAAGATGTTTTGATAATGGGTTAGAAAAATATTGGATTTATTGAAAATATATGGTTTGAGTGGAGAGTGGGTATTTATCAGAGGTGAATAATTTATGTTTATTGATAATAATGAAATAGATTGTATAGATGATGATATTTATGTCTTGATAATGGGGTTAACAAGTTGTGTAGCATGCCAATATCCATAGAGGATGAAAATTTAAATACAATGAAACCATGGTGCTGATGAATTTTAATAGAATATTTTGATGCACTATAAAAGATACTCAAAGAGGAACGATGATCTTTAAATAAATTTCATGGAAATGGTTTTCATTGGTTTTAAAAAGGTGGACATTCTTGTGTGAAATATTTCAACATTTCCCTATGTTTTCTAAATTTTGGGGTCTAAAAGAGTTTGATCCGGCAATGAATAATATATTAATAAGTTTTCTATATATAGTATAAGTAAATCATATTTTAATGTTACATAGCTCCATGTTATAATGATTAATCAGAATATAAATGTTCTCAATATAATTGAACCTCAAATCCCATATGCCACATGTTGGTTGAATCTAAAAGAGGACCACATAAGGTCAAATTTGTTACACCATTCACAGTTCTTTGTGGTAGAGATGATTAAGTGAGTGTTTATGAGTCTATAATACTAAATGAAACAGATTAGTACACAACACAACAATATGAATTATTATACATATGCCCTTGTACTATGCTATTAGCCACACCATAAATGAGAGTCATAGATTTTAGTAGTGCTAGGGAATTATGGACAACCATGAAAATGTTGATGGTTTATGTATTAACCAGTCATGTGACTGATGTTCACACTATAAAAAATATTTACTCACCCAAAATTATGATATTCTAGGTATTTTGTCTCTAGAATATTTTTGAACCTCGTGATGTAATAAAAATTTAACAATATAAGGCTTTAGGAATTTACAGATTAATCAATGAAATTTTATTGGTCACACCATGAATCATTATATAAATGTGATAAATAAAAATATCTAAATAGTTTGAAAATTATTTCTAGTGTGGTAAACTAATTATTATATGGTGGTTACCTTAACAACTTATAACTTCCCTTTAAAATCTCATTGGAAAGGAATAATTTAAAGGTGACCCAAAAGGTAAAAATGAATCATTAGAATCTAGAAGTTATCATTGATTTGAATTTATAATTTTGAAATTCCTATCATAATAGGTTATGTTTTAATATAATATATATAATTTATAAATAATAGATATATTATTTTTAATATATATAATTTCAGAAGAATAAATGAGAGTAGGAGGAACTGTGTGTTCCAAGAATATAGAAGGGAAGACAACAACATTAGAATCATTATATAAATGAAATACGATATGATTGTGTTTATTCAATTTAGTATTTCGTTAAATACCATTTTTTAATTTTATTTTTTTATGGAAATATTCAAGATCATATTTGAGTAATAAATAGTTGTTGTGTATTAGGTTTTAGAAAAAATTTATGTTGTGTAAATCATTGAATATTAGGTTCATGAATTCTAATATATACATATAGATTATAAAGAGAAGTGGAAAAATTATATTAAAGGATGATTATATTTAAATAATTATTATATCAAGAGTATTTATTCTACAAAAATGTTTTTTTAAGACCTTGTTTTGAAATATTCCGATAACGATTTCTCTATATTAGGAAGTTTCATTTCAAGAATCATGTAAGACTCACTTAATCATTAATTTATATAATAATTATGTTGAATTCAAGAAAGGAACATGGAGTGAACTCTATATAATAATACGAATTATAAAGCCTATAATTATTTAAATTTATTCCTTTTATAAAGTATTTCACATTGTGTAAGATGAGGAATTGACCCTTGGAGAGAAGTGATCTTACCTAAACCATTTAACAGGTAATGAGCTTTGTGAGGTTGTAATGTTATTCGTAAATATTCTATAGAAAATAATCCTTTGGGAAGAGTGTCCATACCTTAACATTATATCCACCAAGAGGTGAGTTATAATAGATTATGGTTCACCAAAAAATTGATTTTTTTATTCTATTTAAAGTATCCTTTTATGGGTGAACCATGTGACATTTTTATACACCATGCATTTTGATTTCCACATTTTTTTCTTTTGATTTTATTGGATTAGGTAAAATGATAAGAGATCAGTTTTATAATATTTCCTTTTAATAAGTGAACTAGGTCCCATGAAAATATCACATGAGAAAAAACTCAAATCTTTTATCACCATAATTCACCCATTTTGTTTGGTGCTTCGGGGCCCTACATGTGAAATGAGAGCCAATAAGTTTTCTTATTGGGTTGTCCTTGAAAACTATTTATCATAATAGTATTGATTATATTTATCCAAATGATATAATAATAACTGAATATAAGAATGGAAAAGAGGGATTTTTTATCATGAAAAAGATCTTGGCTATTACCATAAAGAATTATATATCCTGATAATGAAAAATTGGATGATTAGAGGACTATTGAAGGAGTCTTATGAGTATGTTAGATAATGTTAGGGTGAATTGGCCTGACATGAAGATATATTTGATTTTCAGGATATGATTCACGAAAACCCTTAATGAGGTGCTTAGTTGAATACAAATTAAGTATAAAATGGCATGTTTACTAAAATTATGAGTTATTTTGTAAGAGAAAATGATGAGATAATTATGTCACATAGAGGATAAGTTTTCATATTCCAAAATAGAACATAAACATATTACATAAAAGATGTTTATTTTATTTTAAATGCTTTGTAGTATTTAGTTTTCAAGATTATTTAAAAGTGTATTATGAATGAATCGATGAAGAAGAAATGGAATAGCTTATGAGGAGGGGAAACAAGGAACATCTACCTAAGAAGTTTAAATCTATAGAGAAGCTATTAAAATAACATGATGATATTATAAAAATTCATTATAATGATCTCATTAATTAATAATTTTGATGAATATGTTTCATTGGTCAGTCAAAGGTATATATGAAAGAATTTAAATATGGATGATCAATAAAAACTCATGAAGAAAAGATTAAATTAGAAGAATGAGTATTAGAATCAAGAATATCTTTGAATAATTCTCAATTATAACTAAATAAATATGCAATAAATGAAATTGAAACATCATTAGTATATCTATTGGAAGGAAATAAAATCAAGTAATGTGACTCAAAAATGAATATAAAAAAGTAATGTATTTTTTAGATGAATGATTTTCGGTCAACGTAAAGTTGATATATTTGGAGTTAATGATATTGAATATTTAAGACTATGTATAAAAAACCCACTATAGATTTATTGCATCATAATGAAGTTAAAATAATTAGTTATAGTCAAAAGATAAATTTTCATGGTAAATATATTGTTGATGGTTTCTATTGCTCCGTCATAAGTGTGTGAGTTTGATTTCCCTGGTCATGGGGGGGGGGTAATCATCTTATGATAAATGTTTATTTAATTAATAATAATTATCCATTAATGTTTCACATACCTTATATGGATCTTGGCATATTAACCATTCAGTTATCGTTTTATATTATTTTTCTAGATATGAATTATATTTATTAATTATTTTTAGTATGCGTGATTAATATAAATGGTGACATGAGAATTTATTTTTCACATGATCATCGGGCCACTCTAAGAAGCAAGCGTTATAAATGTGTCATAAACCAAATCACTAAAAATCTCATTGATCTTTAATGGTGTCACTAACCTCAATAACATTTTAGGGATAACTCACTTATTCACAAGGGTTACTCACAAAAACATTCTATACTACATTTATTTTAATCTAAAAGGATCCCCCCAACATAGTTTAGATCATTTTATATCCCTTCTCTATCATCAATTGCATCGTTTTCATCCTCATATATAGGTATATTCTATATTGTAGTCCCTATGGGTAGATTATTCATAGATTTTTTGTGAATCCATACTTATATAACATTTAATTCATTCCAATGTAATTATTGATTATCTCATTCATAATATAGTAGTGAAGGCTTATTATCCGAGGAAAGATCATCAATAGTTTCCATCTTATTTACGACCATCTCCTAGAACACCCCTTTTACATAGAGTTTGGGATATATATAATATTCCTTGGATATCAAAAGTCGAACCCCTTATTGAAATAGTGTGTTCATAAACCTATTCATTGGACACCTATCAACAAAATTAGGGGTTAATAAAACCAACCATAATACTCCATGATTTGAATCCATTATTTCCATGATCATAGTCCACAATAATTTTCTTATGGTCAACCATCTTGAGTTTTTTGTGTGAATTAAAAATCCATTTAATTCACTTAAATAAATCTGAAAATTCCTCCGAATTAGGTTATAATCATTTTCTAAAACTGGAAAAATTGATGTATGAAGGATTGAATATAGATCCAAGAAACATTATAATGAATTCACATGAATTATGCACATTACCCATTTATACACCATTCACCACTGTGTGGTGCAAATCTTTTAGCATTTTTGACGTCAAAACAGTGATGACTATAACATAGTCCTCTTATACTACTTGTTTTTTTAGAAACTCCTTTATTTTACCATGATCATCACTATATAGTGGAAAAAATCTTTTCCTATATTTACACAAACACTTAGTGTAATACACATTAGTCTTCTGATATTGGTCATTTTGACATGCAACTCCGACTATCAACCATGAACAACTCTATGATAATTTTTTTCCATCCATGTGTTATGTTTGGATTCTTTTGATCCACCACATCCACCAATACTATGTGTTCCAAATCCTATTTACCTTATTTCTCAATTTCTTTGTAATTACACAATAAATAACCCTATGGTTTGGTTCATTTCAAGTTTTAAATTTTGGGCGTTGTGTTGCAAATTCACTCTATATTATGGGTTTGGATGAAATTGGTTATTCTTTCTCCTTCACCACACCCACTAAGAGGACATGGTATTTCTTATATTGGGAAACATTCACACAAAAATCATTGTTCAATTTCATGCCACTCCTCTTCTTTCACCAAGATTCCTTTGGTCCTTTAATTGAAAATATATACTTATTTATGAATTCATTCATGTATCCATACAACCAATGATATTTCATACTTCCTTTTAGTGGGTAATGTTTCTTGCCCAACAACCATTGATTCCTTTTCAATAAATATTTGCATCACATTCTTCCATAATGATATTGTTAGTGAATCCAATTATAGTCATCACGCCTATCATCAACAAAGCCTATTCAATAATTTGGGATTCAATACTATTATTTCATTATCATCAAAAGAAATCAATGAAATTGTAATAGATTAAAAAAAGGGATATAATTAGTGTTAAAATATATAAAACGATAATGTAAACTCATAAAATAAAATAAGAAATTTAATCAATCAAGTGGATTCAAAGAGAAATGTATGAAAATATGTTTTCTAACATATAATTTCAAGTCATATAGTAAGCTATTATGAAGATTATATTGGGATGATCTCAACAAGTGATAGAAATAGAAGAATATAGTTTTCTCAAAAATGTGAAAGATGTTATGATTATTCATTTTCTATTTATATCTTCTTAATATTGGTTCTATTATTTTCAATAATATAAATAAATACGAAAGAAATTTTATTCCTAGTAAATGTAATGAAAACTAAATCATTAGAGGTATATATTATTTATTTTGGGAGAAAATTTTCATGATGAGTAATAATAGAGTGAAATGTTTTGGAATGAATCCATACATGATAATTTTTAAAAGAAGTAGTTTTTTTCACTACAAAATATGATATAAATGTTGTTTCAAAGAACATATTTCAGTGTATTATGATATAAAAATAGGTATTGTGTGAAAATTAGTTACATTAAACAAGAAATCAATTTATTTTCCAAAATAGGCCTTTATTTTACTCCCTTGAATTTTATGATATATTTTTATATAAATATATTTGATTTTTTATTTTCTTTTTAGAGGAAACAATTAGTTTAAATGAACTACAATATACTATTGATTTATTATTTTTTAATTTGATAGATATTTCATAACCATTGGATTATAGAGTATTAATAATAATAACTATGTTATAAAAAATTATTTTTTACACATTCATAAAATTAATTTACTGATTATCAATTGTTTATAAAGGAATATAAAATCAAATGATGGAAAATTGGGATATTTTATAGAAAATGAGTTTTTGGTAGGAAATCTTTTTTTTTCTTAATAAATTAAATTAATTACTAAATGATTTACTTAAATAGAATTTATATAATTTATAATCAATAAAAAAATTGAACATTAATATAATAGTTTTGATTTGGAAATTGATAATAATAGACTCAGTTTAATTTATAAAATTTCATTTATTCTAAACACATTTTATTGCATTTAGTATAGTTATTTTAAAACAAAAATTCATCCAATTGTATAGATTTAATATGATAAAATTAACTAAATTTTCATAATAATAATAATTAATATTTTACATAAAGTTCAACTTAATTTTTCGCTGTTATGAATTGGAACTGAGGTAAACATTCATTATTACTATAATGGTTCAAAGGGGTCAATGAGGGGCTAAACTAAATATATAAGGGTTAAAATGGATGAATAAATGTCCTAATAAAATTATATGGACTTATTTAGTCCTTTTATAGTCTAATATTATATTATCAGTCATTTGGGGTCCATTTTTATAGATAAATAAATTAATATATTTTAATCTTTTGAAACATTTTAAGTTTGTCATCTCCTTTCTTAAAAGAAATACACCACCTCTGATATCATATTAATACATAAATAGATTATAATATAATCCAATACCCATAAAAATACTTTTCTACTATCCTTTATCACTTCTTAAATATCCTTAATAAATTCTAAGATCATTCATTGAAGTCTTAAGGTTTAAGACAAAAGGATATTTCTTAATAAAGAGGTGTAACTCATAACTAAGTACTTTCAATTTTATTTATTTTTAATCCTTATGTAAACTCATATTATCAATAATAACATGATTAATCAAGTGGTGTAAATATTCGTAGTTAATAATATGTCAATTTCATAATTTTTATTCATAACTTATCTAAAAAATTGAAAACGAAAGTGTCATTCATGCCTACATGTAGTCTACCGCCTCTTTAAGAGATGTATTTCATTTTCCATCACCATATTTCATAGACTATTATTATGATGTATTTTATGTTAATATATAATATTTATAAAATTATAATTATTCATCAATTATAATATAATATCTATATTTTTACCTTTCCATCCATTGGAAAATGGCAATGTCGCTCGTGCATATGTGTGGACTACGACCTTCACGACGTGATGTGTTTGTTTTCATTTATGATGTACATATATGGTAATAAGGATAAATTTAATGAATATATATAATATTTATTATATAATATTTACTCAATAATGTTTAATTATAATTTAATTTTTTTTTCATTCATCGAAAAGTGGAATCATCACACGGGCATACACATGTACAACCATCTCTATAAAGTGATATGATTCATTTTATTACTAATTTATAAGAATATGTTTTACTATTTATATGATGAATAAATAAGATATATATTTTATAATTAATTTTCCATGGTTGGGGAAACCATGACCAATGTGAAAGTATTAGATACATAAAAATGAGACATGCATAGAATACAAACCAGTTTTCACCAGAATGTTCATTTTAATGAAGAAATTGTTAATAAAAAATAACCAAAAATTATAATATAATGATAATTAATAGTTTATATATGAATTATAATTAAAAATAATAAAAAAAATATTTTTTATACAAGAAATTATAATTTTAATGTAGTAATATGGGACTTGAGGTAAGGTATTATCGTCACAATCTCATTTATTTCTGAGATTTTTAATGCTACATTATGTTTATAGGAAATTATATGAATCCTATAATTTATTCCCCATATATTTTATTCTTATTATTTATATTCTAATAATTTTATTTATTATTTATATTTTTCTTAATTTGTTACCAAAAAGTACTGTGAAAATATTTTTAAACAAAAATTTAAATAAATTTCACCTTAGGTCATTAATATTTTCTTCTATATCCATGCCATAAAAAATAACTTTTAATGTTTTTATAAAATAATTTAGATGTTTTAAAATTTTCATTTTCTATTACTTTTACTATATTTTTAATTTATTAAAAAATTATTTTTAAATGATTTTTTTTCTAATGAAGTCTTCAATTTTTTTAGTGAAAGTGTGGATAGAATTCACTCTTTTAACGTATATGATATAATCTTATTTTCCTAATTTTATAACAATTTTTTTCTTTATAGATCAATTTAAATGTTTCTATGTTTTTTTAATCGATGTATTTTTATGAATATTTTGGGAATTTTACTTAATATTTTATCAAAATAAAAGAATTATTTTCTATTTTTTCCAAATAATTTTTGAATTTTATTTTAAATGTGTTTTCGTCTTTTTCAAAGAATAATTAGGATTGTTATTGTTCAATGGCAATTTGATCTTATGATACCATGAAATTTCTCTAAGGGGATTCATAAAATGATTAAAAATTATGTGTGATTCTATAAAACTCAATTTATTCACACGGGTTAATTAGGTTATGTCAAAACCATTATGAAATCCATTTTTTTTCCATGGGATAATCTATGATGAAATGGTGAAATGATTATGAGACCCATTTAACTTCCACAGGTTATGAAATGATGATATTATGAATGATTCTTGAACTTGTGTCATATATATTTATAGTTTTCAATTTATGATATGTGGGACTGGAATTATATACCCCATTATTACATTAGGTAAATATGGAAATCTCACGAGACTGTAAAGACTAGAATGTTGAGTAACCCTATTCAATAAGGGAATCCGTCCATTTTGATAGTCTTGGGTGTGAGAATTGACTATGAATATAATATAACTGTAATTTAACATAATTTATTATCATATTATTTTTAATAATATTTGATTAATTAAATTAATTCATTGGATTATGTTTATGCAACATACTTATGTATTGTGCCTATGATAAGTTTTCAAGGATCATGATTGATTATTGATAATTATTCACACCTAAAACTTATGTATTTTTTTTTAACAAAGCCCTATGGAATTATTTATTATCAATGGTCTTTGAGTTATTAATAATGATGATCATAACATATAGTTATGTCTTATAATCATATGATTATCTTATGGAAACTTATATTCATTGATTGATATCTCCTATGTTTATCCTTATTGATTATATGAGCTCAGCCAATATTATGTTTCCATTACCCATGTTATAAATTATTGTTTTAGTCAGGACATATTTATGATATGTACAATGTGATATGAACATTGTAAGAGATATTGACAATCATTCATGAAATAATGTGATTATGTTTCTAGTCTCCAAAGACACCAATATATTACGATCTTTATGAATATATGTTAGTGATATGTATTGAATGTTTATCTAAAATTATGTATTATATATTTATAAAACATTTGGTCCATTTCAGTTGTTATCAATGTTTGGTATAGTAATTATTAGTTCTTATTATTAGATAACATTTTTCAAATCCTACAGGAAATTATAAATATAAGATAAATTAATGATGATTTTGTAAAGAAGTTATTTTTTGAGTTTACTAGAAAATAAAACTATTTATAGATACTAGAAATAGATGTAGCTATGATGTATATGAACCTATAGGTAATGACTATAAAATGGGTTGGTTGTATATTAACTTGATCATCACTGATGAATTATGAGTGGTACTAATATTTCACAACAGAAAAGAAAATCTCAATGGATATTCTTGGGGTAATTCACATTTTATTTTTGACCCATTATAATGTATTTGAAAAGATAATAACCATGAATAACCATTTTTAATACCATGGTTTCATATATAGAAAAATGTTTTATTGATTTAGATATCATAAGAATGATATTTCATGATTACATAGTTACTAACTATAATGATTATTACAAATAATATTCTTTTTGGTCATAGAAAATGGTTGGTCCTAGGAGTAATCATGATAAAAATAAATGTGATCAATAATTTAATGATTTACCTCATGGGAAACTTGATGAAATGGGATATGGAATATGAAACCATTTTTCTATTCTAACTAAGATATCTCAATATATAATTAATATCACATACTGGTGTCAGATTCCAACAACACATAATTAGATTAAAAATTGGGTTTAATGGGGGTTCAGTCGAGGTTGACTATAGAGTATGGAAGATTCATCTTCCTACATGATGAGAATGTGGGAATATAAACATAGGAAAATGTAATGATGGAACGAGAAGATATTTTATGTGAGAAAAAAGGAGGGCATAAAGTAAGTGATTCCTGATGAAAAATGAATAGTTCAATGGAATGAATAAAGTACATCCTAAATAACCATTTATAGTTTAATGTGTTATATGTCTAACTTAAGAATTATTTTTGTCGATTCCCGAATCCAAGGGACAACTCTTTTACCAAGGAATTTCATGTGTTATGTAAATCACTGAAGTAGATTATGATGGTTAAGGTACATGTAACCTACACTATAAAATTATGGATATTATTTGAATATTTTTTTATCAATGTGCTCTATAAAATATAATTTTTAATACATTACTATAATTTGATTTGATTTTGAGAATTTATCATCTCTCTCTGTATAGATCCCTTATAAATTGTTAGAATAATGAATTCACGTCTAATTTTCTAAACTGAACTATGAACATATTTTGATATGGGGATAAATATGAACATATGAAGGAAGTTAATTCCATTATATAGTCTTACAACATATTCATGAGTGATATTGATCTCCAATGGTTGGGGTGAAGCTCGACAACAATGATATACCAATGTTTGAATATTATTCTAATGTATTTCTAGAATACTTTCCTAGTATTTCCTCGAATCGTGAAGATGAATTTTAAATATAACTCAAACATGATTTTACTAATATTTCAAAGACCCTATATAGAATAGACCAGACTGAGATTTAGGAATTTAATAATAAAATCATAGATAATCTTGATTCTGGATTCATACAAACTAGTTTAACACCATTGGGTGCAACTGTCCTTTTTGATATAAAGAAAGATGGTTCAATGCATTTTTTGTATTGATTATCGAGAACATAACAAGATTAATAGAGTCAAAAAAATCATATACTAGGTATTGATAACCTTGTTTTACCATATTCATATATCTGGGTAACTTTCATTTAATAACAATCATTTTGGAGAGAATTAATTAATGGTGAAGGAGGAAACACCCAATACAATCATTCATATGAGGTATAATCATTATGAGTTTATAGTGATTCCATATAGACATTCCAATTACCCCAATATCCTCCAGTATTTATTGAATAGATTCTTTTTATATTACCTTGATAATTTTTTGGTAGTATTTATAGATTACATTCTTATATATACCTAGATAAATAATGACCATGATGATAGCTTGATGATTTTACTAAAGACCTAGAGAACATAGAATCTATAGGGACTCGATATTATCCTTGTAAGTCTCAATAATATATTAAAAAATGTTTTTGGAGCTAGGTAATGAGTCAACATGATATTCCAAGCTCCAAAGTGACTCAAAAGTTCAAATATTATAAATATTAATTGTATTATATCTCTCACAAACATAATTTGTTTTCCCATTGTTCAGAACCACATACTATAACTCTCCTACCACAGTTCAATTCAGAACATGGTTAGACCCTAAGAACGACCTAATGTTGGTTGGCATCAAACATAAGGACTATCTTCCATGGAATTAAGGTCAATTTAACTGAATAAATTATTAATTTTATTTTCAATTCACATAACCTAAAATCCCATATATAATTAATGATATATAAATTCTCTATGGTTAGTTGCATAACCCTATGATCTTTTAGAGGAGGAAAATTTTGTTCTTCATAGGTAGATCTCATCATAGGGTGATGAGCGATCAGAATGAGGTGGATCGAGAGGCATCTAAAGTATCAAGACTACTCACTCATTGGAGAGAACCTAATTCACCAGAAAATTATCCATAAACATGGTAGGAAACAGCTTTATTTTATTCAAATAATTTTTTTAATCAAGAAGGAATTTCTGATATGCCTATTTTTTTTCAACATTCACATTATCCCTTTTAAGTTGTTTATTTAATTTATCTAATTAAATCCTCATCCACACATGTTATCCCCATTGAAATCGATGATTTATGATTTTTTTCCATGAATGCTTGGACAATGATATTTTCATATTTATTATTTGATTTTCCCCTATATTAATCAAGTTCATCATCATTTTTCTACGAGGTCTCGATTCGATATTTATAAGGTTGGTTTGGCAGCGATTAAACCCAAAGATTGATCATATTTTTGTGTTTGATGGAAATATTGGTGGTTCATGGATTGATTTAGATAGATCATGGGGTGAATATGATGCATTGTTGATTCAGGATCCTGATGAATAATGGGATCAAGTGGAAACAGATGGGAGTTATGGAGAGAATCATTGTGGTCTTTGGGAAAATTTCCAGATTATGATTTCCAGCTATTAGAGGCTGGGAATCAATGGTTGGATGCATTTTTGATAAATCATAGGTGGCCATACATCAGAAGTCATAGCAGCAGGAGTGGATCTAGATACCCAGGAAAATAAGTTTGTTTGTTTTGTAAAAACCCGGCTACATGGGGTGTATTTTGGAAGAACACATGTCATGTAGTATTCCCTGTATACCGAGATATGGTGTTGAGGGTAATTAAGGTTCACATATATGATGTTTTCCCCACACATAGTTTGATCCTCCATAGGTGGCCAAGTTGTGTTCTAGTTAAAACATGCCCCAGACCCCACGTTGTATGACACATTGTGTACTATGGGAGTACACGGGTATGGCCTGGTACAAAGGCATGAACAAGTACATGGTCATGACCTGATGTACATGGGAATGACCAAGTGTACATTGGTAGAATCCTAGTGAAAATAACACATTTTATACCACTTTTATACACCATGTAGTTCTTCATGGTTAGCTAAGTCGCATCTAGGATAGGACACGACCATGTGTATAAGCAAGGTAGCACACTATATACCTATTTGAGAAACTTTAACTTCTCATATTTTCTTATTCCAGATTCAAATTTTGACCCAATGGAATCATGTCCTATATTTTTTCATAGAATTTTATCGTTTCATTTTTGGTCAATTTCATGATATAAAATGTGGTATTCTGAGTAAGCAATTCTAAATGGAATGCTCCAAAATGTCAATGATTAGAATGTATCATTAGAGAGTTCATAGTGTTGGTACTCCCTTGTTACACTAGGGTGTGGATTCAATATACACTTTATATAGGTTAAAATAGTATTCCCCTATGCAGGTTGGACATACTATATCTAAAGAGCTATACTCCCTCATTATCATGCCCTGATTGGGTGTGGTTCCTTTATAGTAGTGATTTCTCCCTCAGCTGCGGAGGCTAGTAGCAAGGATTTGACCCCTCCACACATATTCTTTTAAGGTTGTGCATGATTCTCGGCATCTACGATGTACCTTTGGAGATGGATGATGACTCATCTTGCTTAGCTAGGATATGTAGACAAAGATCCCCTTTCACTCTTATCTAGGATTCATTTTGATCTTTTTTATTGTATCTGTTGGGTCTTCATATGCCCATTTCTATGGGATGAGATGACCTTTTATTGTAACTTATTGTGGATCCCCTATAGGTTTTCAGGGTGTCCTACTGGGTATGTATATACTCACACCTATATGAGATTTTCCTATATGTGTTGTTCCATATATAGAAGATAAGAACATTAATGGTTATTACAATAAATCATAGTTATAATTTTGTTAATAAACCATGTTTGGGGATTGATCTTGGATATAAGGAGGTGAAATCACTTAGTTTTCTTCCTTTTCTACTTTTTAATATTGTTAAACCTTTTCTAGCTAGACATAAATTTGGGCATTTTTTTACTTTTTTTAACACTATGGTACTCTGATGCATTCCTTTGAGTTTATTTGATGCATGATTGTAATATAAAAGTTTTTGTATTTTTATTGTTATGACAATGAGTTATTTCAAGGAGATGGTTGGGTGCATGTTAATTGGTACATTAGGTAAATCAATCCAATTTCATTTATGCATTATCAGTGCTTGTCCCCAAATCCTCAAATATTGGAGGTGAGCTTGGGGATATCATGGATGAGCTTGTCACTAGTATGGTGGTCCCTCAGGGGGTCGGGTCATGATAATGTTGTATATGAGTAGTTTATTCCATGGAATGGTGTACAGATTTTTTCGCACATAAGGATTGGATGGGACAAAGGTTTACAATGTCAATGTGACTTGAGTATTGATTCCATGACCGAGAACCTAGTCTTGGTGTGGGAACTGGAAATTCAATAAACCAGGAATATGAAAACCTGTTTGTCATCTCGGAATGATGAGACATTCATTATAGGGAAAAAATAAAACATGAATCATATAGGATTGAGTATTTTTTTACTATCCTTATTGAATCAGAACCCTATATATATGCTCATCAGACCATGGTACATCTCCATCACATCCGAGATGCCTTTGTGATGATATCAATTAGGGATACTAATATATGATTGTGAATATGATTAGTTGAGCTATGAGGCTATAGTTCAGGGTATACTCATGACATGTTACCTTCAGGTGGGAAAAGAAGTAATGAAACAACCTCTCATGTAAGAGATAGTACATGTAAAGAATGATAAGGATACACACAGTCTTATCACGCATTATGATTTAAAGTTCCAGATGACAATGTGGTTTTGTGGTGATTCAAATCCTTGGGTAGTATAGGACTATATTGAGTCAGTTATCAAATTTATCGAGATGTTTTGGACCCCGAAAGATAATATGGTCATGATGGAATCCATTCTCTCCATTAGAACATCTAGTTATAAGTGGAGTTTGGTTAAACACACTAATTCTTGGTTTCTCACATTTCCATAAAGTATTTGAAATGGTGAATTATAAATATCAATGTATATGTTTAGTGGAGTATTTGGTTGTTCTGATTCAAGTAGGTTTCCTGGTTCTACTTTTGATGGGGCTCAGAGCATGAGGCCATCACTTTTTCATGTCACTTGGAGTGGAAGACTGAGAGGGTAAGGGATGGTCATCAGTTCTGTGCCCATAAATCCTTGCACAGGACTATTTTCCGTGTGATCATGCTTTGGTGGAGGGCCTATATTTGCTGGGGAGAGGTAGAATTTGTAATTTTTTTGTGGCTTTTTGGTGCTTTTTGATTTGGTTGTTTTGCTGGATTTGGTGGTATCTCACTTTCTCCTTAAAAGTTATTTCATAATAAAATATAAATAATTTTCATCTAATAGTATGATACAAGGTTCACTGGACTTTTTTGATAATCCCTCGACATGGTGTGGGGGGGATTTTTCCAGACATAGAAGTTTGGGATGGGCCTCTATAGACTTGTTTTTGATAATGTGGTTCCATTTTGTCTCCATATATACTTGGGAGTACAGGGGTGATATCTGTTTAAAGAGATCTTATTGGCTGGGAGTTTTTAGGTTATTGATGTTGATAGTGGATATCACAGGTCTGAGTTTCTTTTAGTGGTTAACATGAAACATACATTGATTTCTTAGTGTGTGTGGCATACTCATACCTATAATTAAACACATGAGACAATAGGGAATGTCTCGCAAAGAGGATCTTGTCAGCCTAGATATGGGTGATGTTGTTCCTAGGATGGGTGAGGTAACATGGTCCATGATTCCTCAAATAGTCATGTTGTGTAGGAAAAGAATATAGTGGATAGAGCCCCCCCCCCCAGTTTAGATATAGCACTGTGATCAAGGATCTCCTAGACATGGTCGTGGTAGACCTTAAGGAGGTAGTGGAGGTATATGAGAAGTGTATACTATAGAGGTAGGATCAGTTAGTGGGGAATGATTATATAAGTTAATAAAATTATCCCACCAGTTGTTCTATGTTAGGCTAAGGTTACTGGCAGTCTGGGCCATTGGATTTTCCCAGACATGGATGGCTAGGACTATGATGCACATGAGATGATTCAAGGTATGGAATGTTTTGATTCTAATATTTCCTCTATATTAATAGACACATATGTGATTAATTCCATCATATAGTTTTTTTTTCTTTGAGATTTAGAGCTTATATTTGATACGTTATCTTATACTCTAAGGATAGAAGTTTCTACATGGGACACATATTATTTAACACAAATCTACCAGATCTGAGTGCTATCTCTTGGAGGGGATAGTTTCAAATGGGACCACTTGTACATTAATATGAAACCTTGTGATATTGTATTGGGTGCATATTGGATGTATATGGTCCAGGACTAGAATTACTATCATTAATAATGATTTAGATACCAATAAATAAATGTTATTAGATACACATTTCTTGGTGTGAGAGATCTCATAGATGAGAAACTGGGTTTTGGGAGTGGGATGATACAACCCATCACCAATCTGTTGGTGAGTTTTAACATCAATGCATCGGGCTCTTCAATAATTGTGATTCTATTAAACATGGTGGATTATATGGATTTATTTCTTGACAATTTTTTGTGACTAATTTGACGGTGGGAGATAGAATTATGCATTGAATTTCACTCAAATAAAATAATGATATCTTTAGTAGCATATCAGATGGACCTAGTCAATATCAAGGAGATGAGGGTGCAGTTGGAGGACCTTCAAGAGAAGTAATTCATTAGACCCAATGTTTTCCACCAGGAATTTCAATTTTAGTTTGTGAAAAAGGGAAAAAAATTTCTTGTGGCTTTTATTATTATCATCTCTTGAACTAGGTATCATTGAAGAAAAAATAATCATTACTGAGTGTTGAAGATCTCTTTGACCAGTTGAGAGGCATGTGATAGTTCTTGAAGATTGATCATATTCCCGAATACCATAATCTTATGGATTTCAAGGCTGATATTATAAATTATGGTTTCTGATGTCACTAAGGAAATAATAAAATCCTTTTGATTCCTTCTGGTGTGATGAACATCCCCACTGTGTTTATGGATTTGATGAACAATATGTTCCAGCCATACTTAGACCGATTTATTGTTTTCTATATTAATGGAATAATTTATTTAATCTACATCATAGGAGGATAACACATAGATCATGATCATAGTACTAGACTTACTCTGATAGCACATGATTTATAGTAATCTTTGGAAGTGACAGTTTTATTTCTATGAGGATCACCCTTCGGGGCATGTCATTTCAGAGATTATTTTTGTTTTAGACCTAATAAATATTGATGCAATACCTTTTTATGAACCACCCTAGAAAATAATTTTAGTTTGGAGATTTATTGTCTTCATAGGGTACTATAATAGGATTGTGAAAGACTTATCTATGATTCTATCCACTTTGACCACACTAGAATAGAAAGGGAATCCATTTAAATTGATTGGGTAGAGTTAGAGAGACTTTAAGGTGTTGAGGGTATATTTTCCATTTCATAGGTTGACTATATCCATTCCTTAAAATATTAAATAGGCATAATATAAAGGGAATCAAATAGCACAAAAACAAATAGTTTAATCATCTCGGTATACTATTTGTTTACATGAAATTATTAATATATTTCAAAACATAAAATTGATAAATATTTTTTTTAACAATTCCATAGTTTCTGTTTCTGTATCCCTACATATAAATCACAAAACATAACGTCATATCATAGGGAATGTAAATCATAAGAAAGGGGTGACCTCAGATGCTCAGTTAGGGTAAGAATAGAGTGGAATCTATGCGTAAATAAGGAAAAATCAAAAAATCAAGTAAAATAACTAAAAAACATAAGATTTAGTCAATAACATGATCATAATATGTATGGAATTAATGATAACCACATAATTCCAAAAAATTATCACATTAAAATGAAACATTAGCATAGACATTACATATAATTGAATAATCAAAATGAATATCACTACCTAAATTTATAATGATGTAATGTGAAATGATGGACATCTAAAACATACCACTGAGGCATTGTGCAAAGACATACCACACCATCGAGGCCTTACGCCAACGAATCTAATAAATAGGTAAGAACTTGGCCAAAATGCAATATTGTTTATCTCTTGAGACCCACTGATGTATTAAGGGGATATAGAGGGACCCACATATTACATAATAAATAAAATTCATTACTAATATGAATATAGTAAATCACAATGAACAAAAAAATTATTGATAAAATATCATAAGAAATGTTAATACTTTTCTTAATTAATAAACACAATCATAAATCATTCAAAGTAATATAGTGAATAGTTATAATGTTTTCCATCATCAGTAAAATTGATTATAAGCTATCCAAATAAAGAATATGGATGAAATCAATCGAACATATCCCAAGTGAATCATAACTAAAATAATAGATTGATGTCATTGATGAATATAAATACCTTAAAATTTCATTAAAAACAATATTGAGGAAAACTTCATTTTCACTATGAATATAACCTTTTAAAAATAATGTTCATTTTTTTGGATATATATCTTTGAAAATAACCTTTTTAGACCTGTAAAATAATATTTAAAAAATAAATTGGTCATGATGGAATAAAATATCATTAATTTTATACATGTTTAAATAAATATTCTTACATTTTCAATAAAATTAAAATGGGAATTATATTGAAAATGGCATGAATATTCCATTAAAAACATATTAAAAAAAATGTAAAAATGGGTTAAAATGAATTTTAAAAATTATTTTCGAAAATATAATAAAAATTAAAAAATATAAGACACAAGTTTTGATTAAAATGGATTTTTGATCAAAGAGATAAAAAATGTACAATTTTCCTAAAATCATTTTATCAATCATTTTAAGTACTAAAGAGTTTAAAATGGTACTATTATATAAAAAAGATAACGAATAAAAAAATTAGAAAAAATAAATACATATATTTTATCATATAAATATCAAATAATACCACAATGTAGATGTGAACACAAACAATCTCAAATAATGATTAGGTTCTGAAATAAACCCTTAATACTTTGTTACCATCTAAATCATAATCCCCCTAAAATAAATTACATAAAATTATACAATAAATACAATGAAGATAATTATATTCATTATATAACATATTAATGGGGTAGTATATACACCACACATTGAAAGTAAGTGGGGTTTATGGTATGTGTCCCATGTATGTAAAAGTGAAATGAGAAACCCATACCTTGAGTTTGATTAATCATGTATGTTCTTTATCATACTAAATAATAAACATATGTTAATTATTTAATTTACTATTAAAATTTTTAATGTTTATTATTCCTTTAATTTTCCATATTACATTTCTATACATGATTACATAATTAATTAAGTTAACCATAAATGTTTTGATTGTATTTGACCTATATGTCCAAAAATGACTTGGGTTGGTTGACTATGGTCAAATAGGTCCTTATTTAAACATATCCAAAATAATAACCATGTAATAAATATCATTATTATAAATAAATTATACTTTTAAAACTAATCATTAATGATGGTTATGAAAAATTAACTATATTAAAATCCTAATGATGGTAGGTCATAAGTACACATGATTAATGTTGCCATTTTTTAATGATCATTATGGAAGGAATGTAATTAATAATTTATCATAAAATAATGATATGATTTTCATCTATACAATATTATTTCATCAATTATACTTATTTATATCATCCATGCAATGTGGTGAGGAAAAGAAAGTCGCATCACATCGTGGAGATGATAGTCCACACATACACAAACGACATAACCATTTTTTATTTAATGAATGAAAATGAAATATATAAACTTGTAACAATTATAAATATGTAATTAATAAAATTATTATTTCATTTATATTTTATATATTTATTAGCATTATTTTAATCACCATTAATGTAAAGATTTTGTGAAAGTGGAATCACATCGCTTCACGATGCGATAGTTTACTGTACACACAAGCAACATTATCATATCCCCTATGAAATGGAATGTAAAAAAATTATATATGATATAATGAAAATAGAGTTATAATTATTTTATAAATATCACATGTATACTTTATAACCATCATCATACCCAACAGTGAGAGGTGGAAATTATAAATCGAATGACATTAGTTCACGAGGCGACAATTCGTTATTCAAATAAATGAGGATTTCATAACCCTTTTAATGGATGTGTGGATGGTTGTAGGTCATGAAAATTCCATAATAACATATAATTATATGTAAGATACCCTTTTCATATAATATTATATTAGGAATATTTGAAATATGTGGAAGAAGTAATAAGAGAAAAATGCATGTGTTGGAATTTTACCTCTTATTGGACCACATCTTTTGGATTCCACAAAAAGTATTCATAGAATTTATTTCAAAATATAAGGTGTTATGATTATGGTATGTAATTTTTTAAGGTATATGGATAGGTATTGGATTATCCAAAAGGGTTTTAATGTGGTAATAAGATAGGAGGTAGGATGACCTGATAGGTGTGGTGAGTGCCACACTTGTAATTTATAAAACCCAAATTATGTACCTGTGCTTTAATATGAAGAAAAGAATCCAAAATTTAGTATTATAGAGACTTAAACATGTTAATTTCTAAATCTACATATCAAATTTATATTATAAATCGTTTTTCTCATTTTTAACTTATTATTTTAGTTTAACCACATAAATAATTTTTACAGTTTTTACTATTAATTATGGTAAAAACTTATTTTTAACTTATTTTATAATATTAATTATTATTATTGTAAACATGAAATATATTTTTCAAAGTATTATTCATTAAATTGAAAATTTTATTTTAAAATTAATCTCACTAACACGATGAGAAAGCAGGTTTTTAATGAGAAATCATTCATAAGTTTATAATGTATTTTAATTAAAATTCCACAGAAATTGTTTAAAATAACCTAAATTTGATTAGTATATATATATATAATAAAATTACATTAAATCCAATTAAAGTATAATTTAACATTATAACTAATTTGAATAAAAAATGATTTATTCAATATTTTTCACTCTTCATTTTAAAATGGAAAAATTCAAAAAAATATCTAAAATTCATACCAAGATAATTTTAATTTAGAATTTAAAAAATGAATTTAATTTTATCAAATAAATTTAATAATATTGGTAAAAAATTATTTTAAATTATGGGTGTGAAACATAATCGAACAACCTTTTTGCAAAAAATACAGTTTTTTAGAAATAATTACTTTTTATTTAAAATGATTCAAATTTTTATTGTTGATAATTATATGAAAAACATACTTCTAAAACGTATATATTTTTAATAATTTATTTATTCCTATTCATAGTTACAAATTTAATAGTTATTTCATAGTGGTATATATATTTCAGTTCATTTAGATGTAGGGTTGTGTGTTCTAGAAGCCATTAAAGAGATTAAATACGTAGAAATATGTTTCATTGGTTGTTTAAGATAAATTATTAATTTCACATAAAATATAATAATTTTTTTTCAATTTATAATTTTTTGTTAATATAGTCTCCCTACATTAAATAAATTTCATCCTATCAGTTTATTCTTGACCTCAGTAATTATGTGTTTGACATTTAAATATTGCTTTATTGAAATCCCACACCGTGAGAAGGGTTAATAAATCACACACTTTAAAAGAGAGAAGGGAAATAAATGTACATGTATAATAACACATAAATAGGTTTCAATGTAGAATAACATTTGTGGGAAATGAAAATGTGTACATGGAATAGAATATTAACACCCAAGGGTAATAGAGAGTGATTGTGATCACTGATCACAGTACAATTGGTAATCCATAAAAGTTTATAAATAAAAAATACTATAATTCGATGATTAGTTAAGGTACCATTTGATTAATCAGAAGTGAATTACTAGGATACCATTTTTGTTTCCAGATTATTTCCCTATATTTTAGGAATTATTTGGCGATCTAAACTGAGAACATAAGAAAATATAGTGAAATTATAACTTTCTCTAGGCACAATTTCATACTTTGGATATGTTTTGATCAATTCCTATATCATATATTTCTATAAGAATTGGATATCCAAGATGAAGTCTTTATTCCAAATGCACTATAACTATCTTTAAATGGATCATAAGATCAATAATAGATTGATAGGTTATTCCTTTATAATTTATTCTCTTTAAATAGGATAATAATATAAATTACAATAAAAACTTTTTGAAAAAATTCATACTTTTTTATTCCTTAATTAATACATAGATTATTTTATATATTCCATACAATGTTTTTAACTCCATCAATGATATCATAAACCACTTTCAAAAAATCATTAATAAGTTACAATGTATTCAGTACAATCCAATTTTCTGTATCTATAACACCCCAAAATTTCATGGTACGTTAACTTTAATATATTGTGTTTCACACAACACCGACTTGACTTGTGTAACACGTAAGATTGAGATTCTACAGAACAAAAGTTTAGTGTTAAAATTATTTTAATGATATATTTAAAAAGTACCCTTTAAATATAGTAATATAATTCCTAATAAATAGGTTATGTAAAGTTATTTATAATGTTTTCACAAAATTAAAAAATATTTATAATGAAATTTATACGTTTTGGAAAAAATAGTTTTATGTTTAGAGGTTCAATATTCTTAAAGGAACTACTTTTAATGTCCTTTTGTAAACAATAATAAAAATAATTTTATACACTCACAGAAATTTAATTTGTTAAAAGGGACTTCATTTTTGAAATAATAATATCAAAATTATCTTAGTGTCAATTTTTTATTTTTTATTTTTGAAAACTTTCATTTTTTTATGAATAGTAAAAAACACTGCATTATTGTTATAACCCTACTTTTTCACTTAATTAATTAGATAATATTCAATTTATTTTAATGGTACAATAGATAAATGATTCATATATTAACCCAAAATAGTTAATTTGAATCATTTTTTATAATATATTTTGATATAAAAATTCATTGAACTCTTTTAATGTTTTGTACCCGCCTTCTGGACACATTTGTTGATTAGTATTAAACATAATTTTTCTACTTCTATGAATTGTATTTAAAAAAATACGACATAATTCGTTGTAATCAGTATGAATGATTTGGTCTAATATTATGAAAATAATTTTTGGTTCATAATATCTTTTGATTTTTATTTACCATGGTTTGAGATAAATATAGATGTTAGAGGTAAAAAATATATTTAAATAATATAAAATTAAACTAACACTTATCTTAAATTCATTGGATAATTATGTTTCTTCCAAAATAAAAATTATTTAAAAAATCTGATCCTTTTTAATTCACTTGTGTTTTATTAGGGCATTAATTAACTTTTGTTTATAGAAGAGATAAAAATGTCTTATTCAAATTTTCATAAATAATTAATTTTTCATATGAATTTATTTAAGTGATATGATCGACTTTATATTTTACATAGAAAGATAATAAATTTTTATGCATCATGAAAATTTATTTATAATTTTTAGATGTTAAATAAAAAAATTAAATTAAGACACAATGATGAACAATAATTTTTTAATTAATAGAGATATCAAAAAAATGATATAAAATTTTAATATATATATATATATATATATTTAATCAATTAATGAAATAAAATAATTTTATAGATAACATAGATATGTTAGTTACATATTGGAAGTACTTTCTTGAAGTTATAATTTTGGTTTGATATATGTAAAATGAAAATATTGAAAATTATTAAAATGGACACAAAGGATATTTTAAATAAATACTATTTTATTAAATGATATAAAATTCATAAAAATATATGGTTCATCCAACTAACTTCTATAATGTCAAATATGTCATACATGATCCAATAGGGGTTCTTTTGGAATTTTATAGTAACTATATTAACCATATAGTGTAAAAAATATAATAAGACACATTAAGATTTAAACAATTTAAATAAGGGTTAAATCCAAAAGATATGGTTAATTTGATGGCATAAACATATCAAAAATTCATTATTTGATAGTATTTTCACCCATACTCATCATATCCTATAAATTAATCACTTTGGAGCTATTTGAAACCAAAAAATAATTTACAATAAAATAATATGTTATGATCAAAAAAAAGTTCCCCCACCTCTCTTATGAAAGGGAACTTATCATTCTCATTAATTAACACCCCATAGATATTTCTCTCAAAACACCCCTACCCGTTTTCTTCTTCCAAATTCACTAACCACATCCTAGATTCTATAATTTTTGAATAAATCCATCCTCTGGTGCCCTTTTGTTCAAATCAAAATGAGATAATGGAAAAGGAGTTATTTGTTTTATCACCTATTTGAAAATTCCTTTATTCTTCTACTTACACATCTTATGTTGTTTCCATAATAAATTAATAAATCCAGAATCTATTATATTCTTATTTTTTTGATTTTGTTAAAATCATATTCCGCCCTTTACAGATCCTAGTAAAAATATTATTACTAGGCATGTGTACGTACGTCTTACCATATCCACACTGTGGTGTAAACTATTTTTCATATACACTTTACTAATATGGTTATAGTGATGAATATAAAGTATTTATATAATAAATATATCATTATATTGTTTCATTAGAATTCATATTCCATCCAATTTAATTCCATTTAACCATTGAGGAAATGATACTATCGCTCGTGCATATATATGGGTTACCATCACCACAACGTGGGACATTCATTTTCCACTTTCACTATTCATGAATGATTATAAAATTTTATATTATTAATTGGTATTAAATATATGAAATAATAATTCTACTATAATATATATATATATATATATATATTAAAATATATGTCATTCACTTACTTCCATTCAATATGATCAGAAATTGGAAACAACATTCATGCGTACGTACAACCTATCATCTAATAGAATGGTGTATTCCATTTCATATATCTATATATTATATATAATTATATTTTTAATATATATGATATATAAATTAATTTATACAATATAGAAGTGTGTAAATCATTATTTATTTAATTCGATCTGGAATAACATGTCAAAGCACTTACGATAATGAAAGCGATTATTACCAAAAATGTTACTTTAACATGGAAATTATTAATAAAAGGGTAATATAAGGCCATTAAATAATCATATATGACATCATAAATATAATTACCATTATCGTATAAGATAATAATATGGTTAAAACTGTTATATTGGAGTTTTTACACATACCCAGAGTATCATACTTAAGGTTAGGAAATTCAACCTCACTTTTATTTTTCTTGAGATATAAGACTTGTTACCCACCTTTTTCATATGTGTGGTGTATGTACTACCACTATTATGTTTGAAATCATGAATACATTTATGTTCACAGTATTTAAAGATTCATTTGATGATATTGGTCCTACTATTTAATTGTTCAAAGTGGTATCAGATTCATTGAATGTTTAAAGAATTAATCCTTTCTCCATTTAAATATTTTTCATATTAGCATGCATATTTATTTATATGTATATAATGGATTATAGAGAACATGTTATGTCTATTTTTACGTTTATTAAATTTTTTTAGAAAATAAATCATTTAAGGTGTTTACATTAAAGGTATTTTTACAATATTTTTATTATCCAAGATTATTTATACGTAAGTATCTACTGGGACATATTTATCATCAAAGAATATGTTTCTTAAAAAATGTATTTCAAAATATTATTACTATTTTTTAAAGTCATTTTTATTCATGTTTTACTTTTTACAAAAAAAATGGAAATGAATCTTTCCATTGTCTTCCAAAATAGGTACTTTATGACCTTTTCAACAAATTAAGGAAAGAATTTTTTTTAACTTATATGTTACAAGAGGTAAATTTCAATCATTATCACACCTTAATATTTTAAATATTTCGTTAAAAAATTACAAGTTTATTATCAAAAGTAATTTTTTCATTTATAATTGCACAAATTTTATTTAAATTTAATGTAAAAAATGGTTATTTCTCCGAAATATTTTTCATGCTTTTATTAGATTATTTTCATCTTTGACAATATCCTTTACTTGATTTTTTTTCTTAATTGAGGTTGATTTATTGTGATATAGTCTTCCATATTATATTGAATGTTTTATGATATGTTTGACTATTGATATACAATTTTTTTTACCATTCATGGTTTATGATTAATGTTTTAACATTTCTTATGATAGTTTTAATATAAATGTTTATGTTATTTTTCACTCTTTTCATACACGGAATGCATTGGACTTAGTAACTGATCGGCGGGGCCCGCTATATCCCCTCGATGCAACAGTAGGTCTCATGGCCAAAAATAGTTTCCTATAACAAGTCATTGAAGGTATACTTATTTATGGTCTTGTCATGAGGGCTTAGCGGTATGGTTATGACGTTAGACATTATGAATTCCCTCATTATGAGATTAATTATTGATATTACTTATGATTATTCAACTAGTATAATATACATGTGATCATTTAAATGGTTTTATTTGATTTATTCAATCAATATTATGGAAAAGGAAATGCTTAAAAGGCTTGTGTTTTAATTTTATACCTTTCCTTAAAAGATTATACTTATTTATGAAATCTTATGTTGTATTGTTTAACCATAATGATCATATGAGATCACCCCTTTCTTATGTTTTATTTTCCCAGGATTCCAATAAGTTTATTATCATTTATATATATGGTTGAGCCTGAAGAATAATGGAATTAGAAAAGGATTGTCAGTTTTGTATTAAATTTTTTCGAAATTTAATATATTGTTCATGTATGTAATATATTTTCCAAGTATTCTAAACCAATCAGTCCTTGAATATTTGATTCCTCGTAATCATGAAAATGTATTAAAATAATGCACAAAATCTGGGCATCTAGGGTTGACATTATAGTTGGTATAAAATGATGCTTATAAACAACCATGGAGACTATATTTAGAAAACCTAGAGTAGGGATCATAACCCTAAGATTGAATTGGAGGATAAGTATATAGGAACATCTTGAAATTGTGGTAATGTAGAGATTATGTGGGTATTCCTAGAAAATACATCCCTTTTTGTATACTATTAGTGGAAGTGGTTCTGGAACAGATGTAAATCGAAGTAATAAATCATTCAAGGTGTATCGAGCATGACTCTGGGTATCTAGCTACACAAAAAATAGGCCTTACTCTACACCTGTTTTTAAACTCTTGAGGGATATGCTTTGGATAATTCATGTTTTCCTTACGTACTGTTATGAAGTATTTATGAGAAAATATGTCCCTAAAGAAACAATTTTTATGATTATGAGACTAGATACATGTAAATATTCAATTTATTTTAATTTTTTTTTGTTTATGGATTATAAATTATGATATGATCTAACCTAGTTTATGTCGTCATTTAGTAATGGTTCCCAGTAGAAGGAATGTGAACCTCACTGATGTACCTGATCCAAATTGTATGAAGAATCAAATCTTTCATGGTCTTAAGACAATATTTTAAAGGTAAATAATATCTCAAACATTCTCATTATATGAGGTCACAATATAAAGTGATTGAGGGATAGGTAAATAATAACCTAACAATTATATGTTTAGAGGGAAGGTTGAGAATAAAAGGATATCTGTGATAAAATTGGATATAGAGAGGAAGAGAAAGAATTATTTTCCCCCGTGTGATAATTTTCGAAGGAAGCACACCAGGTCCTTCTTGAGAGGAACAATAGTTTTCATTAAGTGTGGAGAAAAAGGACACCAAGATCATGATTTTATGGGACGATTTTTTTTAAAAACAATGACTAAAATATAATAATATATTGCACTAAATAAGATAATTCCCCAAGAATTGATGGAATATATCCTAAAATATTCTAATGGATCAAAATAAATATTATTATTATACCATGAAAGAAGAGGAATGATTAATTTGTTTCTTTTGGTATTGAAGAATAATTTCCTTTTAGTATTGTATCAATGATATACTGGTTACTTGAATTATGAAAATAAATAAGGATTGTGCTGCAGTACTATTTCATTATGGATTTGAGGTTGTATGCTACCAAATAATGTGACAAAATTTTAAGTTAATATTTTTGTAAAATATATGGTTAAGGGAAAGACAACCCATAATATGTTTCCGATATTGAAATAATGATGTCGTAATAAAGATATTCTTGATTTGGATAATTTATATTGGATATTATCAACTACCATGGATCTACATAATGGTTGGTTTATTCCATCATTGTTGGAGTTTACAACATTTTTTGATTTGAGGAGAATAACCAATATTCTATGATTTAAGTAAGGAATAAAGAATAATGAATGTATTTAATAAGGTTTTAAGCTAATTTGGGGTATTACCATGATTTAAGAGGATATGTGAAGAAGGTATTAAAATTTTTGGTATGTGACCAAAGAGATCTTCATTATGTTACGTTGATTTATAAATTTAGTTAACTTACTTATAAATTTTTGGACTGTGAGTTTGGACAGATGTATTTTAAATAATTCTAAAAGATGCAATGGATTAAGTTAGAAATTTTATAGTATTTTTTAAGGCTAAAAAATTCATTTAGATTATTTTTTTATGGTTATAATAATATTTTTTTAAAAATAGGAAAACTAGCAGGTCGAGTGGAAACATGTCGTGCCAGACAAGGTTGTGGTAATTTAACCGCCAATCGAAGTGTGATTGGGATTAAACCTCATCCACTAGCCTACATGATGTCTTGGTTCATATAACATGGTTTTTCTTTTTTTAAATGGAATGGTAAATGAAGTATAAATTTATTTTTGGAACCCTTTATGATTAAGATAAATAGAATTTTTTTTAAATTTTATTATCTTTTGGGGAGAAAGGCGATTTTGTGGTATAAATTAGTAAAAGGATGTAACTCTACATTTCAAATAAGTGTTTATCCTTTTTTTTATATTCTATGAAGAAAATTAATTCTTTAGCAATTGAGAAAATATTTTAAAACAAAAAATGTTTTCATTGTACTGTCTTTTATGATCAATAAAATGGACCATTGGAACATCATAGATTTATATCTTTGTTGTTGTTCAAAATTTTCTATTTGTGTTCTATATAACTCTCCATCAAAACTTAATGTTTAAATTTTCATTCATGTCCATGTTTTCCAACATGTAACCCGAGTTTTTGTTATTTCTGGTGACCTTTTTAGTTCCTTTTTTTTATTTTAAAATGGAGGTCTCATTAATCAATTTTCAATGTCGGATTTCAATAAATATATTTTGAAATGTCCATCCCATAGATTTTGATTTTGATTTTAAATTGTGAGGATGAAATGTATTGAAGGAGGGAAGAATTTACCACCCCAATATTTCATGTTATGTTATCTTCAATAGCTTGGGTTACACGCAACTCCAAAATGTATTGTGTAACATGCAAGATTGAGTTTCTGTGTAAACCCACTTTTGTGTCAAAATTGGTTAAATGATATATTTATAAATTATCCTTTTAATATTTGATGTTCCGAATCAGGATCTACGTATCACTAAGAGGGGGAATGGGTGAATCAGTGATGTCTTTTTTCTTTTTATGTTTCCTTCAATTTGAAACAACATTCTCCTACTGTTAAAGAGTTTCTTCTCTGCTGAACACACAAAACCACATGAACAAAAGATTTACAAGGTTCACTACTCAAAAAAAGTAGTTATTTCCTTGGTATGGTATAAAAATAATCCAGTACCACACAATCCACTAGAAAACAATCATTTGATGTGGAATAAAATGAGTAGGATATACCCTTACACTCATGTAGCTCATGGAAAAGAATCCACAAGTGTGTGTTCACCCACTTAGAACAAATAGGGAATTACAATACATCAATGATTTTTTATAATTGAATAGATGTATTCTCGGAAGTTCAAATCTCCAATTTCTTACCCAGAAGCCAGTAAGAACTATCTTATGTACAACTGAATACATGGGAAGACCATAATTTTTTCGTGCAAACTTTAGAGTAACCTACACGCAATTAAAATGGCTTGCACTTAAAAATTCTATTTTGGCATGGAAACCCTTTTTGCACAACTTCTTTTTTTTCGCAACTTTTGACTTTTCACGCAACTTCCCACTTTTTCATGCACCTTTCCTCTTTTCGCGCAAACCTCTTTCATTTTGTGCAGATCACTTAGAGTATACTAATAAGCACTTCAGAACTTGAGATTTATCTATGTGTCGATCCCCACAAAATGAGAGGGGGTCACCTCATATTTATAATCCATTTTAACCATGTGCGAAAACCACTTATACATGCATAAAACCCTCTTCATGCTCGTAAAATCTCTTTCATGCAACATCATATTTCGCACAATGATCCAATATTTCACGCACCTCATGCCATTGGAAATTTTTGAGCTTCCAGTCTCGAAACACCTCATGCGTGAAAAACTTCATTTCTATATTTTGTGCACCACACACATATTTTGCGCACTACTTTATTTTTTCGTGCATACCACTAATATTTCGTGCACAACTCTATTTTCCATGAATCTCGCTAATATTTCATGCACCGCTTTATTTTTCGAGCACCCCACTGATATTTCGCTCACCTCTTTATTGTTCGTGCACCTTCTTTTCCAAAAATAACACTCTCCATTTTCTGATTTTTAGGCCCTAAAATTTGAAAAGTAGTGGAAAACGGCACCACCTTAAACAGTTATTTTATGATGCCTCCAGATTGTATGTTCCTTTGTTGTTTCTCTCTTCACTACTTCCCAAAACCATTCTTCATCTTTCATCACAAACCACACTATTGTGATATATATCATTTGATATACCTTATTTATCATTATCAGAGCTACAATAAAAAATATTAAAACTTCCCTATCTTCTATAAGCATCATTCCTTCCAATCAAAACTATATATTACTGGCATCATCATTTCTCCCCTTTCATTGATAAGTCTTCCATCACAAGTTCTCCTAACTTATGATATTTTTTAAATACTTATCAACAAATCATCATCTGGTTTCAAATACTTTACAATGTGAATTGATTTATCTTCTTTGATGACAATAAAACAACACTCTATATCAGCAAACTCTTCTTACTTATTTATCTGTCCAACTTGGCCCCAACAATATAGTAATATAAATAGTAATAAATATTTTTTAACTGTTATTTATAATTTTTTCAAATAAATAAAACATATTTATAATGAAATGTATATGTTTTGGTAAAATATTTATACGTTTAGAAATACTATTTTCTTAAAGAAACTACTTTTTATGTCCTTTTGTGCTCAATAAAAAATTAATTTTATAAAATTTTAGAAATTGAATTTATTAAAATATACATCATTTTTGAATTTTGAATTTCAATATTATCTTAGGTAGAATTTTTGGTATTCTTCTAAAAACTATCCACTTTTGTTGAATAGTGGAAAACATTACATTATTTCTAAAACATTGAATTTTTCATTTAAATAATTATTTTACATTAAATTGATTTTAATGTCTAAATAGATAAATAAATCATAAATTAACCTTATCTAGTTCATTTTAATCATTTTTATAATAGAATTAGTTATTAAAATTCATTGAACATTTAAAATGACTTTTTACTCACCTTCTAGCCACATTTGTAGATTATCATTAAATATAATTCTATCACATATGTGAATTGAATATTGAAAATATGATATACATGGATGTAATTAGTATGAAAAAATTTGTCAAGTATGATGAAACTATTTTTTTGCAATACTAACATTTGAATTTTAGTTACCACAGTTAAATGTAAATATGTTAAATAGAGGTAAAAATAATATTATAATATTTGAAAATTAACCTAAAATTTTCTTCATTTTATTGGATATTTATTTTCTTACCAAAATCAACCATATTTTGAAAATATGATCCTTTTTAAACCACTTGTGTTTGATTTGTACATTTATAATATTTTATTTAAAGAAGAGTTAAAAATGTGATATTCAAATTTTAATAACAATTTTAGTTTTAATATTAGGTTTTATAAGTTATATGGTAGACTATAAATATTATTTATAAATATAAAAAATTTATCTACATCATGATAATTTTACATATTTTATAGACATTAAGTTAGGAAATTATGATGTGTCACAATGATGATTCAATAATTGGTTAATAAATTGAGATATAAAATAAATAATATTAAAAATATTCAAATAAATATAATTTACTTAATTAATAATCATCACTAATTTTATTGATAAATTAGACATTTTAGCGAAACTTTTAAGTGTTATCTAGGATTTATAATGTTGTTTTGATATTTTTAAAAATGAAAATATCGAATTGTATTAAAATTGACATAAATGATATTTTCGAAAAACAACTTTTTTATTAAATGATTTTAAAGTTATAAAAATATAAGGGTTATCCAAATGACTAGGATAATGTCAAATATGTCATAGATGATACAATTGGTTTCCGTTTTTCATTTCACAATAACTATATTTACCCTACAATGTCAAAAAAATACCAGAAGACACGGTAAGAGTTAAACTGTTTAACTAAGGGTTAAGTCCAAAAGATAAGGTTAATTTGATGATGTAAACATGCACTAATAGAAAATTAGGCTACTGACACAGACCTATAGCCACAGTTTTAAAACCATGGATATAGGTGGCTATAGCCAATGTTTTGTGGCCTATAGCCACGTTTTTAAAATCATGGCTATAGACTGGTTTTTAGTAGCCTATTGCAACTTTTTTGAAAATCATGGCTAGAGGTCATGGTTATAGCCACTATTTTGTGTCCTATAGACACAGTTTTAAAACTATTGCTATAGGAAAAAAAATTCATGTCCTACTGCCATGGTTTCCAAAACTATACTAGTAGGGTTCCCACGCTTCAGAGGGAAAAAATTTTCCCACCATAAATTTGGCAGGAAGACCTACCGCCACAGTTTTGTGGCTATTCCCATAGTTTATATTAATATATATATATATATATATATATCATTATATATATATATATATATATATGAAGTGTTGTCCGGTGTAGTGGTAAGTACCCTAGATTGTAAAGGGGAGGTACAGGTATCTAAACTCGATGGTTGCATTTTGTATTTATGCTATTGCCATGGTTTTTCGAGGCTATAGGTACGGTTCAAACTGTGGCTATAGTTTAATCACCACAATGGAATGTTTTGAGGCCTATTGAAATAGTTCTCAAAACCATGGAAATAGGTAGCTATTGCAATGGTTAAAACTATAGCAGTTGTTTGGGACCTACTACAACGACGATAGCGGCCACGGTTGGCCAAAACTGTGGTTGTATGCTATAGCCAGGTTTTTGGGACCTATTGCCACGATTTTGAACTGTGGAAATAGGATTTTTTTTCTTGTTGTGATATATAAAATTAATTGGTTGAGAGTATTTAGACACATACTCATCTTATCTTTGAAATAAATTACTTTTCAGCAATTTGAAATTGAAAATCAATTTATAAGAAATTTAAATTTTAAAATCTTCCAAAAGTTCCCATCACCTCTCTTTTAAAAGGGAACTTATCATTCTCATCAATTCAAACCTCCATAGAACATTGGATCAACCACCCCCAAACAATTTCCTCTACCATCTTCTCTCACCATAACCTAGAGAACATACTTTAGGCATGAATCCATCTTATGTATTCCTTTTGTGAAAATCAAAAGGAGATACCCAAAAAAGAGTTAATTGTTTTATCATGTCTTTAAATGTTTTCCTTCTTCTACATCTTCTTATAATATTGTTTCCATACTAAATTAATAAGTAAAACATATAATATATGATTATATGTTTTTATTATTATGGTATAACCATATTTCCTCTTTTAACCATACTACAAAAAATAATATTGGTATGTATGCGTACGTACAACTTATCATCTCCATGCTGTTGTTAAACTCTTTTTTATGTACACATTATTTATATGGGTATAGGGATGAATATAAGGGATGTAAATAATAAATATAACATGATAATGTTTCTTTAAAATTCATATTCCATCAAATTACATACCATTTAACCATTATATAAATGATATCGTCGCTTGTGCGTACGTACAACTTACTATCTTCATAACGTGAAGAAATTCATCTTCCACATTCAACATTCATGAATGATTATAAAAATATATATTATTAATAAGTATTAAATATATTACATATTAATATTACTATATATATATTTATTTACATTTATTTCATTCACTTACTTCCATTCAATATGATAAGAAAACGGAAATAACATTCATGCGTACGTAAGACCTATTATCTCCAAGAATATTGCATTCCGTTTCATATATCTATCTATTATATATATTTATATTCTGAATATATATGATATATAAATCATGTTATAAATTATGGAATTAATTCAATCATGTTCTAAGTAATATGATCAAGAATAAAAAGTGAAAGCACATATGATAAAGAAAACGATTATTACCCAAAATGTTTCTTTAACCGAGATATTATTAGTAAACAGGTAATATAAATCCATTAAAATATCTTATATCATTCATATATATTATTAAAATTCTTGTATAAGATAATAATATTTTTATAACAATTATGCAGGAGTTTTGAGAACATATGAAGAGTATCGAACATAAGGTAAGGGAATTCGGTCTCACTTTTCATTTTCTTGAGATATAATCAATGTTCACCACCTATTTCATGTTTGAGGTGTATTTAATTCTTTATTATGTTTGATGTCTTGAATAAATTTAAATTTATGGTGTTTAAATATTCATTTAACTATATTGGAATTATTATTTAAATATTCGAAGTATCATGAGACACATTGAAGGTTTAATGAATCAATCTTTTCTATATTTCAATATTCTTGATATTATCATACATATTTATTTATATGTATATAAAGGATGGTACAAAACATTTAATTTATTGTTTTTAAGTTTATTCAAATATTTTTCAAATATTAATCTTTTATTTTTTTATGTAAGGTTTAATTTCACAACCTCTTTATTAGCCAAGATTTTTTAAACGTAAATATATGCTAGGACATCATTATCACCAATGAAAGTGATTCTTAAAAATGAAGTTCAAAATATTTTTACTACTGTTTAAAGTAATTTTTACCCATGTTTTAATTTTTAGTTTTTTGAAATTAATCATTCCATATTTTTTCAAACAAGTAAATTTAATACCTTTTATACAAATTATGGAAACAATTGTTTTTTAACTTATAAAAGGGGATATTTTCAGCTATTATGATGCCTTAAAATTTTCAAACATTCCTTACACGATTACAATTTTAATTTAAAAAATAATAATTTACATTATAATTTCATTTCTTTTAAATGATTTCAAATTAAATGGGATACTTATTTCAAATAGTTTTAATGATTTAATTAGATTATTTTCATATATGTCAACATCCTTGGTTGGATTTTATTTTTAATTTAGGTCGACATATTATGATACAATATTCTATATTGTATTGAATATTTTATGATTGTTTTGAATATGTATATACTATTTTTATACCATTCTTGGTTTATCATTAAAGTATTAACCGTTCATATGCTTGTTTTAATATGAAATTTTATGATTTATTTCTCCATTTTCATTTGAGGAATGCATTAGACTTAGTAAGTGATGGGAAGGACCCTTTATAGCATATTGTTTCATTTGTAGGTCTCATGAGACAAACTAGTGTCTTTACACATGACATTGACAGTATGGTTATGTATGGTCCTGGCACGAGGTCTCAAAGGTATGGTTATGATGTGCAACATTAAGCATTTCCTCATTATGAGATTAGTTATTGATATTAAATTTGATTATTCGACTAGTAGAATATCTATGTGAATTTTTAAATGGAATTATTTTATTTATTCATTCCACATTACGTATAAGGTAATGTTTAAAAGACTTAGATTTTAATTTTATACCTTGACGTAAATGTTTATTCTTATTCATGATAGCTTCTACAATATTGTTTAACCTTATTAAGCATTTCAGAACACCCTTTTCTTGTGTTTTATTTGTCCAGGATTCCAATATGTGTATTATGAATATTATGTAAGTTTAATCTATTAGAATAATGGTGTTATCAAAGGATTATCAATTTTATGTTTTATGTTTTTAATTTTATTGTAAAACCCATGTATGTAATATTTTTTATAAATATGCTAAACTGATCTTTCTTTTAAGATTTTATTCCTTGTTATCATGAAAATGTTTTAAAATAATGAACCATCACTGGGAATATGGGGTTGGGGCATTATAGTATCCATATCAATCATTACTTTTTCTCCAAATTATTATCTCGACATTAGTACCATATTAAGGTTTATCTTTCCCTCAATCATGTTATTTCCAAGAATTTCAACATTCTACTAAATCATTTTTCTTGGTCATCAGAAGCATTCAACATAAACTTTTGATTTGTTAAAAATAGTATTATAGCATAATTCTTATAAATTTTATAATTATGATAAAAAATGATATCATTTATAAAGTACTCAAATGACATAATTCATTAGTCCAAACACAAACACATTAACCATTCAACTTCACCCGGTGTAATTGATTATGCTTGACTATATTGCTATGTAGTTTTTTAGGTATTTTCTTTGGATTCATGGGGAATTCATTGGCTTAGGGACCCATACCCTTAAAATTGAAGCATTGAACATTAGAAAAAATTATTTCCCTTAAAACATTGATCATGTTGTAATTTTTCTCAAAACATGTATCAAACTCACATTCCCATTAAGAAATTACTATGGGGTATATCTCCACAATTATCACATGTTGGGAAATCCTTCATTTCATTCATCCCATTGTCCATATTTTTTTCTATAATCTTATTCTTCTATTTTTTTTTCTTTGATGAATTTATACTTATATAATTCTTTATAATCCTTTTATCACATTATACCTTGACCTCATATAATGATAATTTGAAGGAGACTTGTCCCCATAGAAGGACATGATTAATACTATCAAAGAAATGATCATTATTACTAATTATATTACATGCATTTATATGGTTCCAATTACATTTGTTAGGAACCATTTATAAAAAATTACTTACACTAGATTAGATCATATCATTATGTAACATAAGGTATAATCCAAAAACTAGTGTAATACTTAACAGAAATTGAAATATTTATTCATATCTTATCTCATAATCATACATATGATTTAATTGTGGATATATTTATTTTTGAATACTTCATAATGGTTTATGTAATGACCCAAAAATTTATAAATAAAATTCCCCTTATGATATAATTAGATTTTTTAGTATGTATTATTTTTATAGAAAGCAAATGAGCTTATTTCAATTTATTATATCTTATCATATTTAAAACAACATTATGTGTCTTTACCCTTTATCATATATCTATTGAATACTAATTTTATTATTAATATAATTATAGGTTTTTGATAAATCCAATTAATATAGATAAACTAATCAATGGCCTCAACATAGTTGGTTCATACCCTACGAAGCCCATTTACTAGGGATTTTGAGGAAGATGAAATCAATGTGATTTTCTCTTGACCAATTCAAATATGATATCCAAAACCTAATGTACAAGTGAATTATTTTATGGGAGAAGTTTATGCTCATCAAGATCACTTCCAAAACCATATATGCCAAACCACCACATGAAAGTCTCACCATCATGCTCCTTTAGCTTAGGGAATTTACTAGTGTATTAGAGGGATATGTAATAAGATAATTATTTTATTAAAATGTGTATTGTATTTTTAATATAATAATGTTTATATTAACTTCTTATTATTAATTTATATACTATTTTAATTTTTAAATAATAAAACACAACTTTCATTTTTATTTAGTATTAAATTTCAGTTAAGATGATTATTTTTTGGAATTAATGGATTTTTGAAATAAAAAAATAATTTAATAATATAATATTATTAGCCAATTATATTAAATTAAAATTATAATAAAAAGTTTATAAAGTCAAATATAATCTTTATATGGGATTCAAAACTCTTATTGTCAAAAAACCTATAATTTCCCAATAAATGTAAATTATTATTTTAAACATGAAAATAAAAATATTCAGAAAAATATTTTGATAAACATAATATTATTTTTGAATGATAACAATGAAATTCTCTAACGGTTAATTTTTAATAATTTTCTTAGATAGTCGAATTTTTTGGTAAAAATTAAATACCTTATAAATATATAATGTGTATTATAAAATCATAATTTCCCAAAAAAAAATTAATGAATACAATAAATTTTATTCTCGACCTAATATATTTTTTCCCTTTAAAATAATTTAACTTTATGATTATTTTATTAATTTCACAAATCCTTTATGAAACCATCAAAAACTATAATATATTTTAATGTTTTAAAATCATTTCCTTAAGAGTATGACTCACTTCAACATCACAAAGTGTATTTATATAATAAGTTCGGCCCATGGTCCTTATAAAATAATTAAAACCACCCCTCATTGGTATGAACTATGGGAAATAATACTTGGAAAATTTGTGGGTTTGGTTATTTTATTATATATTCTCTAAAAAGTATATTTAAGAAATGATGAAGAACTCTATATTCATTTCCTATATAAACCCACCCTAGATCACATTCATCATCACTCATAAACCCTATAGAACATAAAAAGTTTTCCATCAAATCTCTGGTGTCTTACCAAGGTTCCCCATTCTCTCAAGAAGCTTCTTCCAAGAATTTGGAATCACCCACTCAAGGTAATGTATCCCCTCCTACTCCTCTTATTTAAGTATCTTATTTATCACATGTATTTTATATTCATTTCATAATATTGGGATATGTTCTACCATATCATTTTTTACTTTCCATTTTATCAATAAATTTTGAGAGAACCATTTCACTTTCATTAATCCATCCCATAAACATTTGTAATCCCCTATTATGCAGCCAAAATTTCACTGTGATTTTCTATGCCAGACAATTGGGTAGTGAATACCCGTACCCATTTCTTGTGAAAGGTGTTCACATTTATGAACTTATACTTAATTATTAGGGTTTATATTAATTTATTCATCACACCATTATCATTGAATGAAATATGATGATAAATGAATCCATGTTGTATGATTAATGTGGAACAGTTAATCATGAGAGTGAAAATAAGGTGACAGGTGCGCCAAGAATTATATAGTGCTCCAATGCATAGGGAAATGTTTTTGTGTCATTAGACATCATGAAAATTATTAGGGAGTTAAAAAAACCAATAATGGGACCTTTTTCATCTTTATTCATTGGAATTTATCCTTTAACTTTGTTTCTGATTCTGTGTTTTGTGTTTGTTCCACATTTCTCCTCCTTCCTTTATGCTATAATGTTATAGAATTCCTCAATATTCATGTTTAGGATTCTCAATTCTTCTGGGAACCATTGATATTCCAATTCTCTAACATGTATTATTTTCTTCATGTTATTCCATTTTTATTCCCTTATTGGGATTTATAGCTCACCCATTTCATAGATATTTCCCCATGTTATCGCATATAGTTCTATGTATGAAGGAATAATATGAGAATGTCAAGGAAGTTTTCAATAAAGTTAATTTTTTTTATGATTCAATTTTTCATTTAATGTACCTAATTATAAAAGACAATATACTTACTGATCTATTGTATTGTGTTATATGTACTCTTATGTTATAGATCATGAATTAAGGTGTAATAAGGATCATGGTTATCATAATTTATAAAGAAAATGTTAATTATCCTAGGAATATTTCCTAAGAACTTCAATGCAATTTTATAGTATGGCACATTGTAATAATGTCCAGTGTTTTTGAATACATCAAAAATACAAAGATATTTTAACTTTTTCATTTAATTGATGGGCCATTTTTTAAACCAAACTTCAGAAATTAAATCTAAGAGTTGAAACCCTACATAGTTTTTCAATTTTTTGATAAAGGATTAGGGGTCCCTCAGAAGTCTTATTGAGTTTCAGAAGCATCATGTCCCTTTTTAACAAAAATATGATTAATTGAAAGAATTAAATGATAAATATTAAATTAAATTAAAATAAATTGGATGAAATAATGAAATGTTTTAATAATAATAATAATTTTATTATCATTATCATTATGATGTTAGGTTTAAGAAAAACCCCTAATGTAGGTATGCACTATCCTTTGCACATCTTAGCCCCTCCTTGGGATCCTCCAGCATGCGACACCCCCTGGTTACCTTCTTTTGAGGATATTCGTCTCAAATTTATTCATGACTCTCATCCGATTTGATGAGGTAAGGTCTTCTACACTCGTTCTCCCCATAGGCTGATTTTTTGTCTCCTCGTCGCCTTATCTCATTCGACTGAAACCCTAGTTTTGAGGTTAACACATCTTTTCCTTCAATGTTAGGCTGTGCGAAGGGTCTCCTTAGTCCCCTTCATGTCAATTATATAATCTTCCACCCAATAAAAGGTGAATTGGTTTTATTTGGATTTTTACCGCTACCTATGGTATGGTTTTTCATCTGCTTCTTGGTTTCACCTAAATTATTTTGGGTTCTTTGGGTAATTAAGAGGTCCTAATATTTTTATAGAGAGTTTTTATCACCTTTAAAGACATTTTATCATATACATAGGTATTTATATATATAAATATGTGTATCATCTGTGTATTTATTCCCTCATGAAGAGGGGAATATAAGAATTGGGTTAAGGGATATATATATATAAATGGATTTTCATGGAAGTGTGGTGTATTTTTGAGTGGTCACCTGTAAAACTGTCAAGTGACAATGTGTATCACTTGAATTTGGACTACTTCTAGAGGTAGGGTCTATTTCTAGTACCCTTTAATTTTATAAATTCGTTAATTAATATACTGACCTCATTTTGGTTAGTTTTTAATTAATGCATTATTATTTTAAGACCTCGTGTTTCTTAAATAAGAATTGAGTATGTTCATGAATTAAATTTTCAATATGAAAATTTTTTTGGTAATAATAAATGTCATTACTTTATAATAAAACCCCTATAGTGGAGGTATGATATCTTCAAGCTTAAAATTAATGTGTAGAAATTTATTCTTGATTAAATTATTTTTATGTTTGTTGCATGGAAAGTTAGTATGTTTCCCCCTTTTTAAATGAATATTAAATGTAACCCATGATACATTACAAGTATTGTAACTCCTTAAATTTGAAATTTTGTAGGTTCGTATTGGAATTTTTCCACAATACATTCCCTATATTTTGATACTTATAAATGTAATTTCCATGGTCTATGGAATTAAATGAGAATTGACAAAGAAGAAAATTTCTCTCTTTTCAATGACACCTTCTAAGTTATCATTGAACCTTATAAATGGATTGGACATGTTTTAATGAAATTAAATGGAATTAATTAATTGAAATGGATTTTACATAAAGTTTACCTCCTTTAAATGGATGAACAAAACGGTCTTGACACGTATAATATGGTTAAACCATGCCTTCTGTTTCTTCCTTATAAAATTTCATATGTGGATAGTAATGTTTAAAAAAGGGATTGAATATGGATAATGTTATTTATAAGAGGTATTTTCCTCATGTTATGAATTGAATATGACCACTATGTTTATTGAATTCTATTCTCGGGAAATCTTGTTATCTTTTTTTGAGATGTCATTAATGACATACTATTAAGGGAATGTTAATTCTATGTTCCAAAGTTTTCATTTTATTTCATGAAACTTATTCCTTGTAATTAATTGATCTTACTAATTCCTTGTTATATTTTAATGCTCATGCCATACCATATAAATGTCTCCAGGTTGTTTGGATTATTTTCATAGCTTCTATAGCTTGATAGATTTTGTTATGAGAATATTATTTAAATGGATTGAAATTATAAGTGCTTGCCTTGTTATATTTTCCTTGTTGGATATGGATTACATGATTCTGTATGTGAGAGATCATGGGTTCCATCTTAAGGAATCATGGAAGGACTCATCGTGCTTATGAAATTATGACTTCACATATCGGGAGTGAAGATTTAGTTTTTAGGAAAGGGTTTCAAGCGCAGTTTATATAACTTGTGAGTAATACCAATTCTCCAAGGAGCAGATGAGGAATGAACCTTTTGGAAATTTGGTTATAATGTGCCTCGGGTTAGACCTAGTCCCCTATGAGAGATTCTTGGTATGAACCCAGAGTTACCATTCCTCACATTGATATAAGGGACTCCTTATAGATATCCATGGATGAACTCGGTGGTGTTGGATTATCGGATGTTCCAATAGTGATACATGGGACTTATTTACGTCATCATAGACAAGAACGATACCCCACATCTGGTTTTGATGGATAATCTATTTGGATTTATTCTTCATATTTGATGCATATCCTTTATTATTATTATGATCTTTTTATGGATTTAGTATGGTTATCCTTGATTTACTAACACTTTTGAATTATGAATTATGAATTAGACCCCATGTGGAAGCAAAAACATGGGGGTACACCACTTTGTGAGTTTCCTTGATCACATGGAAATTGTATACATGTTGTGCACTGTATATGTACTTCATTTAGACACCTGGATTATGATGAAGCTGGTGGTATGGGATGAGTGTCCATTTTAGAACCCAGACCATGGTGTTTTCATTTTTTCTATTACTTTCAATGAGTTTATTATATTTGTAACACTCTTTAATTTACATTTCATATTCTGGATTGGTTTAGACACCATCGGTGATTGGAGAATGAGTTTTTTTATCTCACACCCCGGTCAGGACGCTATTTTACTAGGGTACCTGAGTAGACCTTTTTTAATCGTATGACCATTAATTCCAATTGGTGTTGTTTAGCATATTACCTAAGAGTTAGGAGAATATGGAATATTTGGAGCTCAGGATGTTTGTGGAGTTCTCGTTAGAGCTTTATTTTATTTATTTTCTTCATTCATGTACTGTACTTTATCATCTCCTTCTGAATGTATTTTGTTTCAGATTTTGTGTACTCATGAGGACATGAATTCATTCTTTTTATTAATGGGTGTTTCCTCTAATATTCAATTTATATTTTCATGCTTCTACTATAAACTATCATTGATATATTATCATTTCTTTCCATTTCTTATGTTTTTTATATATGTATTATGTTTTGTGACTCTAATATATGAGGGAATTGTCTCCCCATAGACACACCCTAATCCCTTGTTGTAAGTCAGAAACCTCTGGTATTTAGGGAGATGCGTTTGAGGTCATGTGGAGACCGGTCCAACTACCGGTCTTGATGGTAAGCTGGGCCATGGTATTATAATTTTCATGAACCAAGTTAAAATAGATTCGATCCCTGTTCAACCTTTTCAGATTTATTACTGCTAGAAACATATATTCTATAACCCTTTCCATTTATAGTATCCAAATCAAGAAATATATTATAGGGAAAACCACATAATCCCATCATTTACAATACATTTAGATGTTATTCTGTTTATAGCCTCAAATTATATCACAGTATTATGTTCCCTAATATATGTTTTCCTAAATCTAGTTCCCAAGGCTTCTAATAAACATAATTTAATACAAACTATAGAACCCCCAACCCCAGTAGCCAATAGTTGGTACATATATTATTACATTGGCATCAGATATAAGGAATTACATCAAAAAGTTATGAATATTTTAGTAGTTTTGTTAAACCATATATATACTTAAAATTAAAATTATATTTTAAAACATAAAACAAATAAGGTATTTTCCGTGAGAATTTCATTTTTTCTATTTGAGTATCCATTCATATCAATAAAAAAACATCGTTGTATCTTGGGGAAATTAAAAAAAAGGGAGAGAAAAAATATTCATCCATGGGAAGAGTACAAAAATATTTTATTCATAAATAATAAAAAAACTATTTAAAAATGTTAAAATCTAATTCAAATTCCATTTACTCAGTAACTTGATCATAATATTGAAAAAATAAATAATTATCCAATAATTCCATATAAATAATCACATGAAAATTATTGTTATCCATTGATATTATAACTAGTTGAATAATTACATTGAATATGAATAACTTAAATCATAATGGTTGAACACATAATTATGGGCATCTAAGACATACCATTGATGATTTGGGGAAATACATCTAATACAATTAAGGCCTATTTCCAAGACATCAAATAGATTTTTAAGGCCTCGATCAAAACCCAATAAATCTCTCATGAGACCTAGTGATGTATCAAATAAATATAACATACCTCTCCCATCACATACTATGTCCAATTCATTCCACATATAAAATGGGTGTATCCTAATATATATAAACATTCATATTGAAAAACTAGAATATAATATTTTACTTCTTCCCCAATTAAGAAACGTATTAATAAACCATCTAGATAAGTATGGTGAATGGTTATAAAATTTCAAATCCTTAGTAAAAATGATTATAAACTATTTATAAAAATAATAAGGATGTTATAAACACAAAATATCTCTATTTAATCATAATTACAATAGTAGTTTATTCCATTGATGAATATAAAGACAAAAATTATTCTTTAAAACATTTTTGAGGGTTCACATCGAAAAACACCATTTATAACTATAAGCCATAATTTTTTTTAATAATTATATTTGAAAATATAATTTTGAAAATTGGAAAAAATATTTAACATATTGATTATTCATGATGAAGTAATATTCCTTTCATTTCATTCATTTTAAAACAAATATTTCTTTCACATTCTTGATAGACACCACATAGTCATTATTTTTAAAAGAAGAGGAATATTCCCTTAAATTACTATTTAAGAATTAAAAATGATTAAAAAATAATTAATAAATAGTTTTTATAAGGTTAACAAATTTTTATGAAAACATTTTTAGAAAACATGGGTTTTTATGAAAAAATATTTTAAACCTAAGAGAGAAATAAAGAAAAAATTTCTTAAAAAAATTATCTACCATTAACAAAAGAGTGTCAATTTGTAATATTACATGGAAACCTTCATGAATAAAAAAACATGACAAAAATATATTTTTTATGGGATATATATAAAATAATTCCCCCAATGGATTTATGAACATAAATAATATTGAATAATGTTGATATTGTAAAATAAACCCATTTAACTTTGGAAACTTCTTAATCATAAGCCCTGTAAAATAAATGACATGAAATGAAACATTATATACCATAAAAATAAATTTATTTTTTATAGAACACATCATAGGGGATTTATATACACCACCCAATGTAAATAAGTGTTGAATATTTAATATGTCTTATGAATGTAGAAGTGTGGTGGGAAACCCTTATATTGATTTTGACTCATCATGTACATTCCTTGTCTTCCTAAATAGTAAACTTATATTAATTATTTAATTAGTTAAGAAACAATTTAATTTTTATTATTCGTTTTATTTAACATATTATCAGGTAATACATTATTAAATAATTAATTAATTTTATATTTTATTTTTCGATGATATTTTTCTTATGTGTCAAAAATGAATTTAGTAACTTGAATATGGTGAAATATGTCATTATTTAAATTTATCAATAATAATAATCCTAAAATAATTATCATATTTATAAAAAAATTATAATTTTAAAACAAATCATGAAAGATGGTTATGAAAAGTAAACTATATTACAATCATAGTGACAGTAGGTCGTACGTACGCATGAGTAAGGTTTCCATTTTACAGTGATCATTTTGGAAATAAGGAATGTAAAATTTTATCCTAACATAATTATAATAATGTCCTGTAAATAATACTATTTATTTAAATGATCTTATATATATATCAACTGTGTGGTGGGTTGATAAAAAGAGAGTCGCATTACTTTGAGAAGGCGGTAGTCCACATGAACAAGAACACTGATATAATTTTTTATAGTAAGAAATAAAATTATATATAATAAAAATTAAAATTTATTAATTTGTTATTAATAGAATTTTTATTTCATTTATATCCCAAATATTAATTAACATAGTCTTTATCACCTTCTATGTAAAGCGTTAGTGAATTATAAATCAAATCACTTCATGAGGTGGTAGTCCTCCATACACACGAGAAATGTTATCTTATATACTATGAAATTAAAAGTAAAAAGTTATATATTACTTATTTACCATAAAGGTATAATTATGTTATAAATATCATATATACTTTATATCCATCATCATTCCCAACTTTGATAGGTGGTAATGGAAAAAAAATAACATCATTTCATGAGGCGGTTGTCATCCATATAAACAAATAATGATTTCATAACCCATTTCATCCAGGTGGATATGGTAGTAGTTGATTAGCCTAAAAAATCAAAATCAATTTTTTAAATATAATTGTGTTACTATATATGTATATATGAGACAAATTTTTAGAATGAGAAAGATTAAATAATTGCAAAACTCATAGCCTAAAATTGTGTCTCTTCTTGGACCTCCTCTTTAGGATTAAACCTATATTATTACTATAATTTATTTATGGAAAAAGGATCATATAATTAATGGATTGAAGATTTTATGATATTTAGATATGTATTTTTTTTAAAATGTCTTCTAATTTTTTATAAAAAGAGGATAGGGGGCTTTGGTAGGTGAGGCGAGTGACACACTTGTAATATTTGAAAACAAAAAGGTGTAACAGTTTCTTGCATGAAAAAAGTGTCCATCATGGAAAATTAAATAGTAATATAAAATTTAATTTCTAAATATTTCCATGAAATCTACTTTAAAAAGTTTTTTTTTCATTTTTTCCCTTGTATTTTTACTTTAACCCCTGGTAAACAAATGTTTACCTTAACCGTGGTAAATATTGTTTACTATTTTGAATATTCAATACAGAAAAAAATTAAGTTTTCCTAATTAGAAAAATATAAATTATGTTGATTCAATATATAAAATCTATTTTCCATATTAAAATAACATATGTTCCAACATTGAATTTAAAATTTATCCTACATATAAGATGAGAAAGTGGGTTTTCAATGATAAATGTTCAAAAGTTTACAACTATTGTATATAAAAATTCATAATGCAAATGATTCCAATAAACTAAATTGGATTAATAAAGATATAATTCAAATAATTTTCCTCTAAAATAAATTTAAAATATAATTTAACTTTATAGATCATTTGAATGAAATGGAAGTTTTAAAATAAAAGGGAACGACTTGTCATTCAATCATTCTCTATATAATGAGATGGGTTAACAAAAAAACAAACATGATAAAATATATTAGAAAGAAAAAAGGGAAAATTGAATAAACAATTAATAAATTTCTTTGTAGGAGAATAGTAGTGTGAAATGAAAACATGGACATGGAAGAGAGTACTAATTCCCAAGGGTTAATAGAGAATGATAGAGATAATTTATTATAAGAAAGTGAGTGATCTAGAGAAATTTATCTATCATAAAAACATAAAAATATAATGAGTTAAGATACCATTTAATTCATTATAAATTAAGGTACTAGGATAAATATTTTGTTCCAGGATCCTTTACCTATAGTTGAGGAAATACATTACCATGTAGAAAAAGAAAATAATAAAATATAGTGATGTGATATCTTTGTATAGGCACAATTTAATACATATAATGTAGTTCATTTAATTCATAATTCATATATTAAAAAAATAAATTAATATCCAAGATGATTTTTTTATTCCTAAAGTAATAAAATTATCATTTAATGGATCATACAATCCATAATAGAATGATAAGTCATTCACTCAATATCTAGTTATTATTATAAAAAATGGTTACAATAGGTTACCCAATATGTATAAATATTTACATGGTGAAGTAATACATTAGTATCTAAAACTTCATACAAATCCCAAAATAAAATATTTTGTAAATGGTTAACCCTATGACCCATAATGATGATTGTGATCCAAATCATTAGAAATATGGTTAATATTAATTTCACAAAAAATAACTTAACATTATTGTCTCAAACAACGTGAATTAGCTCTTAATTATCACATAAAAACATGTGAATATTGTCATCAAGTGTTCTCTTGAAACATGGTAATATCGAGAATTAACAGAAACCATTATTGAAAATATTTATTCTTCCTTATTAATTAAATAAAACACAGATTATTGGATATATTCCTCAAATAAAAAAGTTTTGTTTACTCCATCAATGATAGCATAAAAAACTTGTCAAAAAATCCTTAATGGCTTTCAAGGTAGTTATCACTATTCAATTAACATAATATATATCAATAATTTATTTATCTCAACATCATTATCTCATCATGAGAATCATATTAAGGGTTATCTTTCGATTAATCATCTTTTTTCCAATAATTTTAACTTTCCATTGAATCAATTTTATTGGTTATAAGTATTGTTCAACATTCCCTTTCAAATACATCATGAAAATGTACTACAATACAATAATTATACATTATTTACTTTTTATAACTAGTATATCATAGAAAAAAATACTCAAATGACATAATGTCTGTATTCAAATAGAGGAATACTAATCATTCTACATTTCCTGTGGTAATAACATAATCTTAACAATGATCCATTAGTTACATATGAGGTATATTCCTTTAATGGTTAATGTATTTTTTAACATAGATCCATGTCTTCTCACACATGAATAATTATACATTTGAAAAAAAATATTTCCCTTTTAATCAAGATCATAGAGGCATTTATCTCCACACTTATTGAAAACTCTTATTCCCTTCAATAAAGTACTAGTGCGTTTCTTTCCACAATTATGACATGTGGGAAAATAATTCTTTCCCTACTTCCCAATATATGTATTTTTATCTATTTTCCTCTTATTCTATTCCATACCTTATGAACCATAATACATAGATAATTCATTATCTATCTTGTTGTCACATGATACAATTAACTCATATGATGAGAATGTTTGGGAGACTAATTCCCTTTGAAATATTTGCTTAAGACTATCAAATAAACGATATATGTGTATTATTGTTATCACATTACTTCACGTAACTTCCATTTCTAAATGATGGAATACACTTGGTTAGATTATATTATTACTAATATAAATTTATAATCCATTAACTAAATCTACACTTTACATAAATTAAAATAAAATCATAGATAATCTTATAATATTAAATATGTTTTTTGGAATTTATGTTTACTTTCAAATCCGTCATAATGGTTTGTAAATAAAATTTGAATTATCCTATGCATATCCATCGAGTGAATCAAACTATGTCCAATATAAAGTTAAATTTCATGAACTAATTGATGATCGGGTCAATCCAAAGGCACCCTTTTAGGAGTTATTACAACTTGGCAAACCTATACAAGGACTATGTCCACCAGTTTCATTCATAGGGGGTTTATTTTCTCGAAAAAACACACAATAGTGTCTTTACTAGAACATTAAGGCTATTATTATATACATATCCTCAAATTATACAATAGTGTTATGTTCCAAAATATAGGTTTTGTTAAATCTATTTCCCAATGTATTTATTAAACATCCTCTATTACTAATTGTAGAATGCTCGACCCCAACAGTTCGGAGCTAATATATAATTTATTACATTGAAATAAGATACAAGAAATCACATCCCAAAGGAATGAATATTTTAGTAATATTTATAAACTATACATATAAATGAAATTTACATTAAATATCTAAACATAAAATACAAAAAGAATTTTCGTTTATAATTCCATTATTCCCCATAGTGTATCACTACATATCAATCGCAAAACACTTCCTCATATCATGGGAAAAATAAAACATAAAAAATAAGTCAGAATAGATTATCAATAAAGGTAAGTGTATAGTGGAAGTTGTGCCTAAATTCGGAATAATCAATATGGAAAGGTAAATAACTGAAACACAACTCATTTAATCAATAACTTAAAAATAATATTGCTGGAAAAAATTATAATGAAATAATACAATATAAGCAATAATAGGATCAATATAATTAACTATTAATATCATAAAAAATATAATAATCACTAGGAGTGTCAGTTACTAAATATTGAATGATTTAATTCATAATTTTAAACATCTAAAAATTAAATTCGAGGCTTTGAGCCAAGACATATAATACTATGGATTCCTTTGGCTAATAAATTTAATAAATGTGTAATACCACATCCAAAACCCAATCTAGTTAGTCTCATGAGACCTCTCGATGCATCAAGGTAATAGAGTGGGCCATTCCCATCACATGCGAAGTCTAATTCTTTTCTCATATAAAAGTGATGAATCATAATCAATTTAATCATTTTTATATAAAAATAATAATATGAAATGTTAATACTTTCCCCAAATAATAAACATAATACTAAACCATCCATATTTATCGTGAATAGTTATAAAATAGTACATCCACAATAAAACTAATAATAAATGCTGAAGTAAAATAATAGGATGATGTCAATACAATATATACCCTTTGTATCATAAGTATAATAAAGGATTAATGTAATTTATGAATATAAATATCGTGTAATTATTTTAAAAACATTTTTGTGGAAAATAATCTTTCCATTTGAAAACATCATTTTAAAACTAATTTTTCAAAAAAAAAATAATCATCATTGAAAATAACATCTGAAAAATTGAAAAATAAAATTTAAAACATTTACTTTTCATGATGGTAGAAAATTCAGTTCGTGCCACAATAATTAAAATTAAGATTTCTTTGACATTTTTAGTAAAATCCAAATGGTAAATGGATTTAAAACGACATGAATATTTCATTAGTTTTTTTTAAATACTAAAAAATGGTTAAAAATTTCATTAATAAATTAATTATAAAATTTCAATAACTTTTTTAAACATTTTTATAAAACATGGTTTTTATTGAAAATATAATTTTGAAAGAAGGGAGAAATAATGTCGTATTTTCTTAAACAAATTCTCATTCATTTTATGTACCAATAAATAGAAAATTGGCACAATTAATTGAAAACTATCATGAATAAATAGAGGTAAATAAAATATATTTATTTTATAATATAAATATAAAATAATTCAACCATGGGGTATGCGAACATAAATAATATCGTTCAATTATGATGTTGTTAAATAAATGCTAACCACTTTGGTAAATTATGAATGAAAATCGCCATAAAGAATATTACATAAAGTTAGACATTAAATATGATGAATATAAATATATTCAGGATTTAATATATCAAAAGGATAGTATACACATCGTAGAAATGATATAAGTGGTGAATATAAAACATGTCTCTGGGAACTAAAATTGAGATGAAAAACCCTTGCATTATGTCAAAAAATCGCGTACATTTCTTAGAATCATAAATTATAAACTTATGATACTTAGTAACTTTCTTAAGAATATATTTCATTTTTACTTTATTTCACTTTTTACCATGATATATATTATTACCTAATCACTAAAGTTTACATCAGATGTTTTTATGATATTTGGATTATGTGTGAAAAATGACTTTGGTATGATGAATACAGTCAAAGAGGTAAATACATATAATTATATTGAATAATTATAATTAAATAATTGTCATATTTATACCTAACATATACTTTTAAACCCAATAATGAAATATGTTCTATAATAATGAACTACATTACAATCATGGAGACTGTAGGTTGTATCTACACATGAGTAACATTTCTGTTTTCCATGATCATTATGGAATGAAGGTAAGTAAATTTTATCTTTTTAGAATGATCATAATTTCATAGATAAAATTTTATTTATTTTAATATAATTAAATTTATTCTATCAGTTTTGGTCAGGAAAATAGTGTCACATCGCTTCGTGTAGATGGAAATCCACGCGTACAGGAACGATGTTATCATTTTTTAGTATAAGAAAGGAAAAAATATAAATTATACATTAAAAACGATAAATTTTTTATAAATATCATAATTAGTTCATTTATATAAAATATTTTAAATAAATTTATCTTTATCATAGTCCATGTAAAAAATTAGTGAAATCTGAATCACATTGCTTCGTGAGGCTGTAGTTCACCATACACAGGAGAGAATTTATCGTATCCCCTTTGAAAGAGAAAGTCAAATGTCATATAATGAATATAAATGTATAATTATGTTTTAAATATCACATATATATATACACTATATTTCCAAAATTATACCCAACCGTGAGAGGTGTTTATGGTAAAACAGATGACATCAGTTCCCTTGTTGGTGGTCCGACGTACACACAAATAATGAATTTTCAACCCAATTGATGGAAGTGGGGATGGTATTAGGTCATGAGCATAACTAAATAAAATATCAGTATTTGGTAGATATGTTTTTCACTATATAATAATAACTTAAAAAAAATTTATGTATTTGGAAGTATAAATTATAGAAAAAAATCATAATTATGAATTTTTCCTCTTCTTAGATCAAATCTTTAGAATGTCACCTAATGTATTTATGAAATGATTTTATAAACCCAATAAGGATTATAGTATCATTAAATGGGTTCTTTAAAGTTATATTGACTGGTCTTGTCCTAGCAAAAATGGTATTATGTTGTCAAATAGAGAGGAGAGGGGGTATTCTTTTATTTGTGAGGTGTGTGTCACCCTTGTAATATTTTATAAGAAAATGGTATAGTTATGTTTTCCACATGATAAAAGAATCTATAATAAATTATTATAGATCATTATGAATTATAAGTTCATAATATGTCCACAAAAATATTTTGAAGTAGTTTGTGTCACTTTAACCCTAATTATTGTTTTAACACTATCAGTAAACACATTATTACGATATTTAGGGTAAAATATTTTTATGAGTTTCTTTATTCCTTAAGGTAAAAAATATGTGTGAAGTATTAGATAATGTCAATTTTTATGATTAAAAATATTGGGTGATTTTTAAAAAAATACATTAATATAAGGGGAAATTTTCATTTAAAATTAATCTTTTAGACGGGATGAGAAAGCATGGTTTCAAAGGCAAAATGTTCCAAAATTTAAAAAGATATTATATAAAAATTCAATATGATGTAGACTCAAATGAAGTAAATTGATTTAATATATATATATATTTAATTTATCTATTTTAATTGAAAAATAATATAAAATATATTTTAACGTTATATTTAATTCAAATGAAAAGACAGTGTTGAATTAAAATCAATATTATTCATTATTCATCGAAAAATGAAACATTTAAAAAAAATCCATATAAATACCCCAAAGAAAATTTTTGATAATATAATTTTAAAACTTAATTTAATTTTATATAATATTTTCGATGATAATTTTAGAAATTCATTTTAATTGTGTGTATGAAGCGCAACTAAACAACATTTTTGAAAAAAATATACTTTTTCAGAATTTTTATTCCATGTATTTATTTCTATTCTATAGATAAAATTTGTATGTGTCTAAAAAATATTTTTTAAATAATTTAGTTCTCTATATTTATACACTCTAATTTAACTATTAGGTCATTATGGTATACTATATTATGCTTAATTTCTACTTGGAGTTTTGTGTTCCAAAAGCTATCAAAGAGGTTCAATTTAAAGAAATATATTTAATGGTATGTTTCTTTTTTTGTTCTTGGTGAATATGATAAAGAAGTCTATGTTATTATTTTCTGAATTATGAGGTGTTAAAGATGATGAGGATAACCAGTGATCCTCTTTTGGGACTACTAGAGAAGGGTGTTGGGTACGCAGTGCTTTATGATACCTATGGAGTACAGATTAGTTGTGTTTTGATGAAAACGTTGTAAAATATATCATATGGTTTTAAGATATTAATATAACCCATGGAAAAATATGCTCCTCACGATATATAGTTTTCATGGTAGAATTCACTCTAATGTTGTTGGAGAACTATATTCTTGGAGACTGTTTTTTTTGTTTAATTATACCACTATAGAATCAGGTACATATTCAATGAGAGAGATCTGAAATGGAGAAAAAGGTGATAGATTGAGTTAATAAATGACTATAACATCACGATAGATTATTATTCATGGAAGGGAAACATGATTATAGATTCCCTTATATTAAATTACCATTCATACTTGGTAGAGGAGGCATTTGAATAATTTGATTATTTGTATTTGACCCTAGTGGATGAGTGGTTCAAAACGTTTCCTCAATCGATGGTCTAGAATTAATTATTACTTCAGTTTTTGTCGGTGGATTAGTTGGGATATATTGATAGGGAGGTTATACATAACAAAATATCCTCAATGTATTCTCTAGATATATTTTCTAAAGTAGGGTAGAACATCATCCTTTTCTAGGGATAGACTGTGGTTCCAAATGGGATGGAAGAAGAGGTGATGAGGGAGTTCCATAATTCTACTTTGGTTGTACATACTATAATGGAGAAGATATACGAGGATAATCTACGATATTTTTATTGCTCTAAAATGATTAACATGGTCACTAAGATCATCTCTCATTGTCTCTCGTGTGAGTAGGTAAAGGTTGAGCACTAGGATCCTGAATTTCTTATACAACCTCTTAATATCTTGGAATAGAATTAGGATGACATATCCATTGTCATTGTGGTAGGGATTAATTGGACAGTGATAGTCCACAATACCATCTTGGTCATTATTTACTGACTCACTAACTCAATTCACTTTCATTATATTTGGAAGTACACTTCAATGGACAGTTTTGGGTATTTGTATGTGGAAGAGATGTTCCATCTCCAGGGGTAATCATCAGTTTCTATCAATGTTTTGGAGAGGATTTTAGGATTTCTGTAGGTCCCAATTGTGTATGAGTACATCTTTTCACCCATATATGGATGTCACGAACAAGAGGACTATCTAGGTATTGGGGGATATTACAAGGTATTGTCTGTTATGCTTCATAAAATGTTGGGATGTTCAATTTCTATTATTATTTTTATGTTAAAATATCATTTATCTCTCAATGATCGACATGATACCTTTAGAGTCCATGTATAAGAGACCACATATGTCAACCTCATGTTGGTTTGAGATTCGGGAGACTTATCTTGTTGGTCCAGATATAGTGTAGGTGACGAAAGGTAAAGATCGTTTGATCCATGAGAATGTGATTATATCTCAGAGCTAAGAAAATCATATATACATTGACATCATTTTAATTCAGTGTTCAAATAGGGAGTCAATGTTTCCTTGATATTCTACCCATGATGAGAATTTTATATTTCCAATTAGGTAGGAAAGCTTCCTCTATGGTTCATCAAACCATTTGAGATCATTTAGTGAGTTGTGAGGTTGACAGTCGTTTGTCCTTTCCCCCATAACTGAACCAAGTTCATGTCTTCTTCTAAGTGTCAATATATAAGAGATACATGCATGATATTAAGATAATTATTGAGTAGGCTGAGATGAACGTTTAGGATGGATCCACCTTTAAAAATTAATATGGTGTGGTTGAGGACTAGTGGGAGAGGATCCCGTGAGGATGAACCATACCCTTTGGTTGGGTGGTGTGGAAACATGGGAGTGTATAAAAGAGATCTTGAGAGTGGTAATGCCAAATGTGAGTTCAGTATCACCACCTTTTTTATATTGTTTATTTGGGTATTAAAATCATTGAATTATGGGAAAATTAAGTGAAATATTTCCCTGATAATACACTGTAATATACATAAGAATATTTTTGGAGCTAGGTGCTCAGTCAGTGAAACATTCCAGTCCCCAGAGAGATGTGGAATTTATATATTAAAACATTAAAAATGTTATATCATGCATATAAATTTATTCATTTTTTATGACCATTTATGTATTTTATGAGAAAAGTCTTGAATATATAATTTTTGGTTTACCATAGGAATGACCTTAAGGCTAGTTAACATTGGTGATTCTATAGAAATAATTTTTTGGAGATCAAATTAATTCAACTAAATAAATAAATTATTATATTTTAATAGAACATGGCCTAAAATCCTCTATATAATTAATTCCATATAAATTTTCTAGGTTTAGATTCGTAACCCTAGGTGGTTTGAGAGGAGGAAATTGTCATTTTTCATTGGTGGATCACACCATTGGATGATAAGTGATCAGATCAAGGTGGACCCAAAGGCAGTGATTTCAATAAGACTTCTCCTTCACTGGGGAATGCATTATTCATCAATGAATTGTTCATAAAATTTTTAGGGAATGTATTTATTTATATTTTGACAAAATATTGATTAATATATAATAAACTTATGGTCTTCTTAGTTTTTTGAGATTTTTCCAACCTTCATACAAGCCTTACCATGTTTTTTTCATGTTTTCCCATCTTCCTCTATGTGTTTGTGTTTGCATGTTTATTTATTGATTTATAGACCCCCTTTCACAATTTTTTGTAATAAATACCTTGTTTTATATGTTACATCCAATGATATACAAAATTTAGGATCATTTTCTAATAAAAACTGGCCAATGATAATTTTATTTTTATGTGATTCATCCACCATCGTTCTTTGTGTTCTTCACTAAAGGTGTATGTTGTCTTGGTATGATATTTACATGGTGGATTTGAGCATGATCAATAATAAAAAATTCATGGATGTTTCATATTTGAGTAAGGGATTGGTGATTCAAGGAAATATTGGGTTGGATCGTGGGTTTCAAGTGACGCTTTGCAGAACTCGGGTTTATTGGAAAATGAGACATATCATAAAGGGATGAGAAGACTATTGGGTAGTGTTATAGGTTTCATAAAGAATCGTGAATTCTATATTCAACCCATAAAATGATGAGAATAAATATATTTATGAATTTTCCATCAATATTAAGTGAATAAATGGTGTAAATCACAATAGTTAAATATGATCTAGAGACATGTAAAATCAGACTATTTGGCATGTGAAAAAACCTGACTACACTATGTGTAGTCCAGAAAAACACAAGTCATGAATTAGTACTTGTATAATGTGTTAGGGTATTAGGAAGTGTTAAGGATCATAGGCCATGTGGTCGAGACCAAAACAATATGGGAATATGCTAGTGTGTAAAATCCATGTATAAGATAGCATAGTCCAAGGTCCCCATGCGGTCAGACACACTGCATACTCTAGGAGTACACGAGCATGACCCTGAACTTGAGCCTGACTAGGAACATGGGAAAATACCAAAGTACATGGGCATGGTCAATAAAAAATATACTTACTCCCTAGTGAAAGATACATGATGTGTAGTTCCACATGGCTTACCAAACTATGTGTAGTCTAGGACATGGCCATGGGTCTAGGTGAGGTCACACGCCGTGTCACCCCTTAGACATTTCATATACCCCTATTAGAATACTTTACCTC